>OZ023322.1:32225921-33428871 GCA_964007375.1 Ophion obscuratus | reverse complement strand
GATAGTTGTTTGCTGGCTCGTCTAAAAACGAAATTGGAAGATAAAGGGCGAGAGGGAGAGGGAGAGAGAGAAAGAGAGAGAGAGAGAGAGAGAGAGAGAGAGAGAAAGAAAGAGAGAGGAGAGAGAGAGAAAGACGCAAGTAAAGAGGAGGCAACAACCTATAGAGCACGTAATGTTTACGAAATCGTGCCGATACCGCGTTTTCGGATGGTCCAGAAGGGTCTTCCGTACACCGTATACGTATATCACCTTAGAGAAAGGACCGAGCAATATACAAGGTGTTTTGTTAAGAATGGATAATCCTGCAACTGTCAATAGATCTGATAATGTCCTACTTTAGAATAGCACAAATTGGAGCTCGATTTTTTCTCCTTTTTCTCGCCACCCAATTATCTTCTTTAAGGCCTTAGGCCATAGTAACGGGTATAAAATCATGTGCGAACTTAACAAATTTTTTTCGTATGAAAAAGTGATTCACCCATAACATTAATTACACATCTATTTAGTATGAATATCAAGCTGTTAGAAAATATAATATATTTTTTTTTCTCGATGTACAAAATGGCCGACTACTCGAAACTTCCCGAAACAGGTTTCTTCCAATTGGCGTGACAAATAACTTCAACAGTTTTCACTCGATTTACTTCAAATTTAAAAGCTATGTTCCTAATTGCATTTCGCAGAGAAGTCCGTACGAAATTCAGCAGTCTATGAGCAGTTGTAACGAAATTTTTCACTGAAAATTCTTTTTTTTTTAAGTTCAAATACCTACAACTTTTGAATAAAACAATTTTTTAAATTCCGTATGTACTTCTCTAGGTATTCTAATGTAGATTGAAGAGAATTTTTTTTGTTCTACGTAAAAAATTGTGGACGCTAAATGTCACGCCGCGGCGCGCCGAAAAAAAGACAACAAAAGAAAATATTAGTAGTCGGCCATTTCGTACATCGAAAAAAAAAATATATATTCTAACAGCTTGATATTCATACTAAATAGATGTGTAATTAATTTTATGAGTGAAGCAGGTTTCCATATGAAAAAAATGCTTGAATTCGCACATGATTTTATACCCGTTACTGTGGCCTTAAAAAAATGTCGGCGAAGCTGTGAGCCGTTAAAAAATATCTACAGGTCGCTCAAGCCTCCCACAAATTCAAATTTTCGATTTAGTGGGTGAAAAGTCCACTTTTCACCCACGAATTTTACGCTTCATAATTTTTAAATTGACCTGGCGAAAGTTCTAGCCGTGCAATGAATATTTAGTGGTCGCTCAAGGTTTTCGAAATTTACAATTACCGCCAAAAAATAAATCTCGCATGCACTATAACTCCTTGTAGCATAAAAACAAAATAAGCAGCGACGTTAAATTTTCTGAATAATTTATTATAATAATTTGTAAAAAACACCAATTAGACGATACGTGGTATTATGTATTATTGTATTGTGGTGTCGCACGTCACAGAGTACAGCTACGATTGATCCGCAGTTTGACCAACGAGACCAACTGTGGGACGCATTACGATGCGCGGAAAAAAGCTCCCATTTCAGTTTTACGAATAAAACGACCTATAATTTTGTTTACGGACAAGACCCGTGCAGAAATTTTGGCAGGGATACAGCTGGATTCTGACTTGTATCCCGGGCTCCCAGTCGAGATCTAGTCCGATATCGGATCAGATTCGAAGACTAAATGTAAGATCCGTAAACTGGATTCCATTAGGGATCCAGAACCGGATCCTTTAATGACTCTAAATAGATTCCCCATGGAATCATTGAGGAATCTGGGAAGGATCACGGGTGAATACAGGCTGAAAATAAATGTCAAAAATGGAATTATGACATGTTAAATTTATTATAAAAATAAATAACATTTATAAAGTTTTGGTGCATTAAACTACCAGTAAAAAAAAATTGGTCCAAAGATTCAAATGGCAGATCGCGCTCATCGCGAGATTTTGATGTGAATTAAATAAAATTCACATCAAAATCTGTGAATGCAAATGTATTGACAAGAAATTATAAATACAAAAAAATTCACAAAATTAGTTGTGAATTTTTTCGTATTTAAGACAAATTAAAATCAAATTCAAAATGATTAGATTAAAATTTGCGCCAAAAGTGAGTTCGTACGTATTTTGAGAGAAAAAAATTGCCTCGAGGCAAAGAAATTTTTGCACATAACTTTTTGTGCGAACATTTCTTCGCCTCAACACAATGTTTTCTCTCGAAATACGTTTACACTTGTGGTGTAAATTTTAATATAACTGTCGTGAATTCGATTTTTATTTTCTTCAACTTGAGGAAATTCACAACTCATTTTGTGATTTTTTTCATATTTATAATGTAATATTTGAAACTCACAATTTTTTTTGCAAAAATTTCTTTGCCACGACGAAATGTTTTCTCTCGAAATACGTAAGAACTCGCGGTTGGTGTAAATTTTAATCTAATCATTGTGAATTTGATTTTAATTTGTCTTAAATACATGTTTATACCCACCGACACGTCGGTGGGTATAAACAGAGACGTATCCCCCAAAACCGGTATCCCGATTAGAATCCAACTTGCATCAATATCGGAATATGTACGACGACGATGGCATAATTTTGAAAATTTTGGCGTCACGTGTATTTTCGGTATTACTATGTAATTCCTATCTATAGATAGGAATCTATAGACAGAAATTCCTATCTATAGATAGGAATTCCATAGTAATACAGAAAATAGACGTGACGCCAAAATTTTCAAAATGATGCCATCGTCGTCGTACATATGCCGATACTGATGCAAGTTGGATTCTAACCGGGATACCGGTTTTGGGGAATCCATGACAAATCCTGATCGGGATTTGATCGGACATAGGGTATCCCGGTCAAAATTTCTGCATGGGGAGCTTTAAAGAACTATTTTATAAGAAGAAAAATGATAATTCTTGTTTTAGCAGTGTGAGGTAAATGTGAAACATCTGTTTCTAATGAAAAGAGGATTAATTGTTTTGAAGATTTTACAAAGCGTCAAATTTATGAATGAGAAGAGTAAAAAAAAAATTGCCGAAAATTGGAAACTTCGAAGCTCTCCAGCGACCAGTAAATATTCATTGGCCGGCTAGAGCTTTCGCGAGGTTATTTAAAAAATTATAAAGCGTGAAATTCATGGGTGAGAAGCGGACGAAAACAAAATCGATTTTTTATGAAAATTTTAATTTTTAGGAGGCTTGAGCGACCCCTAAATATTTTTTGACCGCTCGCAGCTTTCGCGACAATTTTTTTTTCTTTGAAGAAGATAACTGAATGGTGCAAAAAAAGAAAAAAAAATAGAGCTCAAATTTGTGCCACCCTATGCTATATGCTGAAATTTCAGTTCAATAAAAGTCCCACCGTTTTCGAGACAAAAATCATCTGCTTTTGGTTTTTCACATGCCATTTCTACAAATGATAACTTTTTTTACCTGATTAAAAAAATATTCGTGGTCATTTGTTTTGTCTAGAAGTCTTCTTTTTAACCTGAAAAGTTAAGAAAACTTTATAAAAAAAGAACTTATGCAGAATTTTCATAAAAACCAATTCGAAGATCTGATTTTTATAACCTGCGGTGTAAAAAAAAAGTACTACGCATATCGTGCCAATTACTTTAAAAAGTTGCTCAGTTATTGTCGACTCATATCAATCATAGAAATGGCATGCAAAAAAAAAACAAAATCAGGTGATAAAAAAAATAACATAAATCCCAAAATCTCAAAAACCGTGGGACTTTTACGAAACTGAAATTTCAGCATATAGGACTATGATCCGAGCGACAGTTGCAGGATTATCCATTCATAAGAGGCCACCCTGTATACGTGTACATAGCTCGTATCAAAACTTGCCGTTCCATCGACCCTCATCGTTCGATCACTGACGAGACCCCGTCGCCCTTGTCAGACGTTATTCTACTCTGATATCGCGCGCGTCGGCGCGCTCCAGTGTATTAATATTGATGAGTGACGGAAAAGCCCTCCTTGTCAGCCACGTTCCAGAATTTACCCGTAAAACTGCCCGGTTAAAAGCGCAAACATGGAGCCAAAACAGAGACACCCCTGCTTTGGCGATAAACTTTTATTTAGCACGCCTCCTCCGCCATCCAACACCACCCACGCCCTACCTCCATCGAGCGGCGACTCGATCAAATCGCGATGTAATAATAAAACTTTCGTACATCCGGACACTTTTTTGAAACGTTGAAAATTACGAAAATCCCAAGTGGTGGACAAAAAAGGTCGATTTTTGACGACGACTTTATCATTTGTTATTAACAAATTAATAGACGTATAGAAAAATTATATGATCATACGGTAGAAAATGTTGTCAATTATGCTCAGTCCGAATTTAAGGCAGTCCTCTAGTTTCTCGGGTCGAAAAAATCGATTTTTTTTCTTCATAAATCACATCTACAACATGTGTAGAAAATGTGTGCCAAAGGATTTTTCGATATTCGAAGTGGTTCACAAGTTACGGCCCTGGAACGGAGCAGGTATACGGAGCGCGCGCCGGGCTGCTCCGAAAGCCGAGCAATTCAAACACAATAAACCGCCTCTTTCTGAAGCAGTTCAAAAAGTTGTAAAGCCAATTTATGAGGATTTATCCAAAGAAGAATTGTTAAGCAGATGCCTGGGAGCGGAAACTCAAAATAATAACTAGTCGCTCAATTCGTTAATCTGGACTTTTGCTCCGAAGCACCTCCATTCTGGGCCCAAAGTGGTTGAATTCGCCACTTTTCTCGCTGTCATAATCTTCAACGAAGGATTCAAATCTATCCTGAAGACCTTGGAAACCATGGGAGTGAAAATCGGCCCACAAGCTAAAGGATATGTTCAACAGCGTGATAGCTCTCGGATCGACCGTTCAGAAAGGCGCACGAGTGATGTTGTAAAACAGGCCCGAATCGCGAAAAGGAAAGACGGAGCAGCTCTGCGTGACTTCCAAGAAGAAGAGGAAGGCCTATTGTATGGTCCAGGCATAGCAGATTGACGGTGAGATGAAATTTTTAGTACAAATCACATGCGCGAACTTTCAAACGCGTTTTTCTCGAAACACCATTTTTCGAAACGGTGAGCACGATATTTCAGAAACCACTGCACCGATCTTGTTCAAATTTATACAGCATCTTTAATATGTTATAAGCCAGCGATTGAACTAGGATTATCATGATTGCTTCGATAGTTTTTTTTTTGTACGCGCGAAAAACTTAAGAAAAAATGAGTAAAAAATAGAATGTAATTTTCAAAAGTGTATAAAAAAGTCAATTTTTGTAATTTATAATTCACTCTAGTTAAAACGCTAGTCTTAAATATGAAGATTAAAATGCCGTTTGGTTTTTTGATTTCAGATAAGCAGAACAGCCGCAATCTTGGTCACCGTCAAGCACCTCTTTTACTTGATGTCTTCCTGTCGGCCACTGCAGCCTTTATTCTATTATATATTTTGACTTCAAAAAATGTGTAATGCTTATTTAAATGTTAATAAAGATTATGCAAAAACAATGAGATTGATTATTTTGATGCTTTGCCCGTAAAAAATTATTGAAAAAGCCGTAAAAAAACAGCCGAGAAACTAGAGGACCGCGTTAAAGAGAATCGGACGAATGGATTTCGAGTTACGACTTCCACCGTGAAACACAGTATCGAGAAAAACGCGAAAGAAAAAAAGGTCAATCGTAGCCGTGGGCCATATGATCTTTCACAAAAATCGTCACAGCGCGGTCGATTTTTTGGAATTTTTACAAAATTTTGGCTGAAAATTAAAGTTACGACGCAAGGCTGCGAAACTAAGCTACAAAAAACGTATCTTTTAAATTTCAAGCTTATTCAAATCCCTCAAGTCTTTCCCCTTTTTCCGCGTTGCTGTGCTATTCACGTTTGGCGGTTTTTGGTTTTTGCGTTCGTTTTATATACGCACGTTAGGGTAGTTCAAAAAAAAATTAATTTTTTTTCGCGGTACTCAACGGAAAATGTAACTACGTTATGAAAAAGTAATTCATACAAAATTTGAGAGGTCTAAATATTTTTTTAGGTAGTGCTCAAACGACTTTTAATTTTTTTTCCTCGATTTTTCGTCCATTTTTTTCCCCGCCAATAGACATTGTAATAATATAATTCAAATAATTTATCCAACTTATGTTGAAAGAGATTTTCGTTGAACGATTGAGTTTGATTTTTCCGTGAATAATTTTTGATCAATGCTGCCCACTCCAATCATAATTTCTGTAACCTTTTGAAATTGACGCAAGCTTCAGAAATTCCTATTCCGGTTTCGCTCCAAATATTAGTTATTTTGTCGATAACGTTTTGTGTACTCTCTCGAAAAGAAAATTTAAGAGTATTATGATGATGAAAGAATAGATTCAATGCTTCTCTATTCGTGGGTAATTTTCGATCCACAAATTCTTCGATTTCCGACCCAATCAGATAAATTTTGGCACTTTCTCTATCGTCCAAACCCGCGATCATTTTTTACATTTTTATTTTTACGTGTACTGTGAGGTACCTCAATACAGCAACTACTGGAAACAGTCAAATGAATCGCAAAAAGAACTCACGGAGAGTCAGAGAAACAATGGTGCAGTAGCGTCAATAGCGCCGCGGTTTGTATGTCTCGAATCCGTATGACTTTGTTTTCTTACTCCAAAACAACATATTACTCCAAAAAAACACGCACACTTGTTAGACGTTCAGTGATGTAAACACCGTGTTCTTGTTTATCAAGTGGTTGATATAATTTTCACAACCGAATTACATATATTGATTCTTAATCTGCAAATACAAATTGTTTATGGTAAAAAAAATATTTAAATAAAAATTGTGTAATGTCACAGAAAAAAAAATCAAAACTTACATTGGATCACGCACTAGCATTTTCTGCATCTAGATAAAAAAAAGAATACCCCGATAATCATGAGAAAATACATGAAAAAGGCGTTTGAGCACTAACAAAAAAATTGTTTAGAACCCTCAAATTTGGCAAAAGTTACTTTTTAACATCAACTATCCGTTGAGAAAAAAATCGATTTTTTTTAACCACCTCAATGTCCATATATAAATATCTCTTAAAAACTCAACAATCTAAAAATCATGAAATAGTTGACTTTATGGTAGATTTCGATAAATAAAAAGACACGTATTAATTATTTTTTGAAAAATTACATTGTGCTGCAACAATCCTTCATAATGTATGGAATGCTTTGAAGCAGTTGTCTTGCTTGTAGCACATAGCCACGCCGAATTTTTCACACGCCGGTTGTCGTTTTTACATTTTTTTCCGATTTGCGCAAACTTTACGCACACTCGAATCTTGCAATCTCACGATAAGTGAATTTCGAACCAACTCTGATCCGACTAACGCCATCTAGTTTGCATGAATTGCACTGAAAAACCGTAAAACTGTTTGAAGCTGTCGTGTGACATAGATTGAAAAAAGGATTACATGTCAATATGGGATTTTGTGAGGACTTGTTTGCAGAATTGTCACACGGTGATACAAAGCGATATACACATATATATGGGGTATAAATCAATGGGTGCGAAGAAATCAAGGTCCGTGAGAATATAGAACGAAGGAGTGTCACCCTGTTAATGCCTTGTTGAATTTCCTCGAGAAAGTCAAGTCACCGTTTCAAAGCTCGTGTATTGCTACGGATATCGTTCTACGTCACTCTGAAACTTCTTCGGCAGATCTCGGTTTGTGTCTTGTTCCCTCTTTTTTCATATATATATATATATATAGGTAACTGTATAATCTTCGTGTCACTCTGCTATACTGCTTCAAAGCTTGTACGCTGCTCTTCTTCTTCTTCGAGTCTTACCCATGGGGTTGGCACTCGATGCATTATTTATAGAAACCCTGGAAACGTCTAATCCCCGTCTGAGACGGTCTTCTGACTAGGTGGCTTGGGGTCTCCGCGATTGTGCAGGAACACTCGACGAACTATATAAGTCTAGAGAGAGAGAGAGAGATAGAGTGAGAGAAAGAGAGATAGCGAGAAGAAGGAAGCGTACCGCCAGCTTGTCAGATTATGTGCAATACTGAATGAGGAAGTGACATGATGCCATTAGTCCACAGGGAACCGTCCTTTCTTTCCTATACCCCTTGTCTCTCTTCCATTTATTTTCCGTTCACATAAATATATATATAGCTATATATATGAACCAGCACCTCATCACTTCGTCTTCTCCTGCAATACTGCAGCTTTTTCCCATTCGTCCCCTCCCCATATTTTTTTAAGGCGATTCGAATACATGCAGAGTCTCACATGTGCATGTGTGCACACATACAGTGAGTAAACACACTTGTCGTACATTATACAACACACTTGAGGGGATTAGGTAAGAGGCCCCTGATCCTATCCAGCCCATTGCTTGGCACAGTAAACATCGTGATTGGCCCTCACTAGCCAAGGGGTTGTTGCACCTTGTGGCACCTATGTACATTGCACAGCCATGTAGGAGTACGCACGATAGGGTATATTCCATCAGGCGCACATACAGCTGCTGCTATACGTAACTGAACCTTCATTGATCACATTCGTGAATATTCCCGCTAATATTCAGCAACTCGAATGAATATTCGTGTCGCGTGCAGGCTGGGGGCTAAGGCTTGAAATGGAGAAGCTGTTCGATGTTGGATTTTGGAAGTTGTTGGGGGACACATCTGGAGGAGAACGGATACGTTTGGGGTTGGAATGATGATTGTTTTGTTGGGAATATTAATGGGTTGTTGGCGGAAGTAGGGAGAATGAATGATGATGAATATAATTATCACGATGATGATGACAATGACGACGATGACGATGATGACGATGACGATGACGACGATGACGATGATGACGATGACGATGACGATGACCATGACGATTATGACGATGACGACGATGACGATGACGATGACGATGACAATGACGCTGACGATTATGACGATTATGACGATGATGATGATGGTGACGATGATGACGATGATGGCGATGATGATGACGATAAAGATGACGATGGTGACGATGGTGACGATGATGATGAAGATGATGATGACGATGACGATGACGATGACGATGACAATGCTGATGCTAATGACGATGACGATGATGATGACGATGACGATGACGATGACGATGACGATGACGATGACGATGACGATGGCGATGCTGACGATGATAGCGATGATGACGATGATGACGATGATGACGATAATGACGATGATGACGATGATGACGATGATGACGATGTTGACGATAATGACGATGTTGATGATGATGATGACAATAATGCTGATGATGATGATGATGACAATAATGCTGATGATTACGGTGATCGTTACAATTCCATTTTTCGTTCGTGTTTTAGTACCAGCGAGACGGACACAAGTGCTGAATCGAGCGTCGAGAGCCTCAAGCTCGTCGAGTCCCTCGAGAATTTGACGACAGTTGAGGGGGCCTCGGCTCACATGCGTTGCAAAGTGATCGGAGAACCGGCCCCCACGAAATTTCAATGGTTCAAGGAGGGCGTCCTCCTACTCGGCGAACCCGGGAAAATTCTCATCAGGAAGATTCCCGCTCAGGTAAATGCCAGAAACGCTGAAGTTTCGTTGTTGTTGCGCCGAGTAGAAATTGCCCGTATCATGGGATGTTCCGGAGGATGTGGCACGATAAGTAGTACGCCAGTCGAGACAATTGTCAAGCGAGTTGACACGTGATGTTTCTCCTTTCAAATATTAATATTTAACTTGTATTGGCCCTTTAGGGACACGATCGAGCGGACAAAAAGTTCGCCGGAACTCGTCTGAAGATCAACGAACTGTCGGCCGGCGACGAGGGAACGTACACGTGTCGAATCGGCAACGGGAAGGATCAGGTGGAAAGCTCCGCGAGACTGAACGTCGAAATTGAGGCTTATGGTGAGTATCATCGCAAATAAGCAATTTACGGTCAGAAAAAAATATCTTTCGGATTAATTTCCAGGGCACTTCATTGCAGTTTGGAAAACCTCATTTTCGCAAATTGAATTTACAAATTGGAGGTGCACGTGTCTTGCTTATATTTAGCCTACTCGACGTTATTTACGGAAAAACGGCAAGACGGAGAAGAGAAAAAAGGAAAACGGTGGCACTACTCGTGTGCTTTTTCACGAAGAATTAGCTTCGTTAGGGACGTCGGGAGGATAAAGAGTGAATAGATGGGGGTCGAGTCTAACGATCGACGAATTTCCTACTTTGGGCGACAAAGTCCCCAGGAACTCGGAGGAGCTCCGTGACATCTATATCTATCCTCCTTACCCCCCCCCCCCCCCCCTCTCACTCTCTCTCATCTCTCCCGTTCTACCATACGAAGCTAATGTCGCGAAAATTTTCCGGACGGTTGATCGACCCGGGGCAAAGTGAAACGATACGAGAACCCGAATGCTCGCAAATATACAGGGTGTCCCGGTACAAGTATTACAAGCTCACTTCTCAGAAAGTACGGATTATAATATAAAGTGTTGCGAATAAAAGTCGTTCCGATTTTTTTTCTCAGAAAAACTACAAAATAAATATTATTATTATTATATATATATATATATATATATATATATATATTATATAATAATAATAATATTTTATGTATTTTATATAAAGACTTTATATAAAAATCGGAAAAATGAGGTTCGCGGTGCGCGAAATTTCCAAAATATACAAATTTACAAAATTTGAAAATTATGAAAAAATTGACATTTTCGAAATTCACCAAATTTACCACATTGTCGAATTAAAAAATCTCAAATTCCCAAACTCCCGAAGGACCCAAATAACACGTTCACTCGTCCTTATTACGAACGATGACAGTTCGAGAGCGCGAAACTCGCAACTGCTGGCATCGTTTTTGAAGCGGAAATGAAAGAAGGCTAGAATATTGATAGGATGGCGTCAGGTGCGGCGATTCTCTCTTGACTCGCGAGGATTCGCGAGTTTCACGAATTCATGAGACACGGCGGGAGCTCGCTTATTTCCCTCCCACGCGCCAGGAATCAGTGCCCTCTTGAAGTTACTTCTCCCGGCCCGTTTCCCTCCGGTGTCTCCAGTTCCCAATTTACGATCACGTTGCCACGTATATACGTGATCTGCCAGCGACCAAAGTGGCAAGGAATTGCGAAAACGCCCCCCCCCCTCCCGACTCCCCCGAATGTAGCGTGTATATTATTACATTGGGTACTGTGCAACCAAACTTAAACCCGAACTATGCTCAACTCGCCCGTGCACATACGTACAGATGCATGCGGTTGGTGGACGTGGAGAACGTAAATTTACGCCTCGCGCGTCCTTTGGATTCTCCGTGTCGACCGCTGGCGATGAAAGGAGCCTCGACACGTGAATAGTTATAAACGCGCAGGAGTTCGCTGTAGTGTGTATGCATTAGTGCACCTTGTGGACTTTCCTTTCGACCTATATAGATATATTTATGTGTAGGCATGTACAGGGTGTGCCATTGAAGTAGCCACGACGAATATCTCGGCAGGGATGCACTTTAGGAGAAAATGCTTCGAACAAAAGTTTTATGGTTCTCAGCAACGACAATGATGCTCTTGGATATTTTCGATTTTCTGACAATTTTCAAGGTTATTTCAAGGTCAACTTTAGTTTTTCAAATGGCAATCAATATTTTTCGTTTCACCATCATTTTTCGCGCAATAAAATGAATAACTTTTGTCTGAAAGTTTTTTTGGTTTGGCTTGAATTTTTCCGGAATAAATATTTGGTACTGATTTATTGGCTATTTGGTTATGTTCGAGCAAAGCGTGGAAAATTGAAGTCAAAGATAAAAGAGTTTCGAACAAAAGTTATTCATTTTATTACGGGAAAGATGATGATGAAGTGAAAAATATCGGTTGCTATACGAAAAACTAAAGTTGACCTTGAAATAACCTTGAAAATGGTCAGTAAATAAAAAATAGCTAACATCAGAATTTGTTTTTGTTAAAACCATGAAACTTTTGTTCGAAGTATTTTGTCGTAAAGTCCATCTGTCTTGGGATATTTGCCTTTTACATGTAGGTACATGTAAATAGGTATCTTGGAAACTACGCTACGTGTATACCGGGCGAGTCATTATAGCGCGAACATCCTAACAAGCATGCAGAAACAATATTCGACCCTGTACGCGTCTTATTGTCCTCCATTGAGAAACTCGTAACTTCCATCGTGTATGTAAAGCTACAAAGGAGCAGAGCGCACACCTGTGCACAACCGGAGATGGGAAGAATGGCTGGAACTATTATTCGGTGGTCTAAACCGCTGTGGCTAAGCACACAGCAATTCGTCACCCGTATGCGCGACAATATTTTAGCGCCATGCGCACTCGCGGTTTATTGATCATAATAATAATTTTAAGATTTAAATAGGGAGGTTCAAAAAAATGTTTTGGTGCAAAATTCAAAATAGCGACGTTAAGGGGAGATATACACCTAGGAACCGGAAAAATGTCATTAATGTGATTTTTTTTTTTCAAGGAAAACTATTTGAAATTTCGGATTGGGGTTTTAATTATCTAAAAGTATATACGTTAAAAAATATGTTCAATTTTCTTTATTTAAAAATATAAAAAATATAGAAGGATATTGTATGATCCTTGGAGCGTCGTAAAAAAGTCTGCGTATACGGTACCCACTGGCGTTTCTTCAAAAATCATCTGAAAAAAAAAACCGAAAAGATTATTAAATTAGATACTATAATCTAGTACTTGTCATAGCCGATTTTGAAAATATCTTGAATATTTTGAAGATTTTTGGGCCAAAAATTAGTTATTATTTTGCCTATAAAACAAAAGCTAAGTAACGGAAAAAAAACATCCTATGACAAGTACTAGATAATAGTGTATAGAATAACCACAAAAAACCACAAGGTAATCGGTTCATTGGTTTTCGAGAAATTTTGGGTACCGATTTGAAAAACGTGGTTTTGAAAAGAAAAACGCGTTTGAAAATTTCGGAATGAATAAATCATGAAATTTGTCAACTTACATGGAATCATCGATATCAGGCCCATAGTGTAGGTCTTCTACGGTCGACGGAATGTTCATAGCTTCTAAATCGATTTTTTCGACCATCTAGGTGTATATTTCCCCTTAAGATGGCCGACATGTTTCTTTTTGAGTGGGAACATGAATTTTTACTAAAACATTCATCTGGCCAAAACTAACAACTTTTGCAAGAAAACTTTTTTGATAACGTTCATAAATTTTAGGTTAGAATACCACTTTCTAGCCGAAGTGACTAGCCGCAGATACCTAATGCTTGTTTGGGTTAGTTTGGGTTATCGAACAAATCCGAACAAACTCAAACGAACTCACACCCACGCACACACTTACACTAAAGATGTTGAAGACTTCACCTCTTCGTGGTACATTCTGGATAGCGCTAAAATAGTAAATATGGTATTCTAACCAACAAACTATGACCGTCATGAAAAACAATTCGTCCGAAGGTTGTTAGTTTTGACCTGAAAAATGTTTCGGTTGAAAACATTCATGACCACATTTCTTTTTAACATGTCGACCATCTTAACGTCACCATTTTGAATTTTGGACCAAGAAAGATTTTTCAACCTCCCCCTTTAAACCCTTAAAGTTTTATTATGCTCTATACTCCGATGGAGCAGTATTTTCCGAGACGAATCAGGTTTAAGATTGAAATGGGATACCCGGCATATTTGTACCCGGAAGGACACAAGATTGGATCAAATTCATCGTCGTTTGGTGGAAACGCGAGGCCTCCTTGAGTTAGTGCCACGATGCGATGCTGTTGAAGTTTGCATCGTTGGAATGCAACGAGTATTTTTATTCATAACTAGCTTTCCACCCGCGGCTTTGCTCGCGTAGACTTGTGTTGAACGCTCCTCAATGAAATGTGCTCCTAAAATGTTTCATCGAGGAACACGTGAACTGTGTTGAAAAGTGTTGAATACTAACAAGGTACATCCCTCAGGTCACACCCTTCGATTTTGTTGAAATTTGGATATGTTATAAAGCACCGAAAAGTAAGCGATACGTATTTTTTTTTATCGACGAAAAAACGGTTTTAAGCGCTGAAACGCACCCTCAAAAATGGGGATGTTTTTGGTTTTTCGTCGATAACGTTTTAACGGTAGGAATTATTAAAAAAAATTTAATTGCAACAATGTTTATTTTTTTGTGCACTATACATTGGAGATGAGAATGATAACGTTATCGACGAAAAACGAAACACACCTATTTTCGAAGGTTCGTTTCACCCCTTAAAACCGTTTTTCCGCCGATAAAAAAAATACGTATCGCTTCCTTTTCGGTGCTTTATAACATATCCAAATTTCAACAAAATCGAAGGGTGTCACCTGAGGGACGTACCTTGTAAGTGTTGCATACTAAGTTTCAAGTAAATCTTCAGACGAGACTTTTTTAATTTTCCATACAAACTTTGCAGCCGCCTTTCTTCCCTGAGCGTTTGAATTTATAAAAACGCTGAAATACGTATTTCGTTAATTGTGTCAAGAAGCACGAATACCAAATTTCAGGTAAATCCGACCAGATTTTTTTTCGTGCAAACTTTGCTACCCCCTTTCTCGTCTGAGGGTTTAAATTTCTAAAAACGCTGAAATACGTGTTTCATTAATTGTGTCAAGAAGCACGAATACCAAATTTCAAGTAAATCCGACCAGATTTTTTTTTATTTCCGTGCAAACTTTGCTACCCCCTTTTTTTCCCTGAGGGTTTAAATTTCTAAAAACGCTGAAATACGTGTTTCATTAATTGTATCAAGAAGCACGAATACCAAATTTCAAGTAAATCCGACCAGATTTTTTTAAATTTCCGTACAAACTTTGCTACTCCCTTTCTCTCCTTAAGCGTTGAATTTCGAAAAATCCCACCTTAAATAGTGCCTGCATAATAAAATCAACATGCCCTCAAAATTTCACGTTTCTACATTTAGCGGTTTAGGCTGGGCGATGTTGTGTCGTTTTAATGTTGATTATCCCTTGTCAGTCACACCTCCAGATTGTGACGTTAGGGGTGTAATCAACCCCACTCACATTGGAGAGTGATAAATAATTGAAAAATTGAAAAAAAAATACTACAAATCATTTTCAACCCTTGTGTGTAAGACCATGCCGATTATTTTCACGTCGTGTAATGTTTAATATAAAAAAAATGTCGAAAAAAAAATTCTGGAAGGTCGAAAAACGTCTCGAGGTGATTCAACTCCGATGACTGTTAAGGGTTAACGTTTTAGCGATACGAGCTATGAAAAAATTTCAAATGGCAACAATGTTTATTTTTTCGTGTACTATACGTTGGAGATGAAAACGATAACGTTATCGATGAAAAACGAAAAAACACTCCTATTTTCGAGGGTGCGTTTCACCCCTTAAAAATCGGGTTCCGCAGATATAAAAAAATACGTGTCGCCTATTTTTACCCACTCTACAAGCATGCAAAATTTCATCGAAATTGGAGAGATCGACCTGGTAACCTTCCCTTGTTAGTCCACTTTTGTGTCCATCAATCCGTTGCTTCGCTATAGCTATAGCGGACTTTCTGTCAGCGTGAGACGATTGCACTGTACCTTGGTAACGGTTCGTCAGACATTAAAATGGCAAAGGACTTTTTTGTTCAGAATGATGGCATGTACTCAGAACTCAGAGATCGGGCGATTGACCTGGGACACCCTGTATGTATAGATAAAAGATTGCATATCTTAATTTTCATTATACAAAATTGCTTTTTTTGCAGATTGAAATTGCATATTTCCAAATGAAAATTCTCAAAAGTGTTATCGTAATTTTTATCGCTTAGATCTAGAATCTAGAGCATGGATATCGGACCAAAAATCCGATATTAAAACACCGATATTGGGCACGAATCATATCGGTATTTTGATATCAGAGTTGAACAAAAATAAAAATACCGTTATAATTGTTATTATGTCCATTTAAGGGGAGATATACACTTAGGAGCCGGAAAAAAGGTCATTTTTGTGAATTTTTTCAAGAAAAACTAGTCGAAATTTCGGATTGGAGTTTTAATTATCTAAAAGTATATACATTCAAAAATATGTTTAATTTTCTTGATTTAAAAATATCAAAAATATACAAGGATATTGCATGATCCTTGGAGCGTCGTAAAAAAATCAGCGTGTACGGTACCCACTGGCGTTTCTCCAAAAATCATCTGAAAAAAAAAACCAAAAAGATTATTAAATTAGATACTATAATCTAGTACTTGTCGTAGCCGATTTTGAAAATATCGTTTTATGACAAAATGGCGGACGTCTGAACATAAATAGTGATTTTTGGGCCAAAAATTAGTTATTATTTTGCCTATAAAACAAAAACTTAGTAACGGAAAAAAAATCCTATGACAAGTACTAGATAATGATGTATAGTATAACCACAAAAAATCTCAAGGCAATCGGTTAATTGGTTTTCGAGAAATTTTGGGTACCGATTTAAAAAACGAGGTTTTGAGAAAAACGCGTTTGAAAATTTGGGAATGAATAAATCATGAAATTTGTCAACTTACATGGAATCATCGATACCAGGGCCATAGTGTAAGTCTTCTACGGTCGACGGAATGTTCAGAGCTACAAAATCTTCGACCTCGACCATCTAGGCGTATATTTCCCCTTAAGTTAGTTACAAAGAAATGAAATCAAAATTCCATTAAATCCAAAATAAAGAATAAAAAATAAACATAAAAATCGCATTCAAATACAGCTCAAATCCCTATATTTAGAAAGAGAGAGAGAGGGAGAGAAAGAATGAGAACGGAAATAAACATTTACACTATTTCCTCTTCGGGCGTCCAAACACATGAATATTGAAAATCCAAACCTTCGAGTTTCTTGACTTTTAGAGAACTTTTCGTTTTCCTCCTCCCCCGTTCGCCCTAATGGTTATTCGTCTGCTTTTTTTTATCATTGACCCAATAAGCAAAAAAAATCCTTTTCTTCCAAACTTATCGAGCAAAAATCAACGAAACATCCCCCTCTTTCCACGTCCCTATTGACGCACAAGTCGAGGCACTCGCTGCCCTCTGATTAATTTGCCAATGTGTATGTGTGTGTGTGGAATTTCGCGATAACAGCGCGGTGCGCGAATTTCCAACCGTCTTGTAATTATCAACTCCAACACTTCCGGCTGTATATTCAATTACTGCTGTCAAACGCGGGCGCGGACTGACGTTTCGTGAAAAGTTACATCGTAATTTCTACCGTGTATGACTGGGGCCCAAAAGGGAGGGTGCTCGTAGACGGAGAATGGCTGCGTGCGCGTATGAGAGTGAGAAAGAGGCTTAAGGGGGAGGGAAAGGGCTGGAGATAGAGATAGAGAAAGACGAAAGGTTGAGGGGTAAGGCGAAGCGTTAATTTCTGATGGAATTCAATCGCTCTCGTGTTACCAACCAACTTTATGCGCCTCTCTCGTTCGTTCGTAGTTTGCGTGTAGAGAATCGTTCCTGCGGGACTTAAATTTATATATACGAGGAGCAGGCGAACAAAAGTGGAGTTCTCCACACTACGTCGATTTTTTTTTCTTTTTTATCGTGTTCTTCAAGCACATCTTTATTAGCTCCCGAAATATTTTGAATCAAATCCGGCTCTGAACACCTCGAAATTTGTATTTTCGTACCTGAAAACTGCCTTTTGACAAAAGGCACTTTTCCCATTAGAAAGACCCTTAAAATGTTGCAAAAGTAAATTAAAATAGTTCTAAAATGAATTCCCAATTATTCCTGCAGGAATCAAATATATATGAGAAGCAGGCGAAAAAAACCGGACTTGCCCATGCAGAAATTTTGATCGGGATACCCTATGTCCGATCAAATCCCGATTAGGATTTGTCATGGATTCCCCAAAACCGGTATCCCGGTTAGAATCCAACTTGCATCAGTATCGGCATATGTACGACGACGATGGCATCATTTTGAAAATTTTGGCGTCACGTGTATTTTCTGTATTACTATGGAATTCCTATCTATAGATAGGAATTTCTGTCTATAGATTCCTATCTATAAAATTCCTGTCTATAGATAGGAATTACATAGTAATACCGAAAATACACGTGATGCCAAAATTTTCAAAATTATGCCATCGTCGTCGTACATATTCCGATACTGATGCAAGTTGGATTCTAACCGGGATACCGGTTTTGGGGAATGCGTCCCTGTTTACACCCACCGACATGTCGGTGGGTACAAACATGTATTTAAGACAAATTAAAATCAAATTCACAATGATTAGATTAAAATTTATACCAACCGTGAGTTCTTACGTATTTCGAGAGAAAACATTTCGTCGAGGCGAAGAAATTTTTGCAAAAAAAGTTGTGAGTTTCAAATATTACATTATAAATATGAAAAAATCACAAAATGAGTTGTGAATTTCCTCAAGTTGAAGAAAATAAAAATCGAATTCACGACAGTTATATTAAAATTTACACCACAAGTGTAAACGTATTTTGAGAGAAAACATTGTGTTGAGGCAAAGAAATGTTCGCACAAAAAGTTATGTGCAAAAATTTCTTTGCCTCGAGGCAATGTTTTCTCTCAAAATACGTACGAACTCACTTTTGGCGCAAATTGTAATCTAATCATTTTCAATTTGATTTTAATTTGTCTTAAATACGAAAAAAATCACAACTAATTTTGTGAATTTTTTTGTATTTATAATTTCTTGTCAATACATTTGCATTCACAGATTTTGATGTGAATTTTTTTTAATTCACATCAAAATCTCGCGATGAGCGCGATCTGCCATATGAATCTTTGGACAATTTTTTTTTACTGATAGTTTAATGCACCAAAACTTTATAAATGTTATTTATTTTTATAATAAATTTAACGTGTCATAATTCCATTTTTGACATTTAATTTCAGCCTGTATTCACCCGTGATCCTTCCCAGATTCCTCAATGATTCCACGGGGAATCTATTTAGAGTCATTAAAGGATCCGGTTCTGGATCCCTAATGGAATCCAGTTTACGGATCTTACATTTAGTCTTCGAATCTGATCCGATATCGGACTAAATCCCGACTGGGAGCCCGGGATACAAGTCAGAATCCAGCTGTATCCCTGCCAAAATTTCTGCACCGGTGTCCACACTACGTCAATTATTTTTGTTTTTATCGTGTTCTTCAAGCGCACTTTTATTGGCTCCCGAAATATTTTGAATCAAGTCCGGCTCTAAACACCTCGAAAATTTTATTTTGGTGCCTTACAACTGCGTTTTATTAGAAGGCAGTTTTTAATTTTTTTTTAAACGTCAACTGCAGTTTTTAATTTTTAAAAACGTCTACTGCAGTTTTTAATTCGTAAAAAAAAAAACGTAAAAAAAAATCGTATTTTCGTGCCTAAAAACTGCCTTTCGATAAATGGCCATTTTTAGGTACGAAAATACAAATGTCGGGGTGTTTAGAGCCAGTTTCGATTCAAAAAATATTTCGGGAGCTAAGGAAGGTGTACTTAAAGAGCACGATAAAAAAAAAGAAAAAATTTACGTAGTGTAGACAAGTCCGGTTATGTTCTCCTTCTCCTCATATATATTTTATTCCTGCAGGAATAACTGGAAATGCATTTTAGGACACTTTTTTTTACTTTTGCAATATTTTAAGGGTCATTGGGTTCAATGGAAAATTATCCGCCGATCACGAATATCTCGATGTTTTTGTCGAAAATTCAAAATTACCCCGGTGATACGCTATAACGTGTTTCCATGGAAATCCGACGATTTCTGATCGAAATAGAGGATTCGGAAGGAGGAATAGTCAATCCGTGTTTAGGGGGTAAAAATACATCGAAATAGACTTATAAAATAAATATTAAAGATCCAACAAATTTTCACGTTTTGGCCTAAAATAAGTGATTTCGTTGGATCGTCGATAACTTATTTTCCGCTTCGATTTGGAATTCCGCTTCATGCACATTCTCTTCGTTATCGTTTTCTCTTTGAAATGCCGTTTGATTTATTGAGCTCCGACGATTTTTCAAATTTTGGCAGAACTCCAAAGCCGGACCATCGATTTTTGCCAACTTTTCCATACATACTCCTTTGCCTCTTTTTCGGCCATTTTTCAAGTGGACTTCCCGGGAGAATTAATCGAAATATCGAGATGAATCCAGCGGCACTTTCTGATTCCACCAAAAGCCTTTTTAAAATCTCCCATCAAGTTTATGGCACTCAAAGAGCACCGATGCTACGTCTGTTTTAAATTTCGGGAATTTAACAATTTCGAAAAGTTGCCCAAATGAGTCGAAATTTTTTTTTCGGTTTTCACACTATCTCAAATCGTATATTCAATGGGAAATTTTCCGCTGATTACGAATATCACCGAGTCGAAAAATAATAATTACGCCGACTGACCGCTAAAAACGTCCTATCGCACACTTACGACGTATTTAAAATGATTATTTCGGTTTTGGGGGAAAATGAATGGTGAATCTATGTTCAGGGGGTAAAAATCCATCGATAGGAACTTATAAGAAAAATATCAAAAATCGACATTTTTGTCGCAAGCTTAAATAAAAAGTTGCCCCTTCGAGAACACCCAACTTGTATGAAAATCGTAGTATTTTTTATTTTGCAACATTCCAAACATATTTCCGAGTCGAGAATATCGAGAAAACAAAAAATCAATCTAAATATAAAGCTTCCCCTGTGAGAAAGCAAAAAAAAAACATTTGTGAGGTCGGTACCGATCTACCGTTGAATTTTTTTCTGCATATGCATCGACGCAGCTATTTCGAGTTCATGTACACGTGTACCCATACCTCGCGTGCAGAGACATTTTGCCCCGAAGGCAAAAGTACACAGATAAAAATCCTATCCAAGCTCGAACGACCTCTCGTTTGCTCCGATAGCTTCGTCGATTTTCCGTGATTTCCCGATTTCCATACTAACCAGATCGAACGATCGTAAAAATGTTCCAACGACTTTCTGTATATATATATATATATATATATATATACACCAGTGTGTATATGCGTCTTGGCGGAAATTCGCTCCAAAGCGAACAGGCAAAGTAATAAGTGCAAGTTTAATATGCAAACGGTTGAAAATGAATAAGAAGGGCGGGGGTAAAGAGATTTGTACTCCGAGGCAATTTTAAAAAACTATAGAAATTGTTAATAAAATACCAAAAATGCTTCAAACAGTTATAGGGACAGAGAGGGATGAAAAAAAGAATAAGAAAGATAGAACAAAAACGTACATTCAATGGGGAGATAAAGAGAAATTAAATAAACAAAGAGAGAGAGAGAGAGCTAAAGAGAGAGAAAGTGAGAAGGAGGGACAAATGGAAATCAAATCTAGAGAGAGAGAGAGAGAATGAAAATGAGAAAGAGCTTATTGGCTGTGCACAATCACTGCTCAAATTTTATCATCCCTATGGAAAGCTCTATTTACCTATCTCATTGATCTGTAATCGAGCACTCGAATGACAAGTATAACTAACGGCCGGGAATGGTTCCTCGGACTGCTAGTATCGCGAATTTGATTGGAAATTTTGTGTAATTAAATCGAGTATCGCAACAACCCGTATGTACAACGTTATACATAGGCATCGTCCGAATACGCGAGTTACGCAAGTATAAACACACACACACACACATATATAAATATATATATATATATATATATATATATATATATATATATATATATATATATATATATATATAAGTCCGTGTGTACTTTGGCGCAATGTGAATTTGACTCACTGCTACCGAACGATATCCTGTGCAGTGCAATGCTTGTACAGCGAAGCTATGATTACCAGCTGGCTTCACTGCAAGCAGTTTGTGCCCCGCCCCCCCCCCCCCATCTCCTAAAAAATCACTTACATATAAATAAATAAATAAATAAATGTGTGTGTGTGTGTGTGTGTGTGTGTGTGTGTGTGTGTGTGTGTGTGTGTGTGTGTGTGTGTGTGTGTGTGTGTGTGTGTGTGTGTGTGTGTGTAATATAAATAATTTTATTTTTCTGGGTTCCAACGTATACCCTTGCGGGTTATTACCGATTACCCTTCCCAATTGAATCCTTTCTTATCACTTCCTACCCTCACTTTGCTAATCTAACCTTACTTCCGTTGCGTCCACAGCCGTATTCTAGTGTGAACATCCATTTTCTATATATATATGTATATAACGTTATCTCACTCAAGTTGTGAAATTCGGATACAATGCAGAGACGATATCTATCATTTTTAAAAATGTTGTCATACTGTCTCTCTTCTACGCGCTCATTAAGCGTGTTCAAAACGGCGGCGACGTCGCGAATGCATGCGCTCGTAGCGGCATTTCCTTTTTATTTCTCATCTGCGGTATCGCGTCTCCGCGATGTCTGGAAACAGAGAGAGAGAGAGAGAGAGAGAACTCGGAAGAGGAAGCTTTTTCTCTTCTGAGGAAGTTGATGAGAGAGGGAGAAGGATAGCAAGAAGAAGAGAAGAAGAAAAGAGAAATAGGTCCATTCTGGACTTCGAGAGAGGGAGAGAGAGAGAGAGAGAGAGAGAGAGAGAGAGAGAGGCAGAACACGGGCATCCTCATCTCTTTCTCGTCTTGGTTTGCAAGCTTCCCTTGTCTCTCTTCTTATCTCGACGAGGCGGTTGTACAACGATGAGTATCGTTTTACAGCGCAACGAGCAACATTTCTTATTCATATACAGGGCGGCCCGAAACGTGACGGCCAAAAGGAAATTCTAGATGCCTCGTTGAATACATATCCGAATCATCCCACGTATGTTCTACGATATTTTTTAGTTTCCGATAAAAAAGCCCTTAAACATTTTTTCCCGACCTTTCCCGTAGCCCGGGTTTTTTTTTCTCATTTGTGCGTGCACTTTAGCTGTAGAAGTTTTTAAAATTAATTGGGAGACATTTAGACCATCATAAGTTAGTTTTTTATCATCAGAACTTTAGTGACTGATCCTTTCGGACCTACTTTTTCAACTTTTGACCAACATCTAAGGCGTTTACGTTATTGTTCAGTTGATACCTGATTTATTTATTGCTCAACAGTATATTTTATAACGATGAGACAAGTCAAAAAAATTGCGAGGAAAGTACATACACAAAAAAGAAAAAAAAATTTAATGCATTTAGAGAAAATTTAAAGGCATGTCGATTTTGGAGGTCACTTTTCGTGTATGTATATACAGGGTGTCCCAGAAGTAACGTACGCCCTTCTAGCATCTGGTAGGAAAAAAAATCTGAGACGAAAAGTCCTCAGTCATTTTTTGATCAGACGCATAGATAATTAATCATGGATTTCAATAAATAGCCAATCAGGTGCACGCTACAGCGGAAAGGCAGCGCAGAGGGGAGGGATAGGGGAATGCGTTGTAATTGCGTGAGCCTGAAAATGTGTGCGGAGGGAAAATTCCGAAAGCATGTGCACACACACACACACACACACACACACACACACACACACACACACACACACACACACACACATTTTCAGGCGCACGCAATTACAACGTGTTCCCCTATCCCTCCCCTCTACGCTGCCTTTTCGTTGTAGCGTGCACCTGATTGGCTATTTATTTTAATTCATAATTAATTATCTATGCGTCTGATAAAAAAATGACTGAGGACTTTTCGTCTCAGATTTTTTTTTCCTACCAGATGCTAGAAGGGCGTACGTTACTTCTGGGACACCCTATATATATATATATATATATATATATATATATATATATATATATATATATATATGACATCGAAAGCGTTTTCCTTACGCGGTCTTCTTTTTTATATTCGTGCTCCGTGTATTGGACGTTATAATGGCGGTGACTTTCTCGTCCATCAAAGCAACCCCCTTCCGCAAGCCCGATCTACTCCTCCATTCCTCCCTTTAGGACCGTTTGTATTTTTCGTGTGGCCCCACCAATGTTTCCTCTTCCTCGCCGCTTTGGTTGATTTCTCCCGACGAGCAGCGCGCATAGAGACGGAGATAAGAGTAGTGGCGTGCGAATCCTCGGGAGTTTTCCCTTAAGTGAATGTCCGCGTCGTGGGTGACTTGCGGAATCCAGCAATATCTGTGAGCACGTTGGACAGGAATCGCGTGGGGGTTTCCGCGGTGCGGTGATAGTACGAGATCGGGACTCTTATACAAATGGGACGTATATTTAACGGGGTTTTGTCTTGATCGCGGCGAGGAGGTCGGTGGGATCTCTCTGTCTCTCTCCCTCTCGCTCTGTCTAGCTTTCTGACTCTTGCTCTCTCAGTATCTTGCTTTCCGTATCTCTTTCTATGAAGGTATCTGCCTATCTATTAATCTATCTATCTCTCTAGGAAATAGGGATCCCTCGTGGTTGGGATGATAATCGATCTTGCGCTCTCCTCGACCGCGTCTCCTTTAGTTTAATGCGGTATTCGAAATTCCTTGTAGGTTTCGCCTTCCCGTTGATCCCCTTCTCCCCGTTTTCTCTCACCCTTATCCTCTCAGTCTCATTCTCTTACGCGCATTCTCTTACTCTCATTCTCTTACTCTCATTCCCTTACTCTCATTCTCATGCTCTCATTCTGTTACTCTCATTCTCTTACTCTCACTCTCTTACTCTCATTCTCCTACGCTCATTCCCTTACTCTTATTCTCTTACTCTCATTCCCTTACTCTCATTCTCTTGCTCTCATTCTGTTACTCTCATTCTCTTACTCTCCCTCTCTTACTCTCATTCTCCTACTCTCATTCCCTTACTCTCATTCTCCTACTCTCATTCCCTTACTCTAATTCTCTCACTCTGATTCTCTTACTCTCATTCTCTTTGTCTCACTTTCTTACTCTCATTCTCACTCTCTTACTTTCACTCCCTTCCACTCTCTTACTTTCACTCCCTTACTCTCACTCTCTTACTCTCACTCCCTTACTCTTACTCTCTCACTTTCACTCTCTTACTCTCACTCTCTTACTCTCACTCTCTTACTCTTACTCTCTTACTCTCACTCTCTTACTCTCACTCTCTTACTCTCACTCTCTTACTCTCACTCTCTTACTCTCACTCTCTTACTCTCACTCTCTTACTCTCACTCTCTTACTCTCACTCTCTTACTCTCACCCTCTTACTCTCACCCTCTTACTCTCACCCTCTTACTCTCACCCTCTTACTCTCACCCTCTTACTCTCACTCTCTTACTCTCACTCTCTTACTCTCACTATCTTACTCTCACTCTCTTACTCTCACTCTCTTACTCTCACTCTCTTACTCTCACTCTCTTACTCTCACTCTCTTACTCTCACTCTCTTACTCTCACTCTCTTACTCTCACTCTCTTACTCTCACTCTCTTACTCTCACTCTCTTACTCTCACTCTCTTACTCTCACTCTCTTACTCTCACTCTCTTACTCTCACTCCTACTCTCACTCTCTTACTCTCACTCTCTTACTCTTACTCTCTTACTCTCACTCTCTTACTCTCACTCTCTTACTCTCACTCTCTTACTCTCACTCTCTTACTCTCACTCTCTTACTCTCACTCTCTTACTCTCACTCTCTTACTCTCACTCTCTTACTCTCACTCTCTTACTCTCACTCTCTTACTCTCACTCTCTTACTCTCACTCTCTTACTCTCACTCTCTTACTCTCACTCTCTTACTCTCACTCTCTTACTCTCACTCTCTTACTCTCACTCTCTTACTCTCACTCTCTTACTCTCACTCTCTTACTCTCACTCTCTTACTCTCACTCTCTTACTCTCACTCTCTTACTCTCACTCTCTTACTCTCACTCTCTTACTCTCACTCTCTTACTCTCACTCTCTTACTCTCACTCCCTTACTCTCATTCTCTTACTCTCATTTTCTTACCCTCATTCTGTTACTCCCATTCTCTTACTCCCATTCTCTTACTCTAATTCTCTCACTCTGATTCTTTTACTCTCATTCTCTTATTCTCACTTTCTTACTCTCACTCTCACTCTCTTACTTCCACTCTCTTACTTTCACTCCCTTACTTCCACTCTCTTACTTTCACTCCCTTATTCTCACTCCCTTACTCTCACTCTCACAGTAACAGAGTGAGAGTCTTACTCTCACTCTCTTACTCTCACTCTTTTACTCGCACTCTCTTAGTCTCACTCTTTTACTCGCACTCTCTTAGTCTCACTCTTTTACTCGCACTCTCTTAGTCTCACTCTTTTACTCGCACTCTTTTAGTCTCACTCTCTTACTCTCAATCTTTTAGCCTCACTCTCTTACTCCCACTCTCTTACTCTCACTCTCTTACTCTCACTCTCTTACTCTCACTCTCTTACTCTCACTCTCTTACTCTCACTCTCTTACTCTCACTCTCTTACTCTCACTCTCTTACTCTCACTCTCTTACTCTCACTCTCTTACTCTCACTCTCTTACTCTCACTCTCTTACTCTCACTCTCTTACTCTCACTCTCTTACTCTCACTCTCTTACTCTCACTCTCTTACTCTCACTCTCTTACTCTCACTCTCTTACTCTCACTCTCTTACTCTCACTCTCTTACTCTCACTCTCTTACTCTCACTCTCTTACTCTCACTCTCTTACTCTCACTCTCTTACTCTCACTCTCTTACTCTCACTCTCTTACTCTCACTCTCTTACTCTCACTCTCTTACTCTCACTCTCTTACTCTCACTCTCTTACTCTCACTCTCTTACTCTCACTCTCTTACTCTCACTCTCTTACTCTCACTCTCTTACTCTCACTCTCTTACTCTCACTCTCTTACTCTCACTCTCTTACTCTCACTCTCTTACTCTCACTCCCTTACGCTCACTCTCTCACTCTTAGCCGGCTCGTCTCATTCTTTTTGAATGAAGCAGTACAAACGGATTCGTATGTTTAGAGAGAAACATGGTACACCGTGATGGTTTAGCTGCAGCTTCCGCCGGTATCTGCGCTTAACCTTCGACGTGCGGTCTAATCTAACTTGCATAATGCAG
This sequence comes from Ophion obscuratus, assembly GCA_964007375.1. Taxonomy (NCBI): domain Eukaryota; kingdom Metazoa; phylum Arthropoda; class Insecta; order Hymenoptera; family Ichneumonidae; genus Ophion; species Ophion obscuratus. The sequence continues at coordinate 33,401,939 of OZ023322.1, read as the reverse complement.
AGAAGTTGCCGAAGACCTTCAACGACCGTAGACGGTGTGTTCCTTCTTCGGGAAGCTTCGAAACTCACGTTAAGAGAATCTAGTCTCGACCATTATGCGGGCGATGTATCTACGCCTCGAAGATGCACATCTTGCGGTGCTTAACTCGCGTATGCGCTTTATATGTATGGCGCTTTGCGGCGTACGGTGAGCCGGCATACGATTACTGGACGTATCATCCACGCTATGCATAACAAAAAAGTCTCTCTCTCTCTCTCTCCTTTTCTGCAAGATTTTGATATATATTTGTGCGATTATGTTTGATTTTGTGTAGCGTTTTATATTATTTATTATTGAAAATCATGTTTCAATTGCATTCATTATTTTTAATTATTTTTTAACTGTTTCAAAGGATTTTTCGTGACATTTTATCATGTTTTATGATTCGTACAATTTTGTATGATTTTTTATATATTATTTTGGACTGCTGCATTTTTTTCAAATGTATTTTCACGCCTTATATTTCTCTTAACGATTTCTCGTTAGATTTTATCATATCTTAGAAAACCTGATTTGAATTCATTTTATTTCGTATGACTTTTTTGTGATTTCGTTTGATTTTGACGAAATATGCGAGTGCCAAGTTCTGTCTGGAATTCAGAGATATCCCCTATCGGAAAAGTGGGTATGCTTCGGTGAAACGCCCCCTGGCGATAACGATACGAAGCGGGTGCTGGGCTCTCGTATACTCGCACCCCATCAGCTACGGGTTCTCTCACGGTTCGAAAATATCCGCAACTACGAGATCGCACAATATGTATGTCCACACATACACCCACATACATACATATTCACACATACACCCACATATATACATATACACACACATCTATAAGTAGAGAACAGTACGGGATGATTGGTCGACGAAGCAGACGCAAAAACAACGCTATTGGCATTTCCGCCTATCCAACCGGTTGAGTACAAAGTAGTGACGATCATCCCCTGGTTGGCCAATAACTTCACTGATCATACTTGACTCCGCTGCGTTTGGTAGCCCGAATAAAGCGGCGTGTCCAAAACGATCGACATTTCGGATTATATCCACCACGGGAAAGCTTGTTCGATGGGTGTTTTGTGCTCAGTTTTGATATAGACACATACACACGTACGTGCCACTCTTCAATGTAGAAGAGAATAGAGAAAGACAGAAAGAGAGAGAGAGAGAGGGGCGGGGAAGAGAAGGCAAGAGAGACGAGTCAGGTTCATGGGAAACTGTAAATCGTTCGTGTGCATGATCCCGAATCGACGGACAGGCGGACAAACACTGACGGGAGAGAGGGAGAAAGAGAATTAGTCCATTGCCGAAGCGGTCATGTATTTATTAAGCATCACTATACTCTTCAACCCTCCCTCAGCCCGCACGCCATGTTGGATTAACGCTGTACAAGAGTTTGAACGCGTCCGACGGTATTTCATCGGGACGTTTTTTTGCCGCCAATACACGGAGTACCCGTACAGTATGTCAGGCAGTAGACGGGGATGAAATTTAATGGAATTCGAAACTTTTCGAACGTCGGGTTTTTCATTTGGCACAAACTTGGATTTCGATTTTCGGGCTTCGAGGATTGTCCACCAAGGTTATGATGAAAAACATGTTCACCGAGGTTATTATGAAGAACACTACTCTCGTAATGCCAAAATAAAAAAAAAAAACAATAAACTGACGAAAGTGATCGTGCGCTCCACTGTCCGTTTTGAGGGAGAAACACCTTTAGGCGAGGAAAAAAGGCTGATATTCATTATTTTTTTCTAAAAGGACTGATTTCTTCATAATTTTTTAGACTTGGGGTATGTTTTATCAGTACTTTTGGCTGGTGCTTGGGATTTTTTTTATTAATCGTCAAAAATGGCGGAGGTATGGCACTTTTAACGGCGGGGTAAAGTTAATTCGGCGAAAAAAGGCATGTTTTTAAAAAATTTTTCTGGCGTAACGAATAGTGTTCGTTTATTGAAAAATTTACATATAATAAAGTAACATTTGAACAACATTCTCCTAAATTTGCATTGCAAAATATTCAAAATTGAGCGAGTGAAAATTAAACCCCGGAGGCGCCTCGAAAAAAAGTTGGTTTGCAGTGTGCACCATAACTCGCAACAGAATCATTTGAAACAAAAAAATCAAAATGCATTTGTTAAAGGAGATGTTTCTCGAGGTAATGACGGGAGGATTTTTTTTTCGATTTTTCGATTTTTCGTAGCACTCGGGAGCCAAAAACCCGATTTTCGCTAAAAAAATCGGCTAATTTGTTGTTGAAAAATTAGTAATTATTAAAAAAAAACAAAAAAGCCCTCGACAATACCTGGTGAATTATGTGAAGAAGTACTGTGCAAAATTTCAAAGCGATTGGTTCAGTAGATTTTGAGTTATCGTGCACACGGACTTCAAATATGACAAGTCTCAGAAAAACGGTTTGAAAAACGCAGAAGAGAAGAGAACGGCATGGAGCAATAGACGCTCAAATACTCATAACTTCGTCAATTTTACTCCGATCGACTTGAAATTTTAACACAATATTCTTGATATATTATGCATTCATTTAAAAAATTAAACAAAAATGAAAAAAAAAATTTAAATACTTTACCCCGCCCTTAAACGGGTTGGGGCGGATGTTGTCGGACGCCGTGACACATAGCGTCGCCGGGATTAATCTGAAAAAAAAACCAAAGAAGATTTTTCTTTTATTAACACTCATACGCAGAATACGAACCAAGAAAAAGTGAGAAATGTTGAAAACCGATGAAATGGTACGCTTTGAAACTAAACGATTGAATTTTGCGACAAAAATTGCTACATTTTGCAATAAAAAATCCTTTTCATATTTTAAAAAACATTTAGGGTCATAAGGTTGGAGAGACTTATAGACCATAAGGTTGGAGAGACTTATTCCAAATTTTATCAGAATAGGTCGATTAGTTTTTTAGCTATAGTCACGCTAGTTTTGACAATACAGTTTAGAAGACCGCGCGGTACCTTGGCAATTTTTAAAGATTAATTTTAAAAAATAACACATAAAGCGTGTAGAATCAACAATACAAGATGCATATTCACACACATTGGACTAAACAACACACGTTGATGGCAACACACGAGCCAAAATAACACGCGAAAAAGCAACACATTTTAAATGTGTTAATTGCGAGTTATTGATCATATGTTTTAAGAATCATCTTGGTTACGGCATCACGTGAAACTCATTAGTTGATCTGACATCGATTGATTAACCGATTAATTGAAGACCACATTTGGTCTCAACTTTTCGTTGCATTCACAGATCATTTTTGAGTTTGTCATGTGGTAGAACCTGAAATTGGAATCTATTTTCCAAAACCTCGATAGCTGCATTAAATCTTTAGCGACGTATTTTTGTTTCGAGGGCATCACCGACAAGCATAAAGCGGCCGTCATCGTGAAGCTGCATGAGAACCTACACTGCCAAAAAAAAATATTCAATTTAAATAGGATCTATCTAAATCAAGTAGGTTTTTTCCTTGGCTCACGGCCTACTACGATCTTATTTGTTCCAATGACATTTTTTCATTTGTTTCAGCTATTCTTTTTAAATGTTGAAAATATTCAAATTGAATAAATAGAGATTCGATTCAACTGAATCTTTATTTGCTTCAAATGTACACTGTAAATCTAAGTGTACTATATACATAAAATAATTCAAAAATCCAAAATAAAATGAAATACTTAATTGAGAGTTTTACAACGATTTTGTATCGTAATCCGTCGTTCCCTGGCCTTTTGAGATGATTTCCATAGAAGAAAATAATTCACCTATATGGGAACCGAACCTAGAACCTACCCACTTATAGCTACGCACGTTGCCCCTATGCAACCGAGTGCTTGTATCATCTTAGTCGCAGACATGGCTAAAAGACCAAATAGATTCCTATAATTATTTGCTGTATCACATAAACTATATCAATTAGTTAATATTATTGTGATAATTAGAGAGTTTTGTCGAATAACATGCTATATATTTTTCTAACATACCCTATATATATATATATATATATTAGGGTGGCCCTTGATATGGGTAAAAAAAAATTGATCGCGCCGCCCTCCAAGACGGTTCCAAATAATAAAAAAAAAATCTACGCGAAGCCCCAGCTATGTCCGTTAAGAGGAAGGCGTGCCTGTAAGCATGAACTTAAATTAAAATATCAATTTTTCTTCATGATTGGAGAAATTTCGATTTTTTAAATCTACTTTAATTGTCATTTTTTTTTCTTTCCGAAGCTATTGCATATTGGTATTCAATATACAGATCAAACAATAAGGTCCTCCATACGAGATTTGATGAGCGTTCAGTTTTACCATCCTATTATTCGATCGTTCGATTTAGCTGCTGTCGAACGCTTTTAATCACATCAAAATCAAACTTTAAATTTGCATCTTATCAGATAAATCTATTAAGTACGAAGGATATAAATTCACGATAAACCATTCACATCGAACTTCCGGATTGGCCAGAATTGTTTTCTTTTTTAATTTTGTTAGAAATATTCCTTGCGTGCTGAGATACAAACACATTAATATTTCACTGAGATCAGACTCCCAGTGCTGTGGATAAAAAATGTATTTGGAAATTACTTTCGCAAAAATGCATAGGGACATTTTAAAATTGGCAGGAATTTAAACTTGGCGAGCTTCTTCGTTTTATTGAAAACAAAGAAATTATTTATTCGCACAAGTCATCCAATTGGTCGGAAAAAAAATAATATTAAAAAAATGTACACATAAGATATCGATACTAGTTCGTTCAGTATGAATTTATTTATTTAAACCACAGAAATATCCTGTTGAAAAATTGGCAAATAAACTAGATTTAAAAAATCGAAATTTCTCCAATCGTAAAGAAAAATTGATATTTAAATCTAAGTTCATGCTTACAGGCACGCCTTCCTCTTAACGGACATAGCTGGGGCTTCGCGTAGATTTTTTTTATTATTCCGAACCGCTTTGGAGGGCGGCGCGATCAATTTTTTTTTACCCATATCAAGGGCCACCTAATATATATATATATATATATATATATATATATATATATATATATTCCACCCTCTCTACCCCCACACCTCTTTGATGTGTGTTGCAATAAAGACAGACCATTCAATCAAATAGAAAAATGGTTGACTCTACGAAAATTCAATTCAATTTAAATTTTTTTAAATCAAATGGATCCATTTAGTGGATTGCAATAAATTATTTTTTGAGCAGACGAAACCAAATCACAGATTTATTAGGATTAAATAAAATATTTAGTTATTGGACGATATTGAATATATTTTGATTTGAATAAATAAATATATTTAAAGTAAATAATTTCAATAATGAAATGCAATAGGAAAAAATTGATTCCACGAAAAATTTAGTTAATTCAAATAAACAAAAATAAAATAGCCGCCATTAGTTCATATCAATAGAATTTTTCTGTCGGTGTAGTCTATGCGAAGACAAGAAAAACAGTGACACCTCTCATACATACCACAGAGTAATATATAAGTACCATTAAATTCAGTTCAATAAATTCATATATTTTCACGATAAAAAGCTTTTGTTGTTCAATTTATTATTCCGACGCATACCATGTATATACAGTACTGCAAAAATAAGTGTGTTTTTTTACACACTTTGAGTGTGTAAGTAGTGGCTGCAGACACTTTTTACGCGTTTTAACGCGTGTAAAAAAATAACACACGTAAGTGTGCTGATTGAACGCATCTATCCGTGTTATTATTACACCGTTATTATCCACACACGTTAAAACGTGTAATAAGTGTCCACAGCCATTTACACACCTAAAGTGTGTAAAAACAACACATTTGTTTTTTCCTCGTAGTAATAAAAAAAATTCCCTAGTCTCACAAATAGTGAAGAAATCATCCCTAAAAAAAAAATCATGAAAATCAGCGTATTTTTTTCTCACCCAAAGGTTTTTTCTCTCCTCCCTTAAAATAAAAAACGCATTTACTCACGTTCCACTCGACAGACCCAGAAGCAACAAAGTGCAGGCAAATTCTCGAAGCGTTTATTTTCACATATCAAAGGGATTTGAAAAAAAAGTTCCAGCCGTTTTCACGCCAGCTCAAACGGACAGACGGACAGACAGAGTAAAAAAAATCGTCGATACCGTCTTAGCATCGTATTCTCACAGTACTACCCTAAAACTACCCCCCCCCCCCCCAAAAAAAGTGTGCAAATGGATACTATAATTTTATTTTATATGTATACATATCCAACGATCCGATCAGGCGCGACTGTTTAAAATGCGATTTACCGGGGGGAATTAATGGACGAGTGAGAGGGAGTGCGAGAGGGCCCCGAGAGATACGTATCAACGATTTAGCATAAACGATATTCACGGATGCATGCTAGGGTTACGCTGAATCTAACGGAAGTCGAGAAATATGTTCGTCGATTTACATATACGGAGAAATCGGTCCATATATATACATACATCTACATATATACTATGGTTAGAAGACCTATATATATCATACATACATGTGCATGCGCCTATGTTTTTACTCCTCTCTGCGGTGCATAGGCCAGAGTGCACCACGGTGTACCCTGTATGGGTCAAATGGCTCGTCGTTAATCCTCGCGCAATTTGTGCAAAACGAGAAAAGTCCGATAGCCCCAATGCATGCGCGCACGGGGGCTCCGAGACTCTCGCATCGCGGTTACTCGCGAGGCTGCATTCGATTTCGGATATAGATTATGCATCCGAGCAACCCAGTGCCGAGAAAAACAATAAATATAGAATATATATATTAAGGGGTTATATACGTAAAAAATTTCGAAATTGTCAATTTTTTTTTATTTTTGATTCCATTAACCTGAACGGTTAGGAATATTTTAAGGCGTTACCCCCACTTGTAGCGCAAAAAAAGGCCTTTTTCATGAATTTTTTTAAACAAAGCTACAAGATTTTTTTAATCGATCAATATACCATCTTAAAGAACACATCTTGAAGAACTTTCAGTAATTTTTTTATTGAAAAATATTACATTGTTTAGTGGCAAATGGCCGTCAATGAAATAATGTTTTTATATACACGGTTTGCGGTGACCAACATTGGGGCGAAGTGGATCATCTCAAAAAAAAAATGCGGATGGATTTAGTCAAATATAAGTATAAACTAGTCTTTAATCGAAGGATTTTAAAAAATATTCATTTTTCACAAAATTGCGGACAGTCAAAGTTAATGGTTCGATTTTAACGAAAAAAATCGTACGATTAAAGACTACATTTTTATGTATTAAATAAGCCTGCAAAATTTCAAGAAGATCGGTTCATTAGTGTTCGAGTAATCATGGTCACCGACTTCAGAAATGCAATTTTGAGAAAAACGCGTTCAAAGTTTCAATTTCCGGTCGTTTACACAACGGATTCTTCTCTTTCAACGCTCATATCTCAGTCAATTTTGCTCGGATCGACTTGAAATTTTCAGGACATATTCTCAGATACTTATACGTCAAAAAAATGCAATAAAAAAAATCGATTTTTTCAAAATCGCAAGTGGGGGTGCCCCTTAAGCTTTACAGAATTGAAAAATTACAAAAATAAGGTAAGATTGCATTTATAATGAATACCGCGCGGCGCGCCCGACCGACAACTTCAAAGCCGTTTTTCCACGATTCACTTTTTTGAAGCTTGTGAAAGTTCTAACTCTTGAACGAAGGTTCAGATCGCTTTGAAATGTTCACAATATATTCTCAGTATCATCACCTATCGTGTGAACCACAGAAACAAAAATTTCAATGACACAACAAATATAAAAAATAAAATACCGACAGAAAATTGAGTAAATTTTCAAGTTTCAAATTTTTATTATAATAATTTTATGTTATATCTTCGCCATTTGTTAATATTTCTGATTTTTTGTTACATCTACTTAGCCATGTGCACAAATGATCTGTAAAAAAATGTTGTCAATATATGCGTCATTTTTTTTAATCGCGTCTAGAAAAGTACCTTCGAAAATCGGCTAAATCGCGTATATAAGACCTTAAGGAGGCTGTAATTTGGGTCGAATTTGAATTTTCCATGTCCCCTTGTAAAAACATAATCGACATATGTAAAAGAAATTATGTGCGAAGTTTTAAAGCGCTCGGAACATTTTTAATGGTCCCTGTGAGGGTTTGAATTTTCAATACAAGCACACATGCGTTTTGTTTAAGTTATTGCTTAATTATTTCTCATGATTAGGATATTGGTGGGATAATCTATGACGTGAAATATTTACTTATGGCAGCAAATCATTTGAAAAACAAAGAAAAAAACTTCTCAAATGAACTGCTAAAGACCGTCACTATGAAATTGAAGGTTATTCGAAAATCCTGTGTTACACAGTTGACCTACAAACCTATATTTCGAGTAGTAATTTGAAATATAGGCCGATATAGGTCCCACCAGTAGTCACTTGACAACGTTTTTTTTCTTTGTTGTATTGTGTCAGTATTATTTTTCACATAATTATATGTGTTGTCGTTCTTCTTTTTCTCTTTTTTTTATGAGACCACTTGAACGTGTGTTTAAGACTTTAAGCACTTATGCACCCACGCATCGAATATACATACATGTACGTCTGAAAGGGATGACCACGAAGTTAACACGAGTTATCGTTTCCGCTATACCGATTTGGTGAGGAGGGTTCCTAAACGTATAGTGCATATATATATATATATATATATATCGAGCACAAATGCGTTACGGTGTGGTCTCGTGTGCTGCAACTCCGAAGCGTCGAAAAATAATCCGTCCTGTGCGGGATTATGTAGGCTTACGATTCGAATCCACGATGCGCACGGAGACACACCGGTGTGTTTCGCTTAATATTATATTATGCTCATGGTGAGGGAGAGGAGCCTCAATATGATATATATACACATATATGAATATATATATACGTGTATATATATATATATATATATATATATATATATATGTATATATATATATATATATATATATGTATATATATATATATATATATATATGTATATATATATATATATATATATATATATATATAGTAGGTCCGTACTGTGTCCCACCACCGCCTAATCCCCATTAGCACCATTACATGAAATTCTAATAAAGGTACAGACGCAAGCCTCACGCACCACCGAATATCGCTCCTCTTTCACCCTCTCGCTCTCTCTCTCTCTCTCTCTCTCTCTCTCTTTCTCTTTCTCTCTTGTCCCTCTTCATAGTATTTCTTCCTAACTCTCCATCTCTTTCTCTCTATTCCTCTATCCCTTGGAGCAAAAGCTCGTTCATCATGTCGTACTTTAAACTCATCGGTCCCGGTAACCGGAAACCCGTTCACGAGATCATATAACCGACGAGAAATTGCGCAAAATTTCGTGAATAAAACTCGAAAACTTTGAACGAAGCATTTATCACGTCAGTAATCTTATAATCGAGCTTGTCCCTGTGCCTCTCTCTCTCTCTCTCTCTCTCTCTCTCTCTCTCTCTCTCTCGCTCGTTTTCTCTTTTTCTCGCCGTCAGTCCACACTATCAGCTAATCTAATCTAATATAGAATTGGTATTAATAACTTCGTCAAATCTCTACAGCTTAAGGGTTATTATTATAATTATGGTTATTATTACTATTGTTTTATACTTCGTTAATATCCGAATTTGCCCCAGCTTATTATGAAAAATCGATCGATCAGTTTCTTCTTTTCTCTTGCTTTCCCGCTCACTCTTTTCTTTTCTGGCGTTTTTAATCTTACCCTTGAGGAGTTTAGGGACTAGTAACGATACGTCACTATATTAAATATCGTCATCTATATTAACGATATTTCAAATTTAGAGGGTGCATTCAGTATATGACAAAAAATGTACAGTGTACATTTGAATCAAACGGTAACATATCGTCAATTGTCCTGAAAATCCTTAAGGGGCTACCTAGGGTCCCGAAAAAAATGGCCAAATTCTGCATGTTTTTTTTTCTTCTGGGAAACGGTTTATGAAAAAGAAACGCATTTTTTTAAAACAAAGGTACATATATTGAGAGCCTTTGAAAAAATCACTAAAAAAATACAGAAATACAACATAAACATGGCCGCCGGCAGATGACGAAATTTTTTCCGTGACGTTTGCGGGTGGACTCCCTCCAGCTTAAACGATCCATCTGAAATCTGAAACCAAACGCGTTATTCGAGTTGACATTAAATCCGAGTCGTTGACGATTGCCGATTATTAAAATAATTTTTTTCATCAACATGGCGACTGATTCAAACTAGAGCATACTAAATCTGTGAAAAAAGTCGTTATTTTGACGAAACTATTAAAAAATAAAGATCGATTTTGAAAAGGTAAGATCGCAAACGACCATTACATTTTTCTCATGGTGTCTCCTGTAAATTTGGAAACAATCCATCTACTGGTTCTCGAGATATCATGTCCACCGACTTGGAAGAAGGTGTTTCGAGGGAAACGCGTTTAAAGTTTGAAATATGGTGCTGCTACTGCTTGCCAGGTCGAGTGTTACAAGCTGCAGCTCATTCAATTGTCGGAATATTTCAATAAAAAATTCATGGAATATAGCTGAAAGGTGATACGATCGAATAAAAATATTTTTGGAAAATGAAATTCCTTTACCCACCTAGGTAGACGTAGCTTCGAAGCCTTCATTTTGTGGGTTGAATGCGGCTCGGAAATTTCGACTCGGGCTGTTACGGTAATCCTATAGCCAGGCTTCAATCCATAAGATTTTCATTTTTTTTTTGAGTTTCACTAAACATATTAATAATCGTCTCTGTAAAATGCCAGGGTCGGTTATCGACTTATGTACAGAGAAAAAAAATATTATAATAATAAAAGTATTATAATTGTTTAGTATAATATTAGAATTCCGAGACGACATGCAAAAACCCAATTTCCGGTTGCTACAAAAGTGTATATAATAGTGGGAATCCGTCAGATTCTTAAAAATAATCAGATTCACATACTTGACACTTGTGGTCATTCAATGCTCTTAGAAAAAATTACGTTTATTGGCCTAATTTTTATGTAATATCAAGTTTAATTTGAACTTCCGGTATTGGATTTATTACCACTTGCTACGATAAAGAGACGTGACAGCAAGGCAACAGCTGACTGCAGTCCTAACCTCATCTCACTCATTCGAATTTCCACACATGTGTCATTTTTAACCGATATATTTCGCCGATACAAACCCACGCTTTTTACCAGTCGTGGCCCGAATACAATGCTTTATATTTCCCGCAGCTGACATTGTTTTGACAGATCGACGTTGAAAAGCATGGAGGTTAAACTCGCCCGATTGAGTAAAAGGAGACGGAGATAGAACCAATGTTGCCAAATATAAAACCTATAAATACTGCGCGAATCGTTGGAATAACTTTTTTTTCATCTTATTAATTAAATGTGAACGTTTATTCAAAAGTTTACATATGGAAAATTCCAGTTATCATAAATTATTTTTTTTGCATATGTTAAAAATATGAATTATACAAGTCTCAAGTATGATCAGTGGTATAACTAGTGTGAAGCGATAGGATTACCTTAACAGGATATCTGGGAGCCCAATTTGAAGGGTGAGAATGATGATTTTTTTTTCTAGTAACACATTGGTTATATTGCATTAATTTTTTTCCAGCATGTCGTACACATGTTTGGGGTTACAATGTAATTTTTTCGCAAGAAAATCTTTCAAAGTGTTCGCGTTGCAGTCCTCCAGCGGCGAGGCTCGAAACGGCTGGATCTCTACCAGGCTCAAATGTAATCCGAACCGAAAACAACACATTTTTCTACAAATATATCCGACTGGCTATGGGTTCACGGTCCACTTTTCGAAATGTCGAAAAATACGAAAAATTATAGCTTCTCCAAAGAAAACCTTATTTTTCTCTTGAAAAACAGCATATTGAAGTCATTGTTATTAACAAATGGTTCATCCAATTAAAAAATGCGATCGTGAACCGAAAATGACTACTGTGTGAACGCTAAATGTGCAAATTCAAGTCAATAGTGCGAAAGTTACTCAAGTTATCAATCCCGCCGTGTCACGATACTAAGGTAAATGTCCCAATTATTGAACAGGTCCCAATTATTGAACACTATCGTGTATTTTTATTATCTCTCATTCACCTGCATGCATTTACTTAAATATAAAAATTTCATTACATATATGGAACTTTTAGCTATCGAAATGTTACCTTACTTGTGCAAAAAAAAACTTTAATTAATAGAGAAAAAAATTATTTAATCAGCAACGGTGATCCGATTTGACGTCTCGTGGTAACTGCTTATCGTTTTTGCTAAGACGCGCCGCTTCATGCGTAAGGGCATAAAAAATTCAAAAACTGTCGCATCTCAAAAAGTAAAGACGTTTCAGGTTCCTCAGAAAATTTCTTACAAATAACAATTTCAAAAAAAAAATTTTTAATTATTTATATGTAAAAAAATACGGTATTCGATCCTTGGGACATCGAAAATGCAGTGTGTCCCAATTATTGAACACTCGAATTCTCCAAGATGGCGTCATTGAACCCATCAAAACATCTAGACAGTTAACGTGTGACAGATCGTGTGAATCGGATTTATTCAAACAAAAACTGTAAGTTCCTGAATAAACTTACCTTTATTCTTTTAATAATAACTCTAAAATCGTGAAATATATTTTTTATTAGTATTTTCGTGCAATAAACATAAAAAGAAAAGTAAAAAGAGAATATAACCTAAATGTAACCTAAAAATAGGAATGTAATGTTCAATATTTTTTGCTCTCCGATATTTCAGGGAGCCAAGCTGCGACAAAATCAAACAAAAACAGAACATAAAAACGAGAAAGCTGAAAATAAAAATAAAATAAAGTTCGAGTTGCAAAGCAAAAATAAACTAAATGCGAATGAACCAAAAACCTGTCCAAAGTGACTAAACATATATTTTTGTATTTTTACATGATTAATAAAAGATTATTTAATTGATTTTGCTTTTATTTCTTAATATTGTACCCAAAGTAATATTTTCAGAACGGAAAAAGAATTCTCAAGAGCGTTCAATAACTGGGTCATGCCTGTTCAATATTAGGGACATAGGCACTTCCAGTGTTCAATAATTGGGACATTTGCATGCTTCACATTGTTATTCTTTTTTTTTCATTTGAAATCATTTAAAACAATTTAAAGGGTGATTTTTCGAAAGTAAAAATATCGAAGTATCATTTGAACATGAAAGCGATGGTTTTTTTTCTTGATTTTATATTTTATTCTCACCGAATTCAATCCCCCAGATCCTTAGCTGTTCAATAATTGGGACATTGACCTCATGTAGTTTCGAGATGATCGCGTTCAAATTCGACGGATCGCGGTAAACCCGACGTACACTGTTCCACTAAAATAGGTGCAACTTCGTCAATTTTTACAATGATAGCGTCCGATTGGTCTTAAAATATTCTTAAAATTTCACACTATAACAATATTCCAAAAAAAATACGATTTCGTGAATTTTCCAGAGAGCGATACCCCCTTAAGGCCTTAGGCCACAGTAACGGGTATAAAATCATGTGCGAATTTAATAATTTTTTCGTATGAAAAACAGATTCATTCATCAAATTAATTACACATCTGTTTAGTATAAATATCAAGCTGTTAGAATTTTTTTTCGATGTCCAAAATAGCCGACTACTCGAAACTTCTCGAAACAGTTTTTTCCCAATTGGTGTGACAAATAACTTCAACAATTTTCACTCGATTTACATCAAATAAAGTTATGTTCCTAATTGCATTTCGCAGAGAAGTACGTACGGAATTTTTGATTGATCGAAAACTTTTCATTTTATGAGCAGTTATAACGAAATGTTTCACTGAAAATTCATTTCTTAAGAGAGAATATCAGTGTGACAGGCTGCAAAATGAGGTATTTAAAAAAAAAAAAAACGGCTCGATCAAATTATTTGAAACTTTGTGTATTATTTATTGAAGTAATAAAGCATACAAGGAAATTTTTATTTTTATTTTTAGTACATTTTATTAAGTAGAGGAGCGGTCGCAAAATGGCGTCTCAAAAAAAGACTCCCCGACGGTTGACAGCATAAATGCCACAGCAAGCATGTGAAATCAAAAATTCAAAAAGATTATTAAATTATAATAGTATAGCTATCGCAGCATCGTAGGAAATTCGAAAATTTTGATTAGAAAAAAATGGCGGCCATTTTTCAAAAAATCGAATTTTACACAAAAATTTTGCAATATTATTAATTTACAAAAATAAAGAATTAAAAAAATTCTACGATGCGACGATAGCGATAAGTTTTCTGAAGAGAATCCTTTTTGAATGAAGCCGATTGGACGAAATTTGACAGAGTTATGCTGTCAACCAGGTCAAAAAACATGGTTTCGAGAAAAACGCGTTCAAGAAGGTTGGAGCGTTAGCCACAATCCAAGGTTAAATTTAATAAAAAATACATGTCATTGTTTACACTATACTGAGTCTTTACGAATTTTTTGAACTTTTTTCACCACCAAACACCAGAGATAAAAAATAGTTTAATGTATGTAATTTAACGTGCGGTTAGATGGGCAAGACTTTCACACTAAAGGTTATGTAATTTTTATTGTTACTTGGCACCAAGATAAACCATTTCTAACAACGGATTAACGCAAACTGAACCTTTGTGAACAATTAGAAAAAAAAAATCCTCATCTTATCCATCGTAAACCATGGGCCAATAATCTCGTGACGTAAATATGAATAGGCATAATTATGAATTACTCAAAATTTCATTGTGAATTGTACAAAACATTCGTTTTCGTAGTTCTTCCATAATAATCATCGATAATGTTATGCTTTTTCAAGTTGGTAGTAACACAAAAGTTTTTCTACTTTACATAATAAAAATGTTAAAATGCATAATTTTGCCCTTTAAATATAAATTTAAAAAAATTAGCATATATAGAATAAATCCTTACCTCGTATGCATTTTTTTGAGGTTAATTGAAAAAAAAAATTAATAAACCGTCATTTGACTCAACTGAATCGCTCCAACCTCCTTAAAGTATAGAAATGCCCGTATAGAAGGCTCTGAGAGCGTCGACGCTTCGAGCCAATTTCGAATACTTCTAAGCCGAATATTATTTTGAAAATTTGTAGGCATATTCTTAAAGGCCAAAACTATCTCATCAAGCAACAATAAAAATCGATTTTTTTCACACTGATATTCCCCCTTAAGTTCAAATACCTACAAGTTTCGAATAAAACAATATTTTTTTAATTCCGCACGTACTTCTCTAGGTATTCTAATATAGAATGACGAGAATTTTTATTTTTCGTTCTAGGTAAAAAAAATTGTGGATGCTAAATGTCACGCCGCGGAGCGCCTAAATAAAAGATAGCAAAAGAAAATATTAGTAGTCGGGCATTTTGTACATCGAAAAAGAAATAATAATATTTTCTAACAGCTTGATATTCATACCAAATAGACGTGTAATTAATTTTATGAGTGAATCACTTTTCCATACGAAAAAATTGTTAAATTCGCACATGATTTTAAGCCCGTTACTGTGGCCTAACGCCTTGCGTTTATTTTCATTTTGTTTGTATATTGTAGAGTCATTTGTCTTTTGGGGTGGGAGTCGAAATATCGATGGATCAATATTCAGATGGGCTGAAATATCGAATTAAAAAATGTCGAATGTTTGAATATAGATAGATCAATGTTCGAGGGTTTATATAGTCGTAAATAAAAATTCCGAATACGAATATCTCGAAGTTGAAATATAGCGAAAAACAAGAACCGATTTAAAAAATATCGAGAGACCTAATATCGAATTGCTTATAAAAATAACAACAAATAATTCGAGAAGACGAATCTTCGAATTGTAAATATAGCGACGGGTCAAAAAACAGAAAGCATTAAATCGAACGCCAAAAAGTCGAGTGGTTAAAATAGCGAAGGGTCAAAATGTCGAATGGCCCGAATGGCGAAAACTTGTGATCGAGGCAGATAGCGTTAGCGGTCGGCCGGGACGGCATCCATACCATGTTCGCCATTTTGGCATTCGCCATTTCGGACCATCGATATTTTGCGTCTCGATATATTGCTTTTCGCTATAGGTGGTATTACGAATATTAGATACTCGCTTTTTGCTGTTTCGGAGATATGGATGTTATATTAGGTGTACAAATAAGTTTTAGGACAGTTTTCAAAAAATTCAAGATTTATTAAAAAATAAGTAAAACACAGT
The DNA here is from genome assembly GCA_964007375.1 of Ophion obscuratus. NCBI lineage: Eukaryota > Metazoa > Arthropoda > Insecta > Hymenoptera > Ichneumonidae > Ophion > Ophion obscuratus. Next base: position 33,385,667 of record OZ023322.1, on the reverse strand, counting down.
TATTCATCGAAGTAATCTCCATCGCACTGAATGACCTTCAGCCATCTCTCAGGTAACTCGCGGATGCCTTTCGCAAAGAAACTTTCGTCTTGCGAGGTGAGAAATTTAGCGACCCATTTTTCCACTTCTTCAAATGTTTTGAATCGCACGTCAGACAAATCGTTCTGCATTTTCCGGAATAAATGATAATCGGATGGGGCTAAGTGTGGTGCATACGCCGGGTGTGGTATAGCTTCCCATCCAAGCGCTAGTAACGTATCCTTGATCGGTTTACCCACATGAGGCCGCGCGTTGTCATGGAGCAGTTTTACTGGACGTTTTCCTTTACCAGAAAATGGACGTTTCTTCTCAATTTCTTGATTCACTTGCATCAATTGATGACAATAGCGATCGGTAGTAACTGTTTGACCAGGTTTGAGAAGTTCATAATACAGTACGCTTTTCATATCCCACCATATGCTCAGCATGACTTTGTTACAATGAACATTGCGCTTTGGCGTGGATGTTGTCGGCTCGCCGGGGTCAACCCAATGATATTTGCGTTTCGGATTATAAAAATAAATCCACTTTTCATCGCCGGTCACAATTTTCCACAAGAAAGACTTTCTATGTTGCTTGTTGTAAAGACTCACACAAATGTTAAGACGGCTGTTTTTATTTTCTTGAGTCAGAAAGTGTGGTACCCACTTTGTTCCTTTTCGAATCTTACCCATTGCTTTTAAACGATAAGAAACAGTTTGTTGAGTTACTCCAAGCTGTTCCGAAAGTTGTTTCTCCGTCTGACAAGAGTTTTCATCCAGCAACGCTTGCAGTTCCTGATCGTCCACCTTTACAGGAGGCCCCGTGCGTTCACGGTCACTAACGTCGAAATCACCTTCTTTGAATCGCTTATACCAATACTCACATGTACTTTTAGATACAATGTTGTCTCCAAGAACAGAACATATCGATTCACACGCTTTCCTAACACTTTTTCCTTGATGGAATTCATAGCGAATGCAGTGTCTAATAAATAGCTTATCGGTCTGCACGTTTAATTTACAGAATTTATAGGTTATGTTTATGACTCCTTTACGTTTCGATACTACATATCAAGCGCCATCTTTGATAAGTGAGCGGGACCTTTGAATTAATTTAGAATAGCTGTTATGATACAAAATCGAAGTGTCCTAAAACTTATTTGTACACCTAATAGATTGTTCCAATCTATATTTGTACGTATCAAATTGCAGACGATCTGAATACACGTTTTCAGATAAATGAGCTCTCGAATAAATGATGCTTTGCTTTATAGTCATTCGATTTTTTCTTCGATCGAAACATAACATTTCGAATAATTAAACCTTCGTTATTTTGAGAGTTCATAATTCTGTCGTTTCGAAATATTTGTCGATCTATATTTGGTCCTTCGATATTTGGATACCCACCCGTCTTTTGTTTTCGTATTGAGCCTCTTTTTTGTTTCCTTGTACTCTTTTTGTTTGCGTTTGATTGTGCGCAGCATGACGGCGGTGCAAAACTCATCGAAAGTGTAGCCGCCTCGTATCGACCCAGGTTTTCCGCACTTTCCCCGTGCCCTCGTGCGACGCTGTACATTCGGCGCGCAAGGTCGTCGGCGCCACTACTCCCGGATCTCCAAGGAAAAAAACAGTGCCGCGACACTATCCGTACTTACGAAAGTCAAAGGGACGCGGTGAATACCCCTTAAGGGCCTGCCCGACAACATTCGACGACAATAACAACGTAACAATAGTGGAGAGCGCATCGTCAAGCGGTGAACGGGCATATATACACGCGAAGTAACACGTCGTCGAGGGCCACCGCACTCGACGAGCCGCACTCGACGTAGGGTGGTAATTAATGACCCCCGAGCTTCCTTATCTTTTCCACTTCCCGTTCGAGGCGCGTATACGTGCAGCCGGCACGAGATTATAATACGAGCCTCGTCCGGGACCTGGTTCACTAGGACTTGCCAGGGTAAACGGCATCGCGACGCTTGTGCCTCTACCCCCCCCCCCCCGCCCCACGCTTTGTGTACGATGACCTGCGTACGGGAACGCGCTACGCCGACCAAGGTGTGCGGGCGCGAATTTATGGGTTTGCGGAATGAATAACGAGAGAAAGAGCGAGAGAGAGAGAGAGAGAGAGAGAGAAACGAAACCAAGATATGGGAAAGCGAACTTTTATGGTTTACTATACATGTACGCATGTGTACAATCCAATCGTGCAAAAAAAATCTTTTTCCGCCATTATAAGTGCTTTTATAGACTTATTTTTATCGTTTATAGACTTTATAGACTTTTATAGAGATATACACATATATTGGGTTGGTACAAAAATCTTGCAACACACAACACGAGTAAAAAAGAAAAATATTAGGAGTACAACTTTGCAGTGACCGTTTTACTTAGAGAGCCATTGCGGCCGAAGTAGTGGCCCTAGCTCAATAAAAAAAGTGGCATTTTAAACTAGAGGCTCTGCCAATGTAAACAATTTAAAAAAGCTAACGGATACGTGTATGCATTATAAAGTTATTGGCACTCAAACATGGCAACCTACGAGCCGAATTCTCAGCATTTGCGGGAACTGCTCCAAAGACAACAAAGGAAGGGATTTTTGCACCGGATTGTGACTGGAGATGAAAAGTGGGTTTACTACGATAATTCTAAACGCCGAAAATCATGGGGACTGCCTGGTCATATTCCGTCATCGACGCCCAAACCGAATATTCACGGATCCAAAGTGATGCTGTGTATCTGGTGGGACCAGCTGGGCGTTGTGTACTATGAGCTGCTCAAACCATCCGAAACCATCACAGGGGAACTCTACCGACGTCAGTTGATGCGCTTGAGTAAGGTACTCAAAGAGAAACGGCCACAATTCAACGAAAGACATGACAAGGTGATACTGCAGCATGACAATGCCCGACCCCATGTTGCAAATGTCGTGAAAAAGTACTTGGAAACGCTGAAATGGGAGGTTTTATCCCGCCCGCCGTACTCTCCAGACATTGCCCCTTCCGACTATCACTTGTTCCGGTCAATGGCACACGATTTGGCTGACTAGCACTTCGGTACTTACGAAGAAGTCAAAAATTGGGTCGATTCCTGGATTGCCTCCAAGGACCAAGACTTTTATCGACGCGGGATTCGAATGCTACCTGAAAGATGGGCCGAGGTCGTAGCTAGCGACGGGCAGTACTTTGATTAAAAAATATGTAGCCACTTTTTTATAATAAAGCCTTAAACTTTTGAAAAAAACGGTCACTGCAAAGTTGTACTCCCAATATTTTATTTTAACAATAAACGATTATTCAGTAATGTAGGCTCCCTCCGCATCTACAACTCTTGCCCAACGCTCTGGTAGACTTTGCACGCCCGCAGACCAGAATTCTTTTGATCGTGAATTAAGAAAGTCGTCCAATGTATTTTTGAGATCCGACAGACGATCAAATGTTTTATCCCGTAAATAGTTCTTCATAGCTCGAAACAGCTGATAGTCGGTAGGTGCTAAGTCTGGTGAACGCGGTGGGTGTGGTAGAACTTCCCATCCTAGCTGCGAAATAGTTTCTTGTGTCATCTTAGCGACGTGGGGTCGAGCATTGTCATGGAGAAGCCGAACGTGAAGACGTTTACGCCTTTTCTGTTTCATAATTTTAGCCACCTTTTGCAGTTGTGCAGAAGAAATCTCTGCCTGTATTGTGGTATTGGTTGGCAGAAATTCGTAATAGAGCATGCCCTCAGAATCCCACCAACAGAGTAAAACTTTCTTCGTTTCACGGGGCCGTTTAGGGGTCGGTTCTGGTTTTTCCCCTTTCGGTAGCCACTGACGCTTGCGCGTGTGATTAACATACAACACCCAGCTTTCATCCCCAGTGACTATTTCTTGAAGAAAATCCTTTCTTTGCAGACGATGCAGGAGTGAAAGACAGATGGACATGCGTGTTGCTTTGTTTGATTCGCTGAGATTGTGCGGTATCCAAGACGAAATAACTTTCCTATATCCCATCTCTTGTAAATGTCGAAGGATCGTAGGATGACTGAAGTTGAGTTTGTTGGCTAATTCTCGTGACGACATATTAGGCTTTGCCTTTATAAGTGCTCGCAGTTCTTCATCGTCCACAATCGATTCCCTCCCGGACCAAGGTTTGTCTTCAAAAGATGTATCGCCAGAATGAAAACGCTGATACCAATAGGAGACCGTTGAATAATTAACTACATTAGCCTTGAACGCACTGCACATATTACGGGCTGCGGCTCTTGCAGAATGTCGTTGCAAAAATTCGTAATATGAGATTGCTCGAAGTGCACGTTGATCCATCTTTGCTCATACTGACTCTACGGAACAACTGACTCGCTTATATATCCTGCGGCATGGAAGGTTCTAGACCATTCTTGTATTTCCTATTCTCGAATGTTCTCGAACTTCGTTATTAGGAAAAATATTTTAATTGAAAAAAAAGTGTTGCAAGATTTTTGTACCGACCCAATATATATATGTGTGTGTGTATGAGAGTGTACATATTCTGGCGATTCATTAAGAGGGAATGACACCTCATCGCGGTCGGTATGGTAGAACAATTATAGATTCCCAAAAATCTCTGAAACGGCTCTTCAGATCCCGTCGAAACTTTGCCAAACGACGTCAAATAGATAGACGAATAGCTGTCAGCCCCTCAAATTTTCTGAATTTGAGGAAAAAAAACTAGATTGGCTTATGATAAGCCAATCTAGATATCTTTAGATATTATCTAGATATCTTAGATAGATAGATCTAGATATATCTAGATATTATGGATAGATATAGATAGATATATATAGATAGATCTAGATAGATCTAGATATCTTTAGATATTTAGATAGATATTTCGATTTGTATCATCGATACTGACCTTGAACGACTTTGACCCTCTGATGTTTTTTATGCGGCTTGAGGTGCTCCACAAGATGGTTGAAAAAGAAATGATATTTGGTTTTGTATTTCATTTTAATAGGCGACCTTGAATGACCTTGAACGACTTTGACCCCCTAATGATTTTTATGCCGCTTGAGGTGCTCCTCAAGATGGTTGGAGAAAAAGTGTACCATTGCATTTAAAAAAGTGGAGTTGACCTTGACGTAGCCTCCACCGATAAGAAAAATAAGGTGGTCCAGTATGACGGCCTTCTCGAACACTCAAACTTTTGTCTGAAACATGTTTGGATATGAGCAGTTTGTATGAAACATGTTTGAGTGCTATTGCTCTGTAACACTTTATGTGCCTCACCCTGTGTATATATATATATATATATATATATATATTAGACTGATTCTAAAAAAAATTTTTTTTCTGGATTCTCGTGCTATTGTTGGGCACTGATAAAACAAAATTTCTCTAAAAAGATGGGCGCGGTCACTCAATTTTTAGAGGTGGCTATCTCGACTTTTTTGTATTTGAATTTTTTTTAACGAACGTATTGCATTTAAACATAGTCATGGCTTCGGATTACGGATAAAAATCGGAAAAGTTTTGAGTTTGTTCTTTTACAAACATAACAGAGAAAAACTGACCATACGTCGAAGTGCACACGAAACGATGAAAGAAATTTTCGAACAATGGAAATGTGCTGAAATTCCAACGCGTCGATTGAATAACGCAATCTTGAAATCAATAAAACTCCATCTAGTCTGGAAACAACTTTTAAAAAATCGAGTTAAAAAGAATTTGCCGTCACAAATATCGAAGGAGCGTAAATTTAAGAGAGATTTGGACAAACTGTTCAACGTTGCACATTTTCTTTCTGCCCAAAATGTTAACGAACTTGAGAATGGCTGGGAAGAAATGTAAATGAGTTTGAAGATAATATAAGCGTAGCATTTTGAAAATGTAAATATACGATTTATGAATAAAAGCTTATAATTTAATTTTTCGTAAAAAGTGCAAAATGTTAATGCGTATAAATAAATCTACATGAATAACGAGAGTAGTATAGACGCCATTATTGATCTACCTGGATTTGAATTGTGAATATTGCACCCTTTTCAAATTGTTAGAGTTTATTTTTGTTACGAAAAAGCTGCTGGATGTGATTTTTATCCGTAATCCGAAGCCATGACTATGCTTAAATGCAATACGTTCGTTAAAAAAATTCAAATACAAAAAAGTCGAGATAGCCACCTCTAAAAATTGAGTGACCGCGCCCATCTTTTTAGAGAAATTTTGTTTTATCAGTGCCCAACAATAGCACGAGAATCCAGAAGGAAAATTTTTTTTTGAATCAGTCTAATATATATATATATATATCCTCAACGAAAAAAACTCGTTTATTGTTCAGGATTACAATATTCGTGTGTGGGTGTGTGTGTGTGTGTGTATGTGTGTGTGCGCGCGCGCGCGCGCGCGTGTGTGCGTGCGTGTGTGTGTGTGCGGTGCGTGTGTGTGCGTGTGTGCGTATGTATATACACTGAATTTGTGGGCAAACATTAGTGCTCGTATGTAGTAAACCGGTAAGAAAGTGATTCATGGTTCATTACGGCCTATTATGTAATAGTCAATCTGATGGGGTCCGGCGCGAATGAGGAGGGGGATGACTCGTATATCAACGCGCAACGTAAGACCCTTCCGGTTGCCACCCTTATTGGCGACGATACAAACCGATCGTTTACCTTTAAAGGGTGTCCCCATGTGTACATACACCGCCCGACCGAAGTACGCGTCGTTGCCATTATTTATCGCCCTACCCTCCGTTTTTTTTTGTTCCAGATGCTGGAAAAATTGATGACGCCGGCGAACACGAAGATTACGCACCGGCCATGCCTCACTTTTCCGATCTGTTGGACGAGTAAGAGAGATAATTTATTACCCAAATCGAATAAATCTCCACAGTTATTCGCCGAGCTCTCGAGCGAGAGTGTTGTCCCGCGCGTGTTCTACTTGTGGCAGAAATTCAGGCGCGGCTAGTTCGCGAATGATCCGCTGGGGTGCGCTCGCGACTCGTGTTGTAAATGGCCGCGGGACGCGCCGCCGTCAACAACAGTAGAAATGATAGACCAGCATTGTTGTGTTTGCTCGATGTTGTGACGCTCGGAAAAAAATTATTATGAAGCTACGCGTGTACCTAGTGTTGTTACAGAATTTTTATATTTTTATATGCGCTCGTACGAGCGACAACGTTGTTATGGGAACGCCGAGACGAAGGTCAGTCGCTCGCGGCGGGACTTTGTTTTGACGCGATGCTCTCTTTTGAGGTTACGTTTCGCGTGAGCGCGAGAAAGGCATGGAGTTTTGGCGTTTCCTTGGTGTAATACATTTTAAAGGGAGTGTGGAGTGGCGTATTTTTTTGTTTTGTTTTTTCGATTTTTTGGGTGCAATGGGGATCGGAGTTTGCTTCGGGGATATTCGGCGACGAGTGCAATGCGAGAAAGAGGCCGATTAACGCATTGCGTCGGTTTAGTTGTGTCCAGCGCGATCGGGGCTACGGCGGAATGTGAATTTTTAGGGCGCACAGGCGCAATGCACATTTTTCAATTGTACAAATGCAATGTGAATTTTTTACATGCACTAAGGGCAACTTGCGTGCAATGCGAGGGGCATTCTTGTAATGCAGGAAATGCTCAAATGCATTAGATTTCTATTGAACCTAATGCTCAAATGCACTATAGATTTAATAGGCATTTAAAAAACTGCATTAAATGCAACAGGCATTTATAAAAATGCATAAAATATAACAGGCGTTTAAAAAAAATGTATAAAATACAACAGGCATTTGAAAAAATGCATAAAATGCAACAGGCATTTGAAAAAATGCATCAAATGCAATGGACGTTTTTGAGAATGGCACGTGCAGTCTTGAAGCGCAAGAAACGCAATGCACTTTTCTCAAATCCACATTGCAAAAATGCACTTTTTTCAAACGCAGTGCATTTTTTCCAATGCACAAAGTGCAACTTGCATAAGTGCACTTTTTTCAAACACAATGCATTTTTTTCAAATGCACAAAATGCAATGCATAAATGCATCACGTTGAATCAAAATTTAACACATGCGAATGCAACGTACAATTTCAAAATGTATAAAAAGCAACCAACATTTTCGAAATGAGCGACCCAAACCCAAAAAAACGCAACACATATTTTCAAAATTAGGAGAATGCGATAATTTCGAAAATCGACGAAACGCAACTCATTTTTTGAATAAATAGAAAAACAGTTTCCGAAATGTATAAGGCTCGAAGTATATTCTGGCGATGCGCAAAGTGACGCGCATTCCTAGAGCAACAAAAAGTGCATAAAATGCAAAGTGCGCTTTAGGCTGATAGAATGGTATTGAAGTTTGCATCGGAGTGCAAGCGAAATTTTATTTTTCGTGTTGCCCAATTTTTTGCGGCCCTATTTAGGCCACAAAATCGGTGAAAGATTCTTAAAGATTCTTATTAGGGCTCCATAGCCTAAACTTGGAGAAAAAGGGTTTGGATAGCAATCAAAATAAAGAAATTAAAAAATAAAAAACTTTCGTTGCATTCCAACGATGCAAACTTCAACATTATGATAAAAAGCCCAATAGAATTTCGAAGACTGTAATCTTGAGACCAAGCGTCACCTTTTAGCGTAAAATTTTACACGTTTTTCTTTCCTTCCATGTTTAGTACGGACGACGAAAGCGGACCGGACAGTTCCAGGATGGAAGCGCCCACGCCGCACGGTACGTTCGTCGTTAACACCAATCCGTTCACGCTTCAATCGCACAATCCGGACTCGTCGACGAGCTCGCAGTCGAGCGTAGCCGACGCGAAAGCACGCAGTGGCCTTAGCGAAGTGAACACGGACCGATCGCATCGACCGTTCGAGACGCCGGGCGTTAATCCTATGCCGGGACGCAAAATCATTCAGGAGGGAGTTTGCGAGGTGCCTAACCCAAATATTTCGAGCAATGGACGCTTTTTTTCAGTTTTTTCTAGGGCTTGCATTATCCGTACATTTATCGTATCCGGATAATATGGATATTAGTGAACTATCCGGATATCCGGATTTTTCGGATATCTCCGATAATTTTGAACAAAAAAAGCAAAGGACATCCGTAAAAAAAAAGTTTTATTCATATTTATTAAAATTAAGCCAAAATTTTTCACTCTTTACTATAGCCAATGGACGACATTAACATTTTCAATATCAAAAAGTGATCGAGCTTAATACGATGCTACTATTTACCATAAAATATTAAAATAAGATGAATAATTGATAACAGTTGGATAACTATTTTCACTAAAACTGAAACTAATTATAATAGTAATAAAATCATAAAATATCAAACAAAATAAAAAACAATCATTAACAAATAAAAAAACATGAAATTTTTCTTTTATTCCAAAATTAAAAAATTAACCATTCTCTCCTCTGAGACATAAACTAAAAACAATTACATGCTTAAACGTTATAGTGAGTGAGATAAAAAATCAAATTGAATGCACAATGAAAATAGGTATGTCAGTCTTAACGTACATAGACTCATATATTTCAAATAAACAACTAAACTCAACGAACGACGCATTCAGTTATTTTATTTCACCTTGATAATGTCGATTTCAAAAAGCAGAATGAAGATAGATAAGTACTTTTTTTATTTCATGTACATCCTTGCGGGCTTTTTACATTTCCTCTTTTCTTTCTTTTTTTACAGAGCTTCTTATTATTAAACATCAAGAACATGCATCCTATTATCGTTGCGCTTCTTGCGTTTATACAAATTTCTTCCCCGCTTTCTTGCCTTCCTTCGCTTTCGTTATCTCTGCCGAAAAAGCAGAATGAATTACTGTTGAATGCGTCACACATAATATTAAAAACAAAGAAAAAATATGTTTTAATTGATTATCACTTGGTAGCTACGTGTACTGACTGTGCACAATGCCGAAATTATTGTTTTGCTATAGTTCGTTTCATGTTCAAATCGATTTTTTTAATGAATTTCACTATCCTTATTATTCGAATTATCCACATGCTTCATTATGTGTTGCTTTCATTATGTGGATTAAAAAAATTGATGGATATCCCGATAATTCGAATATCCGGATTGCAAGCCTCAGTTTTTTCGATACGTTCTCACCTCTCTGTATTGTTGAGTCAAATGACGATTTAAGAATATTTTTTTTTTCAATGAACCTCAAAAAAATTCCTACGAATTATAGATTTATTTTGTAGATGTTAATTTTTCACAAAATATACGATTAAAAGGCAAAATTATGGTTTTTTATATTTTTTTATTACGTAAGTAAGAAAAAACTTTTGTGTTACTACCAACTTCATAAAGTTACATTGTTACAATCATTACATTGTCGATGATTATTATGAAAAAAACTGCGTCAGCCATTGTTTTGTGCAACTCAGAATGAAATTTGGAGTCACTTATAATTCTGCCTACTTATATTTATGTCGCGAGATTATTTATTATTACCATCAAGGCCTTGGGCCACAGTAACGGGTATAAAATCATGTGCGAATTTAACAATTTTTTTCCTATGAAAAAGTGATTCACTCATAAAATTAATTAGAAAAAATATATTTATTAATAATATATAAATAAAATAAATAAATATATTTAAATAAATATATAGAATTAAATTTAAAAAAATATATTTTTTTTCGATGTACAAAATGGCCGACTACTCGAAACTTCTCGAAACACCTTTTTTCCAATTGGCGTGACAGAAACTTCAAAAATTTTCACCCGATTTACTTCAAATTTAAAAGTTATGTTCCTAATTATATTTCGCAGAGAAGTACGTACGGAATTTCTGATTAATCGCAAACTTTTTACTTTATGAGCAATTATAACGGAAATGTTCACTGAACATTAATTTCTTAAGTTCAAATACCTACAATTTTTGAATAAAACAATATTTTTTATATTCCGTACGTACTTCTCTACGTATTCTAGTGTAGATTGACGAGAATTTTTGTTTTTTGTTCTGGGTAAAAAATCGTGGATGCTAAATGTCACGCCGTCGGCCATTTTGTACGGCGAAAAGAAAAAGTTTTTTCTAACAGCTTGATATTCATATTAAATAGATGTGTAAATAATTTTATGACTGAATCACTTTTTCATATGAACAAAAATAGTTAAATTCGTACATGATTTTATACCCGTTACTGTGACCTAACCCCTTAAGGCGGAAAACCAGTTAAAGAGTACGTTTTTTAAAATGATTTTCATGATTTTTTTGCACGGAATGAATTAATAGAATTTCTTCAAACTTTGGGAATATTTTATACATATTATCAAACAAGTATTTTAATTTTTTCGAAGAATTTCCTCTGAAACTTTTTTGTTCTACGTCAAAAATTGTGGATGCTAAATCTCACGCCGCGGAGGGCCTAAAAAAAAGATAACAAAAGAAAATATTAATAGTCGGCTATTTTGTGCATCGAAAAAAATATATATATATTTTCTAACAGCTTGATATTCATACGAAATAGACGTGTAATTAATTTCACGAGTTAATCATTTTTTCATACGAAAAAAATTGTTAAACTCGCACATGATTTTTACCCGTTACCGTCGGCTAAGGCCTCAAAAAAAATTAAATCTCTATTGCTAACAACCCAACTCCTCGACAGCTGTACGTTGGAAAGATCTGCGAGCAGTTCGTTGGGAACAAATCGATTTACGTGCCGTATCCCATGACCCAAAGGACCCTGGAGGACAAATTGATGCAAGCCTTTCAAGTCATCAAATTTTCAAAGTGAGTACGAGTACGACGCGATTTCTCAAAAAAAGAAAAGGAGAACAAAGAGCGACGCTTTCATACGTGATTGCAGCGAGGTGTCTTCGAACTGCCAGGCATACGCGAAGCCGTCCCTCTGCTACTCGGCCTTTCCGATCTGTCGCGAGGCCCCGATCGGTCAAAAGCCAAAAAACTCGGAGGCTAGTACGCAACTGTTCAATCTCCTGAACGCTAATCAGGGGGAGAAGAGCACCGACGACCTCGACAACGACGACAACAGCGAGGACATCGCGCGACCCGGGCGAATTATTCGCCGGCGACGAAGTCCGCAGTACGCCCCACGGGCCGAATTCACCCTCGACAAGGACGGCAAAGTGCCAACGGGCAAGATGATCAGTCAGAGCTACGGGAATCCAAATTCGGCAAAGAAGATTTGGCTGAATCGCAAACTTCGCAGGATATGCCGACAGGAGTGCGAGATACTGGAGAACGAACTTTGCCAGACGGAGTACGCGATCGCTAAACGTCATCCGCTCATCGGCCAAGTTCCGTTGGTCGAGTGCTCCGACTTGCCGCTCGACGACACCAAGGAAGCGAGCGATTGCCTCACCCTTGGCATATCGACCAACAACAACGTGAGAAAGAGTACGTCGAGACAATCGCCGCAGTCGGAAAGCCGAAACAAAAAATACAGTGAAACTTCAGTTATACGTTTTTCGAGGGCTACATCAAATATGACGTATAAGTGAGAATAACGTAGAAGTGCCAAAAAAAGTGCCCAAAATGGCAGGAACATTTTTTATCCTGAAAACTTGTACTCCGAGGTTTTTGACGGTGCTGATTGCGAATCTGTACTCAAAATTCAGGAATTCACAATGACGAACCAATATGGCGAATGAAAATACAAATAATACAGATTGATTTAGATGAAACTCGGAACTCAAGGGTTGTGTAGGTCACGATTGTGTCTGAACATTTTGAATTTTCAAATTTAAAGTTCAGATTCTTAATAAGCGACTTCAAAAATCCCGGAGTACCAATTTTCATCTAAATCGAGTAAAGTTATTGACTTTTGTCCGTCATATTGGCGCCGCCATGTTGAATTTCCAAATTTTGACTTCGAATTCGGATTCTGCGAGCCCAAAATACCCCGAGTGAGGCTCCGATTTCAAATCAGAGCAAGTTAAGGGAGACTTTGTCCTTGGAGCGCCATATTTCAGGTGTTTACATTTTCTTTTTTTTAAAGGAAACGAGTAAAGCTTTTTGAGTGCGGTTTTTTTCTTGCTTTTATTCATAATATACAGAACGTTAAAAAAAAATTTTTTTTTTTAAAAAACCAAAATGGCGGCCGTTGCAGCTCCGCGAAAACAGGTCCTCAAATCGCGGGAGGTAAACGGCTGACATCACTGCCCCCTTTTTATTGATCTGAAACACAAATTCAAAGCATATTATCAATCTGTGACCCTTTGGTCATGGAATTACGGATGGGTTTTTCGTTTAGTACAAATTTCGGAAAATGGCGGCAATTAAAAAAAAATCGAATTTTCGCGTTTTTTTTTCGCATAAAAAGATAAATAATAAATGCAAAAATGTATCTATCGAAAAAACGATCCGTCATTCCGCGAAGACATATTTTCTGAGTATGCTCTCCAAATTTCAGGTCGATATGTTAATTACAGCGGTCAGGAGAATGTCAGCCATTTTTAAAAACGTGTTTTCGAGAAAAACGCGTTTAAAGGTTTTGTAATGTGTTTACACAAATGTGTTTATAATTACCGCTAATCGGCAATGCCTGGTCCATAGAGGCATCCCTTCTCTTCTTCTAGCTGCTCATGTCGAGCCGCTAACATCTCCCGCTAAATTTCAAGGACAAAGTCTCCGTTAAATAGGGAAATAAAGGTTGCCGCACTATTGCGTCAATGCCAACGAAGGGGTTAACATTTGAAAATGGCGATTGGTGCATAATTCACGATGTTTTTCAATAGCAGTACCTCCATTATGTTAATGTTTGGTTTTCCAATTGAAAATTTGATTGGTAATAATCGAGTAATGAGCCGATTCAAGTTTTCGAATTTCCGTTTTGAACTTTTGTTTAATACAAGTTTTTAACGCTTTGACGTTTTGTACTAGTAAATAGCAGACAGCTTCGTATTGATAAGAGATACTTAACCACAGTGCATACATAGTCGAGGTCAGAAAAATCGAAACATCGAATAAAACACCAAAACGCAGTTACATGAAATTTTCTCCGTCGAGACAATATCACGCGTGATTAAGGAGTTACGATACCGGCGATACAATGTTGCCATGCTAAACCGTGTTAAAGACATAAACAAAATTCAAAAATTCAGAATTTGATAAAATTTGGTGAACGTATTCTTTAGTGCCAAACTTGACAATACAATTTTTTTCTGATTTTTCTTCTGCACAGTTATCGAGTAAGTTAATACTAAAGTTCACATGTATAAGATTTTCCATAGATATAGGTATACATTGCGGGCATAAGAAATCTGCTTAATGCTTAATTCCTCGATAACTAAGTGGAAGAAAACTTTGAAAAAAAATCTGTTTTCGCACTTAATGTTGAAGAACATTATCACAAAATTTGATCAATGTCTTAACATTTTGACTTTTGTACGGAAACTCCTTAAGGGAAGGGTAGGGGTTTCAGCGTGAAAAAAAAACACTTTTGTGCGATTTTTTCATCTATATGAATAGAGTAAATTTATCGAAACCTTTTGTACATTGTTAAGTGTCATGTCAAGAACTTTCCGTGAAATTTGCACGCGAAAATATTCACAAACAAGCCGGTGACAAAGCTTTTCCAAGAACGCCTTTGGAAAAACACGATTTGGGGTGTTCACTGTATCTCAGCTAGAAATTATCTGAAATGAAGTACCACCAAAATTTAGTCAAAGTATCATCAAATCCTCCCCCGAACGGTCTTTGATCATTTTTTTTTTTTCATTTCTAAATTTTTGGTGGTCATGTAAAATGAAAAGTGTTATTTTTGACGAAAAATTCCGCCATTTTGGGGGTGGAAAACCCCCTCAATGTAAAAAAAAAATCTCCATGTAACCGTTGGGGGGAGGTATTTTATATGTAGAAAGTGTGTGTACCAAGTTTGAAATAAATCGGTCATGTAGTTTTCAAATGGCAGTGAACACGGACTTTGAAAAAGTGGTTTCGAGAAAAACGCGTTTGAAGTTTAGAGAAGTCGGAGCTACGGTGTTAGAGGAGCGGGACTAAATAGTCAATAACTTCGAGAGTTTTGCTCTGATCGACTTAAAATTTTGGGATTATATTCTTGAAATGTTTAACTATAAGAGAAGACAGAAAAAAATCGATTTTTCGAAAGTGCAAACCCCTACCCTCCCCTTAACGTATAACTGAGACAAAACGAACCTCGAAACCGACGCTGGGGTATAAAATTAATAACGTCTAAGCGCGAAAAACGTAGAGATGAAACTTTATTACCATCTTTATGAACGGAATCCGCCGGGGCTAGAGAAATTTGACGTATAAATGATAAAAACGGCTTAGTGCAAAACGTATAAACGAGGTTTCACTGTATTTGAATGTTGAATAAGTTCGGGCTGTTTTTGTTTTCGTGAAATTTAATGCTTTATTTTGAGGAGGTTGGAGTGATTCAGTTGAGTCAAATGCCGGTTTATTCATTTTTTTCAATGAACCTCAAAAAAATACATACGAGGTACAGATTTGTTCTATATATACTAATTTTTTTAATTATGTAATTAAAGTGCAAAATTATGCATTTAAACATTTTCATTACGTAAAGTAGAAAAACTTTTGTGTTACTACCAACTTGAAAAAGCATAACATTATCGATAATTATCATGAAAAAAACTACGACAACGAATGTTTTATCCAATTCACAATGAAATTTTGAGTAACTCATAATTATGCCTATTCACATTTACGTCACGAGATTATTGGCCCATGGTTTACGATGGGCAAGATGAGGATTTTTTTTTCTAAATATTCACAAAGGTTCAGTTTGCGTTAATCCGTTGTTAGAAATGGTTTATCTTGGTGCTAAATAACAATAAAAATTACATAACCTTTAGTGTGAAAGTCTTGCCTATCTAACCGCACGTTAAATTACATACATTAAACTATTTTTTATCTCCGGTGTTTGGTGATGAAAAAAGTTCAAAAAATTCGTAAAGACTCAGTATAGTGTAAACAATAACATGTATTTTTTTTAATTAAATTTAACCTTGGGTTGCGGCTACCGCTCCAACCTCCTTAAAAAATCGTTCCTAATTTTTTCAAACGTTTCGAAACTGTTGTGTGATCAATGCCTATTGCCAATGATTGCCGAACTTGCCAATGATTGCGCAAGTTCAGCTGGCGTCTGATGTGAGTCTTCATGAAGTAATGCCTCCAATTCGACACGTAAAAATCATTATTTTTGAAGCGTCTAAAACAATCTCTGTACGTTGTTGCCGACAGAGCATGGTCGCCGTAAGTCTCAACAAGAATTCTGTGTGCTCCAGCTGCAGATCCTTTTGAATAACGAAGCACAGGCAAATTCCCCGCAAATACTCATTTCGGCATGAAATTTGACATGTTTAACACTATGAAAAAAAAAAGTTGTTTACACTTCGGCGAAATTACGTATAACTAATTTCAAGCTTGCTTACAGTACTTCTTTAAGGTATTCCTTTCGCGGAGGGCCGTATTTTGTGGGGGCATAAGCAGGGCCTTCTGAATCGTCGGTAAATTACAATTGCGCTTAATAAAAAAATAAGTTACAATGGATTATTATACACAACGATAAAATAGAAATAAAAATTTCGCGCAACTTTAGTAGATTGAGACATTTTTACATTTAATTGAAACGTCACGGCTCCAAAAATTCTTCTGCTAGTCACGTTTTTCCAAGTTATAACATTAATATTTTCTTTAAACGTTCGGTGACCCTCTGTTTTTATTGTCGTTACGGAATCTTTAGACTTTTTTACACGTGTGAGCAGTTTTTATCAGACCTCTAGAGTTATTTAGTGTATAAATTATTAGATAGAAACGTGGCCAGCGTGACATGTCCATAAAGCGCCGTATAAATGAGACAATTTTTAGGGCCGTAATTTTTCGTTCAAGGTTCGGTAACTTGGCTTGAAATTTTACCAATATACTGGGATGTATTTTTACTTCATTATAGACGAAAATCAGTTAAGTGTAAAATAGTTGGGTTCGTGAAAGGAATACCTTAAAAAGGGTGTCCCAATATGACCTGACATTTTAACCCTCAAGGGACCGATTGGGTTAGCGTAACCCGAGCGAATTTTCAAAGTAGCTTTTGTTTTCTCATCTATAACTTTCTTTAATAAAAAAATATCACACGTCTGATCCAACCATCGCAATTCTAGGAAAATTTCCGGTCGATTGAGAAAGAAAATGTTTTAATTGATGAATTACAGCCCAATATATAGTCGATCAAAATTGCCAGTCAGGCAATGTAAGTACGGACCGTTACATTTTTATAGTCCGTACCCTGAGGTTTAATTTATTAATAAAACGTATTATTTATTTGAAAAGTACGAATATTTTTGTTTTAATGTAACGCACAAACATGGAGGTTACGTTTGGAACACAATATTCGATAAATGGCCGCCCCGTTCCTGTTTGCAAACGTCCATTCTATTGACGAAATTTTCAATAACATTTTGGCATAATTGCGGACTAATTTCATTGACGGTGCGTCCAATTGTGTCTGAGCTCCGGAATGATCTGTGGATCATTGGTATGCACTTTTCCTTTTAGATAACCCCAAAGCGAGAAGTCCAATGGCGCCAAATCGCACGATCTTCGTGGTCAATTCAGATAACACGACCATGAAAATTCGTCTGCAATAAATTGTTTTGCCCGCACTGTTGCAAGGTGCGCCATCTTGTTGAAAGAATGTCTTCCAAGTCCATGTCGTTTATGACATTTATAGGATATTCCACACATAACCGCCATGTTTGTACCTAATATTGACATAAAAATATTCGTACTTTTCAAATATATAATACGTTTTACTAATAAATTAAAATTTCACGTCATGTTGACATCCTTTAGATGCGCCATCATCTTAAAATACACGCACGCAGTTCTGGTAACGCCATCTGTTCGAAAACAGCGAGAACTTATTCAACGTCCTGATAATAATAATAAATTGGCGGCAAATAATCGACAGCCCTTGTTTCCCATCACAGATGATCTCTGCTACGGCAACGGAGCATCCTACCTGGGCATCGTGAAGACCAGTCTATCCGGCCGTCCTTGCCAGCTATGGACCAGCCTATATTTGCCGGCCGAAGACCGTCGCGAGCTCGCGGGACGGTTGTCCTACTGCAGCAATCCTGGCGATCCCACGAGCCAGCCCTGGTGTTACGTCTATGTCAACAACAAGGTCCAAAAGGAACACTGCAATATACCGATATGCGGTGAGTATCGAACGCACGAATGTTCGCCAGGAAAACAAGAGAATTTGTGGGAATTCTTACGTTTTTTTTTTAACGTTTATTCGCCTTGCAGTTAAAGTCGAGAATCTTTGGATATACGGAGTCGTTGGTTGCGTACTGACTGGAGGCTTCGTCATTATCCTCGTATTTTACTGCTGTTGCTATCGAAGCAGAAAATCGCGCAGGCAATCGAATCATCTGCCAACGAACAAGGTGAGTGACTGAACCCGGCTGAAGCGTCGAATCATCGTTTTTTTATGGGCCAGCTCCAAAAATTTGAAATCTTTCAATCGATATATAGCTCAAAATTAGAGTTTTATAGATTTTTAGTAACGAGTTATATTTCATCTCTGTCGATAATTCTCATTATAGTAAATACCTTTTTTTTCAAACTGAAAAAGATTTTTTTTAAATACTTAGTCGTTTATTATGGGACCATGCTACATATTCGAAATATCTTAGTTTTTAATGTTAATTTATAAATGACGGAACTGTTAAATTTACTTTGTAAGAAAAGTATTTATTTTTACTAATGAGAATATTGATTAAAACTCGATTTTTTAACATTTTTATTCATAAATTATTTTTAATCTTTGTGATTAATTTGAATTATCGCACAGAACAATTTTTATTCCAAACTAAAAACAGAATTTCTAAAATAACTTTTATTTAATTAAAATCAATTATTTAAATTAAATAATTTATTTATATAATAAAAATAAATTATTTACAATAAATAATTTTTTGTTTAAAATACGGTAATGTGCGCCCATTTAAGCGTCAATCAATGTAAAAGATTGATTAAATGTCAGTTTGAAATTAAGGGGAAGATACCTACGAGCAAGGAAAAAATCGCTGATTTTCATGATTTTCTTTTATAAGAAAAGATTTCTTCGTCATTTTCGAGACTTAGGGCATGTTTTATTACCACTCTTGGCTTCTACATGGTATTTTTAGAAATTAATCTTCAAAAATGGTGGCGGTATGGCACGGTCTCCTAAACCGGTTGCGGCGGATATTCTCAGACGACGTGACACGTACCGTCGGAGGGATTAATCTGAAATAAAAAACCAACGAAGATTTTTGTTTCATCAACAATCATTCGCGGTTTATGAACCAAGAAAAACGTGAGAAATTAAGAAAATCGATTAAACGGTACGCTTTGAAACAAAAGAATTGAATGTGCCGAAAAAAGGCTACATTTTGCAATAAAAAAAGACGTTTTATTTTCGAAATCATTTAGAGTCATGTTTTAGACGATAAGGTTAGAAGGATTTATACAAAATTTCATCAGAATCGATCGATAGTTTTTTAGCTACACGTCACGCCAGTTTTGCAAATGTAGTTTAGAAAACCGTGCCATACCTCCGCCATTTTTAAAGATTAAAAAAAAATATCATGTAACAGCCTAAAGTAATAATAAAACACACCCTAAGTATAAAAAAAGGCGAAAAAATATTTTCTTTAAAAAAAATCACGAATATCAGCAAAAGGTATCTCCCCTCTCACCTTCAATATTGATTCGTAAATATCGTACTCCATTTTATTATTTATTTACCGTAATACCAATACATTTCCAATGCGAAGCAAACCTGGCGCATATTTGTTTTCACTAAATGAACAATTACTCGAGTATGACGACGGGATAAATTATGAGTCCATCAGCTGACAATTTTGTGCAATTTTCAGATAATAACGGGAATACAATGCGACAAGAATATTTACGACGGGAGGCGCAGCGCCACGCAACCGATGGAGATGAGTTCTCTACTCGCGGGTCCGGGCAACACGACACCGGGCACCGGAACACTGAGCAGCGGTAGCAGTCGTACCTCGAACAACCGAGTGCCACAATTCGCGGTCAACAATGTCGGGTTCATCCAAGAACTCGGTGAAGGTGCCTTTGGTACGTCGCCAATGTTTGTGTATTCGCGAGAGAGAGAGAGAGAGAGAGAGAGAGAGAGAGAGAGAGAGAGAGAGAGAGAGAGAGAGAGAGAGAGAGAGAGAAGAGAGAGAGAGAGGAGAGAGAGGAGGAGAGAGAGAGAGAGAGAGAGAGAGAGAGAGAGAGAGAGAGAGAGAGAGAGAGAGAGAGAGAGAGAGAGAGAGAGAGAGAGAGAGAGAGAGAGAGAGAGAGAGAGAGAGAGAGAGAGAGAAGAGAGAGAGAGAGAGAGAGAGGGGGGGGAGAGGGAGAGAGAGAGGGAGAGAGAGAGAGGGAGAGTGGGAGAGAGGGACAGAGGGAGAGAGAGAGGGAGTGAGAGAGAGGGAGAGAGGGAGAGAGGGAGTGAGAGAGAGGGAGAGAGAGAGGGAGGGAGAGAGAGAGAGAGACAGAGAGAGAGAGAGAGAGAGAGAGAGAGAGGGACAGAGAGAGAGGAGAGAGAGAGATTGATTGATTTGTTTTTATTATGCCCTAGTTACCAACCATGTGGCAAAGTAACAAATTTGAGATTTGAGAACAAGAGAACGGAACGGTTACAGATTAATTGTTCTTATTACAATATGTTTATATAACTAATACTAATTTAATTACAACTAAATTTCGCGTATGTAAAGATAATAATATTTAATACAACGAGATGAACACTTCGTTGGTGGCAATGAGCATTTGATTTATAGTAAACGATTCGAAAGCCAATTTTTAATTTTTTAAGAGCGAGGGTAAAAGAGAGAGAGAGAGAAATTGTTTACACGCATGTTCGTACTCCCGCAGGAAAAGTATACAAGGGCGAGTTGCAAACAGGCAACAAATGCGACGAGCCGATTTACGTTGCCGTGAAAACGCTCAAGGAGAACGCCAGCCCGAAGACGCAGAGTGACTTCAAGAGAGAAGTCGATCTGATGACCGATCTGAGGCACCCGAACATCATTTGCCTACTGGGCGTCGTGCTGAGCGGCGAGCCCATGTGCATGCTCTTCGAGTACATGACCCAGGGAGATTTGCACGAATTCCTCATACGTTACTCGCCGAGAACGGACGCGCCGTTGAACAACGGGAGCGGCAAAATTTTGGAACAACCGGAATTCTTGCACATCGCGTTGCAAATTGCTTCGGGTAATTCACACACTGGAATTGTTAGGACGGGTGTATCTCACTGCAATTATAATTCGCCAACGCAACGAAAATAGGGATGTTTCCTATTTTTGGGAAAGTGTTTAAAACTGTTCACATATACATAATATACTTTTAAATGTTTATGTCGTGTATTTAAATGCAGCAGTTTCTTCAAAAGTAGCGTTTTGATTTATCCGTTTGAAAATACGCGACAAAACGCCCAGATCTGTAGGTTGATGGCGCGTGACGTCATACTGTGCAAAATACAGTTCTCTAAAAAAAGAAAATGACAAATATTTTAGAATTATGAAGTTCAAGGATGAATTCTAAATTCTATTCATCACCGGATGACTGTCTCGAAGACCTGCAATTAAGGTATTCCTTTCGCGGAGGGCCGTATTTTGTGGGGGCATAAGCAGGGCCTTCTGAATCGTCGGTAAATTACAATTGCGCTTAATGAAAAAAACAAGTTATAATGGATTATTATACACAACGATAAACTAGAATGACAAAATTCGCGCAAATTTAGTAGATTGAGACATTTTTACATTTATTTGAAACGTCACGGCTACAAAAATTCTTCTGCTAACCACACTTTTCCAAGTTTTAACATTAATATTTTCTTTAAACGTTCGGTGACCCTCTATTTTTATTGTTGTTACGGAATCTTTAGACTTTTTTACACCTGTGAGCAGTTTGTATTAGGCATCTAGAGTTATTTAGTGTATAAATTATTAGAAAGACACGTGGCCAGCGTGACATGTCCATAAAGCGCCGTATAAGTGAGACGATTTTTAGGGCCGTAATTTTTCGTTAAAGGTTCGGTAACTTGGCTTGAAATTTTACCAGTATACTGGGATGTATTTTTACTTCATTATAGACGAAAATCAGTTAAGTGTAAAATATTTGGGTTCGTGAAAGGAATACCTTAAATGAAACAAAAGAAGTTGTAAAAGAAAACATAACCTCACAAATTGGTTCAGATTATTACAGAGTTTGTAATATTAATGCTATATACATTATTCGTTGCACAAATAACAATTCTTTAGGGTATACATGGGAGTCTTCACGTTTCTGAATTCTGTAGAGCAGAAGTCGCTGTTTTTCGTAAAGACATTGGCCATCATTATGCAGTCAATTATAGGCAAATTCGAACGATTTGCCTTGACGAATCCAGTCTCCATTATTACAGTTCGAGTAACATACAAAATCAATCGAAAAATATCACAAATTGTATTTTAGGGCTTTAGGCCACAGTAACGGGTATAAAATTATGTACGAATTTAACAATTTGTTTTCGTATGAAACAGTGATTCACTCGTGAAATTAATTACACATCTATTTAGTATGAATATCGAGCTGTTAGAATTTTTTTTTTTTTATGTACAAAATTGCATGATGCACAATTTTTTACCTAGATCAAAAAGCAAACATTAGAATACCTGGAGAAGTACGTACGGAATTTAAAAAATATTGTTCTATTCAAAAGTTGTAGGTATTTGAACTTAAGAAATTAATTTTCAGTGAAATCCTTCTAACTGCTCATAAAAAGAAAACTTTTCGATTAATCAGAGATTCCGTACGTACTTATCTGCGAAATGCAATTAGGAAGATAACTTTTAAATTTAAAGTAAACCGAGTGAAAATTGTTGAAGTTATTAGTCACGCCAATTGGAAAAAAGCTGTTTCGAGAAGTTTCGAGCAGTCGGCCATTTTGTACATCGAAAGAAAAAAAAATATATTTTCTAACAGCTTGATATTCATACTAAATAAGTGTGTAATTAATTTTATGAGTGAATCACTTTTTCGTACGGAAAAAAATGTTGAATTCGCACATGATTTTACACCCGTTAGTGTGGACTAAGGCCTTAAGACAACGTGAACAGTAACGGCCTAGTATAAGCAGTATGCTCAGAGCGTCGGATCGTTCGTGTTTTGCAAAGTGTGACGCCATGCGCTCCGATTGATGTCCTTTATCACGTGACTTACAGTTATTTTTTTACAATTTATTTAAATTTTATCTACAATATTCACCAAAATAGAATAAAATAGGCACTTCCAAGCGTAACTTTAATTATAAACTGTCACCTCATAACAATATTTTTTTTATTCTTGGTTAAGGGGCCAGTCCACTTTGGAGCCACGAAAAAGGCTATTTTCGCGATTTTTTTAAAGGATTTTATAAAAGATATGAATATCAAAGTTGTTGGGCTTGATAAATCGTCTTGAAATACATTAAAAAAATGTTTAATTCATTTTTATTCATTTTTAAGTACAAGAACTATAGTTTAACGTAATGCCTTAAAAATAGGTGGCTCCATCAAAGCTAGGTAGCTCTATCCCAACTCGGCGACGGCTTGTCTGAAACAAAAAAATCAAAGTCCATTAGATTCAGTATGACACCAGCTACAAAATGACCCTCGGATATAAAGTTTTATCAAAAAATAAAAAAATGGCAGATGAAAAGCGGAAAAGTATTTTAAAAAAACACGTTTTTTCGCAGTTTTTCGCAAAAAAAATAGTAAAAATCAAAATTCGAAAACCATCGAGGGTCACCTTGCTGCGAATCATGTTTACAATATGTGGTTCAAATTTCAAGAGAATCGGTTTCTTACTTTTAAAGATATTGTGGAGCTAAATTTTTAAAACGTTTTCAGAAAAACGCGTTTGAAGTTTATAGCATGAAAAACTCTTACCTAAACTCAATCGGTAATTCCTGCACCGTACGAGATCCCTTCTGATTGCTCATGATCGTCGATTTCTTCGAGTCTTGCTTGCTTTGGATTTTATGAAATTTTCAAAGTGAACTGGCCCCTTAATGGAAACATCCCTAATGTAGTGAATGGACAATGTCCTTTTTTTTTTATAAAAACACACGATTTTTAATTCGAAAAATGTCGGATCTGAACTGCCCGAAATACGATAGATCTCATTAAATGTATACTTTGCGTAAAAGATTCTTTGCTAAAAATATATAGAGCCTTCATAGATTTCTCATTCGCCAGGAATGGAATATTTGGCCGGTCATCATTACGTACATCGTGATCTGGCAGCTCGCAATTGTCTGGTGGGGGAAAATCTCACCGTCAAGATATCCGACTTCGGCCTATCCCGCGACATATACAGCAGCGATTACTACAGGGTACAATCGAAGAGCCTTTTGCCAGTGCGCTGGATGCCACCGGAATCCATATTGTACGGGAAATTCACGACGGAATCGGACGTCTGGAGTTTCGGCGTTGTCCTTTGGGAAATTTACAGTTACGGGTTACAGGTAATTCATACGATCTTCGACATAGTTTTAATTTTAATAACTAATTCGCATAATTTAAAATCACGCGTTTTTTTTTCTAAAGCTAATTTGAAATTTCTGAACCAAGTTTTCAATAATTTTACTTTCGATCGTCCTGTTTCGTTTCGTGTAAAAATGACCGGCGATACACATCAATTAAGGGGCTACATCTACAGAAAAAATGGTCAAATTTCGGTTTTTTTTTATTTTTTTGGGAAATGGTTGGTGAAAAAATTACAAAAAATACAGAAAAACAACATAAACATGGCCGCCGGCAGATGGTGAACATTCTTTCGCGACGTTTGGCGGTGGACACTTTTCAGCTTGAACGGTCCATCTGAAATATAAAAACCAAACGGGTGATTCAAGTTAACAATAAATACGAGTCGTTGACGATCGTCGATGTTAAAAATCATTTTGTTTTAACAACGTGCCGACGAATTGGAACTCGAGCATACAAAATCTATTTTTTTAAAGTCGTCATTTTAACATAACTATTGAAAAATGAAGATCGATTTTGAAAAAGTGAGATCGTCAACGACTTTGAGTTGTTTCTTATCGTATTTCCTGTAAATTTGGAAACAATCCATCTAGTGGTTCTCGAGACGTCATGTCCACCGACTTTGAAGTGTTTCGAGAAAATCGCGTTTAAGGCGAGAAAGCAGTTTAGATGACGCAAAAAATCAATTTTTTTTTATTCCATAAATTGTTAATAAAACCAATCGCTGATTAACTGGTAAGCAGTATAAATAATTCATTACTGCCTTGAATTGTTTGTTTTCGGTAATTTTTCTTCAAACGCGTTTTTCTCGAAACGACCTTTTTTCGATTTGTGTACACTCTAGCTCAAAAAGTTTCTAACCTAAAAGTTTATAAAGTGATACTTAGTTTCTTCATATAATTACGCTCTATATGAGCCTCCAGTTGGGGTAATAACATCGTTTTAAGTTCACTTTTTGTAGCAAAAAAGGATATAAAATAATGGCAAAAATTATACCCTTTTGTTTAAACACCTCTAAAAAATGCAATTTTCAATTATTTTAGTCAGAGTTAGGTTCATATAGAAGGAAAACATGTTCTTAAAGTAATCTTCAAACCGTATTGTTTTCCAATGTAAACTGTGTCCGCTAGAGTGTACACGAACAGCAAAGTCTGATGATGACCTTCGATGGGCCGCAGGTTATATATTCCATATTTTCAGAGGAAATTCTTCGAAAAAATTAAAATATTTGTTCGATAATATGTATAAAATATTCCCAAAGTTTGAATAAATTCTATTAATTCATTCCGCGCAAAAAAATCATGAAAATCATTTTAAAAAACGTACTCTTTAACTGGTTTTTCGCCTTAAGGGGTTAGGTCACAGTAACGGGTATAAAATCATGTGCGAATTTAACTATTTTTGTTCTTATGAAAATGTGATTCAGCCATAAAATTAATTACACGTCTATTTAGTATGAATATCAAGCTGTTAGAAAAAACATTTCTTTTTTTCGCTGTACAAAATGGCCGACGGCGTGACATTTAGCATCCACGATTTTTTACCGAGAACAAAAAACAAAAATTCTCGTCAATCTACACTAGAATACGTGGAGAAGTACGTACGGAATTAAAAAAATATTGTTTTATTCAAAAGTCGTAGGTATTTGAACTTAAGAAATGAATTTTCAGTGAAAAATTTCGTTATGATTGCTCATAAACTGCTCATAAACTGAAAAGTTTTCGATTAATCAGAAATTTAATCAGGAATTCGATTAATCAGAAATTCCGTTGCTAGTTCCTAGTTGCATTTCGCAGAAATGCAACTAGGAATATAACTTTTAAATTTGAAGTAAATTAAGTAAAAATTGTTGAAGTTATTTGTCACGCCAACTGGAAAAAAGCTGTTTCGAGAAGTTTCGAGTAGTCGGCCATTTTGTACATCGAAAAGAATATATATATATTTTCTAACAGCTTGATATTCATACTAGATGTGTAATTAATTTCACGAGTGAACGACTTTTTCATGCGAACAAAAATTGTTAAATTCGCACATGATTTTATACCCGTGACTGTGGCCTAACCCCTTAAAAGGTGATACTATGGAATAAAAATATTTTTGAAAAATGCAATTTTTTCACCCACCTAAATAGATGTAGCCCGTTGAATGAATAATCGAAATTCACGCTGTCCAAATCGCCTTCCGACGACGCAAAACTGCCAGATCCGTATTAATACCGATTCCTTTATTTCCGGTCAATCTCACAGCCTTACTACGGATACAACAATCAGGAGGTAATAGACATGATTCGTTCGCGGCAATTGTTGCCCTGCCCGGAGGATTGTCCAACGATGATATACAGTCTGATGATCGAGTGTTGGCACGAGGTAGCCAACCGTAGGCCGCAATTTCCCGAGATCCATCACCGTCTCTACAATTGGTACATAAATCAGACCTACCTGACGGACTTCCGTAACAACGAGACGATGGCGAATTACGCGACGGCAACCTCGACGGCGTCAACTACAAGCGTCAAGGCGTCCAACAAGATGTGCATAACGCCGTGTATGAAGAGCGACTCGTTGAGTCGAAAGGACGCTTCGAGTTACAAGTCGAACGGCGAGCCGATGATTTGCAACTTGGCCGATCACAGCAATCCAATTAAAATGCCGGCGAATCCAACATTCACGAGTCCAAGCGCCGATCAACGAAATCAGCACTGCATTTACGGTGAACACGCGGTTACACCCTCGAGAGCAACGTCGAATCATCATCAGAACAATCCAACGGAATTCGACGATAAACAATGTTGCTCGCCAAAGTTGAGCGGGGCGAAAAAAGTTTTGCCCGCTATGCCACCCCAGCAGCACTGCGCGAAAATAAACAACGGCATGAACGGCACGAGGCCGATGCAAAATGGCGCGCAACTGGTCGTAAGATTACCCGATCCCAGCAAAGTCACCACCGAGACGAGACTATCCAAGTGAACAGGATCCCCTCCTCGTCATCGATCCCAAAAGTAAACCCTGAACTTTTGTTTTATGTTTATTTTTTCCAAACGCACCGACCCGTGCGTTGTCGCGGACAAAATAGTATTTTAACTGCTCCGAGAGGAGGATGGAAATTGTTTCGTTTTTTTTTTCTTTTTTTTTCGTATTCCATCGCTCAAAACTTTTTACGAATCATCGACTGACTTATAAGATACGCAAGAACGTGTTCTCTACGCTATTTATTTATACGACTTTTTGTACACATCGATCTCTCCGAGGGAGGGAGCGCGAGCGGAAAAATGGTATTTCGGTGTTGAAATCCTCTCGATCCCTCTCTCGATTCAATAACCAGTATTTTGGGGGCAAATAACGCGATGTCACAACAATCGGACGATATTTTGGCAATTGTGAGATAACTCGTGAGATTTGCTTTACTCTTGGCATAGCGTTGGTGCAGATATGAGAGAGACGTTTGAAACTTCGATGAAAAATTAAGGCCATGAAAATAGGCTTTTTGGGGACTTTTTTTTCAGAAAAACTACAAAATCGATATTACGAAAAGGGCGTTTATCATACATATCAGTGACTGTATACAATTTTTTGGAGCGATTAATTTCAAAATGGCGGCTGTGCAGCGTTTATCTCAAAGCTGCATTTTTTAAGTTGGCCGGAAGCATAACTCGGACAATTTTCAACCGATTCACTTGGAATGTTGAATATATCTTGAATAGTTCATTTGTTATTAACAATTATCCGACGATTTTTTAGGCAAATTTTTCACTTTCCAAAAATTTGCCTTAAAAATCGTCAATAACAAATGAACTCTGCAACAAAAAAAAATCGTACCTCCATAGACAATGTATTTTTCAAGATATATTCAACATTACAAGTGAATTGGTTGAAAATTGTCTGAGTTATGTTTGCGGCTAACTCGAAAAATGCCATTTTGAGATAAACGCTGCACAGCCGCCATTTTGAAATTAATCGCTTCAAAACATTTTTGTACGCAGTCACTGATATGTATGATAAACACCCTTTTTTGTAATCTCGATTTATTTTGTAGTTTTTCTGAAAGAAAATCCCCAAAAAGCGTATTTGTTTACCTCTAGAGTGGGCTGACCTCTTAATATAATTCGCTGAGCAAGCTTCGCGCGAGAGGGACTCGGACCACGGTGCCATCTGATTCCGACCGTTTCGCTGGTCCGAACAGAAAAAAAAACGATTTATTCGTGAA
Organism: Ophion obscuratus; assembly: GCA_964007375.1. NCBI lineage: Eukaryota > Metazoa > Arthropoda > Insecta > Hymenoptera > Ichneumonidae > Ophion > Ophion obscuratus. The sequence continues at coordinate 33,356,957 of OZ023322.1, read as the reverse complement.
TCGTATCTGTTATCGTCCGACGGAGCACTTTCTTTGAATCTTGTTCGCCGGACGAAAGAAAAATCTTATATTTTTTCACGATTTTCGACAATAAATTCTCATCATTATGATTGATGTTTCGTTGACGAATAATGTTATTTGAAAAATAGCCCGTCGGACGATAGCTACGACGCAACGATGGTTCACGAATAAATTTCAGTTTTTTTTTTTTCGTATCAATGCGAATTTCGAATTCGTGGCTTGTACAATTATTGAGATTTTTTCTTCAAACTTTGCAGATATCTTTGTTGATAGCGGTGATGTACCAAACGTGAATCGCGCAGGTAGTTTTTTTTTTATCACAACTCACAAAATGTCCACCGATTTGCAGGATGTGACTGCGACCCCGTGAAATAATACAAAATACACAGATATTAAGGGGGGAAATGCCTTTGGGCGGGAAAAAACTGCTGATGTTCATGATTTTTTTTTTCAAACGAAAGTTTTCTTCGCTATTTTTTAGCCTTGGGGTTTGTTTTGTCACTACTCTTGACCGTTACATGGTATTTTTACTTTCAACAATCTTTAAAAATGGCGGATGTTCGGCGGGATCAATCTAGGAAAAAACCAACGAATATTTTTCTTTCATTAACACTCACACGCAGAATATGAACTAAGAAAAAGTGAGAAATGTTGAAAATCGATTAAATGGTACGCTTTGAAAAAAAAAAAAGATTTCGTACTTCGAAAAAATAAATTGCGACATTTTGCAATCAAAAATTACTTTTTTCAACTTTCGAAAACATTTAGAATCATATTTCAGATAATGAGGTTAGGAAGTTTTTACCAAATATCTCCTGGTTATAACACTGCACTTTAACTGCCCGTCACGCCGATTTTGAAAATGCAGTTTAGAAGATCGTGCCATACCACCGCCATTTTTAAAGAGTAGTAAAAAATACCATGTAACAGCCAAATGTGATAATAAAGCATACCATAAGTCTCATAAATGGGGAAGAAATATTTCCTTTAAAAAAGAATAGTGAAAATCAGCAAAAAATTCCCTCGCCTAAAGGTATTTCCCCCCTTAACGTGCATCGTTGGAGTATTACAAATAATAGGAATAGTCACCTGCGCTGTCGCAGGATCTCTCTCTCTCTCTCTCTCTCTCTCTCTCTCTCTCTGTCAGTCTCTTTCTCTTGTTAACCGATGAAAACAATAATTGATACGTGTCCTACAATACGAGACGAGAAGTAATACGTCGTAGCCGATGTTAAACGTAATTAAGTGTGAAAAACGAGGGGAATCTCGAAACTTGGATATAGCGAGCGAAAAAAAGAAAGGCGCGGAAGAATGACACGGATAAGAAGTTGAATCGAAGAGGGTGCGAAACAAAGTGCCGGCGATCAATCGGACCTCGTCGAGAACTCGTGGACCGAGGCGCAGAGACGAAGTGTCGAGTTGCGAAAAAACAATGAGAAGTCCGTGTGTGAACGTCGAACGGGTGCGAGAATCGTAAATGTGTGTAAAATCGTGAGGAAACTGAAAAAGTTCGTACACTCTGTGGTATACGTGTATAGAGGTAGACCGTACCGACCAGTTAGACGCGATGCCAATCGTACATATATTTTTTTTGGTTTTTTTTTCGTCCGTCACTCGTCGACGGAATCTCCCAAAGAAAAAAAGAGCGTGGACTTTAACGGATGTGCGTGTAGGTGTGAGATTTTGCGATGGAAAAAATGAAAACCGGCACCGACTCGCGCCTAGCTGGATAAATGGACGAATATCAAGGTGGCTTTTCATTTGCAGCGTGCCGCAGCGTCAAAACGAACCGCGTGATTGGAACGACTCACTGCGTATCGTTACTCGTGAAGAGTAACGAAAGTTAAATTATCAGGAATTAAATCCCTGATACGTTGGTCCCTGTTCGGCTAAAGCTTAAGACCGTATTCCAGTGTGAACTCCCATTTTCATACCCAAATAACGTAACAAGCGTACCCAAATAACGTAACGTAAAATAATGTCTATTTAATTTTTTAACGGGCTATCCCAGTGAATGCTAAAAATTTGGGTAATTTTCGGGAATTTCTTTGAAGCAAAGTACTCAATTAAATGTTTCGGAAAATTAAGAATATATTTGGCTATATTTGACCTATATTACATAATTTTTCATAGAAAAATATTGAGATCCAAGCGACTTATGCGCTGCCTTCGGAGGCGTCAAAAAAAAAGTTCCTTCACTGCTGACATGATTCCGGCCGATTGAGTAGCTGAAACCGAAAAAGGAAAAATGTCGTTAAACTGGAATGTATTTCCTGTACAATGACGTAGGATTTTCGAAAAATATCAACATCTAACAAAATGGCGTAGTTATGAAAAAAAGTCTGTTTTCTTGCCTATAAGATGGTCGTTTTTTTTCAATGCCAAATCGTCAATTTTCATCCAATCAAAAATATACTACGTCATTGTAGAGTAAATATATTCAAGAGTACTCAGTTCAAATTTCGAGTCAATAGGATCATTGTTTTTTGAATTACAATGTCAGCAAATTTGAAAAATCTCATTTCGAGAAAAACGCGTTTAAAGATTTAACTATCGATTTTTGCAAGATAAAATGATTAGATATACGGCTTTGAAATTTTTACAGGATATTCTTGAAAGTATAAACTGTCGAAAAAGGCAAAAAAAAAATCGATTTTTTAAAAGTATCACAACGGTTAGCCTCTTAATAGAGATAACTGATTATGAATGGATCGGGTTTATACTCATTTTATTAAGTATATATTCATCTAGTTTTATACCAAGTTTTATGAAATTTTGTAAAAAAGTAACCGAGATATATGCCTTGATTTGACAACGAAAAATAATCTCTTCATTGTCCCATCGATATCTTCATGAAAAGTTATCTGTAAATAAATAGTCAAAAATGTATCGATATCTATACAAATGTAGCTTTCGTTATGCGTAGCCATTTTTTTTATTGTGTTTTTTTTTACAAAATGCCGACGGTTTGGACGTTTTTTTTCTATTTTCAAGGCCCTTTTTTCAAGCAGTCTTTAAAAATAATAATTATCAAAATTTAACAAATCGACTACGTACAACCTTAATCACTGCGATCACAAAAATGTAAAATTAAAAATCGGTTGATAAGTTTTTGAGTATTCGCTGGGACAAGGTCGAAAAAAGTAGTTTCGAGAAAAACGGGTTCAAACCTTCGTTCCATTTTACTTAAAATTTCTATTCCTGTAGGTACTGAGGGCACGGACCGGTCGCGCTACCTGTTCTCACTAAAGTGACTGTAACCCCGTCAATTTTCGGACTTGTGACTAAAAATGTTGCCAACATATTTTTGAATATATGCCCCTTCAAGAATTATAAAAAATTCAAAAAAAAATCAAATTTTCTGCTGGAAAAGAGGGAAAGCTTTGCACAAGTTCTTGCACATTTCGTAAGGAAAGCTGTCAACTTTCCGCGGTAAAATTGCGCGCGAGTTTTAAATTCAAAACTTGAGCATTCAAAAATTATGCTATTTCTGGCATTTCTAAAATCGTTACCTAACGCAAACCTTGCCGCCCCCCCAAATTTTAGAAGAAATTTACAAAATGGCCTCGATTGAAAAAGACAGCTCAGATTTTTATAACAAAATTTTCAATTCTCGCGGCCCAAAAAAATAGTAATTACGAAGCAATCAAAACGATGGAGGCCCGAACGATAACCCGACATGTACTCTACATTAGCGCAAAATTGCAAATCGATCTACTCAATAGTTTCTGAGAAAAATACACGCCCGATTTGAAAAATGTTGTTTTAAGGAAAATGTTATTGAAGTTTGTTATGCAGTTCAAATTTTACTTAACAATTTTAAACACATTTTAAAAAACCCACACTATAAGAATATCAAGAAAAAAAAACAATTTTTTTACCAGACACACTGGAATACGGCCTTAAACTTGCCTGCCATCAACATCTCCACTTCGTTCGATGTCGTAAAATAAAAAAACAGTATCGATGGTACGGAAGAGAGCGAGCGAGTGATCCAGTTACGTGATCGTTAAAACTGAATATTTTGAAACTTTCAAAATTACTTGGTAAAATTCAATTGTCGCGAATTGCTGTTGCGGCAAACTGCAAATGAAGACGCATCGTTAGTCTCTAAGAAAGGAAGAATTGCGGAGAGTAGAGTTGGGCGAATTGTGGTTCCCCATTCACTTTGTCCCTTGGGATCAACTGGATGAGAAGGACTATATACTTGACGAAGTTTCGGAGTGTGTATGATACCTTTTTTTAACATGTGTTTAAACTTTTATTTTATTTTTTTACATATATACGATACGAGGAGTTTATCGAAAAACGACCGCGTTTGTGTTTCGCTCGATGAAATACTAGATGATAAAATAAGAGAGAGCAAATCGGAGGGCGCGTAATTTTTTGAAATTTTTAACAAAACAACAAAGAATAGAAAAAAAAGAGAAGAATAACAATTTTGCGAGACTGACGATAATCGTGAGGCTCGTCCTGGCGAAAATTTTATTTACAATGTAATAAGTGGCGCGACTTCGAGAGAAACTCGTGTCACGAGGCCGTCTCTATGTATTAAATTAATTTATATCGAGCAATTTATTGCGCGACGCGAGGATTTAGCTATGTAAGCTCTTTATATATAAATATATATATATATATATGCATATGTATATGTATAGATATTCGATCAAATATAATATGCATTTCATGTTTTTTGTACTACGAGAGTTACCGCATTCTTTTTCCTTTTCTTGAATTATTAGTCCCTGTGTATTTTGTAGTTGGCTTGGTGGGGGTAATTTGCCGCGTCCAGATCACGACCGAGGCACGAACCGAGGCGGCCTCGCGCGGCACCGCCTCGCACTATGTGGACGTGCCTCGCTGCGCCCGCGGCAGCCTCGGTCCGAGCACCCGGCGGTGGCTCGGGTCGCACTTTCGCCACGCTCAAGGTTGCCTCGGCCATCATTAGCTCGCTCACGCTGAACGGGTTCGTGCGCGTTACGTACACCGAGCGAGGCGACGGACATCTTTCGATAATGGACAACGATCAATGTTGTAGCTTGATTCAATTGTACAGAAGCTCCAAATTGCTATGGGATTCCGAAGACGTTTATTACACTAATCGAGAATTGAGAGAAGATGCTTGGAGGAATATAAGTGAAAAAATGAGTTTGCCGGTAGAAGATCTTAAAAGAAAAATGACAACTCTTCTTGGGACATATCGGCGAGAAAAGTCGCGAGAAAAACACAGTCGCATAACGAGTTCAGGTAATATATCTATTCTTTTATTCGCTTATAATGCTACACTATGTACTACTCTCAATTCTCGTCTATTTTGCCGAGCTAGGACGACCGCCGTTTATTTTGCGGCGTGAGGGGCGCCCCACTCTAGGGTCGATAGCCGCGACGCCCCATGGTAACCGCATGGGCACGGTCCTACATACAGGTCTTGAAAAGACGGTGGTGGGGGTGCTCCCGCTCAGCGTCCAAGGCGCTGATGTCGCGGGGTGTCTTCACCTGGCCCCGCCATCTGCCGCATCCATGATTGCTAAACGTCACATATAACTTAACATAACCATAGCTTTATCGTCAAAAAATTACTTGAGGCCTTAGGCCACAGTAACGCGTATAAAGTCATGTGCGAGTTTAACAATTTTTTTTCGTATGAAAAAGTGATTCACTCATAAAATTAATTACACATCTATTTAGTATGAATATCAAGTTGTTAGAAAAAATGTTTTTTTTTATGTACAAAATGGCCGGACTCGAAACTTCTCGAAACAGCTTTTTACCAATTGGCGTGACAAATAATTTCAACAATTTTCACTCGATTTACTTCAAACTTAAAAGTTATGTTCCTAATTGCATTTCGCAGAAAAGTACGTACGGAATTTCTGATTAATCGAAAACTTTTCATTTTATGAGCAGTTTATGAGCAGTTATAACGAAATTTTTCACTGAAAATTCATTTCTTAAGTTCAAATACCTACAACTTTTCAATGAAACAATATTTTTTTAATTCCGTACGTACCTCTCCAGGTATTCTAATGTAGATTAACGAGAATTTTTGTTTTTTGTTCGAGGTCAAAAATTGTGGATGGTAAATGTCACGCCGCGGAGCGGCTAAAAAAAAGATAAAAGAAAATATTAGTAGTCGGCCATTTTGTACATCGAAAAAAAAAATATATTTTCTAACAGCTTGATATTCATACTAAGTAGATGTGTAATTAATTTTATAAGTGAATCACTTTTTCATACGAAAAAAATGGTTAAAATCGCACATGATTTTATATCCGTTACTGTGGCCTAACGCCTTCAGCAATAATCCGACCATTCACATTGCGTTTTTGACACAGCCTTACGATATATTTTAATAGTAATCGCATCCGGGTCTATACCATCAAACATTTCAATACCCAAGCGCCCTCGATAAATATGAACGATATTTATTACATAATCTGAAGAAAAATTGGCCGAGCGCATCGCAGCGAACTCAAACCCGCGATATTTTGTATTTTGGTTATGTTAGGTTATAGGTGACGTTCAGCAATTTTGAACGCGGCAGGTTGAGGAGCCAGGGGAGGAAACCCCGCGATAGCAGCGCCTTGAAAACTAAGCGTGCCACCCCACCTTCGTTTCAAGGCCTGTATGCAAGACCGTGGGTTAGGGGAAGGCCGCGTCGGACAAATAACTGTTCGTTTTTTCGCAAAATAGCTAGCGGCGGAATAGATGAGAGTTGACTGCAACTAACAACATGTACCTATAATAATTGTTAAGCATCTCTTGACCAAAAATTCTACGGACAGAGGCCGTCCCAACCGGGCACTAGCCGCGGCCATTGCAATAATGTATACTTCTCGTTTGGTTACTAGAAGGGTGTGGCCAGACGAGCGTAATTTTGTGAGTTGTCAGTCGCGTAATATACACTGCATTTGGTTTTCATATAAACTTCGGTTTGTGGCACACGACGACGCAATATTAGTAATCTGCCAACTCACGAGCGTAATTACGACGGAATTTCGGCCTCATTCTCCGATGCTGCGGTGTGATGGAAGGAAGGAGTAAGGGGGGAAGCTGCCAGTTCGGACAAAGAACATATATCACATGGCACAGGCCTTATGGGAGTGCTGCCACGATTTTTTTTTGGGTGATGCTTAGTTATCACCTCAGCCGTCTTAAAGCACTGCCTGTATCGATGTGCATGAACACATTCAAAGAATGTATGTTCTTTAGAGCGGGATATACATTTAGACAGGAAAACAATAAGCAGTATTGAGGGATTTTGTGAACTAAGAAATAATTATTCTACATTATCAAACTTTAGGTATACTTTAATAGTATATTTAAATATACGAAACAATTTTTTATTTATTAATTCATCATCGAAATGGCGGAACTGTGGCAGAGTGTTACAGTAAGGTCGCCGCGGGAGTTGCGAATCGGCGTGCAGTCTAGTTTCCCGTAGACTTTGAAACCAACATTTCACACAACATTTCTGCAAAATGTGGATTAAAAAGGCAGTTATTTTTTTTTTCATTTTTCAAAAACAATTCTGGTTAAGTAGAAGGAACCAATATTATCAATATTTCTACTAAGTTTCAACTCAATCGGCTTGATAGTTTTTGAGTAATTCTTCACGCCAATGTCGATAATGTAGTTTTGAGAAAAACGCGTTTGAAGTTCACGCCCGCTCCGAATACGAGCGGTGAAGCACAGCGTTGACGGGCTGTAACGTTTGAAGTTTTTCGAATTTCGCATTAAAACTTTGGGAAAATATTCTACATGTATAGTTTTATCGTTTAAAGAGAAAAAAAATCGATTTTTTGATCGATGTAAATGTATATCTCGCCTTAATTGGATGTAGCACAGAGATACATCGCCGCGCAGTCTACCGGTGAAAATATATACTAGGTTTTCTGAGCCAACTATTAAGAGGGAATGACACCTTATCGCGGTCGGTATGGTAGAACAATTATAGATTCCCAAAAATCTCTGGAACGGCTCTTCAGATCCCGTCGAAACTTTGCCAAACGACGTCAAATACATAGACGAATAGCTGTCAACCCCTCAAATTTTCTGAATTTGAGAAAAAAATGTAGATTGGCTTATCATAAGCCAATTTAGTTTTTTTTTCTCAAATTCAGAAAACTTGAAGGGCAGACAGGTATTCGTCTATGTATTTGACGTCGTTTGGCAAAGTTTCGACGGGATCTGAAGAGCCGTTCCAGGGATTTTTGGGAATCTATAATTGTTCTACCATCCCGACCGTGATAAAGTGTCATTCCCTCTTAAGGGCATGTACAAAAGCAACATAACCTCACAAATTTTCCAACCCAATTTTCTCCTAGATGGTTACATTTTTTTTAGGAAAAACGAAGCATTGGGCTCTGGAGAATTTCCGGACGCAGAGCTTGATGATTTCCTTTTGCCCTAAATATTATTCATCTCTGAGAAATCTCTGTTCGAAAATTTCAGCTATCTTTCTCGCACTCATAGTCACGTGGTAGATCTTCTACTTCGTTTTATTTCGTATGAAAAAGTGATTCACTCATAAAATTAATTACACATCTATTTAGTATGAGTATCAAGCTGTTAGATAAAAAAATATATATATTTTTTTTTCGGTGTACAAAATGGTCGACTACAAATATTTTCTTTTGTTATCTTTTTTTTGGGCCCTCCGTGGTGTGACATTCAGCATCCACAAATTTTACCTAGAACAAAAAACAAAAATTCTCGTCAATCTACATTAGAATACCTAGAGAAATACGTACGGAATTAAAAAATATTGGTTTATTAAAAAATTATAGGTATTTGAACTTAAGAAATGAATTTTTAGTGAAAAATATCGTTATAACTGCTCATAAAATGAAAAGTTTTCAATTAATCAGAAATTCCGTACGTACTTCTCTGCGAAATGCAATTAGGAACTTAACTTAAAAATTTAAAGTTATTTGTCACGCCAATTGGAAAAAAGCTGTTTCGAGTAGTCGGCCATTATGGACATCGAAAAAAAAAAATTTCTAACAGCTTGATATTTGTACTAAATAGATGTGTAATTAATTTTATGAGTGAATCACTTTTTCATACGAAAAAAAAATTGTTAAATTCGCACATGATTTTATACCCGTTACTGTGGCCTAACGCCTTAATTACGCTACAGTCCACGTCGTGGCACTGGTAGTTCTCTGCTCGGCTTTTTTTTACGCACGCGCGTTCTACACTCGATATAATAATATTTTCGGAGTATTTGGAGAGTTTTACGCGTTTTATGATTGTGGTTGTGACTTGTGGCTTGTTCAAATTTTTCTCACAACTCGAATGCAACAATATTGCACGCGTTCGATGGGTTCGGCTGGTTCACAGAACATACGGCATATAATCGAGCCAACGACTACTAGCGCCACACGTGACAGTGATTTAAAACAAAAGCGACATTACGAAAACCATGTATAACTGACGGTTACAGGGGCCTGGTGTAGAGCCCGCTTAATGTTCTATGTTCTTTGCTCAAAAGAAGCAAAATACGTCCGTCCGTCATCCCAACGGCATTTCACTTTAACGTAAGTTACGCGACCGAGTTGTGAGTCGCGTAATTTACGCTGCATTCGGTTTCATATAAAAGTGCGGTTGGTGCCACACGACGACGCAAAATCAGTCGTCTGCCGACACACGCGCGTAATAACGACGGAACTTCGGTCGATGCGGGGGAGCGGGAGGAGTAAGGGCAGCGGTCAGCTTTAGTATTGGATGCGCGAGAGTCGACACGTTTCTTGCTCGAAAAATGTTCGATACGGAAGAATTGATTGCTGAGGTTGAACAACGTCCGTGTATATGGAATATATCGGCCATATCATATAATGATAAGCCTTTTAAACAGAAGGCATGGCAAGAAATCGCTGAGAATTGTTTTGAAGAATGGAACAATTTTACCAAAGGAGAGAAACAAAACAAACGTATGTAGACATTGCTATGTATGTTTTTCACCAAATTTTTATTTACATATACCTTTTAACAAAAAACTATAGTCCGCGCACAAGTGCTAGTCACTGCCTGTGGTGAGTGCACGATTAACAAGACGCACATGTTATTGAGACTCAGCGTGAATACATATTTAGATAAAACAAGAGAACGTAGATTTCCATGGAACAATAAGGCTTGGCACGGTTTTTCTGGGGTCCGTTTAGTACTGACCCCAGCCACCCTGACGCTGTTGTATATATGTGTGAACGAATACACTGACGTTTGGGTCATGGCGCGCGCTCTCTCGCACCCAGACGCTCTACCATGCTTGGGGCAATATTGCGTTCTCGTTCGCACCTACAAGTTAACCTGTGCCTGGAGTGTTTGGGGCCCTGATGCGGACTATATATTTCAGCCTTATTCTTTTTTCGCTGATGGAGCTTTTGTATTTATTTTAGTGAACTTTTTCTCTCTTGCTTAACAAATATTCATTTAAGGTAGTTCTGTAGGTAGAAGCGTATAATAACATCCAATGCCTATACGCAGAGTTGCCAGACGTGTAGTGAGCGAAACCGCCGCCAGACGTCGCTTGTGTAGCCCAAAAACCGCGGGACTTTACGAAGCCCAAATAGCGCGGTTAAAGCTCGCATATAGCCCAAATTCGTGGTTTTGGTAGGCCATGAAGGAAAAGCACCGATATAAGTTAGAAATTGAATTATTTCTTTAATTATTTAAAAATCAAACATAATCAAATATCTCTATTTTGTATGAGGCTTAAACAATCACATAAATAAACAAATACTTATTCCTTGAGATTACACTAGTAAAAAAATCACCGATTCAATCACAGTCTCATATATGATATATGAATAAGAATATTAAAGTAAATATCTCTACATTCTCTAGAAATCTCAATCAACTATGGCCATCAAAGAAACATAAAATTCGTTTAGCAGGTCCTCTGCATGCGAAAAATGAATCTCTGGTACATCAATATTCTTTGGCCCATTCTCTTGGGCAGGACAGGGCCGGAGTCCGGATCATCCGGATTCAAGTTGAACTCGGCTTCCCTTGTCGGCTGAGAAGAGGACGCGGGGGTATATGAGTATATTGGGCTAAAGGAAAATTCTTTTTTATGTTGATCGTTCGTTATGTACTTTTATTTTATGATACGTAATTAATAAACAGTCTTTCTCTTTTAAATTTGAAGTTTAATTTTCCTCCAATTCATAAACATAAATTTAAAATTCGTGTTGTCTGTGACCATGGATTCAAGCGAAACAATAATAGGCTTTTTGTGTCCGTGACGCAATTTCATACAAACTTTAAACCACACCATGTGAATCACATAAGAATGACTCGATGGCTGTACAATTGTATATTGTTATTTAAGATTTTAATAAATATGAATTCACTACGTTCAATTATTTATAGGTATAAAATATATTACTCTAAACCCGTAATGAAAGTTACGTCCATAAAACAGTTGTTAACGATTGCGTTAACGACTTGGGTGCTCCTTCTATTTTGGCGTACACATACGTATAGTGTGCAAAAAAGAACACGATTTTTGTATAATCGTTTTGTTAGTGTGCTGTATTATGTTATGTGATGATATGCTTGTTATGTGCGTGAGTAAATACGTGATGATAATTTGTGACCGTAGTAAATTGTGTGTATGTGTGTATTTCCTCACTCCCTGCAAAAATGTTCGGATGGTTTTGTTTGAAGCGAACTATGCAAGGCGCGTCCTGTAGTTACATGGTCTGAGAGCCCAAAGAAAGCCATTTTATTTTCGCATATAGCCCAAATCGCACTTTAGCGGGTTTCAAAAATTTGGGCCGCGAAATGGCCTCCCAAGATAGCCCAAAACGCGGTTTATAGCCCAATCTGGCAACTCTGCCTATACGATCCTGTTGGTTGTAAATTTTTGACAGAGCTTGTACCCTCTATACGTCCCACACATTCGCACCTCATGCATAGATAGGTCTCATACTCGTATAGAGAGCGGCGCTGTAATCGTGGAAACAACGCGATTTTCCTGCAGTCACAGCAGCTACGAGCTTCCTACGATCCGCCTTTCGCGAAATATTTTATATAAATAAAAAAAAAGCGTGAAAATGTCAACCCAAATGCGATGCAAAGGCAAGTTTACGAGAAAAAAGGCGCTAGCTAAAAGACTGAAAGCTGTGGCAGCCATGTGTCCTTCATGGGCATAAGTTCATGAAGGTCATATCTACACCATACTTAGATTTCAGCCAATTCCTAAGATTTGACCAAAACTACAGAACTACCTTAATGAGTGATAGATCATTTTTTTTTTCAAATTAATTTCCGAAATGAAACACTGTTCGAACGAACAATGTTCAAGATCATGAAAACGTTTTTGCAACAAAATGTTGAGCCCATTATACATAGAAAATTAAGATTTTCTATCCCTCGTAACTTCTAAACATAAGCCTCGAAGTAAATTATTCCGAAAATCAAGCCATTCAGGCGAATGGGATCAATGAGTTGTAAAAGTCTCCTACATCCCCGCTGTGGTTGAGTGGGGTCCATCGGTATTTGATCCACGGACGTCCAGCGCGTGATCCCTCCTCAAGTTTCAAGCATACGTCTGCATAAGAGCGAGCGGGAAAGAGTTATCGATACTCGCGCATAGGCGTGAGTGAGAAAATATAAGGTCAGCTGAGGCTTTGAATGTGTGCGGCACACTGATACAGCGTCGGACGCTCTGCAGCCGAAAAGCGGAACTATTTTTTCTGTGCCAAAAGCGAACACGGGCCCATGTAAATCTATGTTCTCTGATAACATGCTCGCTACTGTGACGTAATTTATAAAGGTCAGTATGTTGTCAGTATGTTAACCTTTATCTTTCTTCAATAAGGGGGCATCCGTTAATTCCGTGAGGTGATTTTGGCGATTTTTCGACCCCCCCCTCTCCCCCTGGTGAGGTGTCGTGACATTTAGCTCGACCCTCTCCCCCCTTCCCTAATTTCACGTGAGATTTTTCAAAATGCATACGTTCACGGAAAATAAATTGTAGTAGAAGTAACTGCGGTTGTAGTACCATTGACTCCACCATGTAAAGTAGTAGGGAGACCCTCTCTACGTGATAAAAATTACGTGATTACTACAATTACTAAAACTATTAAAATTACGTGATATTTGCCGAAGCCCCCCTCTCCCCCTGGTGAGATGTCGTGAGATTTAGCTCGACCCCCTCCCCCCTCCCCTAATCTCACGTGAGATTTTTCAAAATGCAAACGTTCACGGAAAATAAATTGTAGTAGAAGTAACTGCGGTTGTAGTACCATTGACTCCACCATGTAAAGTAGTAGGGAGACCCTCTCTACGTGATAAAAATTACGTGATTACTAAAATTACTAAAACTACTAAAATTACGTGATATTTGCCGAAGCCCCCCTCTCCCCCACGTGAGATTGGGTGAGATTTTGCTCGACCCCCTCCCCCCCCTCCCCTAAACGCCTCACGTAATTAATGGATGCCCCCTAACGGGTTACAAAAATAAAACTCAAATATATTAGTTATTATTATTTCTTAACAAAAAAATGTGAAGTGACGAAAAAAAAATTCCGCCCCGAATTAATAATCTTTTTCTGATTTTTTAAGTGACTAGCAGTCGTGCGCCGACTATAATAATAATATTATACATATGTATTGACAACAAAACTGTGGATTGCAAACTGTGTTTTTAAGTGATGAAAGAGTCATCGAAAAACAAAAATAAATTTAAAAACATCAGAACACCGAATTTTCTCGCGCTTTCCAGGGTAACGCTCCTATTTCACTGACAAAGTATTTTTTTTTAACTCTGGTTGTTATAGCAGGATTAGACAACCTGGTTGAAACATCGTCGCGCTCTACTAAGACGCTCATTGAAAATACGTTTGCGTCTATCTACGTTTGTGTTTGGATATGACAGCATCATATTTCTATTTAAACCAAATGCCTCGTCCCCAACAAAAACAAAAGGTTGAGCGTTGTCAGTATAATTAAGTAGATTAAGATCTTCTGGCAAATTGAATTCGTTTTTGTAAAACATTTGACCTATTTTAGACTTTCTGAAAAAAGAGTGACCCGATTCTTTTCCATAATCACCAATATTAATCGCCATAAAACAACAGCTTGTATCCACCACAGTCATCAATACGATAGAAAAGTACTTTTTATAATTAAACAATTATATCCACTAAATGAAGGACATTTCAATCGAATGTGTTTTCCATTCACTGCTCCTACGCAATTAGGAAACCTCGTTTTCATATTTTTCAAAAGTTCGACGTTTGAATAACCAGATTGATTCATTCAGTTCTGGCATTTCTTGAGGCTGAAGGACATACCAAAGTACAATAAAGTTTGCTCGATAATGTCATTGGCAGTAGAACGCCCAATTAATAAATCTTCACTTATCACATTCAAATCAATTCTTTTGGCAAGATACCTGAAAAAAATAAAATGTTATTTAAAGACAAAATATAATTAAAATATTTGAATTATATTTTAATTACAAATCAAATATATAAATAGAATAAAAATATAATAAAAGTATTTTCTTTTAGTGAATGTCCTGCAAAAGAAATGGAAATCAGTAAGAGATTATTACATACGTGAAAAGAAGAAAGAAAATGCAGGAAGAAGTTGTAGCGCAGCAAAGAAGAGAAAGCACTGTCCTTATTTTGATTTGTTGGAATTTTTAAAAATAACAAAACACTCAAGGCTCAGTTCATCAAATTTAACTTCACCCGAAAGCATGAATGAAGACAGCGATTTAACTAAAAACAGCAACGATGAAGACTCTGGTGAACAATTGGAGCCGACAGCAACGCAACCATCAGTATCTCAAGCATATAAACAAAAAATGACACCACTCGAAGAATGTCTTCTCAAAAAGTTTGATAACAATGATGACGATCCTAACCGACATTTTTTATTATCTCTTTTGCCAGAAATGGTGAAAATGACTGAGAGACAAAATTTTGACTTTCGCATGGAAGTTATGCTGGCATTAAATGAAGTTAAGTATCAAATACCAGATACTACTATGAATGAAGACAGTAATTTAACCAAAAACAGCAACGGTGAAGACTTTGGTAAACAATGTGAGCCGGCAGCAACGCAATCATCAGTATCTCAAGCGCCAACTTCGATGCAGACAGTGTCAATGCCACCAGTATGCCAATCCCAATCGTCGACATCAAAGCAGGCAATGTCGTCGCAGCCATCTGTATCACGAGCATATAAACTAAAAATGACACCACTCGAAGAATGTCTTCTCAAAAAGTTTAATAACAACGATGACGATCCTAACCGACATTTTTTATTATCTATTTTGCCAGAGATGTTGAAAATGACTGAGAGACAAAATTTTGACTTTCGCATGGAAGTTATGGAAGCATTAAATGAAGTTAAGTATCAAATACCATATACTACTATAAATACAAATTGGCCTTGTTTTCTATCACCTGATTCCTACAGCAATCAATATAATACCACTCCCTCAATGAACACACGGAGAGAGATAAAAAGTCATTTTTGTCTTGAATTTCACGGTAAAAATTACCGTGATATATTTCAGTGTAGTGACAAGTGGGAAAAACGTAATAATTCATCTGCGACAAGTTTTTTTTTAACTCACGTTACAGAAAATTTCAAGTACGTAGCTACAATTTTACCTACTATCGGTTAAAAATTACCAATCGCAGCTTACGATATTTTTACGGTAGTGCACAGTAAAATTTACCTGCGTCAACCTCAGAAGAAAAAACTCCTATAAGACTGGTAAAATTTATATATATTCCCCTCATTGTGACCGTTTCTTTCCTCTACTGTTTTGTTTACCTTTTTTCTCCACCTTTCTCCCTGCCCCCTCCCCCTCTTGTGGCCCAACGGACTTCTCCCTCTGTCATATTTCGCCGCGAAATGCCGAAGAAAAACATTTCACGACGAATGTACGCAACTGGACTTCGAACCCGGGACCTCGCGGTCCGCAGTTTCAGAGGCGAGCACGCTAACCACTCGACCATCGCACCGGTTCCTTAGCAAAATGTATTTTTTCTTCAAATACTGGTGCGATAATAATCATAATAATAACCAACCTGTTTGTTTTTTTATTGGGAATTGTTTTTCTTTCATAAAAATTGGTATACTCAACAAACGGATAAAGAGAGAAATTTAATTATTAGAATTTATTTTTCATTTAATACTACCATTTTTTTACAATACATTTCGTACCATCGTAAGCTCGAGTGATGTGACTAATTTGCGCACATATTGTTTTGTCATAATTTAAAATCGTAAAATCGTATTCACTCTTAAACATTTCATGAGCCGTTCATGTGCGCAGTTTAGACGAATTTTTTTTGGAAACTCCCATCGCGCCCTATAAGGAACAGATAGACCAGTGAAACGAGACCGCGCATCCCTACTTAGCCCCATTAACCATACCATTCTGAAGTGAAAGGTATGAGGGGATTTTTTACCATGCAGTGCCTCAAAATTACCGTACCGCACGATAATTTTTACCGGAAGCACAATACATTTTCATATAAAATTTATTAAATTTTATAATAAATCTTAAAATAACTGTTATAAAGACGATACTTTTTTATAGACATTTTTGAAAGGCATAAAATAATAAAATGCACAGTAAAATTTCGCTGATATTATATATTTTTTAAATTTAAGTTTTGCATATTTTGTTACACATCAAAATTTACTGGAAAATCTGGTAAAATGTTCTATCTGAAGAAGAAATTTGATTTGATTTTCGTGAAAATCTGTGTTCTACTCAGCAATAATAAGCGAAGTTTCAGGGTTGTCATCTGGTTACCGTTACTGCGCGGTAATTTTTAACATTTAATTCTCTCCGTGCAGAATGAAACAAATGAATATGATGAAACAAATGAACAGTATGAAGCTATGTAATCTCCTCTTTGTATTCAAGTATAATAATATAAATACTTTTAAAACGTACTTCATTGTTATTGTTCGGCTTTTCTCTGGGCTGATGGCTTGTCTCATACTTATATCTCATTTAGTAATAAAAGGTTGTATGATGTTTAATAATCCTCGTAAAACATTTATTGGCACGTGGTAGTACTTCACAAATCGATCTCGATATTCACATAAGCGTTCATATAAGGTATGAAACTGTCCACACTTTAATCTTTTAGTATTGAGTGGATGTACCCAGCTTCTTTTTCTTTTTCTAACATCATCTTCCAATGCTTCGTAAATGCAGACCATTTTTAATGGATCCATTGCACCCGATGACACAAACACCCTGCATAAACGCTCAAAACGAAGAACATATATTACAGGAAGCACATGTCTTACGGGACCGCTGCCATAGTTTCTTGGGCTGATGCTCAGTTGTCACTCCTGCCACCCTAAGCGCTACCTGTATCGATGTGCATGAACACATCCAAAGAATGTATGCTCTTTGATTGTGCGTGGCACACCGATACGTCTCTGCGGATTCTATCGGCGAAGATATACAGGGTGTCCCAAAACTCAACGATAATCTGATACCGGATGAAAGGCCAAGTTATACCAGTTCTGGGAAAAATACAAAAAAAAAATCCATATCACTCAGTTCAGCGATAATAGACGTTTAAAAAAAAGTTGAAATTCGACACCCTTGGTCGTATTTTCAAGTCCTGTGATCACCAATGTCACAATTTCGCTGTGATTTTTTTAATTTCGTGATCTTCATTAACGATGCTATTAATCGCAACTACAAATTAATGCAAAAAACATTGTTAATTTAATAAAATAAGTTAAGTTTTAGTGAGTCATGGTTCCCAAAAATATTGTTACTTAACTTTGACACTTCATTTGGAAAAAAAATGTACTACACTACCCTTGGCAAGTTGTTTCAAAAGATGGCGCATTTAATCAAGATTTCAAAATGGTGCAACACTTGCCACTTTTCTTGCCATTAAAAATTTTATTTCTTATTTTTTTCAAATTGAGCTCATTTTGAACAACTCAACATTAGGAATTTTTGTTACTAAAATTTGTTATTTTTTGTTTCTGGTCTGAAATAAAATTATTATTTTTAGTAAAGAGGTAATTGAGTCAGAAAATAACCAATTTTTATTGTAAAAAACATATTTTATTAAAAAACATATTGTAAAAAACATATGTTTTTTACAATAAAAATTGGTTATTAACTGACTCAATTACCTCTTTACTAAAAATAATAATTTTATTTCAGACGAGAAACAAAAAATAACAAATTTTAGTAACAAAAATTCCTAATGTTGAGTTGTTCAAAATGAGCTCAATTTGAAAAAAAAAAGACAAAATTTTTAATGGCAAGAAAAGTGGCAAGTGTTGCACCATTTTGAAATCTTGATTAAATGCGCCATCTTTTGAAATAACTATTATTTTTAGTAAAGAGGTAATTGAGTCAGTTAATAACCAATTTTTATTGTAAAAAACATATGTTTTTTACAATAAAAATTGGTTATTAACTGACTCAATTACCTCTTTACTAAAAATAATAATTTTATTTCAGACCAGAAACAAAAAATAACAAATTTTAGTAACAAAAATTCCTAATGTTGAGTTGTTCAAAATGAGCTCAATTTGAAAAAAATAAGAAATAAAATTTTTAATGTCAAGAAAAGTGGCAAGTGTTGCACCATTTTGAAATCTTGATTAAATGCGCCATCTTTTGAAATAACTTGCCAAGGGTAGTGTAGTACATTTTTTTTTTAAATGAAGTATCAAAGTTAAGTAACAATATTTTTGTGAACCATGACTCACTAAAACTTAACTTATTTTATTAAATTAACAATGTTTTTTGCATTAATTTGTAGTTGCGATTAATAGCATCGTTAATGAAGATCACAAAATTTAAAAAAATCACAGCGAAATTGTGACATTGGTAATCACAGGACTTGAAAATGCGACTAAGGGTGTCGAATTTCAACTTTTTTTTTAAATGTCTATTATCGCTGAACTGAGTGATATGGATTTTTTTTTGTATTTTTCCCAGAACTGGTATAACTTGGCCTTTCATCCGGTCTCAGATTATCGTTGAGTTTTGGGACACCCTGTATACTACAATTTCTGTGGCAACTATTAAGGTAGTACCTCTACAGAAGAGTTGAATTAAGAAATGGTTGAAATTTTACATATATGTTATTTGATACATTATCCAAACATCTGTGCAATTTGAATAAGTTTGACCACCCCAAACCTGAGATATTTACACTTAAAGTTGGCTTGGTTTACACGTAACAAATGCGTTATGATGAGCAAACAGAGCATCATTAATTCTACCGTCAAAACTAAAATTAAGAAATTGATGAAAAACGAGGATAAGCTAGAGTAAGATATCACGAATAATGTAAAAAAAATGAGAATGATTCACCATCTAGTTTCCAAGATATAACCATGAGAAGCCCTCACAATTTTGGTGCAAAGCCTGGCGAAGCCTGGAAAAAAAACAATTGGGGCAAAGCCTGGACAGTCCCGGCAAAAAGTTTACTGGCAATGGTAGATCAAAAACACAATATAAAATATATATTTTACGGCAATAAATGATATCCATCGTATTGTCTACTAGTACCGAGTCACTATTGCGTAGTTTTCAATGTTATTTATTACTAATTAAACCAATTATCAATCTTTTAAACATGAATATGGTATGTAAACTTTTGGTTGAGATTTTCGCGGAGGAGCTACCTTAAGGCGGGATATACATTTACAACGATCGAAAATCGATTTCTTTTTTTTTTCTTTAAACGATAGAACTATATATGTAGAATATTTTCCTAAAGTTGCAAATTCAAATTCGAATAACTTCAAGCCTAACAGCCCGCCAACGCTGTGCCTCACCGCTCGGATTCGGAGCGGGCGTGAACTTCAAACGCGTTTTTGCTCAAAACTGCATTATCGAAATTGGCGTGCAGGATTACTTAAAAACTATTAAGCCAATTGAGTTGAAACTTGGCAGAAATATTGATAATATTGGTACCTTCTACTTGACGAAAATGGTTTTTGAAAAATTGGAAAAAAAAACTACGTTTTAATCCACATTTTATAGAAATGTTGCGTGAAATGTTGATTGTTTTTTTTTGTAGATGCGTGCCATTTTTTCAAATTTGTATTTTATTCATTTTAATTACCGTCACATCGAAACTATACATGTTCTCACTGAAAAAATATTCGTACTTTTTTGCAAATCAAAGGCTACGGGAAACTAGACTGCACGCCGATTCGCACCTCCCGCGGCGACCTTGCTGTAACACTCTTCCACAGTTCCGCCATTTTTATGATGAATTCATTTTGAAAAATTGTTTCGTATACTTAAATATACTATTAAAGTATGCCTTAAGTTTGATAATTCTAGAAAAAATATTTCGTAGTTTAAAAAATCCCTCAGCACTGCTTATTTTTCGTCTGCCCAAATGTCTATGTCACCTTAAAACGGGACCTGTGCTTCCATGTAATATATGTTCTTTGCTTAAAACAACTGAACAAAGTCTGGCAGCCCAACGGAATAGACATATATTATTCAGTTGCTTTTAAACGCTTATATGGGGTGTTTGGGTCAACATTTTGCGAGCAAGAAACATGTTGACTCGCGCACATTCAATACCAACACTGACAGCTAAGCTTACTCCTCCCTCCCCTCGAACCAGAACATCATAAAGCGCGACCGAAATTCCGTCGTAATTATGCGCGTGAGCCCGAGCGTAAATTACGCGACTCACAACTCACAAAATTACGCTCGTCTGGCCTCACTCTTACATGAAACCGAATGCAGCGTAAATTACGCGACTCACAACGCACAATGCTACGCTCGTTTGGCCTCGCCCTAACTGGTCATGTTTTCGCAAAATAGCTGGCGGCAAAATAAATGAGAGTTGACTGTAACTAACAACCTGCTACAATAATTGTTAAATATCTTTTGTAAAAAAGATCCTGAGGATAGAGGCCACCAACCGGGTAATAACCGCGGCCATCGTACCAATGCATACTTCTCGTTTCTTTACTATAAGTGTTTTATTCTTTCTGCGCTCCCTCGTGTTGGATAACTGTGAAATTATTTTAGAATAATACAATTCATTTTATACAGCTATATAGTATCTTTATAAAATACGAAATGAAACGAATTATATCATTCTAATATAATTTCGCAGTTATCCAAGGTGATCAAAAACTATTGACAGGCACTGTATGTGGAAAAACACTGATAATAAATAAATGCAAAGTAAAGCTTTTCGAAATGTCAGAGTTACCCGATAACTGGTACCTGCTTTTCTCCCCTTTCTCTACACGACTCTGTATAAAACACTTGAATTGTTACAGGCCGCAATAAAGTGTATCGATCGAAATGGTATGCCTATACACACTTTCAATTCATGGCGAAAAAAAATAATCCCGGAGACACGCAAGACACGATAGAAGATGTAAGTTTTTTTCTTTCTATTTTGGATAAAGTTGCGAAAAGCGGAAACCGAATTTCAATCTGAAATTTGCCATACACCTTCATTTTGATGCTATAAAACTGCCCTAAAAAGGATGGTTGACGACACGTCATAGTTTTCGAGATATCGATTTTTTTAAGTAATTTTTTTACCGCGCTCCTACTATATCTATAGCTGACGGCTATACCAAGGGTTGGTAGGGACATGTTGAGCACGTTTGGAATTATCGCCCTGTAATTCCTTAAGGGGTTAAGCCACAGTAACGGGTATAAAATTATGTGCGAATTTAACAATTTTTTTTTCGTATGAAAAAGTGACTCACTCATAAAATTAATTGCACATCTATGTAGTATGAATATCAAGCTGTTAGAAAAAATATATTTTTTTTTCGATGTACAAAATGGCCGACTAGTAATATTTTCTTTTCGTTATCTTTTTTTCGGCGCTCCACAACGTGACATTTAGCATCTGCAATTTTTTACCGAGAACAACAAAAAATCTCGTTAATCTACATTAGAATACCTAGAGAAGTACGCACGGAATTAAACAAATATTGTTTTATTCAAAATTTGTAAGTATTTGAATTCAGTTGTAGGAGTTTGAATGAATTTTTAGTGCAAAATTTCGTATAAAACTACTCATAAAATGAAAAGTTTTCGATTAATCAGAAATTCCGTACGTACTTTTCTGCGAAATGCAATTAGGAACATAACTTTTAAATTAAAAGTAAATCGAGTGAAAATATTTTAAGTTATTTGTCACGCCAATTGGAAAAAAGCTGTTTCGAGATAAACGCGTTTGAATTTTTAGGTACTCCATGACCATGTCAGAGGTAGGCTTACTTTATACGCTCGTAGACGGTGAAAAAAATGTCTTGCTATAAATCGAATAGTAACTCATTCTTATGATGATAAAGCAACGGTTTAGCGAAAGAAAAATGGATTTTTTTAAATTTCTACTGTGGCCTTACCCTTCAACAGTCTGCCGTTTAAAAATAAAGCCCTCTATTTTAGGCGTTTTGCCAAGGAATAGCACGATTATCGACAAAGTGACTCGCTAAATGTACACGTTCCCCTTGCATGATTGTGGCTCTACGAGAAACAGCGCGGATTGCCAAACACGAAATGGTATCTCGTTCATTTCACCAACGGGGTATGAGCTGACCATTTTCTCTGTCAAATGACCCTGGTCTTTTCTGGTCCTAACCATTTTTGGGGCCTTTTCTGGTCCTGACAATATTGGTTTTCCAAGAACCCACCACACAGCGCAACATACCAATAGCGCTTTCTGTGACTTTTCGTGCTCTTGTTAGGCGACAGTTAAATATCCGTTCCATTGAGCCTCTGTGCTGCGTATCTTCGAAAAGTTTCATTGTATAATCGCTAAGGGCAAAAGTTTTCTCACCTAGCATAAAATATGGAACTTGCAGTGACTTTCGAAAAATTCGCGGTTGAGGCAAATTTAACTAATTTCCTTCGAACTTTCTATACAGTGTGGTGTTTTTGAAAACACCACCATCAGAAATTCGCATTTTGTTACCAACATCTACGCACAATAATCTGTATTTGGCATCAACTAGAGCAAACACTTCCATACTAGGAAATTGTCTGTAGTTCTCACAATCGTTGGCACTATTCGTAGGAGATTGTATTAGGACTTGGAATTAATTCGTATCGTTTTTTTTAATGAAAAAAAAAATATTTATTTTAAATGAAAATAAAAAAATACATTAATGAAAGTATTGCCCCTCGCTTTCTACTACTTTTGATCATCTTTCGGGCAGGGTAGGAATACCGTGTCGGAAGAACGCCTCGTCTTTAGATGCAATCCACGAATCTCGACCCATTTTTGGCAATCTTCGTAAGGAGTGAACTTCTGCTGAGACAGGCTATGAGCCATTGAACGAAACAAATGGTAGACAGAAGGAGCGATATGCTTAGCTTTGACCCATGGATATTTGGCTTTGCCAACTGATGCTGATGGTTGGCCGGGCTTAAGGGAGACTTTGTCCTTGGAGTGCCATATTTCAGGTGTTTAATTTTTTTTTTTTAAAGCAAACGAGTAAAGCTTTTTGAGTGCGGTTTTTTTCTTGCTTTTATTCATGATATACAGGGTGTCCCAAAACTCAACGATAATCTGAGACCGGATGAAAGGCCAAGTTATACCAGTTCTGGGAAAAATAAAAAAAAAATCCATATCACTCAGTTCAGCGATAATAGACATTTTTTTTAAAAAGTTGAAATTCGACACCCTTGGTCGCATTTTCAAATCCTGTGATTACCAATGTCACAATTTCGCTGTGATTTTTTAAATTTCGTGATCTTCATTAACGATGCTATTAATCGCAACTACAAATTAATGCAAAAAACATTGTTAATTTAATAAAATAAGTTAAGTTTTAGTGAGTCATGGTTCACAAAAATATTGTAAGTTAACTTTGACACTTCATTTTGAAAAAAAAATGTACTACACTACCCTTGGCAAGTTATTTCAAAAGATGGCGCATTTAATCAAGATTTCACAATGGTGCAATACTTGCCACTTTTCTTGCCATTAACAATTTTATTTCTTATTTTTTTCAAATTGAGCTCATTTTGAACAACTCAACATTAGGAATTTTTGTTACTAAAATTTGTTATTTTTTGTTTCTGGTCTGAAATGTTTTTACAATAAAAATTGGTTATTAACTGACTCAATTACCTCTTTACTAAAAATAATAATTTTATTTCAGACCAGAAACAAAAAATAACAAATTTTAGTAACAAAAAATCCTAATGTTGAGTTGTTCAAAATGAGCTCAATTTGAAAAAAATAAGAAATAAAATTTTTAATGGCAAGAAAAGTGGCAAGTATTGCACCATTGTGAAATCTTGATTAAATGCGCCATCTTTTGAAATAACTTGCCAAGGGTAGTGTAGTACATTTTTTTTTCAAAATGAAATGTCAAAGTTAACTAACAATATTTTTGTGAACCATGACTCACTAAAACTTAACTTATTTTATTAAATTAACAATGTTTTTTGCATTAATTTGTAGTTGCGATTAATAGCATCGTTAATGAAGATCACGAAATTTAAAAAATCACAGCGAAATTGTGACATTGGTAATCACAGAACTTGAAAATGCGACCAAGGGTGTCGAATTTCAACTTTTTTTAAAAAATGTCTATTATCGCTGAACTGAGTGATATGGATTTTTTATTTTATTTTTCCCAGAACTGGTATAACTTGGCCTTTCATCCGGTCTCAGATTATCGTTGAGTTTTGGGACACCCTGTACAGAACGTTAAAATTTTTTTTTGAAAAAAAAAAATAAAATGGCGGCCGTTGCAGCTCCGCGAAAACAGGTCCTCAAATCGCGAGAGGTAAACGGCTGATATCACTGCCCCCTCTTTATTGATCTGAAACACAAATTCAAAGTATATTATCAATCTGTGACCCTTTGGTCATGGAATGACGGATGGGTTTTTCGTTTAGTACAAACTTCGGAAGATGGCGGCAATGAAAAAAAATCGAATTTTCGCGTTTTTTTCGCATAAAAAGATAAATAATAAATGCAAAAATGTATCTATCGAAAAAACGATCCGTCATTCCGTGAAGACATATTTTCTGAGTATGCTCTCGAAATTTCAGGTCGATATGTTAATTACAGCGGTCAGGAGAATGTCAGCCTTTTTTTAAAACGTGTTTTCGAGAAAAACGCGTTTAAAGTTTTGTAATGTGTTTACACAAATGTGTTTATAATTACCGCTAATCGGCAATGCCTGGTCCATAGAGGCATCCCTCCTCTTCTTCTAGCTGCTCATGTTGAGCCGCTAACATCTCCTGCTGCTCCATCCGGGACAAAGTCTTCCTTAACCCATGACTTTCTGCGCTTCGGATTGTCGCAATGGATCCATTTTTCATCACCAGTGACAATTCGATGGAAAAAATCGGGAAGCAAAACTCCCCGCAAACACACTTTATTCGGCACAATTGTTGACATATTCAATAACTTACAAAGTGTTGTTATTTACGATTCAAAAAGAGGTTATGTACGGCAAATGACATTCGATGATAGCTGTTTCACGATGAATATATTACTGTCGGTAACAAAGAAATACTGTACTACCTACGCCATCTCTTGCAAAACCCTACGAATTAACTCCAACACCTAATAGCATCACATGTCTTCCATCGTGGGGGAAATTCCATTTCGCTTCAAATTCTTCCGCGGCATCCAACCACTCCCGTTCGGATGAGGGTATCTGCAAATTTAATTAATGTAATAACTTATGTTCTCAGGATGAAATGCATTACGATGAGCCCGAAACTGATATAGAACTCAAACAAGAACCGCTATCGGAAGAAGATGAAGAAGGAACCCAAACTCAACAGCTCTTGCAACAAAATTGCAACGAACGCAAGAAAAAGCTCAATAACGAAGTGGAGGAGGAAGACGAAAGGCTGAGCCCACCAACAGTGTTGGAGCAATGTGTAGAATCTCCTACGGATGGATATCACACTTTTGGGCAACACATTGCGAACGAATTAAGGAAATACGATCCGATCACTCTTGCACATGTAAAACATGCCATCAACAACATCATTTTCGAAGCAGACACTGGGATATTTCCTGGACCTAATCCCGGAAACTTCTCACGGTCTGCTCGCAAGAGATTCACGTCACTGCCCATGACATCGTCTTCTAAAAAGAAATCTACAAGTAGAAGTTGATATGCGTCGACCCCTTCACCACCACCTCCTTCAGATTTCCCGCCTCAAACATCTACGTATTCTTTTACTCTTTCAATAATAATATGCACCACTGATGTAAATAACGAAACTTCTTTTTTGTTGCATAGTTTAAGCGGATTTTCTAATAAACGAGAGAAATGTTTTTCTTTTTTAATAACCTCACCATTCTATGTTTATAGTTCATTTAAGGGGTTAGGCGACGGTAACGGGCATAAAATCATGTGCGAATTTAACAATTTTTTTTTCGCATGAAAAAGTGATTCACTTATAAAATAAATTAATAAATATCAAGCTGTTAGAAAATATATATATATATTTTTTTTTCGATGTAGAAAATGGCCGACTACTATTAGGAGTACAACTTTGCAGTGACCATTTTACTTAGAGAGCCACTTAGGCCGAAGTAGTGGCCCTAGCTTAATAAAAAAGTGGCATTTTAAACTAGAGGCTCTTTTCAAAACGTCTCCGGGATATGGGTATGATCCAAAAGCAAGGAAACTGCGTCCCGCATGAGTTGAAGCCGACAGACATCGAGTGCCGATTTTTCACCTGTGAACAACTGCTCCAAAGACAGCAAAGGAAGGGATTTTTGCACCGGATTGTGACTGGAGATGAAAAGTGGGTTTACTACGATAATCCTAAACGCCGAAAATCATGGGGACTGCCTGGTCATATTCCGTCATCGACGCCCAAACCGAATATTCACGGATCCAAAGTGATGCTGTGTATCTGGTGGGAGCAGCTGGGCGTTGTGTACTATGAGCTGCTCAAACCATCCGAAACCATCACAGGGGAACTCTACCCACGTCAATTGATGCGCTTGAGTAAGGCACTCAAAGAGAAACGGCCACAATTCAACGAAAGACATGACAAGGTGATACTGCAGCATGACAATGCCCGACCCCATGTTGCAAATGTCGTGAAAAAGTACTTGGAAACGCTGAAATGGGAGGTTTTATCCCACCCGCCGTACTCTCCAGACATTGCCCCTTCCGACTATCACTTGTTCCGGTCAATGGCACACGATTTGGCTGACCAGCACTTCGGTACTTACGAAGAAGTCAAAAATTGGGTCGATTCCTGGATTGCCTCCAAGGACCAAGACTTTTATCGACGCGGGATTCGAATGCTACCTGAAAGATGGGCCGAGGTCGTAGCTAGCGACGGGTACTTTGATTAAGAAATATTTAGCCACTTTTTTATAATAAAGCCTTAAACTTTTGAAAAAAACGGTCACTGCAAAGTTATACTCCTTATAATATTTTCTTTTGTTATCTTCTTTTACATTAGAATTTTATCTACATTAGCATACCAAGAGAAGTACGTACGGAATTTAAAAAATATTGTTTTATTCAAAAGTTGTAGGTATTTGAACTTAAGAAATGAATTTTCAGTGAAAAATTTCGTTACAACTGCTCATAAACTGCTCATAAAATGGAAAGTTTTCGATTAATCAGAAACTCCATACATATTTCTCTGTGAAGTGCAATTAGGAATGTAACTTTTAAATTTGAAGCAATTCGAGTGAAAATTAGCGACGTTATTTGTCACGCCAGTTGGAAAAAAGCTGTTTTGAGAAGTTTCGAGTAGTCGGCCATTT
Organism: Ophion obscuratus; assembly: GCA_964007375.1. NCBI lineage: Eukaryota > Metazoa > Arthropoda > Insecta > Hymenoptera > Ichneumonidae > Ophion > Ophion obscuratus. The sequence goes on along the minus strand of OZ023322.1, from coordinate 33,329,190 downwards.
TGTACATCGAAAAAAAATATATATATATTTTCTAACAGCTTGATATTCATACTAAATAAATGTGTAATTAATTTTGAGTGAATCACTTTTTCATACGAAAAAAAAAACTTGTTAAATTCGCACATGATTTTATACCCGTTACCGTGGCCTAACCCCTTAAAACGTAATACGGTAATATACGATCTAGTGAAAATGTGCGAGACGTCGACCGTTTTTCTCGCAACAGAAAATTCTGTTGCGAAAAAAAAACATGAAAAAACGGCACGCAGCATAAATCTACCAATTTGGATTCTATTCACTCCAAAGCACGTCTTTTTTTGAGCACGTCTTTAAATCCTTTTTTGAGCAACGTCTTTTTTGAGCACGTCTTTAAAATAACGTTCCGAAGAGAAATATGTAGGGAATTTTTCATAAGTTAAGGGAGACTTGAGCATAACCACATGAGCAGCTAGAAGAAGAGGAGGGATGCCTCTATGGACCAGGCATTGCCGATTAGCGGTAATTATAAACACATTTGTGTAAACACATTACAAAACTTTAAACGCGTTTTTCTCGAAAACACGTTTTTAAAAATGGCTGACATTCTCCTGACCGCTGTAATTAACATATCGACCTGAAATTTGGAGAGCATACTCAGAAAAGGTGTCTTCACGGAATGACGGATCGTTTTTTCGATAGATACATTTTTGCATTTATTATTTATCTTTTTATGCGAAAAAAAACGCGAAACTTCGATTTTTTTTTAAATTGCCGCCATTTTCCGAAATTTGTACTAAACGAAAAACCCATCCGTCATTCCATGACCAAAGGGTCACAGATTGATAATATGCTTTGAATTTGTGTTTCAGATCAACAAAGAGGGGACAGTGATGTCAGCCGTTTACCTCCCGCGATTTGAGGACCTCTTTTCGCGGAGCTGCAACGGCCGCCATTTTGGTTAAAAAAAATGTTTTAACGTTCTGTATATCATGAATAAAAGCAAGAAAAAAACCGCACTCAAAAAGCTTTACTCGTTTCCTTTAAAAAAAATAAAATGTAAACACCTGAAATATGGCACTCCAAGGACAAAGTCTCCCTTAATTGTAACATAATTTACTCACTAAAGATTGTCCTTTTTTTCTGTCAAAAGTTGAGTTTTTACTTTAAAAGCCTGCCAATTACAAAAAATAATATTTGCGAAATCCCTTACGTATTTTTAGCTGTACTCATGTAAATTAAGGGGTAAGGCCACTGTAAATTTTTTGAAAAATCGATTTTTTTTTATTGGCTTAAAAAATAGTTTAAACCCTCTAGAATAAGAAAAAAAAGGTCCTGTTAACTTCTTTTTTAAATTTTTTCCAATAAAAAACTATTCGCAAAACTTTAAACGCGGTTTAAACCTTTTTCAAAATGGCACGCAGCATAACTCGAACAATTTTCATTTTTTTTACTTGAAATTTTAACCAGATGTGAACATTTACATTATCTTGAGAATGTCGATCGGAATTTTCAAGAACTTTATTTATTGATTTTTTATTAACAAAAAACTTGCCGTTTTTTTCGTCAAAAATCAATTTTTTTTTTCAAACGCACGCCAAATCCACAAAAATTGATACTTTTTAAAATCCGATCGACATTCTCTAGCTATAGCCCTCTAGATTAATGGTTTTTTTTTTGTTCTAGATTCAAAAGTGCACCAGTGGTGCTGCGTGCCGCGGAGCCCTGGAAGCAAAACATGTCCCGGGAAGATAGCTGTGGAACCGCCATTTTGTTTTTTTTTACTGTAAAAAAATTTTATAATAAAGTTTAATGTATGCCCGATAACACCATTAAAAGTTTTTTTTCAAATACCTTCAATTTCGGGAGCAAAAAATTAGTGAAAAAACCTTTTTTTTTGGGCCGTTACAGTGGCCTTACCCCTTAATAGGAATTAAAAAAAATTCACATTTGAATTTGCGTCAGTTATACAGCGTGCCACGGAAGCGTCTCAAACTCAAAATGCCTCGCAAAAATGGCTCGAGCGTCACCATTTTTTATAATTTTGTAATATAATTTTTTTTTCTTCGCTTGAAGATATGGCTAATAACATCCTTGGATATTACTATTCTCTTACTTGTCCTTCCACCCAAAAAAATCGCGAAAAATCGTTTCATTTTAGTCGTTTACAGTGTTACCCCTTAACTGTTATGGCTTGCCGAAATTTTGTGCCCCGATTTTATCATTGTGTCGTTGAGAAGCAAACTCAAATGTTCAAATTCGCTTAGCGTCGACTTCGTGAAATTTTCATATGGTATCTCCGACCAGATTTCGCGTTTTATTTTCTATGTTTATTTTACATGTTCAGAGAAAATCATTCGAAAAAATGAAAATTTTTGTTTGAAAATATGTAGTAAATATTCCCAAAGGTTGAATAAATTCTATTAATTCATTTATTGTCAAAAATATCATGAAGATCACTAAAAAAAAAACATACTTCCAAATTGGTTTCCCGCCTAAAGAAGTAAACATTTTTGGAACATCAGTGTGATTATTTTATAGTCGTATTTCGTATGTTATGCTCTTCTTTACAAGGCAGTGGTCAGGAGGGAGTTTAATCAGCAGCACTAATGGTTTCATCGTCATCGGTGCACGAATCCTTCATATTCATGTTGACAATTTCTACATCAATCGCAAAAGTTCCAGTCTTTGGACAATTCCTATGGCGATCGATCGAGCGAATTGTTTGCCGAATTTCCAAACATCGATCTTCCGTCGAGGACTGTGCACTGTCATTAATATCACAGCTTAATTTCGGCAGGATAAGCACCGCGGACGGCGATACAACATCTTTTGTCAAACTCTTCTGTCGTCCATTTTCATCATCCTCATTTGATATTTCCTTCGTACAGCACTGCGACTTCTTGCAACGTTTTGCCTGGCAACGTATAAGACATGGACTCTGTTCTGAGTTTGACTGGATCTGAAAGAAAAATGTTATATTGCACTTGTACAATTTTCATCTGGGTAGATGAAAAGTGGGGCTATGCAAAACAAATGCTGTCAACACAATCGATACTCCAAAAATCATTCCTAGACTGTAATAATCTTCGAAAGATTTCTTAAGGGGTTAGGCTACTGTAAAAGTTTTTAAAAAATCAATAGTCGCTTGAGGCAACTTAAATTGAAGAGGAAGACTTGATAGAACTGCTGGTAAAACTTTAAGGGGTCTTCTCACTTTAGACGCTAAAAAGGACTATTTTCATGAATTCTTATGATAGGTTTATATTTATAGATATTGTTATAAAAGTTTTTACACTTAAGGGGTTAGGCCACTCTAGAGGCCGAAAAATAGGCTTTTTGGGAATTTTTTTGTTCAGAAAAAATACAAAATAAATCGCGATTACAAAAAAGGGTGTTTATCATACATATCAGTGACTGTATACGATAAGCTTTTTGAAGCGATTAATTTCGAAATGGCGGCTGTGCAACGTTTAAGGGACAACACCACTGTGACGGCTTCAAAAAATCGATTTTTTGAAAACCATCTAGAAAAATCTAAAATACATTTAAGATTAAGATGCCGTTGGACCTAGGTCGAAAAAATAATTATTTTCGGAGATATTGAATATTTTGTGGAGCGGTGCAGCGCTCCGTGACGCTCGGGGTCCCGCGCAGCTGCGCGCCTCAGGGTCGGCAGGTATACCGGGCCTTTCCCAGGTCCTGCGGGTCTTTCCCAGGTATTCTTTTGTCTCCCTTCACAAAAACCGGCTATTGTTATAAATATAGTTTCGAAAAAAAGCCATAGGTGGCGATAATTGAAAAATGTTCAAGTCGTCAATCGTCAATCGTCGATATCGCAGCTGATATCGCGGTATTATTATTCAATGATGGCCTGAGAAGCCTCATGAAAGTTTTGGCGACGTTGGGGATAACTATCGGCCCAAATTGTTTCAATTTTTGCGTTGAAACCGACGCAGCGCGGATCGAGCTGGCGGAGCGCTCGCTCACAGACGCTGCAAAAGAGGCAAGAAGAGCCTCTACAAGTTCGAGAAAAGATGCTAGGGACAATGATTTGCTTCTTGAAGGCCAGCTATATGGTGCCGGCATCGCTGATTAAAGGTAAACATTTTTTTTCTCCAATTTATCGCATAAATTAACAAACCTAAAACTTTGAACGCGTTTTTCTCAAAACCACTTTTTTGAGTGCGGCACGCAGCAGAACTCGAGCAATTTTTATCCGATCGACTTCAAATTTGGACTGCATCAATAAAACTAGATTATCTAAAGAAGTACATAGGATTTTTTCGATATCTCAATAATAAAAAAAGTTATAGCCTATTTTCGACGAGAAATTTTGCTCGAAAATCGTCCTTTAATTTCAAAAGCGTGCCTATTTTTTAAAAATCAATATTTTTTCAAATCCCTATGTACTTCTCTTGAAAATATCATATTATTAACGAAAACACTCGGTATTTTTTTTCAGATCGACTTTGACGAGAGTTCTGCTGCGTGCCGCGAACCACTGCAGAGGCAACAGTACCTGACGCGGGAGCTTCCCCAGCGTCACCGTGGGGCGTGAAAAATTTGACATTTTTTTTTATGTATCTTCAATAAACAACGAACAGAAAAAAAAATTTTTTTTTCGAATACCTCTTTTTTTCCCACAAAAAAAAATTCTTGAAAAATGACAAAAAAACAGGGGGTCACAGTGGTGTTGTCCCTTAACTCAAAACTGCATTTTTTAAATTGGCCGGAAACATAACTCGGACACTTTTCAACCGATTCACTTGAAATGTTGATTATATCTTGAAAAATACATTGTCTATGGAAGTACGTAGGATTTTTTTTTATGTTGCATAGTTCATTTGTCATTAACAATTATCTGACGATGTTTCAGGGCAATTTTTTACTTTCCAAAAAAGTCGTCAGATAATTGTTAGTAACAAATGAACTATGCAATATAAAAAAACACCCTACGTACTTCCATAGACAATGTATTTTTCAAGGTATATTCAACATTTCAAGTGGATCGGTCGAAAATTGTCTGAGTTATGTTTCCAGCCAACTTAAAAAATGCCGTTTTGAGGAAAACGCTGCACAGCCGCCATTTTGAAATTAATCGCTTCAAAAAAATTATTGTATACAGTCACTGATATGTACGATAAACACCCATTTTTAAAATCCCAAAAAGCCTAATTTTTCGGCCTCTAGAGTGGCCTGAAACCTTAATAAATACATTTCGAAATACATTTTAAAAAAATTATTTATTTAAGTCACTATTGATAGACAAAAATAGTAGTTAAAAAAATTTCCTAAAAAAATTGCAGGTCTGCGCTGTTGATGAAATCCCGTAGATGGAACATCCGAAACAAAATAATCAAACGATTTTGGATTCAGTATGTTAACGGCTATAGTGAATATCATACGATTTGTCATATATGCAAAAATAACAAAATGGCGGACTATTTTCGAAAAAACAAAAAAAAACGGGTTTTTTTACCGTTTTTGGCAAACAATAAATATCAAAATTTTTAAAAATCCTTGACATGCACTATAGCTATGGTTGTTAAGAATATGTGGGCAAAATTTCATAAGGATCAGTTGAGTAGTTTCGAAGATTTTATCAACAAGCCGTCGAAAAACGTTGTTTCGTGAAAAACGCATTTAAGGATTGTTTGGGCTACATAAATATATTTAAAAAAAAGATTAATGTATTTCGAAAGTGTATTTATTAAGTGTAACAACTTTTATATCAATATCTATAGTATAAACACGTCAAAAAAAATCGTTAAGACCCCTTAAACACGTTTTTCTCGAAACTATGTTTTGCAAAACGTTGTACACTATTTCCCGACATCTAATGAATGTATTGACTTGAAATTTGGTACACTTATTCAGTATAATAGTTTATTTTTATTATATAGTCTTATTATTAACAACAACGATGTCAATTCACCTTTAAAAACAATCGAAAAAATTCAAAATTTCTTTTTGACGATTGTAATACGATTCAATGACATTGCGACGTGGCGACGATTAAGCATACGCACTTGCATCAGAGATATTAAGTTCCGATGCAAATGTGGTATCCGTTACAAAAGAACTTACCTCGTGAAATTCTGGTTGTATGGAAACTTGAGTTATTCCCATTTCGACGAAGAAGCCTGTGACTTGATCGGTGATTCTTGCATAGACCATTGGGTCCAGGAATATTATATGTGCGGTACAGATGACATTTTCACCTGCCAGATGCCAAACGTGTAGATCGTGGACACTCACAATGCCGGGAAACGCCGCGAGCAATTCTTTCTTCAGCGAAACAATGTTAATGTGATTTGGTATCGTTTGTAGGAGAATGAGGCCAGCTTGTCTCACTGCAAACAAAATAAGCATCCCAATTATTTGGATAATCTGGAAATTGTAGTTTATTTGTAGTTGTATGCATTTTGAATGGATTGACTTGAAATTTGGTACACTTATTCTGTGTAATAGTAGTCGAACCCGAGTCGAAATTTTTAGCCTCCTCTGAACCCTCGCAGGACCCATTTCTTTTGTAATACATAAGCCGCCAGCCTCCGTTGAACCTACGAAACCTCATTTGTCGAGTTCAGTGCCATGCAGAGACCTCCTCTTGGCCCACAGTAGCCTCTGCTAGACCTCCCAAACCTTCTCTCGACCCCAGTTTCAGTGAAACGTGCAGAGCACAGGCCTCCTTAACCTGCTTTCAACCTCAAACTGTTGCCTCGACCCCACCTAACCTGCTTTCGGCCCAAATTCGATATCTCCTCCATCATCATTCCATTGTGGCCTGGTCGATAACCCGTTCGATGACGAAATTAATAAAAATACATCGTCCCCTTATCAAATTATTAGTGCAATATTAATATGCGAAAACAATCAAATTTTCTCAATATCGATTTATTATTATTTTATAGGCAATTCAGAAAAGAATGCTTGTATATACAGTCTTACTCCAATTCTATCGGATTAATGGGCGTTTTCCTGTCAGAAAAAATCTCACAGGAAAATTCTTAAAAAATGTCAGTCTATCCACTATAAGCTTATGCGACGTTTTTCGTCCTTGACGTTTCTTCTTAAACCCTCTAGTTCTTGAGTTACATTGCATTATCTAGAATTAGTCTTTTTTAGCAAAAAATGAAATAACATTGCGAAAAAAATCGTACAAAACTTTATAAAAACGCAAATGGACTTCTTGCTACCCCGTTCAAGTTTATCATGGATAAACGCAACAATTTTTTTTGCATAAGTCATGCGCCCAATTCTCGATGGTCGAAAAGAAGCCGAAAATCAGTCACGTATAAAAGTGCGTACCGGGGCGAAAAGAAAATTATAAAAAAATATTTCAGAAAAGCAATATAAAGCTGAATTTATTCCCGTCAAAACGCCGTTCGGTAAATTTGGTTATCTTTTTATTTACGAAGCTATGTAACTTTTCGTGCAGCAAGAAATATCGACTATGGTGTATCCAAACTTTTAAGCGACGGTATATATTATATAATACTATATATATATATATTATACTCGAAATATGTGGTTGCATTAATATATTCGAATATACACTAGCAGTCAAAAGTATTCAGACACTTCAGATAACTGCAAAACTCAATATCACTTTGGATCATTGCAAACTTATGGTAGAATAATAATTATTTTACGAAGATAGTATAAAGCTCTGTATAATTACTTAATTATAGTCTATTTCATGTTTTACAGGATTGAAATTGTCGGTTTAGAATTCAACCTCATTCGATTTTTTCTTTATTTTTTCTTTTTGTTTTTGTTCGTTTTGTTTTTTTTGTTTATTCAATAATAAGTTGATAAATGTCGACGGCCGATTACCGTCGATTTTAAATAAAATGTTTGATTTTTCTTTGTTTTCATTTTTAGCACGTCGAAAATTTAAAAACCATTTCCACGTGTATGTATGAAGCATATTTTTATTTTTTTCCGCTAAATAATTATATTAACTAACCGCGTCTATTTGATTCTTTTTTATTTTAGTTAACTAGATTTTTCATAGGACCAAATTTTTCCTATTGCATTCCATCATTAAAATGATTGATTTCAAAAATGTTTATTTATAGAAAATGAATCTATTTAATATCGTCCAATAACTACATATTTTATTTGATCCTAATAAATCTGTGATTCGGTTTCATCAGTTCAACATCTTCATCTGTTCAAAAAAACAATTTAGTTAAGTTCACTAAATGGGTCTAGTTATTTTTTTTAAATTTACCTTAAATAGAATTTTCTTAGAGTTAACCTTTTTTCTATTTGATTGAACTAATGGTCCATCTTTATTGCAACACTCATATAAAAGGAGCGGGGGGTAGAGAAGGTGGAGAGAGAGGAATTTTATATATATGTATATGTATATGTGTGTTTGTTTGAAAAATCTATAGCATGCTATTCGATGAAACTCTCTAATTATCACAATCATATTAACTAATTCACATAGCTTATGTGATACAACTAATAGTTAGAGGTATTCATTTGGTCTCTTATGCCATATCAGCGACCAAAATGTTATAAGCACTCGGTAGCATAGGGGCAGCGGAGCGTAGTTATGAGTAGGTAGGCTAGGTTCAAGGCGCATATAGCGCAAATATTTTCTTCGAACAAAATCATTTCTATAGACCAGGGAATGACGAATTAGGATGAAAAATCCTTGTGGTAAAGCTCTCAATTAAGGCGTTCATTTTATTTTCGATTTATGAAATATTTTATACATATAGTACACTTAGCTTTACAGTGTGCATTGTAAGCAAATAAAGATTAATTTAAATCTCATCTTTATTAATATATATAAATATCTTTGAAAGAAATATGATCGTAGTAGGCTGTGAGACAAGGAAAATACCTATTTTATTTAAATAGATTCTATATAAATTCATTTTTTTGTTTAGCAGTGTACAGTAGGCCGAAAGGGGGGGAAGTAGGTTCTGCGGGAGCGCTCGCAGTAGGCCGAACTGAGGTTCCGTAGGTTCAATTGTGAACCTCACTGACCTCCTTTGAGTCAAAAAGTCTACTTTCTGCCATGCCGGAGGTTCATCGGAGGCTCTAACGCATGGTACTTTCAAACATTGTACCCTCCTTTAGATACCCAATAATCCGCTCACGCCGATTTCTGCTCGCCTTCATTTTGTGGGTTGAACGCGGCTCGAAAATTTCGACTCGGGAAGTGTCAGAGCAGTAAACATAAGATCGTAAAGGATAAAATCTAATTCTTTAATTTATCTTCTTTAATTTATTTTGGAAGATTCTGCCAACAAAAATCCCTCAACAATTTTTCAGGATATTCATTCGACGATCGACAATATAAATCTATAAAAAAAAGATAAGAATCAGAAAAATAAAATGTAAAGAGCGTCTCCATTGTTTTTCAAAGATAGAGGCTTCAACGAGATTTCATACGTACTGTAAGGATAGCTCAAGACCAGGAGTAACGTTGCCGAAATTATGGCAAAAACGGGATCAACGAATTTGGCATGTTGCGCATCGGTAAAGTAGACGATCAGTGACGCTATAACAATGAGAAAGCATCCGAAAACATCGCGCAAAATTTCACGAAAACTCTGTCGTCTCGGAAGTGCCAAAAGACCTCCACCGTTGTGAATGGGGGACAATCGTTGCTCGCCTTCCACGCCAACCTCCGTTTGCATGGTTCTACGTAACGCACGAAAAATATTATCCAAGTGATTCGTTAAGCCGGTTATCCCATGTGACTGGTCCAAAAAATTGAAAAAAAAAAAAATGTTTATGCACGAAGTGAAAAAAAAAATGTTTTTGCACAAATTGAAAAAAAAAATGTTTTTGCACAAATTGAAAAAAAAAAAATGTTTGCACAAATTGCAAAAAATGTGTGCGTGTTTTATGGACCTGGTATAGCAGACTAATGGTGAGTGAACATTTTCTTCGTGTAAATCGTACTTGAACTTTTAAACGCGGTTTTCTCAAAACTGTATTTTTCCAATTGGTTTCCATGATATCTCAAAAACTATTGAACAGATTTCGCTCAAATTTTTAAGGCATAGTCAGCACATTCAAAGTTCTCACCCAAACTAGAATCTTTCTGATATCTGCCATAGTTTTTTTTAAACTGAAAAAGTCGAAAAAAAATTACGAAACTTTGATCTTAGGGGGCTATACCAGTGTGACACTTACAAAAAATCGATTTTTAGCCTTTTTCGACAGTTTATACTTTCAAGAATATTCTGTAAAAATTTCGAGGTCGTATTTTATTCATTTTGTCTTGCAAATTTGATAGTTGAATCTTGAAACGCGTTTTTCTCGAAATGAGATTTTTCAAATTTGCTGCCATTGTAACTCAAAAAGCCTCCAATTGCCTCAAAATTTGAACTGAGTACTCTTGAATATATTTACTCTAAAATGACGTAGGATATTTTTTATTGGATGAAAATTAACGATTTGGCATTGAAAAAAACGGCCATTTTATAGGCAAGAAAACAGACTTTTTTTCATAACTACGCAATTTTGTTAGATTTTGATATTTTTTCCGAAAATCCTACGTCATTGTACAGGAAATACCTTACAGTTTAACGACATTTTTTCCTCTTTCGGTTTCAGCTATTCAATCGGCCGGAATCACGTCAGCAGTGGAGGAACTTTTTTTTGCGCCTCCGAAGACAGCACATAAGTCGCTTGGATCTCAATATTTTTCTATGAAATAATTATGTAATATATGTCAAATATAGCCAAATATACTCTTAATTTTCTGAAACATTTAATTGAGTACTTTTCTTCCAAAAAAATCCGGAAAATCACCCTAATTTTCAGTGTTCACACTGGTATAGCCCCTTAAGGTAGTACAAGCGCGCAATCTTGTTTTCTATAGATTTTGTTCAAATTTTAACCAGACATTGTTCATATCATTATGCATGTTTGAGTGAAATTTCAGAACAGTCTACTATTTAGATTGGGTGATAATGGGTTTTAACGCGCGGGGTAAAGTTAATTCGGCGAAAAAAGGCATGTTTTTAAGATTTTTTTTTTGGCGTAACGAATAGTGTTCGTTTATTGAAAAATTTACATATAATAAAGTAACATTTGAACAACATTCTCCTAAATTTGCATTGCAAAATATTCAAAATTGAGCGAGTGAAAATTAAGCCCCGGAGGCGCCTCGAAAAAAAGTTGGTTTGCGGTGTGCACCATAACTCGCAACAGAATCATTTGAAACAAAAAAATCAAAATGCATTTGTTAAAGGAGATGTTTCTCGAGGTAATGACGGAAGGATTTTTTTTTTCGATTTTTCGATTTTTCGTAGCACTTGGGAGCCAAAAACCCGATTTTCGCTAAAAAAAATCGGCTAATTTGTTGTTGAAAAATTAGTAATTATTTAAAAAAAAACAAAAAAGCTCTCGACAATACCTGGTGAATTATGTGAAGAAGTACTGTGCAAAATTTCAAAGCGATTGGTCCAGTAGATTTTGAGTTATCGTGCACACGGACTTCAAATATGACAAGTCTCAGAAAAACGGTTTGAAAAACGCAGAAGAGAAGAGAACGGCATGGAGCAATAGACGCTCAAATACTCATAACTTCGTCAATTTTACTCCGATCGACTTGAAATTTTAACACAATATTCTTGATATATTATGCATTCATTTAAAACATTTAAAAAAAAATGTAATACTTTACCCCGCCCTTAATATTGCAAATTTAACACTGCAGGGTCTGCATTGAAATTTAGACAGAATAATTTTCCTTAAAAAAAAATGTTTGTCCCCTGTAATAAGAAGACATATGCCAACACCAAAGAACAGTATTGTTCAATATTTCGAGAAAAAAATATAATTATCGTGTTCCTAAAGTTAAAAATGTTGTCATAAAAAAATATTTGCATTATAAATATAAATATTAAATATTGTTTATGTTATCTTCATTTAAAAATAAAATTGTTGGTTCATTCATAATTAATTAAAAACTTGGTTATATTAAAAATTACTTCCAAATAAAAATTTGTGTTGCAGTATTAATTTAAATATGCCGCGCAAACTCACGTCATTGGATACGTGGAACGATGCGGTGTTGGCATGTCTTCTCATTATAGGGGACAAATATTTTTTACGAAAAATTATTCTGTCTAAATTTCAATGCAGACCCTGCAGTGTTAAAAGTAGCAATTTTAAAACCCATTATCTCCCAATCTAAATAGTCGACTGTTCTGAAATTTCACTCAAATATGCACAATGATATGAAGAATGTCTGATTAAAATTTGAACAAAATCTATAGAAAACAAGATTGCGCGCTCGTACTACCTTAACTTAAAAAAACGTGCCAAAAATTCAATTTTCGATACTTTTACGTAAGTCTAGTCCCAGCGGAAGCCCTGGGTCTACGAATTAAAACGGCGTTTGATTTTTTTTAATTTCGGATGAGCGAAACCTCCGAAATCATGGCAGTCGTCAACCAACTTTTTTTTATTCATGAGTGTCTTCCAAACGGTGTAAAGTGGATATAGCTCGTTATTTTCGTTTGATAAAATTCCGAGGGACTGTAAAAATGTTAATAAATGTGTGGTAAAAATTCCAATCTAGTATGTTTTAAAGGTTCATAAAAAAAAAAAATTCCAAAAAAGGGAAAAAAATAGTTGTCACATGGGATGACCCCCGTTAAACGCCGGACAAATTCAATACCATATTTAAAGTAAACTGACCTCTGAAAGAAGACGTTACCATCTTTGGTGTCGTGCAAAATGATCCGCTGGTTGAAGATATAGCCACCGATTATTACATAACAAAAGCCGTTCAATAGAATACCGGAGATTCCGATGCACATGACCGGGAGTGGATGATGCATTTCATCAAGATGATCGATGTGAACGAGGGTCTGTAGTGCTTCAACGAGGAGCGAGAAACAAAACGATGCGAGAAGCACACAGCACACTAACATTGTCAGAATATCGATTCTCGCCCATCCGAAAGTATTTTTCATTCGCCTATCCGAGCATGATTGCTGAAAGAAAAGAGACAGTGCTTGAAAGGAGGATATGAAGAACAATTATACGCAGAAAGATCGCTTTCAAAAAAAAAAAATATTTTGTTGAAGTTTGCATCATTGGGATGCAACGAAAGTTAATTTTTCTTCTATTGCTCACCATATTTGGCCGATTTAAGTCACGAAAATGACCGAAACGCTTTCTTTCATCCTCATTAAAGATCCACGCCCTTAATAACTAAACAAATGTTTGGGCACGATTAAAAAATGAAGAAAAATGCACGGTAAAAAAATGAAGAAAAATAAATTAAAAAGACCCGAGTAAAAATGATTGTATATACTTAGATACAATTATATAAAAATGATATACAATCATATATATTTATATATAGGTTTATATATAATTGTATATAACGCTATACATTCGTATATATAATCCGATATAAATGTACTTCCATCAAATTTGATTTGATAAAATTATAAATAGTTCTGTATATAAAGTATATGGAGATACTACTTTTAAAGGGAGTTTATATCATTAGATATAATATCATATACAGTTATATATATTACAATATAGTGTTGTATATAATTATATATATATACGTGAAACTTTTATTTACGGTTTATATAATTAGATATAATATTATATACAGTTATATATAATTCAATATAGTGTTGTATATAATTATATATATACGTGAAAACTTTATTTACGGTATATAAAATTGTATGTCACTGTACATGAATACTTTTATTTTATTTTGAAATACATATAATTGTATATATCTTTATATGGCTTCATAGATAATTAGATGTAGAAAAAGTTTTCTTTCGTTTTATTCGCGTAAGGAAGCAGGTGAATCAAAAGATTGTTTATTAAAAGTTAACAAATTATGTATTGATGCAATATATTTACCAAATTTGATTACAATTATTGGGTTTCTTATAGAGATAATTTCCAGTTCCTATCAGTTGATTAATATTAGTTTTTTCTTGATATTTTACTGACACAATGTCATCGCTTTCTTCGACTGGTATAATATGTGTCACAATAGCTTTTTTTTTTCTACATGACAAAACATATAAACGTATTTTGCATTGAAACGTTGAATTATAAAATATAAACCCGACTAAAAATGAATATATATAAATATATATAATTGTATATTAATTGATCATATACAATTGTATACAAAAATTGGCCCGATAGAATTTTATATATTTGTATATAAACGTATAAAATTGTATATACTAATATACAGTTATGTACGATTGTATATTAGTATATACAATTGTATACGTTTATATACAAATATATAAAATTCCATCGGGCCAATTTTTGTATACAATTGTATATGATCAATTAATATACATTTATATATGTTTATATATATTCATTTTTACTCGGGGAACTTTCGTTGCATTACAACGTTGCGGACTTCAAAGTAATAAAAAAAATAGGTTTTCAACCATTAATTTTCCAAGTCATGAGCCGATTTCAATAAACTTTTCCCGATGAATTCACCATGTACTACTACCGGCCGAAAAAAAACTGCCTGGACAAATGGCGCATACTTTCGAAAGCTGAAGTTCGGGAAGATATACAGGGTGTCCCTCTTGTCTCTGCCACCCGAAATAATTCGGTAATCATCGACGTCACAAAAAAATGTTCCAGACAAAAGTTGTACGGTGCGAAGGAGGCAATCAATTGCGATCAATTTTTTTTTATTTCGGTGTAGGCGCTGACGCACAGTGAAGGTCACCTCCACTTTTTTAAGGCCTTAGGCCACCGCAACGAGTACAAAATCATGTGCGAATTTAACAATTTTTTTTCGTACGAAAAAGTGATTCACTCATCAAATTAATTACACATCTATTTAGTATGAATATCAAGCTGTTAGAAAATATATATATATATTTTTTTTCGATGTACAAAATAGCCGAATACTCGAAACTTCTCGAAATAGCTTTTTTCCAATTGGCGTGACAAATAACTTCGACAATCTTCTCTCGATTTACTTCAAATTTAAAAGTTATGTCCCTAATTGCATTTCGCAGAGAAGTACGTACGAAATTTCATATGAATCGAAAACTTTTCATTTTATGAGCAGTTTATGGGCAATTATAACGAAATTTTTCACTGAAAATTCATTTCTCAAGTTCAAATACCTACAACTCTTGAATAAAACAATATTTTTTAAATTCCATACGTATTTCTCTAGGTATTCTAATGTAGATTAACGAGAATTTTTGCTTTTTGTTCTAGGTTAAAAAATGTGGATGCTAAATGTCACGCCGTGGAGCGCCTAAAAAAAGATAACAAAAAAGAAAATATTAGTAGTACGCCATTTTGTACATCGAAAAAAAAATATATATATTTTCTAACAGCTTGATATTCGTACTAAATAAATGTGTAATTAATTTTATGAGTGAATCACATTTTCATACGACAAAAAATTGTCAAATTCGCACATGATTTTATACCCGTTACTGTAGCCTAAGGCCTTAAATGGAATGGAACACATGTTTTCAACCATCTTGTGAAGCATCTCAAGCTGTATAAAAACATTAGGGGGTCAAAGCCGTTCAAGGTCATTCAAGGTCACCTATTAAAATAAAATACAAATCTAAGTATCCGAGATATTTAGATTTGTATCATCGATACTGACCTTGAATGACCTTCAACGACTTTGACCCCTAATGTTTTTTATGCGGCTTGAGGTGCTCCACAAGATGTTTGAAAAAAATGTACCATTTCATTTGAAAAAAAAAAGCGGAGGTGATTTTCACTTTGCGTCAACAACTCCACCGAAATAAAAAAAAATTGTTCGCATTTGATGGCCCCCTTCACACCGTACAACGTTTGTCTGGGACATTCTTTTGTGACGTCAATAATTACCGATTTATTTAGGGTGGCAGAGATCAGAGGGACACCCTGTATAAATGTATTTATAGGGTGTCCTGTTACGAATGGATAACCATGCAACTGTCGATAGGTGCGATCATGCCCTGTTATATGCTGGAATTTTAGTGTGTCATACGAAAGTACAAATTTTTGTATGACAAACCCAGCCATACAAAAATTGTAGTGCGTATTTCCCGAAACGTACCTTTCCTTTATTCGATACCGATACGTTAGAGCCATTGTCATCTCCTTTTAGGCATATTGATGAGCCACTGCAATGGGTACCGCCTTCACACTTGTCCTTGCGTGCATACTTGAAATATAACAATTAAAAATTATATATACATACACACGGAATATTATAGCGCCGCAGTCGAATATCGAGACCGAGTAATTAATATATGGGTGTTCCATTTAATGCGGAATATTAAAGTACAGTACTACCTCCCTAAGAGAGCCCTCCCTAAGAGAGAATTTCCCCGCCGTTCCGCTTGAGCGCATTTTATGGCTTCCCCCACCTAGCTCGAGCTGTCCAGTGTACCCGAGGCCTCTCGAGTTTGTCGCGGACACCTCGATAAGAGATCGCGAGCGATTTCAGAAAATCGCACGTCGCACGATTGTTAAATGGATAATATTCCTTTGTATAATATATACGTATATATATAATATATACGTTTATATATAATATATACGTATATTATATATATATACGTATGTCGTATATATATATACGTATTATACGTATATATATATACGTATAATATATATTGTAAGTTAACGATACAACTTAACTTACAATACGTATATTATAATATACGTATATTATACGTATACGTATACGTATAATATACGTATACGTATAATATACGTATACGTATATATATATACGTATATATATACGTATATATACGTGTATATATATATATATATACGTATTATACGTATACGTATATATATACGTATATATATACGTATTATATATATATACGTATATATATAATATATACGTTTAAGCCGTAAAGTCGGAGAAAAAAACATGCACCATAATTAAATTTCAAGTAGTAATTTAATGCAAGTAAAAAATATTTTAATAGACATTAACACAGCATAGAATATTATTGATATTAATAAAAATTATCGAGGCTACATTATACTAGAGATATGTTTTTGAGTAATAGTAATAAATGCAAATATCGTACAGCATATACAATATGTATGTATCATAACATATATACTATACATCAGAGTATAGAGTCCTGTTGACGTCCCCAAGAATCGTAGAGACGATTATCCGAACTTTTGATTATCCGAACTAGTCTCGGTCCCAATTGGTTCGGATAATCGAGGTTCTACTGTATATGTTCGAGTTTCGATAACGAATATACTACGTATATTTTTGCGAACAATAAGATAATTCAACAATTATTGAAAGTTTTACAAATGTTTCCTTCATATGTGTTATAATATTGCAACAACAAAATATACCAAACAGCAGAATAAAAAAAAACGCGAAGAAAAAGAAAGATTTACACATCAATATTCAATGAGATATACTTACGCATGAAACGACGAAACGCCAGTACACTTTCCGCAACTTGTTTACAGTTTTCTCAACACTTTCGTTCGCGCTCTCTCATAGAGGACGAGTGGAGAAACACATACACGCTACCACATGCGCGATTTGCGAGCGCGCTAACCTAGCGGTGGGGGAAGGCTTCGGCGACGAATTTCTCGAGAATTACTTCCCCTAACCGCCCTAGACCGCTCTCTTAGGGAGGTAGTACTGTATTAAAAGATCGGAAAGTCTAATAGGAGGATCCTGTTTTTTTTTACCAGGATTGTGCTTTCCTTCGCACCACTTGATCTTCGTGAAAAATAATCGCAGAAGAAAAATAAAAAAAAAGAATATTATAGCGTGAAATATCGTCCTGAAAAATCTCATTTGAGAAGAATTTTTGCATTTTTTGAATATATAAAGATATTGTTCGTTGAACGAAGAAAAGTAGGTACTGAACAAGTTTTTACGTCAACAATTTGAGATTGTGCACAGGGAAGGGAAATTTAAAAAACACTGCTCCATCAGTTCTAAACAGCACACTTTTCACTGCAAATTAATGTTTTTAGCGAGCTCTGTACGATATTTTTTACCGAGTGTTACCAAGAACCCTAGTTAAGGCTTTAGGCCACTCTAGAGGCCGAAAAATAGGCTCTTTGGGGATTTTTTTTTCAGAAAAACTACGAAATAAATCGAGATTACAAAAAAGGGTGTTTATCATACATATCAGTGACTGTATACAATAATTTTTTTGGAGCGATTAATTTCAAAATGGCGGCTGTGCAGCGTTTATCTCAAAACTGCATTTTTTAAATTGGTCGGAAACATAACTCAGACAATTTTCAACCGATTCACTTGAAATATTGAATATATCTTGAAAAATACATTGTCTATGGAAGTACGTAGGACTTTTTTTATATTGCACAGTTCATTTGTTATTAACAATTATCTGATGATTTTTTAGGCAAATTCTTCACTTTCCAAAAATTTGCCTAAAAAATCGTTAATGACAAATGAACTATGCAATATAAAAAAAATCCCTCGTACTTCAATAGGCAAAGTATTTTTCAAGATATATTCAACATTTCGGGCGAATCGGTTGAAAATTGTATGAGGTGTACAAATAAGTTTTAGGACACTTCGATTTTGTATCATAACAGTTATTCTAAATTAATTCAAAGGTCCCGCTCACTTATCATAGATGGCGCTTGATATGTAGTATCGAAACGTAAAGCAGTCATAAACATAACCTATAAATTCTGTAAATTAAACATGCAGACCGATAAGCTATTTATTAGACACTGCATTCGCTATGAATTCCATCAAGGAAAAAGTGTTCGGAAAGCGTGTGAATCGATATGTTCTGTTATTGGAGACAACATTGTATCTAAAAGTACATGTGAGTATTGGTATAAGCGATTCAAAGAAGGTGATTTCGACGTTAGTGACCGTGAACGCACGGGGCCTCCTGTAAAGGTCGACGATCAGGAACTGCAAGCGTTGCTGGATGAAAACTCTTGTCAGACGGAGAAACAACTTTCGGAACAGCTTGGAGTAACTCAACAAACTGTTTCTTATCGTTTAAAAGCAATGGGTAAGATTCGAAAAGGAACAAAGTGGGTACCACACTTTCTGACTCAAGAAAATAAAAACAGCCGTCTTAACATTTGTGTGAGTCTTTACAACAAGCAACATAGAAAGTCTTTCTTGTGGAAAATTGTGACCGGCGATGAAAAGTGGATTTATTTTGATAATCCGAAATGCAAATATCATTGGGTTGACCCCGGCGAGCCGACAACATCCACGCCAAAGCGCAATGTTCATTGTAACAAAGTCATGCTGTGCATATGGTGAGATATGAAAAGCGTACTGTATTATGAACTTCTCAGACCTGGTCAAACAGTTACTACCGATCGCTATTGTCATCAATTGATGCAAGTGAATCAAGAAATTGAGAAGAAACGTCCATTTTCTGGTAAAGGAAAACGTCCAGTAAAACTGCTCCATGACAACGCGCGGCCTCATGTGGGTAAACCGGTCAAGGATACGTTACTAGCGCTTGGATGGGAAGCTGTACCATACCCGGCGTATTCACCAGACTTAGCCCCATCCGATTATCATTTATTCCGGAAAATGCAGAACGATTTGTCTGACGTGCGATTTAAAACATTTGAAGAAGTGGAAAAATGGGTCGCTAAATTTCTCACCTCGCAGGACGAAAGTTTCTTTGCGAAAGGCATCCGCGAGTTACCTGAGAGATGGCTGAAGGTCATTCAGTGCGATGGAGATTACTTCGATGAATAACTGTGTTTTACTTCTTTTTTAATAAATCTTGAATTTTTTTGAAAACTGTCCTAAAACTTATTTGTACACCTAATATAAGTTATGTTTCCGGCCAACTTAGAAAATGCAGTTTTAAGATAAACGCTGCACAGCCGCCATTTTTAAATTAATCGCTTCAAAAAAATTATTGTATACAGTCAATGATATGTATGATAAACACCCTTTTTTGTAATCTCGATTTATTTTGTAGTTTGTCTGAAAAAAAATCCCCAAAAAGCCTATTTTTTCGGCCTCTAGAGTGGCCTATACCCTTAAGGGGTCTTCTCACTTTAGACGCTAAAAAAGGTTGCTTTCATGCATTTCTTGATAGGTTTATATTATATATATTGATATAAAAGTTGTTACACTTAATAAATACAATTTCAAAATACATTTAAAAAAATAGATTTATTTTAGTCACTATTTGTAGTCGAAAATGATAGCTAAAACAGTGTCCTAAAAATTGTAGATCTGCGCTGTTGATGAAATCCCGGAGATGGATCATCCGAAACAAAAAAATCAAACAGTTTTAGATTCAGTATGTTAATGGCCATAGCGCACATCATACGACTTTTGATATATGCAAAAATAACAAAATGGCGGACATATTTCGAAAAAAACAAAAAAACGTGTTTTTTTACCGTTTGTGGCAAAAAATAGTAAATATCAACATTTAAAAAAATCCTTGATATGCGCTATAGCTATAGTTGTAAAGAATATGTGGTGAAAATTTCATAAGGATCGGTTCAGTAGTTTCGAAGATTTTGTCAACCAGCCGTCGAGAAACGTTGTTTCGAGAAAAATGTGTTTAAAGTTTGTTTGGGTTACATACAGTTAACATTTTTTGGGTTACATACAGTTAACATTTTTTTAAATGTATCTCAAAAGTGTATGTATTAAGTGTAACAACTTTTATATCAATATCGATAATCTAAGCCTATGAAAAAAATTCATGAAAATAGCCTTCTTTTTAGCGTCTAAAGTGAGAAGACCCCGTAACTGTGAGGCAGTTTGAATATACAATGCAGTTACAAGAATATATACTCTATTATTCTATATTACAAAGATGCATTTTCCACTAATTAATTTTGATCGCCCGGAAAAAAAGTTCATGTCTGAGTGGATATGTTCATATATGTTTCAGATATTGTCATATATGTTTCAGATGTTGTCATATATGTATCAGATATACTTATATCTGACGTTTTACAGTATCATATATGATTAGGTCTCATCATATTCCACATCACATATGCATATAGAATATCATATCTGATCAAATACAGTATCTGGCCTGACCATATATGAACTCATATCTGTTTATATCTGGCTAAGTACCAAGGCGAGTTGGTACCGTAAATTCGTATCAGAACATACATGTTGTGATATGTGAACGTATCTGTTCGCATAAGATCATATCCGATCAAATACGGTACCAGACTCCGCTATATAGATCTCATATATGTTTTTATCTGGTCAGGCACCAAGGCGAGTTGGCAGCGTGAAACCATATCTGAACATATATGATGTGGTATATGGGCAGGCACGTTCATATAAAATTTTATCCCATCAAATACGATACCAAACCTGGAAAATATACGAAGTCTTATACACTCATACCTTGTCGTATATGCAGTTCAGTTGTTCACACATGAAAACATCTGAATATATGAAACGATATATGAGGATATGAGACGATATCCGATCAGATATGGCACCTCACCTGACTGTATTACATGTGATCATGTGAGTTACTATAATATTATTAATTATTAACACGTCAAGTGATGACGTTTTAATAACCCCGCTCTATATATGTAAACATTTTAATATCTTCATGACTGCACTAACAAGATTTGATCTGTCTCAACAGGGTAAGATTTGCTCTGATATAGTCGGAGTCATACCTGGTCTGATGGTTCAGATAAACTATGATTCTATCATATGGGCAGGTCTATTGTTCATAGATGTCCAGGTCTGCTGGGATCCACGGTATTTTATTCTTATACGGACAGACAGATCTGGTCCAAAAAGATTAGATTTGCCTGACACGATCAGATCTGGCCCAATAAAATCAGATCTGGTCCAACAAGATCAGATCTTGCCTGGGGATTGGATCTGGTCAGACCTGCTGCGATATTGACGAGTCTGCTTTCAAAATGATCAAAATGGCTTTGATATGATCATACATGCTCAGATATAAGCATACATGATCTGTCATGACACTACATGAACAGATATTGCCAATTTTCTTGTCCGATCATATCTGATTCTACAGATATGATTTAGATATATTCAGATATTAACTTTTTTCCCCGGGCGGGTAGCAGCCATAGTTAGATATATTCCTGATCTGTTGGGAAATTTCTACGGTAGAGGTTCCAACATTCACTTTTATTGTCATGAAAATGTTGGCGATACCCTGTAAGGTTATTTAAAATCAAGTTATAGTAGCACCTCGTAATTTCTTCACCTCTGACAAGTATAGAGAACCTTTGATAGTACATTTTCAGATGCTCCATAATAATCGGTTTAGTACTTTATTAAGAACTCTGAACTTCATTCAATGATTATAAATGTCATACACTGAAAAAAAAATTTGTTCATCCATCCAAAATTTAGTTGGTTTAACAAAACGTATCTTTAAATTCATTAGACTTGATTTTTGATTGGCATGAAACACGTTTTGTCAATCTAACTGATAGTTTTAGTGGTTTGAACTGTAGCTTATTTAGCATCTCTGAGCAACTGTCAAAACAACAAAATTTCGAAACAACAAAATGCATTTTGCACATTCAACGATTTTCTTTTCTCAGTGTAGAACGTTTTGATGATTTCATTGCATTTGTGGCTACAAGTTCAGCTATAAGGAAAATAAAAGTAGTATCTTTAACACTGCCAAGAAAACACTACTATTTCACCAAATTGTATGAGTTTTTTTTTGGACTTTGCTTACGTTGAATACTTACTTTGACAGAAGCGATGTAACCAATGAGAGCTACGATGTTGCAAAGCATGTGGTAGGCGTTGAGTAGTAAGGTAAGCGAGTGTGTAACATGGCTAGTGACTATCTCGACAATGAAGAACGCCGTTGTAAAGAAGAGAACAAGGTACAGCTGGACCGGTTGGAGTCTTCTGAACCATTCTTTCACAGCCATGTCTTCGGGTAAGCGACGAATCAGCGTTGGCTGGTACTCTTTGCTTCTTTTAAGCAGACGGTATCCTTTTTAGCTTCGAATCGAAGAAAATACGTCGAAATCTGAGCGACCTTCTTGATTTTGGAGATTGGGGCTGTATGGTTGAATCCACTATTGTAGTACCGCTTCTTCTTTGAGCAATAATGCATTCATTATAGCGAGGAGATGCAATAACGTGGAAGGTAACATGATTGCTAAAGCCTCCTTTATTCGTTCGAGAACATCGCCACCATGTTACATTAAGGGGTAAGGCTACAGTATAATTTTCAAAAAATCGATTTTTTTGTTCGCTAAAACGGTGCTTCATCATCATAAGAATAAGTTACTGTTCGATTTATAGCAAGACATTGTTTTTTTCACCGACTTTGAGTGTATAACATAAGCCCACCTCTGGCACGGCCATAGAGTACCCAAAACTTTAAACATACAACAATGCCTACAACTCAATTCAAATACCTACAACTTTTGAATAAAACAATATTTTTTAAATTCCGTACGTACTTCTCTAGGTATTCTAATGTAGATTGACGAGAATTTTTGTTTTTTGTTCTAGGTAAAAAATTGTGGATGCTAAATGTCACGCTAAATTCTAACAGCTTGATATTCATACTAAATAGATGTGTAATTAATTTTATGAGTGAATCACTTTGTCATACGAAAAAAAAATGTTAAATTCGCATATGATTTTATACCCGTTACTGTGACCTAACCCCTTGATGAAATTTCTGTAAAGTTGTATAGAACAATACAAATCTGATGTGCATGCCCGAGTAAAAATGATTGTATATACATCATTGTATCATTTTATACAATTATATAAAAATGATACACAATCATATATATTTATATATAGGTTTATATATAATTGCATATAACTCTATACATTCATATATATAATCCGATATAAATGTACTTCCATCAAATTTGATTTGATAAAATTTTACATAGTTCTGTATATAAGATATATGGAGATACTATTTTTATAGGGAGTTTATATAATTAGATATAATATCATATATAGTTATATATAATTCAATATATATATATATATATATATATATATATATATATATATATATATATATATATATATATATATACACGTGAAACTTTTATTCACGGTATATAAAATTGTATATGACTGTTATATAGATATAGAATTGTTATATAGATATGTTATATAGATGTTATATGTTATATAGATGTTAGATAGATGTTATATAGATATAGAATAGATATGTTATATAGAATTGTATAGACTGCTATATGATTGTATAGTACTTTTATTTTCTTTTGAAACAATCATATAATTGTATATATCTTTATATGGCTTCATATATGATTAGATATAGAACAAGTTTTCTTTGGTTTTATTCGCGTATGGAAGCAGGTAAATCAAAAGATTGTTTATTAAAAATTAACAAATTATGTATTGATGCAATATATTTAACAAATTTGATTACAATTATTGGGTTTCTTACAGAGATAATTTCCAATTCTGATCATTTGATTAATATTAGTTTTATCTTGATATTTTACTAACAAAATGTAATCGCTTTCTTCGACTGGTATAATATGTGTCACAATACCTTTCTTTTTCTATATGACAAAAAATATCAACGTATTTTACATTGAAACGTTGAATTGTAAAATACAAACCCGGGTAAAAATGAATATATATAAATATATATAATTGTATATTAATTGATCATATACAATTGTATACAAAAATTGGCCCGATAGAATTTTATATATTTGTATATAAACGTATGCAATTGTAGATACTAATATACAGCTATGTACGATAGTATATATTAGTATATACCATTGTATACGTTTATATACAAATATATAAAATTCTATCGCGCCAATTTTGTATACAATTGTATATGATCAATTAATTTACAATTATATATGTTTATATATATATATATATATATATATATTCATTTTTACTCGGGTGATGCTTTATCAAACTCTGCAATCGTTAACAAAAACTCTGATTCTTTTTTATCGGCGGCAAATATTAGGTCAAGGAAAATGTTCGTGGCGTTTTTCCCAATAGATTTTAGAGTCGTATAACGTTGGTAATACTAATCCTATCAAGCCATACTATAGCACGTTTGCAAGGTGGCAGTCCATTGATTATTTGAAGAAAAAAAACATTGTGACGTTTGTTATTTCGGTAATTCTTTAGATAAGTGCCTTTTCCGAACAATGAGCCTAATTTTTTTCTTGCTATTGTCTCATTTATTGGGTTATAAATGACGACATTCAGTCGGGGGAAGCTGAAGTTCACCCCTCCCCCCCCCCCCATAAAAAGCTATGGGGTTTTGAAGTTCGCGGAAACACGTGATAAAATAGCGCACTTTTTGAAAAACTCGAAATTATTTTCAACGGTTTTTTGCTCGTAAAAAAAATGTTAATGAAAAATGTCATCTCTCCCTGTACTGCACTGCATTGCATATCAAAATTTATAACCCATGAAATGAGAAAATAGCATAACATTTTTTTTTCAGAAAAGTTCCTTATATAAAGATTACCGTTAATTCAGTCAAAAATAATTGCGTTTTAAAAATGAGCCAAAATTCTGAAAAAAAATTGCCATATTTTACCACATCACTTCGACCAAGGCTACGCTACGGAGGCTTGTGAGAAAATTCATCGTGTTTATGATGGAGATGCGTCATAAAAATTAGCAGCACGCAAATGGTTTGCTCGTTTCCAAAATTTTCCAAACCAATTGGGAAAGACCGGCAGATTTGATCTTTTAACATCGCTGCGGAATTAAACTTTGACCAAAAAACAGTTTTGAATAATTTGCATAAGGCTGGATATAAAAAGAAACTCGATATTTGGGTCCCACATGAATTAACAGTGAAAAATTTAACGGACCGAATCGCCGCTGAAACGAAACGAAATTAAGCCATTTTTGAAGAGATTAATAACTGCGCGATAAAAAGTGGGTCACATACGACAATAATGAGCGAAAATGTTCGTGGTCCAAGATGGATGAGGTTGCACAAACGGTGGCAAATCCTGGATTAACGTCACGTAAGGTAATGCTGACCTAAGCTAATGACCACACGCATCTTTAATGACTCGGAAAAAATTGAGAGAGCTTGGCTGGGAAGTTTTGAAGCCTCCACCAAATAACCCGGACCCTGCCCCGTCCGACTGCCATTTATTTCGCTCTCTGCAAAACTCTCTTAATAGTGTAGAACTGATTTCACAGGGGCCTGTGAAAATCACTTGGTTCAGTTTTTCGCCCAAAAATCCCAGAAGTTCTACAGTGATGGCATAATGATTTTACCAGAAAAATGGCAAGAAGTTATCGATCAAAACGACACGTATTTGAATTAATAAAGTTAATTTTAAATATAAGAAAAATGTGTTCGAATTTTGGTAAAAAAACGCCACGATTTTTTCCCTTGATCCAATAGTTGTCTGCACAAAAGACGATAGATGGCACGTATCACAGTAGCGATCCTCGTGAAGCAGGTGTTCAAATAAAATATTTTTGAAAGCGTACATGAGTATTTTCAGCAGGTTTGCCAGAGACATCAAATGTCATTGTATTTCGCAAAAAACGAAATTATATGGAATTTTCGAATTAAGGTGGTTTTGTTTCTAACGGTTGGATTCATCTAGCTAAGGTGTTGAAGATAATTGAGCCCATTTG
This sequence comes from Ophion obscuratus, assembly GCA_964007375.1. Classification (NCBI taxonomy): domain Eukaryota; kingdom Metazoa; phylum Arthropoda; class Insecta; order Hymenoptera; family Ichneumonidae; genus Ophion; species Ophion obscuratus. The sequence continues at coordinate 33,302,582 of OZ023322.1, read as the reverse complement.
GGAGGACTTATCATCGGATGATTTTCCGAAACGATGTTTAGGAACAGAAACAGAAAATAGCAACAAATCTTCAAATTCTTTGATTTGGACTCCTGATTCTAAACATTGTCATTCTGGGGCAAAGATTGTTCAAATAGGAGTTTTTCTTGCAGTTATCTTCAATGGACTATTTACACCAATTTTGAAAGTTCTAAACGTCATGGGGCTGACTATTGGTCAGCAAGCAGAGATGTACGCAAACTGCCGGGACGAAGCTCGGAGCGGTATCCAACTGACTTCGTCTAGAGGCTAGAGGACAATTCGCAAGGAAGACAAAGCAACGCGTTTTTCTCGAAACCAAATTTTTCTACACCAAACCCATGATTTTTCACAAAATGCAAATCTTTTGCTTTTCGATTCACTTTCACAGGCCTGCAGTGGTAAAGAGAAGGCAAAAATCGAAAGCAAATTTTCTACCGAACGCCATTTCTTTTATCGTTTAATATTTTTTTTTTAATCTGATACTTGTTGTAGTCTAACTCGTACTAATTAAGAATATTTTCGGTTTTTCTTTCGGATAATTGGACAGTCGGAATTATGGGGGCCATGGGCCAACTTTTCTTTCCCATGACTTTTTTCACGATCGTATCCAGCGCTTGTTCATAGTTATTTTTTATTTAAGACATTTTGGAACATACTTCAAAACTGTACAAATATGTCGGAAAAAACCCTGCCTTTGAAAGACCTTAAACGATTTTTTAAAATATAATAAGTTTCTCCCTAACCGATAAATACTGATTACCCAAAATTACATACTCTACCACGTTATTGTACAAGCCTATAAGGCAATAAAGCAATGAAAATTATAGGTAATAACACACACGCGAATAATGTCGAAAATATTCGATATAATTGGAATTAAGTTATTGGGCTTGCCAAAAACCGTAATTGGAAGCATAAATAATAAGCTTCGAATGTTTTTTTCACATACATATTGACTGTCAGACACTTTTGACGATAACAATAACCATAACCCCACAGTAACGACTCCTCTATTGACGAAATTATATAGCACTTCACATTTCGCACTATCCATATAACGCACAATCAACATCCCGACAATTGATAAAAATGTCTGCTCCGATCAACAGATCTTATAATTCGGATCGATATTTTCCATGGCATATGCTGCTACAGCACGCAAAGTTGAACCGACGCCTATCAGATATAGCAGTAGCCTACATCCGGGCACTGCTCGACGACGTCGACTTTACCGTCGAGAATTACATGATTGAGGCCTTCGATCATTATTCGTCTCATTGTCCCCAGTTCCGAATAGAGATAAAACGCACTACGGATGACAGCATTTTTCTTTAGGCTACGATGTTGACGCGACCCAAACATGTTCTCTGTAGCACATATGACCGAACTGTAATATTTTCTTTTTCTGAAATACTCTATTAAATTAACGCAATGGCATTTCATTAAGGGCCAAGTTACAAAGACTATATGAGAAGCTGGCGAACAAAACCGGACGAGTCCACAGTACGTCAAAATATTTTTATTCTTTGTGTTTTTTCACCACACCTTGATTAGCTCTCGAAATATTTTGAATCAAATCCGGCTCTGAAGAGCTCAAAATTTGTTAAAAACTTCCTTTTTGAGCGAAATTGCAGCTTTGAGGGACAAAAATAAATAAAATTTAATTCGACGTGTGGAAAAGTCCGTTTCTGTTCGCCAGCTCCGCATATCATTTCGGAAATCTGTTGATGGGACTTTTTTCAGACATGTTTAAATCAATAAATATCGTTAACACGATGACATAATTTGCCAGATATTCATTTAAGGGGTTACCCCCAGTTGCGATTTTGATAAAAATCGATTTTTTTTATTGCATTTTTTTGAAGTATAAGTATCTGAGAATATGTCCTGAAAATTTCAAGTCGATCCGAACAAAATTGACTGAGATATGAGCGTTGAAAGAGAAGAATCCGTTGTGTAAACGATCGGAAATTGAAACTTTAAACGCGTTTTTCTCAAAATGGCATTTCTGAAGTCGGTGACCAAGATTACTCGAACACTAATGAACCGATCTTCTTGAAAATTACAGGCTTATTTAATACATAAAAATGTGGTCTTTGATCGTTCGATTTTTTTTCGAAAAAATGACCGTTTTATAGCCAAAAAACGGCCGTTTTTTTTTCGTTAAAATCGAACAATTAACTTTGACTGACCGCCATTTTGTGAAAAATGAATATTTTTTAAAATCCTTCGATTAAAGACTAGTTTATACTTATATTTGACTAAATCCATCCGCATTTCTTTTTCAGGTGATCCACTTCGCCGCAATGTTGGTCACCGCAAACCGTGTATATAAAAACATTATTTCATTGACGGCCATTTGCCACTAAACAATGTAATATTTTTCAATAAAAAAATTACTGAAAGTTCTTCAAGATGTGTTCTTTAAGATGGTATATTGATCGATTAAAAAAGTTTTGTAGTTTTCTTTAAAAAAATTCATGAAAAAGGCCTTTTTTGCGCTACAAGTGGGGGTAACGCCTTAAATACAAAAACATATTATGGTTCATGTTATGTTAAAACACAACATTGCTTCTCGTCATTTTAATTTGCAGACAAGAATTTTCGATTCTGCAAAAAGATACTTTATTCCGGTTGAAAAATTTTGCCCGACATTTTAATCATTGAAAAATTTGAAGTATGCCCAACGATTTTATTTTTAAAACATTATAAAAATTATATTTTAAAACATTGGTTAATATCTCAATATTTCCATTTTTCCCTTATCCTTATCTCCAGCCTATAGCACATTGCGAACACGTTACTATTGGAAAATCAAATAAAAAATAACCAAAGAAATGGAGCATGAGATATGAAAAAGTAAAAAGTTTTTTATTTGCGTAGTATTTGATCATCCAACCGTCTTAAATAAGTCTGAAAAATCCTATGTGGATTGTTCGTTGAACGACAAAAAGCTGAAATTGAAAAAAAATGTGCAATTTTAAGTTCGTGCATGGGGAACCGATTTTTGAAACCGGTTCGCCTGTTTTAAAAACCGTACATTCTGCTTCTAATTAATTTTTTTAGCGAACTCTGTACGATTTATCAACTGGAACAAATCAACCTGAAAAATGAAATATGAAAATGAATTAGACTTTAAAAAGTGATGACTTGAGCAGAAAAGGTCGCAAGTAACACGCAAGGAAAGCATTGAAAAGCTGAATTATTTTTCTACAAAACTCCAGGAACATTTTTTTTATTATAGCAGAACGTGATTTGAAAATATATGTAAATTTTGGAGTTTTATACTTCTTTTATCAAAAGTGACGTACCTTCATAAAAAAACTAATACATCTTCAAAGTCTCTTTGACGTTTCTGAGTCGAGGATGTGCAAAATGCAAAAAGTCAGAGACTTGGATTTTGCGTTTCCTCGTGCCCAAATCCACTGTCGTGCGGGATGTCTACTTGGCCTAAACATGAAAATTCGAAAAGTACCGACGATATTTGCGGATGACGTACGGAAACGGTATGGTAAGTAACGTTATATGGTAAGGTGGTACATCTCGAATAATTATGTCCAAGTTTATGTAAAACCCAGGTCTCTGAATCCATAAATATTGTTTTAGCATATCGTTGAGTCAAAAACGTCACGAGTACTTCAAGACATTCGTTTTTATTTTGGAGTTACGCCATATTTATTAAAAAAAATATAAAATTTCATAATTTAGACTTTTTTAAAATCACTTTTCGCGATAATAAAAAAAGTCAAAAAAGTTTTTTCCCGGATTTTTGTAGGAAAAGGACTCAACTTTGTAACCCTCACTTTTCGAGGTCGAAATATGCACTTTTTATTTCAGCAATCGGTAAATCGATAAAAAAAATATACAAAGACTGCCAAGAAATTAATTTGAAGCGGAATGTATCCTCTTCAAAGATGCCGGAGCAGTTTTTTTTTATGATGTTGTAGTTTGCGTCGTTGGAACACAACGAAAATAATTTTTTTCCGATCGTCAACTTTGTTTTCTGTTCACTCAAAGCTATTGTCAATTTTGCTAAGGTATTTATTAGAGACCGACAACCGATATCTATCGAAAGTTGTTGTGTATAATAATAAAAATGGAGAAAAACGAAAATGAAAAATAATTTTTGTTGCATTCCAACGATGCAAACGTCAGAAACATTTTTTTTCTTCGTTCGCCGAGTACAACTCCAAACTTGCACCAATTTTGAGCACAGCTCGACACTTGCACCAATTTTTTCAATTTCTGTTTTCTGTCTTTCAACAAACAATACATTTATGAAAGAAGTGAATTTTTTTCAACCGCGCTTTTTGAAGACGAAGATTTACGCTTTAAGGGAGACTTTGTCCTTGAAATTTAACGGGAGATGTTAGCGGCTCAACATGAGCAGCTAGAAGAAGAGGAGGGATGCCTCTATGGACCAGGTATTGCCGATTAGCGGTAATTATAAACACATTTGTGTAAACACATTACAAAACTTTAAACGCGTTTTTCTCGAAAACACGTTTTTTTAAATGGCTGACATTCTCCTGACCGCTGTAATTAACATATCGACCTGAAATTTGGAGAGCATACTCAGAAAATATGTCTTCACGGAATGACGGATCGTTTTTTCGATAGATACGTTTTTGCATTTATTATCTTTTTATGCGAAAAAAATGCGAAAATTCGATTTTTTTTAAATTGCCGCCATTTTCCGAAATTTGTACTAAACGAAAAACCCATCCGTCATTCCATGACCAAAGGGTCACAGATTGATAATATGCTTTGAATTTGTGTTTGAGATCAACAAAGAGTCAGCGATATCAGCCGTTTACCTCCCGCTATTTGAGGACCTGTTTTCGCGGAGCTGCAACGGCCGCCATTTTGGTTTATTTAAAAAAAATTTTTTTTTAACGTTCTGTATATCATGAATAAAAGTAAGAAAAAAACCGCACTCAAAAACCTTTACTCGTTTCCTTAAAAAAATAAAAATAAAATGTAAACACCTGAAATATGGCACTCCAAGGACAAAGTCTCCCTTAACCCTTTGCGGCATAGTGTAACACTGGTTACACAAAATTATCACACCCAGTTCAATTCAGATTTTGACGATTCAAAAGTGTTTTTCAATTAAATATGGCGGTTGTAAGTGCGTTTCAAGGTTCTTCAATAACTACTAATAGACTTCAATAACTACTAAAACATACCTATGAAATTTTTATTCTTTCCCGTAGCGGGTGTCATCCATAACGAAAGTGCAAAAAAACGTGCACGTAAAGAAAAATGTATGCTTCAAAGGGTTAAAAAGCTATGTTAATATTTTTTCTACGATTTTGGCGAGAAAAATTATCCTCCAATTGTGGGGGATATTCAATAATTAAGAGAGAATGACACCTTATCGCGGTCGGTATGGTAGAACAATTATAAATTCAAAAAAATCTCTGAAACGGCTCTTCAGATCCCGTCGAAACTTTGCTAAACGACGTCAAATAGATAGACGAATACCTGTCTGCCTTTCAAATTTTCTGAATTTGAGAAAAAAAAACTAAATTGGCTTATGATAAGCCAATCTACATTTTTTTTCTCAAATTCAGAAAATTTTAGGGGTTGACAGCTATTCGTCTATGTATTTGACATCGTTTGGCAAAGTTTCGACGGGATCTGAAGAGCCGTTTCAGAGATTTTTGGGAATCTATAATTGTTCTACCATACCGACCGCGATGAGGTGTTATTCTGTCTTAACCTCGCTCGTTTTGTATGCACTATTTTTCCGATTTTTGATGTATCGAATTCAACTCAACCCCTTAACGTTGAAGTCAGACTTTACCGCGTCCTCGCTGCATCACGATTTGACATGTATACAGTCATCCATTACAAACATAGCTTTGGTTTAGGCGTTTGTTTAAAAAATTATTTTTCGCTAGTATATAAACATGGTGTGTGTATTCTTTCTATCTAATTATTTATGGCCTTGAGACTTGCGGCCAATTTTATTTGATCCATTTTTTAGTAACCCGCGTAAAAAACACAAAATCGTACGATTGATACGTAATGCACAAGATTACCGAAGATCAACGCTGCAACAACTAAGTGCGCAGACTTCGTTTCGCCATGTCTACGAATTTTCTAACGCGATAATTGATTTTCGTTGCCGGACCGCACGATAAGTATAAACTAACGTGTACGGCTGGAATCGATATTTTTCCACCGTTTAATCAGTGGAGAAGAAGTATGCAGTAGCGATAACAACGAAATTGATATCAGGACCTACATCGTCAGACAACATCACAAGACACATCAAATAATATAGACGTACACATACAAAGAAATTCATATCGAAAACGAGAAAACGAATAAGATAAACCTCTGTGGTCGTCTCATAGGCGTGTTACATTGAGGCATGAGCTACTGCATGAACGACCGAGATAATTTTGCCCATATCTTACCATGTGGCCTTTGATCCATATGGATAAACGCTTGTCTAGAAAGAATAGTGAAAACCATGCTTTTGCATACTCGATAAATAGTCAGAATTTTTTTCTGAAAGATACTAAAATATGAACAATTAGAATAGAATTTTAAGTACGTAGTATGAGCAATTAGTAAGGATTCTGAATACATTATTGAATTAGCCTGTTCCATAGCGAACATGACATTTTTATTTAAAGGGTAAGGACACAGTAGAATTTACAAAAAATCGATTTTTTTTCGCTAAAACGGTGCTTTATCATCATAAGAATAAGTTACTATTCGATTTATAGCAAGAACATTTTTTTTTAATCAACTTTGAGCGTATAACGTAAGCCTACCTCTGGCACGGCCATAGAGTACCTAAAACTTTAAACGCGTTTTTCTCGAAACAGGTTTATGTCGATTGGCATGAAAAATAACTGTAACAATTTTCACTCGATTTACTTCAATTTTAAAAGTTATGTTCCTAATTGCATTTCGCATAGAAGTACGTACGGAATTTCTGATTAATCGAAAACTTTTCATTTTATGAGCAGTTTTATACGAAATTTTTCACTGAAAATTCATGTAAATACCTACAACTTTTGAATAAAACAATATTTTTTGAATTCCGTATGTACTTTTCTAGGTATTCTAATGTAGATTGACGAGAATTTTTGTTTTTTGTTTTAGGTAAAAAATTGTGGTAAATGTCACGCCGCGGAGCGCCTAAAAAAAGATAAGAAAATATTAGTAATCGGCCATTTTGTACATCGGAAAAAAAATATATTTTCTAACAGCTTGATATTCATACTAATAGATGTGTAATTAATTTTATGAGTGAATCACTTTTTCATACGAAAAAAATTGTCAAATTCGCACATGATTTTATACCCGTTACTGTGGCTTAACCCCTTAATCACACATATAGCCCACGATTGCATCTTGTTCATAGCTTCTCAAATCCAGATATACGTTTACATTATGTACCGAGATCCTGTCCATATACAATAGAGTATTAGGACTAAATACACCCACGACATTGCGGTACAAGATCATGTTACTGTACTCCACTTATGCAATGAATACCCACTATTTCGCATACATAATACATTTGCATTGACAGATCATTTTCGTGAATCTAGGTAGGCTGAGAACTACTTACCTTCGCATAAGCTTAAATGGTGGGTCTTGTTTGTTTGTTGGTTTATCTAAAAGTATTCATAAGCTATACACGTAACGAGAGCGTGGGCATATAGGTGTGCATTAAACCTATACAGCGAGATCTGTCTATATATTGACGTGCGAAAGTTTTGAAGCAAATCATTTTTTCGAGATACCTCGTTGAAAATTTTAACTCCGGTAACATAAATATTGTATAATTATTGAAAGCACTACTATACTGATTATTACGAAAGAATTACTTTTAAACGCTTGTCGTCTGTCTTTTCTGACCTGGTATGTTTATGATTCGGTATTTCGCGACTTTGTGTGATGGTGCTATGGAGTGAATTCCATTTGCAAATGGTATAGTGAAATGATGCGTGAAAAGGTGCAGCGTTCTTAATTCCGGTTAGATTGTCATCCAATTGCTGCATCCTGCAATGTAGAGGTTCGGGATCTTTGCTAACATGAGTTTAAATTCCAATGCATTGTGTTGGGAAATATAAGTTAAATTTATTTACTACGGTGGTACAATATATACCTGAATTACAAATGAGTTGGTTGTGTCTTGGGACCGAACCTTAGAATTGTGGCTTTCGAAATTCATATTGAAAATTGCTTAACGCGAATTGCCTGATTAACTGCTCCACTACACGCCTTCTTGCGTCCGTGCCAACTATCGGCGTACAGCAAGTAATTGAAGGCATGATTAATGTTTTTCTTCGCGATGTCTTAAGCGTGTCTGTCTAATTATTCGTCGTAAGTACTCGCTCATCTTTTTTTTTGTCAGCACGAGTTGTATTCTATCCGTAATATGGGTACAGTCTGTATTGTTTCGTATAAAGCTTTTACTAATGCCAGCAAACAGTCAAAGGTTCCAGGTCAACTTAAGATGCGAGACGGCCTATAATGAGTCCTCGAGTTTTTCGGGACAGCCCCCGGTTTCGGGGCGTCGCACACAAAGATGCTTATTCTGACTCCTTTCATAGCCGTATATGCGTCGCGTTCAGCTATTCGCGATTTTCACGTCCTACAGGTGGCGCAGCAATATTTCAACATGGCCGGTCATATGATAGCCCCAAACGTAAACAATTACTCTGTTCTTGATTTGGCTGCGAGTTGGCTGTTGGACTTACCTCCATGGTTGATTGTAAAGATGCTACTGCAATAAACAATTTATTTTCCGCCCTTTCTTTAACTTTGTCAGCTCTGAATTTATATTTTTAAGGTTATGAGAGTCACTTGCAGGTTTTGAGGAGTGGTTCTATTTTTCAGAATCTACATTTTACAGGGGACGTCTGCAATTATATTTATAAATTGTATACAACAAAAATAACTTTCAGTATTGCTCGATTTATTATTCATAAAGATAGAAAACTTGGAAAGAAAAACGTTTGTGGAGCGACAACGGGCCAAGATGGCGTAATAAAGAGAGTCATTTTCAGAGTCGACAACCACTTTTTTTTCTAAAAACTATCTTTGGGTGGCTTATGGAACGACAATTCACTTTTATTATCCGTCTTGTACCCTGGAACACAGCAGAATCTCGAGTAAAATGTTTGGCTTTAAAAATGTTGTCCATTGTCATCAATGTATTTTGACAAAATTTACTATACTAGTAGAGCTTCTGCTTTAGGCCGCAAGAGGCGCCAAGACTTTTAGGGTTCGCGAATTCTTTCTGATTTAGTATTTCGGAGGATAAAATCTCGGATTTGATTCACAACTGCGTTCCGGGATTTTCGGGAATTTTTTGGAAGAAAAGTACTCAATTAAATGTTTCGGAAAATTAAGAATATATTTGGCTATACTTGACCTATATTACATAATATTTTCATAGAAAAATATTGAGATCCAAGCGACTTATGCGCTGCCTTCGAAGGCGCAAAAAAAAGTTTCTCCACTGCTGACATGATTCCGGCCGATTGAGTAGCTGAAACCGAAAAAGGAAAAAATGCTGTCAAACTGGAAGGTATTTCCTGTACAATGACGTAGGATTTTCGAAAAATATCAAAATCTAACAAAATGGCGTAGTTATGAAAAAAAGTCTGTTTTCTTGCCTATAAAATGGTCGTTTTTTTCAATGCCAAATCGTCACCGTAGAATAAATATATTCAAGAGAACTTAGTTCAAATTTCAAGTCAATCAGATAATTGCTCTTTGAGTTACAATGTCAGCAAATTGGAAAAATCTCATTTCGAGAAAAACGCGTTTAAAGAATTAACTATCGATTTTTGCAAGATAAAATGACATTGATATAAATGGTAAAAATGATAATGATATTCTCGGAAGTATAAACTGTCGAAAAAGGCGAAAAAAATCGATTTTTTGAAAGTGTCACACTGGTATAGCCCCTTAATATTCGCAGGATGCAAGCTGCTCAACGGCTTGCGGATCGTTGTGGATTGAGCTCCTCCAACCTATGCACTCTGTTCATTGGTGCGGCTCCTTTAGTTTTGTTGTCGCCTTGGTTGAGCTTCTTGCGTTGACCCTGAGGATCCGAGCCATCTCTGATTAGCTTTGCTTAGTCGCAGCCTTTTCTTCTAGTTACCTCTTCACGTGTGGTGATTCGATCACTTTGTGTGATAAGGGGATGTAGTGTACGCTCGCGCACGTCAAACAAGCACTGACGATCCCACCGCATTATTATATACATATATAATTGGAAGTTATTCGCCGAGTGCTCTCGCCACGATAATACTCCGAATATCAAGTCAGTATCAAAACGCGCTGCAGCGTCTCGATGCCAAGTAATAAAAAATGAAATTTCGACACCACTGTCGAACACCCTGCATAGTCTTCACACAGTAGGTTGGCTTTTTACTGTTCGTTTTTGAACTTCGAATCGACTTCACGCAAAAACGCGTCGACGAATAGAAAATGCAATGAAATTTCACCAATCTAATGTGATTTTTTCCTATCGATTTCGTTTACGTTATTTTTCGATCCATCTACTCAATCCTGAGCTCTCATGATTTTCACCGAATTTCTGAGCGACCTCATGACCATAAATTATTCCACACCCGTGGGTTAATGGAATCGAATAGTCATATTGGTTATGTCGTAAGCATAGTACATACGCCCTCTTGAGGGCTGATTAACGGTTAGGCTGACAGGCGCGACGAGCGAGGCGTTTAGACTTGCCTTGCGCAGCCTCGTGGCGTAACCCGGGCATACGCGATACCTAAGGTAAATGTCCCAATTATTGAACAGGTCCCAATTATTGAACACTATCTTGTATTTTTATTATTTCTCATTCACCTGCATGCATTTACGTATTTATAAAAATTTCATTACATATATGGAACTTTTAGCTATCGAAATGTTACCTTACTTGTGCAAAAAAAGCTTTAATTGATAGAGCAAAAATGATTTAATCAGCAACGGTGACCCGATTTGACGTCTCGTGGTAGCTGTTTATCATTTTTGCTAAGACGCGCCGCTTCATGCGTAAGGGCATACAAAATTCGAAAACTGTCGCATCTTAAAAAGTAAAGGCGTTTCAGGTTCCTTAGAAAATTTCTTACAAATAAGAATTTTTATGAATTTTTTTTATTTAATTATTTGTTAAAAAATACGGTGTTCGATCATTGGGACATAGAAAATGCAGTGTGTCCCAATTATTGAACACTCAAATTCTCCAAGATGGCGTCATTAAACCCATCAAAACATCGAGACAGTTAACGTGTGACAGATCTTGTGAATCGGATTTATTCAAACAAAAACTGTAAGTTCCTGAATAAACTTACCTTTATTCTTTTAATAATAACTCTAAGATCGTCAAATATATTTTTTATTTGTATTTTCGTGCAATAAACATAAAAAGGAAAGTAAAAAGAGAATATAACCTAAATGTAACTTAAAAATACGAATGTACTGTTCATTATTTTTTGCTCTCCGATATTTCAGGGAGCCAAACTGCGACAAAATCAAACAAACACAGAACATAAAAACGAGGAAGCTGAAAATAAAAATAAAATGAAGTTCGAGTCGAAAAGCAAAAATAAACCAAATGCGAATGAACCAAAAACCTGTCAAAAGAGTCTATATATATATTTTTGTATTTTTTTTTTTTTTATTTCGAGTTTTACTTGCACAGCCTTTTCGGCTTTTTACAAGGCTCCACTTATCATCCCCCCTCCCCATTGCGGCCGCAGCCGACTTCCCCCTCTGTATTATATTCATCATGACATTTCTGTCATGGGTATAGGGAAACTGCGGAAAACCTATACCAATACAGCCGGTCACGAGTTCGCTTCCCAGCCTCGGAGCTAGTCGCGTTTCGTCGAGAAATAGCTCACAGGCTACAGCCATACCCATCCGACACACACACGTACCGGTCCGTGTGCGCGACATCAGTGTACAACTGAAGCTACGTCACGCCTGTGTTTTTATTTCTCGACGAAACTACGAGACGGTGATTCGAACCCGCGACCTCCCGATGTGTTGATTTCAGAGGCAAGCACGCTAACCACTAGACTAACACATCGGTTTATATATATTTTTGTATTTTTACATGATCAACAAAAGATTATTTAAGTGTTTCATTTTGCTTTTATCTCTTAATATTGTACCCGAAATAATATTTTCAGAACGACAAGAGAATTCTCGAGAGTGTTCAATAACTGGGACATGCCTGTTCAATATTAGGGACACAGGTACTTCCAGTGTTCAATAATTGGGACATTTGCATGCTTCACATTGTTATTCTTTTTTTTCATTTGAAATCATTTAAAAATACTTTAAAGGGTGATTTTTCGAAAGTAAAAATATCAAAGTATCATTTGAACCTGAAGGCGATGGTTTTTTCTTGATTTTATATTTTTTTCTCACCGAATTCAATCCCCCAGATCCTTAGCTGTTCAATAATTGGGACATTTACCTTACATAGCTCGATCCTCTCGCACTTTTCGACAGTTGACTGCTACACTTGCCTCCTATAAGCAGGGTGTCCCTCTCATCTCTGCCACCCGAAATAACTCGGTAATGGTAATTATCGACGTCACAAAAAAATGTTCCAGACGAAAGTTGTACGGTGTGAAGGGGGCCACCAAATGCGACCAATATTTTTTATTTCGATCAAATACGACCATTTCTTTTTATTTCGGTCGAGCGAATTGACCCCCTAATGTTTTTTTATGCGGTTTGAGGTGCTCTGCAAGATGGTTGAAAAAAATGTACCATTTCATTTTAAAAGTGAAGGCGACCTTCCCTGTGCGTCAGCAATCGCACCGAAATAAAAAAAAATGGTCGCATTTGATGGCCCCCTTCACAGCGTACAACTTTTGTCAGGAACATATTTTTGTGACATCGATAATTACCAAGTTATTTCGGGTGGTAGAGATAAGAGGTACACCGTGTATATAGGGTGTCTCAAAATACCTGACACTTGAATTTATTAATAAAACGTATTATTCATTTAAAAAGCACGAATATTTTTATTTTAATCTAAGGTACAAACATGGAGGTTATGTGTGGAACACAATATCCGACAAATAGCCGCCTCGTCCCTGCTTGCAAACGTTCACTGTTGTGACGAAATTTTCAATAACATTTTGGCATAATTGCGGACATTCATTAATGGTGCGTCCAATTGCTTTTTTGAGCTCCGGAATGGTCGGTGGATCATTGGCATGCACTTTTTCTTTCGGAAAACCCCAAAGAAAGAAGTCCAATGGCGTCAAATCGCACGATCTTGGTGGTCAATTCGCATCACCGCGGCGCGAAATAACACGACGTGCGGACTTTTCGAACCGTCTCTGCAAAATTTTCACCATTTTTGTAGTGAATTTTCATATTTTCTATGCGGTGCTCGATCGTGTAATTCTCCATGACTAAAGCTCAGTACAAAGACGTTGTAAGAAATAGACCGACAACACATACTTTAAAGTACGGGGTCCGCGTCGACCAACTTTTGCGGGGAGGGCAGGCGCGTCCGATATAGCGCGACCAATCAAATTGCTCATCGTTACACGCACACCACGAGACGGCTTCTCGGCTGTGTTCGGAAGTCTACGGCTAGTGTCGTGACGGTGCAGCGGTGACGACAGACCTATCGATATAATTCGTTACCAATAACGTTATAATAATTATATTCGTCATAATTAAATGAATTTCGATCGTATATCTTACGGTCAGAGTAATAAATTGACAATTATTACATTGACCGTAACATATACACCTAAGGAAGTATGGGAATGTAAAATAAAACTGTTAAATCAAATACATTTATTGAAAATAATAGTGTACATTGGCACTATTTATAACTTTGCATCATAACCTACGTAATTAATCTTCATCGGATTACATAGTATTAATCAGTTCCTGAACCTCTGTCTGACAATAAACAATATTTTTTTTAAACAAACCACGAAAGCATTTCGAATTAGTCACCTCTAAATAAAGTAATTTTATTCAGTTTTTGGCGTTGGGACAACTTAAATGATAAGGATATATTGGTGAAAATCTATTTCTGGAAAAATAGTTTTCCCAATTAGGGTTTTCATCGCTTTAGCTAGTAAGTACGGGGTAGTAATTTACGCACAAGCGAATACTAATGACGCGCACGGCGGCCGAATGCACACTGAACGGGCATTCGACGCCGGTTTAACAGTAGAGGTCATCTGGCCTCTATGTGGTTCGAGGGGCAAGCCTAGCGTTCGAGCGCGTTGTCGGTCTATATCTTATAATGTCTTTGGCTCAGTACTTCCTGATGCCAATTGCCACAGGTGGCTCCATGTTCGCAACAAAAAAAATTGCGCGCAATTCAAAATGTCAGGTCATTTTGAAACACCCTTTATATTGAGCTCGTCTACATAATACTTTGCACTGAAGAGAATAAAACGCTAAAAAAGTTAAATTCTTTCGCACCGAACACAGCCAAGGAAAAATGTATATTTCCAAGTACTAAAAAGTCAGAAATATGAACTTTTCATTGCAAAGACAAAAAAATGTACAACCGTAGGTATCGAGGGGTTGAAAATATCGATTAGTCTCGCATCAAGCGCAACAAATTGAAAATGTCTGAGCATCGCCAAGATAAATCTATATGGAGTTTGCTCAATCGCAGACAATAACGAACTCTCACCTCTAGGTATCGAGGGATCAGAAATGCAATTTTTTGTAGCTCGAACATAAGCAATGGACAAGTCTTAGATTAGGAGTGGAAAGGCCAAAGTATGAATTCATTTTGAATCAATTCAACCAAAAGTATGCATTATTTTTTATTTATTTTTTTAGCACGTTGATGAAGGTTTCCCGTGGCAAAGCAACTTTTCCAACCATTCTCATCTTTCGTTTTCCTTCAGCTTGCTTCGCCAGTAGCTTCATTCTTCGCGTCACGTCGCCACCGTACTGCAATAGAAAGAACCAAAGAAGCATAACCACACATCGCATAAGCTGCTATGAAAATAACAATCGAAGATTACCAATTTCGCAGTGACATCTTTTCTGAAAGCCTTGAGATTTTCTCTTGCCAGTATTTTCGCGCCGACTTTTGCTTGTATAGCTATGACGAATTGTTGCCTGGGAATTATATCGACGAGTTTAGCGCAGATTCGCGTACCCATTTGTCTTGCACGGGTGCAATGAACTATGGTATTTAATTCCTCGACGGGCACACCGTTCAGTTGTATTTCCAATTTCACGATGTCGGATGGCACGTAACCCTGATCTTCATAATCAAAACTAGCGTAACCAGACGATAATGATTTCAGTGTGTCGTGAAAGTCAACGATTACTTCGTTCAACGGCAATAAAAATTGTAGCATGATACGCTCATTGTCGATGTTCTTCGTAGATTGTTCTATACCCCGTCTCTCCATGCACAATGACATTATACCTCCCAAATATTTGTCTGAAAAAAATGCATTTTCGTAAAAATCATATAATTTAAGTCAGCAATGAAAAAAAAAATGCCCTGCCTACTACTATATTTATGGTAGTATAATAATGTTCCCGTAGTTATTGCGAAGCTTTACTTGTCGGGTATCGTGTGACGATTATAACATTGGATGGTTGTATTGGAACCTACGATTTTTTTAATTTGTTTTTTCACTATTTTCACTGTAAAAACTTCAATTTCACATATTAAGGGGCTATACCAGTGTGACACTTTAAAAAAATCGATTTTTTTTGCCTTTTTCGACAGTTGATACTTTCAAGAATGTCATTATCATTTATATCATTTTATCTTGCAAAAATCGATAGTTAAATCTTTAAACGCGTTTTTCTCGAAATGAGATTATTCAAATTTGCTGACATTGTAAATCAAAGAGCAATTATCCGATTGACTTGAAATTTAGACTGAGTACTCTTGAATATATTTACTCTACAATGACGTAGGATATTTTTTATTGGATGAAAATTGACGATTTGGGATTGAACAAAACGACCATTTTATAGGCAAGAAAATAGACTTTTTTCATAACTACGCCATTTTGTTAGATTTTGATATTTTTCGAAAATCCTACGTCATTGTACAAGAAATATCGTCCGGTTTAACGACATTTTTTCCTTTTTCGGTTTAAGCTACTCAATCGGCCGGAATCATATCAGCAGTGGAGGGACTTTTTTTGGCGCCTCCAAAGGCAGCGCATAAGTCGCTTGGATCTCAATATTTTTCTATGAAAAAATTATGTAATATAGGTCAAATATAGCCAAATATATTCTTAATTTTCCGAAACATTTGACTGAGTACTTTTCTTCCAAAAAATTCCCGAAAATCACCCAAATCTTCAGCGTTCACACTGGTACAGCCCCTTACTCAAAGTATTTTTCTTCGGTTATTACAATATTTTCTCCCACTGCGCTGTCAAAAGCTGAATCCCACGTCGAATAAATGCCGCCTTTTGACGCGACCCGCTCATCTACCTATCGTGTATCTTCTAAGGCGTGTTGCATTGAGCGAAATAGGTGATAATTACAAGGAACACCCCTCAGGTGACACCCTTCGATTTTGTTGAAATTTGGATATGTTATAAAGCACCGAAAAGTAAACGATACGTATTTTTTTTTATCGGCGGAAAAACGGTTTTAAGGGCTGCAACGCACCCTCAAAAATGGGGATGTTTTTCGTTTTTCGTCGATAACGTTTTAACGGTACGAGATAATAAAAAATTTCAAATTACAACAATGTTTATTTTTTGCGCACTGTATATTGGAGATGAGAACGATTACGTTATCGACGAAAAACGAAAAACACCCCTATTTTCGAGGGTTCGTTTCACCCCTTAAAACCGTTTTTCCGCCGATAAAAGAAAAAAAATACGTATCGCTTACTTTTCGGTGCTTTATAACATATCCGAATTGCAACAAAATCGAACGGTGTCACCTGAGGGATGTCCCCTGTTAGGGCCAGGTCCGGAGAATACGCTGGGTGAGGAGGACCTCTTATTTTAGCTCCAACAATGTTTTTTTTTTCACCGCCAATGTAACGCCAAGCGTTACCGTGTAGCCGAATCACATTTCGGCGGTTCGATGTTACTGTTCGCCGTTTTACGAATAAATTATCGCTCAAAAGTTCCAGCTGCTGTTAGAAACATTCGGTAGTGACCGTTTCCTTGGGTTTCAAGAGTTGATAAAACACTAAGCCCTCTATATCCTACCTATCCTACCTACATACCGAGTATTAAGGTAAATGTCCCGATTATTGAACAGGTCCCAAATATTGAACACTATCGTGTATTTTTATTATTTCTCATTCACCTGCATGCATTTACTTATTTATAAAAATTTCATTACATATATGGAACTATTGGCTATCGAAATGTTACCTTACTTGTGCAAAAAAAACTTTAATTAATAGAGAAAAAAGTTATTTAATCAGCAACGGTGATCCGATTTGACGTCTCGTGGTAACTGCTTATCGTTTTTGCTAAGACGCGCCGCTTCATGCGTAAGGGCATAACAAATTCGAAAACTGTCGCATCTCAAAAAGTAAAGGCGCTTCAGGTGCCTCAGAAAATTTCTTACAAATAACAATTTCAAAAAAAAAAAATTTAATTATTTATATGTGAAAAAAGATCGTGAAATATATTTTTTATTTGCATTTTCGTGCAATAAACCTTAAAAGAAAAGTAAAAAGAGAATATAACCTAAATGTAACCTAAAAATAGGAATGTAATGTTCAATATTTTTTGCTCTCCGATATTTCAGGGAGCCAAGCTGCGACAAAATCAAACAAAAACAGAACATAAAAACGAGGAAGCTGAAAATAAAAATAAAATAAAGTTCGAGTTGAAAAGCAAAAATAAACCAAATGCGAACGAACCAAAAACCTGTCAAAAGAGACTAAATATATATTTTTGTATTTTTACACGATTAATAAAAGATTATTTAAGTGTTTGATTGTGCTTTTATTTCTTAATATTGTACCCAAAGTAATATTTTCAGAACGGAAAAAGAATTCTCGAGTGTTCAATAACTGGGTCATGCCTGTTCAATATTAGGGACATAGGCACTTCCAGTGTTCAATAATTAGGACATTTGCATGCTTCACATTATTCTTTTTTTTATTTGAAATGATTTAAAAATAATTTAAAGGGTGATTTTTCGAAAGTAAAAATATCAAAGTATTTGAACATGAAAGCGATGGTTTTTTCTTGATTTTATATTTTTTCCTCACCGAATTCAATCCCCCAGATCCTTAGCTGTTCAATAATTGGGACATTTATCTTATGCTCCTAAACGCGGTCCTTTTTCCATAGACTGTACTTTTTACCGGTCTAGCTATACATACCTGGAGTAATAATGGTACCAAGTACTAATGGCTCGTAGTATTTCTCAACGATTTGGGGATTGGGAAAGTGCGTTGGATTGTTAAATGTATACTCTTCTCCGCCATATTTCGTGATGTTTTTGGCTCCGACGATTTTTGCTTTGTACGTAACACCCGGTGCAGTCATGATAGCCTCGGCGCTGTACTCCTGTTCCAACCGCTGTGAGAATACTTCCATATGCAACATTCCCAAAAATCCTAAACGCCATCCCTGTCCAAGAGCAGGGCTGTAGTGCATGAACGATTTTAGCAGTATACTCCACTTGGAAAAATCTTATTAAAAAGAATGTATTTGCCACTGGTAATGCGATAATTCGTCTTACCTACTTTCGACTGTGGCAGTGACTGCACTATCGTTCAGGATCAACTTCTCAATAGCACTGCGCAGAGTTACGTGGTGTGACTGATCCATGGGATAAATGCCAGCAAAGACCATTGGCTTTGCAGGATTGAATCCTACCAAGGGTTCAACAGGTTTGTGCTTCAAATGGAGAGTATCGCCGATATGGGCTTCCGAGGAAGCCCGCATATTACAAGCCACACATCCCACTTGACCAGCGTGACTGAAAAGAAAAATCTTTGAGCAAAAAACTGTGCAGTACTTTTTTTCTTCTCAATTTTTTTTCCATTAGTTATTAACAATAATGGCATTTTTCCTCGAACAATTGAGAACAACATTCAAAAATGTTTTTTTTGATCATTGTAATGCGATAACGAAGGAAAGCTCGGTCAAGTCTTAGCCAATATTATCTACTTTGAGAAGAAAAAACTCGTTTTTCTTGTTTAAAATCGACCGGGTGGCCAAAATCATGTGCACCGTTCAGCCTCTCACGTTCAAATATTTTTCATGGGATTGTTTATAACTTCTTTAAGGCCTTAGGCCACAGGAACGGGTATAAAATAATGTGCGAATTTAAGGGGCCAGTCCGCTTTGAAAATTTCAAAAAATCAAAAGCAAGCAAGACTTGAAGAAATCGATGATGATGAGCAATTAGAAAGGATTTTGTACAGTGCAGGAATTGCCGATTGAGTTTAGGTAAGAGTTTTTCATAGTATAGACTTCAAACGCGTTTTTCTCGAAACGACGTTTTCAAAATCTAGCTCCATCGTATATCTAAAACTAATAAACCGATTCTCTTGAAATTTGAACCACATATTGTAAACATGATTCGCAATAAGATGACCCTCGATGGTTTTAAAATTTTGATTTTTACTCTTTTTTTTGCGAAACACGCGTTTTTTTACTTTTTTCGTTTTTCATCTGCCATTTTTTTATTTTTTGATGAAAGTTTATACCCGAGGGTCATTTTGCAGCTGGTGTCATACTGAATCTAATGGACTTTGATTTTTTTGTTTCAAGCAAGCCGTTGCCGAGTTGAGATGGAGCCCACCTATTTTTGAGGCGTTACGTTAAACTATAGGTTTTGTACTTAAAAATGAATGAAAATGAATTTAAAAAAAATTTCACGTATTTCAAGACTTTATTTATCAAGCCCAACAACTTTTATATTCATATCTTTTATAAAATCCTTTTAAAAAAATCGCGAAAATAGCCTTTTTTCGTGGCTCCAAAGTGGACTGGCCCTTTAACAATTTTTTTCGTATGAAAAAGTAATTCACTTATGAAATTAATTACACATCCGTTTAGTATAAATATCAAGCTGTTAACATTTTTTTTCTCGATGTACAAAATGGCCGATTACTCGAAACTTCCCGAAACAGCTTTTTTCCAATTGGCGTGACAAATAACTTTAGCGATTTTCACTCGATTTACTTCAAATTTAAAAGTTATATTCCTAATTGCATTTCGCAGAGAAGTACGTATGGAATTTCTGATTAATCGAAAACTTTTCATTTTATGAGCAGTTTATGAGCAGTGGTAACGAAATTTTTCACTGAAAATTCATTTCTTAAGTTCAAATACCTACAACTTTTGAATAAAACAATATTTTTTGAATTCCGTACGTACTTCTTTAGGTATTCTAATGTATATTGACGAGAATTTTTGTTTTTTGTTCTAGGTAAAAAATTGTGGATGCTAAATGTCACATAGCGGAGCGCCTAAAAAAAGATAACAAAAAAAATATTAGTAGTCGGCCATTTTGTACATCGAAAAAAATATATATATTTTTTCTATCAGCTTGATAATCATACTCAATAGATGTGTAATTCATTTTATGAGTGAATCACTTTTTCATAAGAAAAAATTGTTAACTTTGCACACGATTTTTTACCCGTTACTGTGGCCTAAGGCCTTAAGGAGAGAGGTGTAGTTAGAATTTTCAAAAAAATCGATTTTTTTTTCATTTTCTAAAAGTATAATACTTACGAGTATTTTCCGACTAATTGAATGTAAATCAGACCATTATTCGCCGAAATATATAACTTTGAAGGACGCCGTGGACGCTGCATGCAAATCGTACTCAAAACTTTAAACTCCCTTTTCTCAAAACCATGTTTTCGAAGTCGGTGATCAATGTAACTCGAGAACGGCTTTACCGATCGGGTTGAAATTTGTATCACTTCTTCTATACATAGTTTTCCTCCGGATGAACGAAGGATTTTTTTCTTGAACAATTATTTTTTTTTATAGTCAATTTTTGTAAGTGACATTTTGGTCAAAACATCACTGTTGACTTTCAACGTCCGCCATTTTGTGAAAAATGGAAATTTTTCAAAACCCTTCGTTCAACCGAAGCATCATATCATTAACTAAAGATTCCCCCCTGTTTTGTTGGTTTCAGATAATCCGCCACAGCGTAAGAGTAATCACCGCAAAACCTGTTTTTTTTGCAGCGTCCTCGGCCATTGATACGTATCGGCTTATTTTAAAACATATTTCTTTAAAAAAATTATAATGTTTACATTAAATATATATCTTTCAAACGGAAGAACTTTTGTTGTAAATTATTTTATCGTTTGGCCGAAAAAAAATCGGAAAAAAGGCCTTTTTTTAACGTTCCAACTAGACCTCACTCCTTAATAAGTAATATCTTTTCATGAAATTTGATGCACAACTTTGTTACTGGACATACGAATAAATGTCCAAATGATTCTTCAATCGTCTTACTAATTACTTCAAAATTATTTCTTTTCAAACCCTGATTTTCGAGTCGTCACAGGAGCCCAACTCCTCACAAGAAATGTTTTCCTTATGCCTTGAAATTCGTTATTATCAATGGATAAAAAGTTTATAATTAGTATCACCAATTCTTAATTTATATTTAACATTCCTGTTAAATATTGTTCCATTATCACTGATGCAAGAGATTGCTTGACCTTTTCGTACATGCAGTATAATGTGTTTGTTCGAAAATATTCGATTCTACAAAAATATGCGATTCTACTAAAATATAAACATTTTTATATCAGTTTTTTTTTAGTGAAAACGATAAAATTAAACTACAAATAGTCATCGATGAATTCGCAACAAAGAATAATTCAACAAATACGAATTTAAAATCACGAGGTAACAATAAATAAGCTGAGAGGCTCTTATTTTTATTCTATCACACGGCTCCAGCATTCAATGCGTTTCAATATGGTCTTACAGCGTTTGGATGCTTTCCAGATGAGGTTTCAGCATATAGATAGATTTCACCTCGTAAGATTTGCCGCTGTGCACCGAAGTGACTTGATCTTTAGCAGAAACGGATCCCTGCTCCACGTATATAACTGCCATGGCGCCTTTGAATTTGTCGTACCAGCTATCAAAGATCAAAGCTCGCAGAGGCTTATCCCTGACTACGGCGGGCGGTGGAATCCTTTCGACGACAGCTTCCAAAACTTCGTTCACTCCGGTGCCCAATTTGGCGGATATTTTCAATATTTCGCTAGCTTCGAAATCGAACATGGTAGTTAGCTGTTTGGCCACTCTTTCGGGATTGGCATTCTTCAAATCGACTTTGTTCAATACTGGAATTATCGTGAGATCTCGGCCGAAGGCTAAATAAAAGTTGGCTACGGTTTGGGCCTGCACGCCCTCGTTGGCATCGACCAGGAGAATGACCCCTTGACAGGTGGCGAGGGACCTGTCGACTTCCGTGGCAAAATCAATGTGACCGGGTGTATCGATGAGATTCAAAAGATATTCCGAACCTTTGTAAGTATATTTGAGCGAAGCTGTTTGGGCCTTCACCGTTATGCCACGTTCCTTTTCAACCTGTAATTTGTCGAGTACTTGATTGCCGGAGTTGGCCTTTATAGCCCCCGTTATTTCTAAGATCCTGTCGGCGAGGGTACTCTTCCCATGATCTATGTGGGCGATTATACTGAAATTTCTTATTTTATCGACAGGCACGGCGCACTCTTTCGAATCTTGGATGTCAGTAGAGTAAAACCTGTTTGGAAAAATCGCGCCACATCTGGAAGTGAAAAATATTATATTTGAATATAATTACGACTGGTAGAAATGAATTGACTTGTTAATGTACAATTGCAATTGTATACTTTTTTAAATTGTGAGACTGAATCGTACTCCAAAAGTACTTGGTCGAGGAATAAAGAGTCATGCACGATTTGTTTTTCAAAGCCATGTTGACTTGTGTGTTATTTAGAAAACGACTTCGGACTTGCACCGACGAGGATCGAGTCCCGTGGAAAAACACGGCATGTATTTTTGCCGGCTGCCTGAGGGTCCTGAGGGTTGATCGCATTTGGTTGGCGATCGAGAGTACGGACTTGTACACATACAGGTCAGGGTCAGAGTTGCCAGACGTGTAGTGAGCAAAACCGCCGCCAGACGCCGCTTGTGTAGCCCAAAAACCGCGGGACTTTACGAAGCCCAAATAGCGCAGTTAAAGCTCGCATATAGCCCAAATTCGTGGTTTTGGTAGGTCATGAAGGAAAAGCACCGATATAAGTTAGAAATTTAATTATTTCTTTAATTATTTAAAAATCAAATATAATGAAATATCTCTATTTTGTAGCAGGCTAAAACAATCACATAAATAAACAAATACATGTTCCTTGAGATTACACTAGTACAAAAATCACCCAGTTTCAATTACAGTCTCATATATGATATATGAATAAGAATATTAAAGTAAATATCTTTACGTTCTCTAGAAATGTAATCAACTATGTCCATCAGAGAAACATAAAATTCGTTTAGCAGGTCCTCTGCATTCGAAATTTGAATCTCTGGTACATCAATATTCTTTGGCACATTCTCTTGGGCAGGGACAGGGCCGGAGTCCGGATCATCCGGATTCAAGTTGAACTCAGCTTCCCTTGTCGACTGAGAAGAGGACGCGGGGGTATATGAGTATATCGGGCTAAAGGAAAATGCTTTTTTATGTTGATCGTTCGTTATGTATTTTTATTTTATGATAAGTAATTAATAAACAGTCTTTCTTTTTCAAATTTGAAGTTTACTTTTCCTCCAATTCATAAATATAAATTTAAAATTCGTGTTGTCTGTGACCATGGATTCAAGCGAAACAAAATAATAGGCTTTTTGTGTCCATGACGCAATTTCATACAAACTTTGAATCACACCATGTGAATCACATAAGAATGACTCGATGGCTGTGCAATTGTATATTGCTATTTAAGATGTTAATAAATATGAATTCACTACGTTCAATTATTTATAGGTATAAAATATATTACTCTTAAACCCATAATGAAAGTTACCCCCATAAAATAGTTGTTAACGATTGCGTTAACGACTTGGGTGCTCCTCTATTCTTCTATTTTGGAGTACACATACGTATAGTGTGCAAAAAAGAACACGATTTTTGTATAATCGTTTCGTTAGCGTGCTGTATTATGTTATGTGATGATATGCGTCTTATGTGCGTGAGTAAAATACGTGATGATAATTTGTGACCGTAGTAAATTGTGTGTATGTGTGTATTTCCTCACTCCCTGTAAAAATGTTCGGATGGTTTTGTTTGAAGCGAAGTATGCAAGGCGCGTCCTGTATTTACATGGTCTGAGAGCCCAAAGAAAGCCATTTTATTTTCGCTTATAGCCCAAATCGCGCTTTAGCGCGTTTCAAACATTTGGGCCGCGAAATGGCCTCCCAAGATAGCCCAAATCGCGGTTTATAGCCCAATCTGGCAACTCTGGCCATACAGGGCTTGCAACTCCAGTGGTGGGGGATGTTTCCCTTGCGGAAGCCGTCCGCTAGAGTCGCTGTAATCGCGGGATGTTCTATGCGACCAGGACAACAATAGCCACGCCTACTCGTTGTAGCCTAACCTAAGCATTTACATGTTCCGGAAGTTATTAAAAAACGAATGATATTCATATGCAAATAGAAATACATAAACTCATAAACTAATGAGTATAAATCAGAAAAATCTATCCAGTAATTAATTGGCGAATAGTCCATCAATCCTACCATTGAAATCCAAGCGAGTTTAATGAGCATAAATTAATTTTGTTCTTTCAGGTAGTCCTATCGCCAGGCTCCAATCTATAGGATTTTCATTTTTTTTTAACTTCACTAAATATATCAATAATCGTCCCTTTAAAATTTCAGGGTCGTTTATCGACCTAATTACAGAGAAAAGAAAGATTAAAGTTGCATATTTTTGTGAAGGAATTCCGAGACGATATGCAAAAACCCAATTTCCGGTCGCTACAAAATTGTATATAATAGTGGGAATCTGTGAGATTGTTAAAAAGAATCAGATTTACTTGTAGTAATCCAGTGGTCTCAGAAAAAATTGCGCTTATTGACCTAATTTTTATGTAATATCAAGTTTAATTTGAACTTCCGGTATTGGATTTATTACCACTTGCTACGATAAAGAGACGTGACAGCAAGGCAACAGTTGACTGTAGTTCTAACCTCATCTCACTCATTCGAATTTCCACACATATGTTTCATTTTTAACTGACATATTTCGCCGACATCAATTTTCCACGCTTTTACCAGTCGTGGCCCAAATACAATGCTTTATATTTCCCGCACCTGACTTTGTTTTGACAGATCGACGTTGAAAAGCATGGAGGTTAAACTCGCCTGGTTGAGTAAAAAGAGACGGATGCAGAACCAACATTGCCAAATATCAAACCTAGAAATACTGCGCGAATCGTTCGAATGATTATTTTTTTTTCATTTTTCTAATTAAATGTGAACATTCATTAAACAGTTTACACATGAAAAATTAAGTGATTACAAATTTTTTGTTGTTGCATATGTTAAAAATATAAATTGTACATATCTCAAGAATGATGAGTGGTATGACTAGTGTGAAGTGATAGGACTACCTTCATGTATAAAATATATTCTAGCTGAATCGGTTGATGGCTGGTTGAAAAGTTCGTTATCTTCGGTTTAATGCCCATGCACTGGTTTTTTCCCTTAATGCATAAATAGCCGCAGAAGAAGAATGCAATTTTTTTTTAATTGTGAGCTACACGCATAATAGAGGTTACTGCTCGCAAGTATTTCTATGTAAACGTATATATCGAGTGCTATTTTCGCGACAATAAATATGGAGATAGCACCTTATATTTTGCACGCAAACATAATTTCGAGTGAATAAATCCTATAAAAACAATTATCTATCACTAGAAATTGAAAATGATGGCGGAATGTGGGATATCTATTAATTGCTACTGTGCAGGTACAAAGTAATTGCACACAAAACGTACAATGTAGCGAAATAACCAAAATTTTATTATTTTGTCAATTTAGACAATCTTTTTTACAAATTTTTTTTCCTATTTTCCTAATAAGTAAGTATCCCAAGTAGCAATTTTCAAGCAGTTGTCGAAAAGTCGGCTAAGTAGGTACCAAATGTCCGCCCTGAAGTTATCTGAAGACGGAATGACACCTTATCGCGGTCGGTATGGTAGAACAATTATAGATACCTAAATATCTCTGAAACGGCTCTTTAGATCGACGGGATCTGAAGAGCCGTTTCAGAGTCATTTGGGTATCTATAATTGTTCTACCATACCGACCGCGATGAGGTGTCATTCCGTCTTAAATCTAACAACCATCGAAAAAGATAACTGTTGGACACATGGTAACTTATATGTAGCTTCCAAGTGGACAATTGGTACCCATTTAGACAATTTCTGGACGACTGTTTGGAAATTGCTACCTGGGATAATAAGTAATAAGTTCCTAATAATATAATAAACAACCGCATATGCTAAAATATCCGAGCCATGTTTTTCGCATGGAAAAGTAAAATTATAAGTCGCTAACACGTTTATTGCACTCGACTGACCACAACTATGTGGTAACCATATACGTGAAATCACAGAATACGCAGGTTATGTTCTCACTACCAAAACAACATCCCTCGACACTAGCGACACCAAAGACAGTTTCAATACGTGAGTCACCCCCACCATTGAAATTCGATCGAGTTGCAAGACCTGTGTGTAAAGATCGTGGTACGAACGCTCGCGATCGTGTGGTCATTGTGGAAACGCGACGCTACCGACATCTTACCGTTACCATGAAAGCTAATCCTCACAGCCCAAGTTTTATATTCCAAGCAAAACTACAGAGCACGTGCTTCTATGGGGCCGATTATCGTTGGTTGGCGCGGTTGGCGCACGTCAATTGTTCAAAATGGCGATAGCTATTCGTTTCGATGTTGCGCGGTCGTTGCAGCACGTCCAACGTGCTAGTTCCAATTGGATTTTCACTTGCGCAAAGGAGCTCGAAAGACAGTTAACGATACCGGATGTATGGGGGAGGCAAAGTATTCGTTGCAATGCGTATTCACAGGATGCAAAAGCCGACAACAATTCGATGGAAAACGGTCCAACGGCTAAAGCAAAAAAGAAAAAAGTATTCATACCACGAGTGACACTGCTGTCGGAAAGTAACGAAATGTCAGTAGTGACATTGGACATGGCTCAAAAAATATCAACTCGTCGGAATTTGAAACTCGTGAAGCTAGTCGATTTTGATTTGAAAACTGAGCGACCGACTTACAAACTCATGACGAGTAAGCAATACTTGCAAGACGGTTTGGAAACAAAAAAACAGCTCAAGCAGGATTCAAAAACGGCGATAAAACACGAAAAACTCTTGTCGATATCTACCAAAATAAGTGAGCATGATTTGCAAACAAAACTTAAGAGCATCTGCAATTTATTGAAAAAAAGGCATGAAATCAGAATTTTGATATCTGTCGAGCAGAATAATGAAAAAGCTGTAAGTTGACACTAATATTTATGAATAATTGATATCACGGTTCGAGCGAAGGCGAATAAATTGACAGTACACAATTGAAAGTGTTGAGAAGTTAACTCATGGGTATGGGAAGCAACAACACGATATTAAAGTTTTTATGGTATTGAAGTTTGCATCGTTCGAATGCAAAAATTTTTTTTTTTCCTATTGTCCAATTTTTTTTTTGACACATCTAAGCTACAAATATCAATGAAATATTTTCGAAGATCCTTATTAGGGATCCATAATCTGAAACTGAAAAAAAAGAGTTTAAACAGTAAAAATGATGGAATGAAAAGATTAAAAAAGATTTTCGTTGCGTTCCAATTATGCAAACTTCAACACCATAAGTGTGCGTAGTTGGAGCACAGCGAAAGTTTTGTAGACAGAACTGTTTTGGCAAATTTAGGCTACAAAAGTCGCTTAATTGATTTGTAAGAAAAATTTGGATGGAAAAAAATAAACAAAAAAAAAAAGAAAAAGAATTTTTATTTCATTTCAGTGACGCAAACTTTAATACCATAACTTAACTACCTGTGCTAATCGTGATAAAAAAAAAGTCATTCATACGGTGTTAAAGTTTGCATAGTTGAAATTTAATGAAAATTATTTTTTCTATTTTCATTATTGAAGAAATTTCTTGTCAACTTACGTCGTAGATTTTTATTAAGGATCATAAAAAACTTCTAAGCGATTTTTGCAGCCCAAATTAATTTTCGTAAAAACTAATTTCGTTACTTAATGTTCAAAACGTTTTCAACGCCTCTGGAGCCAATGGTGTTGAAGTTTGCATAGTTGAAATGGGATGGAAATTGTACTTTACATTTTAATTTTCTTATTTTCATTATTACAAAGAGCCTTTTCTCGTAGATTTGTGAAGTACCTTGCTAAATATCTTTAAAAATGTGAGATTTACGTATGTAAATTATGCTGAAATAAATTTAAAGGATTCAGAAGTATGCATTAATTATTGTATTCCAACGAGGCAAACTTGAACCTCATTGAAGCCATCTCAATTGCTATCTTATAACTAGCGACAAGGAATTTTGGAAACTTGTTGAAAAATTTTACCAAGCGAATGAACGTGTTGGATTTTCTTATAATAATTGAATAATGGTTATTCTATTCGCGAACAACGAACATCGGAACTTCTCATATTTCCTACGACGTAAAAGTTTGCATAGTTGGAACGCAACGAAAGTCAATTCTTTTCAATTATTTGATTTTTTTTGCTGTCTGAATCACTCAAACGTTTTGATGTATGCATATTAGAGATTCTTGGCCTCTATTTGTAAAAACGAAGGCTTCGAATAAGCAAGAAAATAAGGAAATAAAAAGAGAACAAAAAGATCGTCGCACTCCAACGATGCAAACTTTGTCATTATTTCCTTTCGAATGATCTAGGCATGAATATATTTAGAGCCGTAACTAAGATAGCTATACAATATAGCACAACTATTTGACCTAAAAAATTCAAGACCATCATTATACTACACGAGTGTGGTTATCGAAGGTGCAACGATGAAGATCAATAATCATTTTGATGAAATTCTCTGTGAGTTTGCATAAGAGTTTGGTCAAAAATTTTCTTTTCCGTGCGTATATTTGTTTATGAAAAAACAAGTAACATGTGGCTGTAAATTTACAACTATAATACGCGTGGTAGCATCTATGATTAGGAAGAAAATGAAGGGAGGATTTTTCCACATCGGTCGATAATTGCAGAAGTGATAATTTCAGCAGCCATTTCGAAAAAAGAGCTAAATACTTCTTGTCATTGCACGTTAATAAATAAAATACTACCGACAAAATATGATGTTGAAGTTTGCATCGTTGCAACGAAAATTCTATTTTAATTCAATTGTTCTCCATGATTATAGTAATCCAAAATCATTTTTGATACATTTAGGTTGTAGGTCTCTAATAACGATCTTAAAAAAGTTCCCAGTAGCTTTAATTTGCCAAAAAAGAATTGGCAATCAGGGAAAAATTATTTTCGTTGCGTTCCAACGTTAAACCTTCATAAAATTTGAACTATTCGTCATTACGATTCTAAATTGGCACACAACATTCTGGAGATGTATAATGACACATTTCAATAGGAGGTTATCCGTAATGGCTGTGCACTGACGGTATAGTTTTTTTTTCTACCTATATTGGGAAACACAGTTGACAATGTTTTCTTCCACGTTATTATTAAGATTACAGACTCATTTACATTGTCAATAGACGACATTGGTATGTTTCATTTTTAGCCGATTGTTAGAGTTTAATCACATTGAAATTCTATTTGTTATATTGGATGTAACTTTCAATTAAAATTATATGTTCCAAATATCCTCAATTGAGAAAACTATGAATATTCAACTATACTTATCCAATTTCGATTGCAGGAAGCCATGTTTACTCAGATACGGACAGCAGTAAAGGATTTGTCACCGATTGTCACAAAATCGTCGGCGAAGCACAATTTAAAAATTCATCTGCACCCTCAACTTGAAACAGAGACGCTGGATGATTCGAATAATAGCGTTGCCGTTGGTAAAACCGACTAGATCGCACGTGAATTTCAAGTACTTCAAGTAGATTCTCTTCGAGGCTGTATACACTTGTATTTACTAAAGTTTGTAAAAATTGAAACTGTAAATGATACTCTAGAACTTGATGGATCATCACAGTGTAACGGCTCGAAAAACAGCTGATGTTCGCGTTTTTTTTTTTAATGGTTGAAATACGCTAATCGGTCTGATTTTTTTATGGCAAATAAAAGCACTCGTGAAGAACAGAAAATAAATTTTGAAATGTTTATTTTTATTTTTGTTTACGTTTTTTTTAACGCGTGAAAATGTCTTCGAAGAAATGAAGTCCTCGCGGTGTACACGGTTGTGGCCGTAAATATTATCTGAAACAAAATTCGTAAAAAGATTATTAATGAGTATGAAAGCCGCTACCTTGCTATGGATGTTTTTTCAAAATCAAAATTGATAAAATGGCGGCGGTTTGAAAAAAGTATCGAATGCAGCCGATTTTTTTTAGTTTTTCGTTGAAAAAAATATGATGTTAAAAAAAGCTTACTATGGAGGTTTTTTAAAATCAAAATTGACAAAATGTCGGCGGTTTGAAAAAAAGTATCAAATTTAGCGTATTTTTTTCGACAGTTTTTCGTTAAAAAAAGATTTGAAAATAAATAATAAAGCTTCCATGGCAAGATGAAGAATGGCGTGAAAAATGTTGTGTAAAAATTTGAGACGGATAGCTTGAAAACTTTTCCTTTGAGAGTGGACCTCGTGATGAAAAACGACATTTTGAGAAAAACGCCAGGTCTCACGCAGCTGGCCGTATCCCTTTTTCTGAGAAATGCTGCAGCAACCGGAATAATTCGAATTTCGCCCCAAAAATTGAACAGCATGTTTATAGCCGTCTATACTATCGGATGATGCAAAAACATCGATTTTTTGAAAATGTTACACTGTGATGATCTCTTAAGATCATTTTCCTCCCATTGACATGATTTTGGTGGTGATGTGACACTCTCGCAGTTGGCCATGAAACGGGTAAATTCCTTTTTTAAGGTGTTTGATTCTGCAGGGCTAAAATTCTTTTTGTCTTGAAACATTCATCTGCTCATGGAAGTAGTTGGTCAAAGATTTGGGAGCTGAAGGTAAAGTGTAAATTGAACTTCCTTCACATCTTAATAGAGACGCCGGTGAACTTTTCCGTTTCCCTCTCCCCCCACACGATGCGACAACTTTAAGGGCCCTAGATAAGCCTGAAATTTCTAAAATACGATTTTTTTTGTTGCATAGTTTTGTAGCCTAGGGTCTTGAGGGACCATTCCAGTGTTCGTGACTTGAAAATAACTGATTTTTAAGACTTTTTTTCAAATAAAATTCGTTAATCAGCCCCTATTTTTCTTCGTTTATTCAAAAGACTTATGTTGTACATAAAAATATTTTCAGATGTTTTAGTTTTATTTTTCACATCATTTTTTCGCCATTGCAAAATAATGCCTAAAAAGCGGGTGGCGGTGTAAAGTCCTACACCTCCGAAAATTTACCGAAGAAAAAACACCAAAAATATAATTAATCAGTGTAAAAAACTGTACAAGAGCACGGAGGATTTTTTATTTTTCGATGAAAATTAACAAAATGGTGGCCATTTCAAAATTAAGTGTCAAATTGGGCCTTTTTTTCGATAGTTTTTCGTTTAAAAAAAACGTGAAATTTTCGAATTAAAAAAACGCCTCCGTACAACGTTACGGAATGGTGTGAAGAATGATGTGGCAA
Organism: Ophion obscuratus; assembly: GCA_964007375.1. Lineage (NCBI taxonomy): Eukaryota > Metazoa > Arthropoda > Insecta > Hymenoptera > Ichneumonidae > Ophion > Ophion obscuratus. Next base: position 33,270,751 of record OZ023322.1, on the reverse strand, counting down.
AATTCGTGACGGATAAATTGAAAACTCTTCGCTTAAAATCTTCCACATTTTTGATAAACAACTTTTGCTAAGGAAGGCTATAGCGACCGGAATAATTCGAATTTCGCGACTAAAATTTAACAGCATGTTTATGAAAGCCCATATTCTTTTATAATGAAAAAAAAAAAACGATTGTGCAAAAATTTTACACTGCAATGGTCCCTTAACTTTAATTTGCAACAAATATTGGGCAAAAAATCCAGAAGTTTACCAATTATGAGGATTTTCGTGAAGGATCAGATCTGCTGCGATACGACGCACGGTCATAACGGTCCTTCGCTTGCGGCAACTGTCTCCGAATTATACCCGACGGTATACATTATATGACATTGTCTCCCACGTCAAATTTTGAAGCTGCTCCCGCTACAAAATAAAAGGAGATATTTCGCGGCCTGTTTATTCAGTTACTCACAGTTAATTCTACAGTACAGATCGACGTGTAATGTGTATTAGAAGGAAAAATTGTTGAATATAACAGCGGCTATAGGGACACGCAAAATTAGATGAATCTACTTATTACATACGCTTCGGCTGCAATATAGGACCTCTTGAGAGTGCAGGATCAAAGTGGGAACAGTGGTAACAGGGAGTACACTGAACCTTTTCTCTGTCTCAGTAGTGGACATGTATATATGTGCGTCTTTTTCACATAAGAACCGCCCTCGGATGCCAATAGGTTCGAACCTGTCTGTGAGTCGCTCCCGCGCAATTCGGTTGCGAGAGCTGATTTTCTATTATTTTCGGTGTCAAAAGTTGAAAAACCAGCTGAGTTTGTATATTTTTTGCTCCTTTACCTATTGCAGTTATGTTCGAAGTCATTTTTCTCCCTCAATATACAGCTATAATGCGGTATTTGAGCATTGTGTTTGTTAACCTAACAAAAATCGAAACTTGTCAGTACCCGCTTTAGAAAAAAAGAGTGGGTCGGTACACAGTGGCTCAATTTTTCGAGGTACACAGAGGTAAGTCATAATGTGAATATTTTCGCGTTGTGAATTAGATATGTATTGGTACTACCTCATTAGGTAGGTACTCATTGTTGATTAATATTCAATAAATGATTGTGATTGATCTCATATGCTGTCTTTTTTAAAATTAATTTATCAATAGTTTACTGTACAATAATCCCCATTGTATAGAGAAAATCACTCCATTACCTACAAGTGTACAAGGGATCGGCGTAATTTTCTTCAAATTTTGCTTGATTTTGAAATTTTCTTCGACTGTAAAATTAGGCATGTTTCACTATGTACACAGTGGATCAAATCCCATTAAAAAAAGGTAGTAGTAGTATCGAGTTTTATTTGCACAACTTTTTCACAAAGCTTTTTACAAAATATGACAATTTCACAAACGAACTTTTTACTTATTATCTACTCCCTACATTCCTACATTCCGCATTATTTTCACATTCTCTCTTTCTTCATTTATTCGTCCCCTTCGTCGATCTCTCCTCCGCCATGCTCCTTACTCATCTTTCTACATAACTCCTCTATTTCCCTAAAATACTCGCATATCCCTATTTGAATTTTTCCTCCCAGCATATTTATGATCTCCCCCTTTACTGCCAAATCATACGTTCCTTCCATCCAATCCTCTGCTTTCTTCCTTGCTTTCTCTGATACTAACTCCCTACCTTTTTCACATATCATTAGGTGTTCCAATGTCTCATTTTCTTCTTTACATATCCTGCACCTCCAATCCCTTTCCCCTTTCTTTCCCGACCTTCCTATGTTGCCACATCTTAGCCCATTAAAAGAAAGATTATTATCTCAATATACAGGGTGAGGCACATAAAGTGTTACAGAGCAATAGCACTCCAACTATTGATCATATCCAAAAATGTTTCAGACAAAAGTTTTAGTGTTCGAGAAAACCGTCATACTGGACCACCCAATTTTTTTTATCGGTGGAGACGCTGTAGCCTACATCAAGGTCAATTCCACTTTTCTAAATGGAACCATGTATTTTTTTTATGGCATTACCGATTTTAAGACGAATTCAGCGACCTACAACACAAGGTCATTTTAGTCACGTCGATCAGTCATGAGATTTTTAGAGAAAAGTGGATAGGACGAGGCGGCCCTGTAGCTTGGCCATCTCGTTCGCCGGATCTAACATCACCAGATTACTTTTTATGGGGTTTTTGTCAAAGAACGCGCAATGGCGGTAGCACCTACCACGCCTGACGACATGAAAGAAATAATACGCCGAGCATGTACCGAAATTACACCACAAATGTTGGCTGAAGTTAGACGATCTTTTCATCAGCGAATTAACAAGTGCTTACAAATCGAGGGTCATCACTTCGAGCATCTTCTGGTGATAGGCCCAAACCAAGGTTAGTGGATCTTTTGAAAGTGATTATTCCGATATTTTTCGATTTTTCGACTACTTTCATACTTTGCGTGACTAGAATGACCTTGTGTTGTAAGATCGCTGAATTCGTCTTAAAATCGGTAATAATGTCATCGAAAGAAAATACATGGTTCCATTTAAAACAGTGGAGTTGACCTTCACGTAGCTTCAGCGCCTTCACCGATAAAAAATAGGGTGGTCCAGTATGACGGCCTCCTCGAACACGAAGTTTTGTCTGAAACATTTTTGGATATGATCAATAGTTTTGGTGCTTTGTAACATTTTATTTGCCTTACCCCTGTATATTGGGTAAGGCCGTTCAGTGTCTTTTAACAAAATGAAACCATTGAACACACCTTACGTTTAGCCAAAGTTTCATTGAGATTGTGTGAACGGTTAGGCAGCTATATACCTCTGAAAAAAATGAGCCACTGATTCCACTCTCACCCTATTCTATAACATACTGCAGATTGTAACAGATTTTTACAGATGCGATGTTTTCACTGCTTACCTATAGGTCGATGATGCTAGATGTATTTGTTTGCATTTCATCTTCGAGGCTTATCGAAGATGTTTTTCGAACGACCCCGTCCATGTTGATCAGCTGAAGGTCGACAGTGTACTGGCAGAGGATTTTACTGCGGGACTTATATCTACTTCGCTATTCCTGTCCCCATCTATTCGTTTAAATTCGCCTTTTTCCCTTAGGTCCTGACAAAGTAGTCGAGAGTTTCGGGCAGGATTACATATTCGGACATCCCTCGACAACACTTAAGGCCTTAGGCCACAGTAACGGGTATAAAATCATGTGCGAATTGAATAATTTTTTTCGTATGAAAAAGTGATTCACTCATAAAATTGATTACACATCTATTTAGTATGAATATCAAGATGTTAGAATTTTTTTTTTTCAATGTATAAAATGGCCGACTACTCATATATTTTTTTGCTATCTTTTTTTAGGCGCTCCGCGGCGTGACAATTAACATCCGCAATTGTTGACCTAGAACAAAAAACAAAAATTCTCGTCAATCTACATTAGAATACCTAGAGAAGTACGTACGGAATTTAAAAAAATATTCTTTTATTCAAAAGTTGTAGATGTTTGAACTTGAGAAATGATTTTTCGGTGAAAAATTTCATTATAATTGCTCATAAAATGAAAAGTTTCCGATTAATCAGAAATTCCGTATGTACTTCTCCGCGAAATTCAATTAGGAACATAACTTTTAAATTTGAAGTAAATCGAGTGAAAATTGCTGAAGTTATTTGTCACGTCATTTGGAAAAAACGCTATTTCGAGAAGTTTCGAGTAGTCAGCCATTTTGTACATCGAAAAAAGAATATAGTTTCTAACAGCTTGATATTCATAATAAATAGATGTGTAATTAATTTTATGAGTCTTAAATCACTTTTTCTTAAATCACTTTTTCATACGAAAAGTCTTAAATCACTTTTTCATACGAAAAAAATTGTTGAATTCGCACACGATTTGGTATCCGTTACTGTGGCCTAAAGCCTCAATAATCCTTACAACAATCTATTGTTTATTGGTATTGTCAATATTATTTTATTTTTTAATAAGCGAAGCCGCAAAGAAAATAAATTCCGAACACAATAAACAAAGTTTACATATAAAAGATCTAATAATCCATTCAAAAGACGAGCGGTATGGATTTGCAACTACGACTATAAGCATCATTCGATTTCAGCAACCTCTCTACCTCACCCTTACAATTGCCAAGCTCTCTCTCATTGAAGTGCGGACTAACGACGATTTTGAACGACTGTAAAATATCCAATCTTTTAATCTATTTCAGAAGATATTTTCGGGTTATCTATCGAAGGGTTAGGCGAACCTATCCAATCGGTTCAAATAAAGGAATTGGGAGAATTAAATGAAGCAAACACTATACTCAGGATATGTTTGAATAATTGAGTATATGTATTGTAACGTTGCGTTACAAATATCGAGACTGTCGGAGAAAGGTGTGGTAAGAGGGCTGGCGTAGCTCAGTGGTCAGGACAGTCGACCGGCAGTCGAAAGGTCCCGGGTTCGAATCCCGACCCAGAAGCGCGCCACATTTTTTCGGAAGTTCTCTTTGCGTTGTTCAAGGTTTATATATATATATTGTACGAAATTTGAGAAATAAATGATGACGGTTACAATTTTGATATATTTGATTATTATCGCAGTTTCCTTTCGTCACTTTATTCGCTTAAAGTAGTCCTATCGCCAGGCCAAAAATGAAATCCATAGGATTTTCATTTTTTTTCGAGTTTCACTAAATATATTCATAATCGTCTCCGTAAAATTTCAGTGTCAGTTATCGACTTAATTACAGAGAAAAAATATTAAAATTGCGTATTTTTGTAACGGAATTCCGAGACGACATACAAAAACTCAATTTCCGGTCGCTGCAAAAGTGTATAGAATAGTGGGAATCCGTCAGATTCTTAAAAATTATCAGATTTACAGACTTAACACTTGTAGTAATCCAATTCTCTCAGAAAAAATAATGCTATCAAGTTTAATTTGAACTTCCGGTATTGGATTTATCACCACTTGCTACGATAAAGAGTCCTAACCTCATCTTACTCATCCGAATTTCCACACGTATTTTATTTTTAACAGACGTATTTCGCCGACACAAATTTTCCACGCTTTTTACCAGTCGTGGCCCGAATACAATGCTTTATATTTCCCGCATCTCACATAGTTTTGACAGATCGACGTTGAAAAGCATGGAGGTTACACTTGCCAGGTTGAGTAAAAAGAGACGGAGATAGAACCAATGTTGCCAAATATCAAACCTAGAAATACTGCGCGGATCGTTGGAACAACTATTTTTTAATTTTTCTTATTAAATGTGAACATTCATTCAATCGAACATCAGCAAGATTTTTCAATCATATTCGACGATAACCATCTGTGAGATTACAGTACATTTGTTGAATGATATTTTCAATAACGTTCTTTTTTTAATAGAAAATCACAATAAATATTCCATTATATTTACAATTTCGATATTATTTTGTTTATAAAAATTACTACTATCGCTTTTAATTGATCATTATTATCAAAATGTTAACAAAAGCAACGAGTATAAAATTAAAACGTCATTGCGCAAAAAATTATCATATTTAAAAAAAATACTAATGGCTTATTTTTCCAGATTTTTACATGAGTACGAAGGAATTTAAATTCTCACCAAAACTCTTTTTGGTTAAATTACAATTACATTCCAGTTTACATTACAAGTCTCAAGTACGATCAGTGGTATGACTAGTGTGAAACGATAGGATTATCTTAATGTTTCAACAAGTTGAATATGATGGCATGAAGTACGGGCGGATTGAACTTACGGCTTGATGATCTTTGAATTTGATATCGTGCTGGGGCTGAATGTTTAGGTCCCTTCGAAGACCGAATAATATTATCGCAGTCACGTGCACGAATTACACGTTGTATTTTCATTGGTTGAATGAATAATTATTTCTACATGCTGCTAATGAGTTCTCAGTGGCCTGCAAAGTGTAATAAGCCGCTGCATCTTGGCGCCTCACTCTCTTACATGTATACTTAACCCTCGGGCAGACTCGGCGCTGAGCTGCTTCTTGGTTTTGGCACAAATCAGCAGGACGAATTGTCGCCAAGCAACAAATTTCGAAATTCGCATGGCATTGAAGTCCCAAGACCTGTTCCGTGTCCTTGACGGGAGCCACATCATTGGCTGTAATCGAAGTTGAAACTTCGAGAACGAATTTTGGTTTGGCAATGAGAATTTCGTATACTCAAAAAAATGTGTAGTTTCGCAATGTGAAGTTCGAACGAGTTCACTTCAAAGTAAAAAGGAGAATAAATTGGTATAACATACGAAAATTTAATGAAAAATAGAAAGAAAGATATAACATCTACTGTAGCTCGTTCTTCGTGCTCATTGAAAAAATCTGAAGAGGGTCCGGATTGGGACTGAAACTTATTTGGAGAGTAAATTCATAATGTTGGGCCCTTCCATAGTCGCAGTTGGACTTAACAATACCCATCCAAGTATTGATCCAGGCCAACATGTCCACTACTTTCGGTTAAAATTTGGTTATGTGATTAGCACGCAACAAAGATTCATGCAGTTAAGGAGGTTAGAGCATTAGCCAGAATCCAATGTTAAATTTGCAAAAAATATATGTTATTGTCTCGACTATACTAAGTTTTTACGAATTTTTTCAAGTTTTTTCACCACCAAACACCATAGATAAAAAAATCGCTTGATTTATGTAATTTTACGTGCAGTTACATGGGCAAGATGTTCACGCTACGGGTGATGTAATTTTTTTTGGCTATTTAACCCTAAGATAAACCATTTCTAACAACGGATTAACGCAAACTAAACCTTTGTAAACATTTCGAAAAAAAACCCCACCTTGCCCATCGTTAACCATATATAAAGAACGATTAAGGCGCGATGAAAGATTACGAAGCTTGGCTGGCGAATGAAGAGCATTGCTGCCAACCTCAATGTCCGCGAATTATCCGTATCTCGGAAAAACTTAATATTAATTAATGGTAATAATAAATAATTTCGTGACGTAAATATAAACGGGCATAATTATAAATTACTCATAATTTCATTCTGAGTTGTATAAAACATTCGCTGAGGCAGTTTTTTTTCATAATAATCATTGATAATGTTATACTTTTTCAAGTTGGCAGTAATACAAAAGTTTTTCTTATTTACCTAATAAAAAATATAAAAATGCTCAATTTCGCGCGTTATATATTTTATGAAAAATTAGCATCTGCAGAAAAAATGTATACTTCGTATGCATTTTTTCGAGGTTCATTAAAAAAAAATGCATGAACCGTCATTTGACTCAACTGGACCGCTCCAACCTCCTTAATGGTATCTGTTTTTATAGATATGAATAAATTAAAAAATAAGAATTGCAAAGAACATAACGACGTTGCTTACGAAAAGTAGCATGTTTCAGAATTCTTACGAAAACAAGCGCGTTTGATATCACCGCGAAAATTAGCGTGTTTCGGCTTTCACCACGAAAAGAAGCAGATTCCGATTTTCACGGCGAAAATTAACATGTTTCAGTAACACTGGAATTGTTTCCGACTTTTCTTCCATGCTTTCTTACGCCTTGCCTCTATTTTTTTACTCCAATACCTTTGACCGCAATCGGAAATTTACGACTTTTTGGATCTCTCAAAAAAATTTAATTGGACTTCATTTAAAATTGCAAGTATTCGAGAAATATCCATTCAACCTTACGTCGATACAATCGACGTTAAATATCATTTTGACCAAGAAGAACGAGAGATGAACATCCTTAACAAAAATTAAAACATGGATGATGTTCGAATGTTCCAATTAAAACAAACGTCAGATAAAAAATTGCCTCTTGCACCAAGAAAAAAAAGATTTACAGGTCATGCTTGACAGAGGTTTAATTCCAATCGAATATCAGCAAAAATTTTCAATGATTTTCGACGATAACCATCTGTGAGATTACAGTAAATTTGTTGAATGATATTTTCAATAACGTTACTTTTTTAATAGAAAATCACAATAAATATTCCATTATATTTACAATTTCGATATTATTTTTTTATAAAAATTACTACTAGCGATTTTAATTGATCATTATTATCAAAATGTTAATAAAAACGACGAGTATAAAATTAAAACGTTATTACGCAAAAAATTATCATATTTAAAAAAATACTAATGGTTTATTTTTCCAGATTTTTACATGAGTACGAAGGAATTTAAATTCTCACCAAAACTCTTTTTGGTTAAATTACACGAGCGATGAGATCGTTAAGGTTTTAAACTTACTCCCTTTATACTAATTTTTACAGTGAACATCAAACAAGCTAATTTTTGCGGTGACAGCCGAAACATGCTATTTTTCGCGGCGAAAGCCGGAACATGCTGGTTCTCGCGGTGAATATGGAGACATAAGTACTTCGCTCAAATGTTTATAGTGTGCATAAGGTAAATGTCCCAATTATTGAACACTATCTTCTATTTTTATCATTTCTCATTCACCTGCATGCATTTACTTATTTATAAAAATTTCATTATATATACGGAACTTTTAGCTATGGAAATATTACCTTACTTGTGCAAAACAAGTTTTAATTAATAGAGAAAAAAATTATTTAATCAGCAACGGTGACCCGATTTGACGTCTCGTGGTAACTGCTTATCGTTTTTGCTAAGACGCGCCGCTTCATGCGTAAGAGCATAAAACATTCAAAAACTGTCGCATCGCAAAAAGTAAAGGCGTTTCAGGTTCCTCAGAAAATTTCTTACAAATAACAATTTTAAAAAAATTTAATTAATTACTTGTTAAAAAATACAGTGTTCGATCATTGGGACATAAAAAATGCAGTGTGGCCCAATTATTGAACACTCGAATTCTCCAACATAGCGTCATTAAACCCATCAAAACATCGAGACAGTTAACGTGTGACGGATCGTGTGAATCGGATTTATTCAAACAAAAACTGTAAGTTCCTGAATAAACTTACCTTTATTCTTTTGATAATAACTCTCAGATCGCCAAATATATTTTTTATTTGAGAAGAGTATGTGGCTTCCGGATGGAGGCCGTGTTGAGGATCAGCGTTGTGCCGACGTTTCGCAAACGTTACAGTCTGCATCATCAGGACTACATATCATTTGGCACGTTTTCTCTGCAAACCTTTGCAGGAACTCGTAGGCCTCAACAACTCCCATATCCAAAACTCCCGGGATTTTGTGAACAAGATCCAGACTATCAAGGTACAACCAGAAGACATTTTAGTGAGTTTCGATGTTGTATCCCTGTTTACAAACGTCCAAACCAATGAAACCCTAAGCATAGTTAAAAATTCCAAAAAAGTTGCCCCTAACCTACTGCCCCTCATAGACCATTGCCTAAACTCTACATATTTCCAATTTCAATCCCAATTTTATGAACAAACTTCAGGCGCAGCCATGGGTTCCCCTATTTCTCCTATCATCGCCAACATCTTTATGGAGAACTTCGAGAACAGAATTCTGCAAGAAGCTTCCCTCAAACCCTCCACCTGGTTCCGATATGTCGATGACACCTTCGTCATTTGGAGTCACGGCAAAGAAAACCTCAATCATTTCTTAACCTTCCTCAACTCCCAGCACCCCAATATTCAATTCACCATGGAGATAGAACAGGAAAATCAAATCCCTTTTCTGGATGTACTGGTTCAACGGAAAAGCGATGGCACTTTGGGCCATAAAGTTTACCGGAAGTCAACGCATACGGATAGATACCTCCATGCTACGTCCCATCACCACCCTTCCCAAAAACAGTCGGTCATAAGCTCTCTGGTCTACAGAGCTCTAGCGATCTCCGAACCAGACTCCTTGGAGGTTGAACTAGAACACCTACGAAAAGCTTTAGGAGACAATGGCTACAAGCCAGGCAACATCGAAAGAACGATCAAAAATCTAAAAAGAAAAATAGCTGATCCGAAAACGGTTACAGCACCTGATAGGGAGAATGAAGGACAAATAACCGCAACAACTTCCCTTCCATACCTTCAGGGCATAACCGATCGCATAGGGAGGGTCCTTGGAAAACATAACGTGCGAGTCATCTTCAAACCTCAGAAGAAACTAGCACAAGTGATCCCGAGTGCAAAAGACCAAAGACCACCATTAAGTGCACCAGGAGTATACAAGATACCCTGCTCATGCGGTAAAGTGTACATAGGAGAAACCGGGAGGAAGATCAGTACACGGATCAAAGAACATCAACGGTGTATCAAATATGGCCATATTACACAATCAGCGCTGGCCGAACATTGGATGGAGACTGGTCATGCCATCCAGTTCGACAAAGCCCAAAGTCTGGCCCCATCAAACAGCTATTTTTCCAGGAAACACCGAGAAGGCTTGGAAATCCGAAAACATCCGGACAATCTAAACAGAGATGGAGGATATCACGTCAATCCTATTTGGCACACCGTCCTCCCGGTTTTTTAATTGACCAGCTGATCAATTAAAACATCTGATTGGCTGGTGCAGCGATCCGAAACGATGACTGCAACTATATAAGGAATACCTGAGACACGAGAGCTTCAGTATCGGAGCTCTCAGCCCTGATGATGCAGACTGTAACGTTTGCGAAACGTCGGCACAACGCTGATCCTCAACACGGCCTCCATCCGGAAGCCACATACTCTTCTCATTACATAAAGAGCCGTGAAAGCCTTAAAACTGAAATATTTTTTATTTGTATTTTCGTGCAATAAACATAAAAAGAAAAGTACAAAGAGAAAATAACCTAAATGTAACCTAAAAATACGAATGTAATGTTCAATATTTTTTGCTCTCCGATATTTCAGGGAGCCAAGCTGCAACAAAATTAAATAAAAACAGAACATAAAAACGAGGAAGCTGAAAATAAAAATAAAATAAAGCTCGAGTTGAAAAGCAAAAATAAACCCAATGCGAATGAACCAAAAACCTGTCAAAAGAGACTAAATATATATTTTTGTATTTTCACATGATTAATAAAAGATTATTTAAGTGTTTGATTTTGCTTTTATTTCTTAATATTGTACCCAAAATAATATTTTCAGAACGGAAAAAGAATTCTCGAGAGTGTTCAATAACTGGGACATGCCTGTTCAATATTAGGGACATAGGCACTTCCAATGTTTAATAATTGGGACATTTGCATGCTTCACATTGTTATTCTTTTTTTCATATGAAATCATTAAAAAATAATTTAAAGGGTGATTTTTCGAAAGTAAGAATATCAAAGTATCATTTGAACATGAAAGCGATGGTTTTTACTTGATTTTACATTTTTTTCTCACCAAATTCAATCCCCCAGATCCTTAGCTGTTCAATAATTGGGACATTTACCTTACTGTTCCTTTCCAAGGTCTATTATGGTAACACGCGTTTTGACCCGACGACAAAATATCCTCGAAAATATATCCGCGACAAAAGATCCGATGACACAATATCCGCAGGACAAAATATCCTCATGACAAAATATCCGCAAGACAAAATATCTGCCGATATTATATACACTTTCAAGTGTACAGTCATGCCGTTGAAATTTATTCCATGTCAAGTGTACAGTCATGCCGTTAAAATGTATTCCATCATAAAAAGGAGGAAAATTATTAATATGTGACGGATATTTTTGGGTTCAATGAAGAAATTCGTATTATGCTCCCACCCCACTATTTCACACACCCCACAAAAGTGTTTTGCGCGCGACCCCGTTGATGTGGTGGACGAGATTTAGGATTTTGTCTCGCGGATGTTTTGTCATGAGGATATTTGGTCTTTCGGATATTTTGTCGTCGGATCAGATGTCACGCAGCCTCTATTATACATATGCCATCAAATATTCGATATACATATACAATATAAAATACACGTGCATTGATATATCCGCGTAAATTTATCGTTGTCTACTTCCGGTTTAACGTACACTATATGCCGTCGCCTCGAACCGAACAGGGCACAAGTCATTTTAGAAGCTTACGGTAAGATGGAAGAAAGTAAAGAAAGCACGCTTTTCAAAATATACCGATGAAAATAAAACTTGGAGGCCATCTGCGAAATAGGATAACACTTTGATTACATCGGAAAAGTAAAGGTGTACCCTCTATCTCCATTCCCTTGATACTTCGATTAAAATTATTAATAACATTAATATATATACATTTCTACCTACCGTAAAATGTATAACAAGGTTAAACAACCTTTTCCGTTGTTCCGAAGGTCGCAAGAAGAAGTAAGGGTAAATTCGATGATTCAAACACGAGAAATAAATACTGTGTTCTACAATATCTTTTTACTTTTATAAAATCAAGCTGTACTGTATTATCGTTTGTTTTTCGTTTTGTTTAATAGCTTTATACAATGCCATAATCATGAGTTTCCATATCAACCATGTTTCTCGTACTAAAATTCGCTCGCAACGCAATTGCGCTCTCTCATACGTCCATAATCATTTTTTCGTTCGACGATCTTATATTTACCACTAACAAGTATCCCGAGTGAGAAAAAGTATCGCGACAATCGATTGAATTGGTAAAAACTGTTGTAGCCTTATTCGTAGAGACTCACAGTTATAAGACTTTATATTTTTCATTAGACCTTTTGCACTGTTCTGTCAGTTAATAAATTCTCACCAAACTCTCGGCTGTTGATGGCTATGCGTTACATATCAGAATTCGTGCGTTATCTTCCGTTGGTGAGGTTCGCAGTTATAATTACACTAGACGTTATAATCATAATGGTGAATACACAATGACAGATAATGTTTTTACACAGTACTGCTAGTATTGTTTGTTTTGCTGTTATATTATTGTTGCTTATTCCTTTTAAAGGGTAAATCGTTGATAACGGCGACGTTTCGTTCATTTTCCATTATCCGTTCAATGTTTCTATACAAAGTTATACTCGCTATGACGGCCTTATATGCTAAGAATAGTCGCCGTGAAGATTCGGGTTTGACTTTTTTGTTTTGTTTTCTCAGTCGCTCCATATTCCTGCCTGTATCAATGTGTATGTAAAAATGTTAGCGCCTAGCATTTTTTCTGTGGGTATGGTTTTTTTGGGTCGATGGTCTCCCGAGACAATCAGGTGAACATGACTCGAATAAAACTGATTAAGATCAATAAAAAATGTTTTAAGTAAAAAGATAATTACTTACACGACTGTCGATTTGATCGATTTTTTAATCAGATAAGTCCTCTTTTTACTCACAAAAAAACGGGCGAGGTGTCCCCCTCCGATTTTGATGAAATTTGGTATCTTTGTAGAGCCGTCAAAACTGTCGACACGTATTTTTTTATCGATAGAACGTCATTTTTAACGGGCCTGCTCACTTTAGACGCTAAAGAAGGCTTTTTCATGAATTTTTTTGATAGGTTTATATTATAGATATTGATATAAAAGTTGTTACACTTAATAAATACACTTTCCAAATACGTTTAAATTTTTTTTACAATTTATTTAAGTCACTATTTCTAGACGAAAATGGTAGTTGAAAAAATGTCCTAAAAAAATTGTAGGGGATCGTTAAAATTCCGGCTTCGGTTCGGCCAGTGAAGGACTTTCAAGGTTATCGATGGAAATAAGAAATTGTGTTTCTTAACGTTTCGGCCCTCTGGTTCGGGTCCTCTTCAGAATATGTATATTTCTTTCTCGAAGTTGTGATATTTCGGTTTTTTTAAACACATGTTTGGAAAGATGTTGAGGCAAACAGAGACATTATTTGTGGATATAAATAATGTTTTGTAAAAAGGTACTCAGTAGATGGAGTTAATATCGTTTATGGGCGATTTTTACTGATCTATTGAGTTTGTTCTTAAGAGTTTGTTATCCAGAGGGCCGAAACGTTAAGAAACACAATTTCTTATTTCCATCGATAACCTTGGAAGTCCTTCACTGGCCGGACCGAAGCCGAAATTTTAACGATCTCTTATCACCTACACGGCCGCACACTTCTTTGATTCATTTAAAATTGTAGGTCTACGCTGTTGATGAAATCTCGGAGATGGATCATCCGGAACAACAAAAAACATACGGTTTTAGATTCAGTATGTTAATGGCTATAGCGCATATCATACGATTCTTGATATATGCAAAAATAACAAAATGGCGGACGTTTTTCGAAAAAACACAAAAACCGTATTTTTTCATCGTTTTTGGCTAAAAAATTGGTATATATCAAAATTAAAAAAAATCCTTGATATGCGATATAGCTATAGTTGTAAAGAATATGTGGTTAAAGTTTCATAAGGATCGGTTCAGTAGTTTCGAAGATTTTATCAACAAGCCGTCGAAAAACGTTGTTTCGAGAAAACCGCGTTTAAAGTTTATTTGGGTTATACAAATACACATAATTAAAACAAAAATGGATTTCGAAAGTGTAATTATTAAGTGTAACAACTTTTATATCAATATCTAAAATATAAACCTATCAAAAAAATGTATGAAAATAGCCTTTTTTAGCGTCAAAAGTGAGAAGACCCCTTAATGAACGCACTCTAGAAGAACTAACTTTTTGCGTTTCTTTACGATGAAATTTTATCGGAACGAGATCCAAGGAAATGTGACGTGGCAATAATGTTTCATTTCTCATTATACGTTGGTAATGAGATCGGCGTAGATGACAAATTTCATATTGGTTATCACAGAAATTCGATTTTTTAAATCTGCATCCACGAAAATGCTTACCTGAATGGGATGTAAATTTGCACATGTATGGAAGATGGAAACGTAGCAGTTAGAATTTGCGTTTTATATGTTGAAAAGAACAAGAGCTTTTTGTGTTTTTCTAGTAGCTCGCAATTAAGAGGTTGAAACTACGTTTCGGTTTTTTGGCCAATATTTCGTTTCGTTAAAAAGTTATCGGTGGAAAACAAAAAAAAAGCTCAGATGTTCGAGGGTACATTTCGCCCCTTAGAAATGGGGATCCGCGATATAAAAAAATACGTGTCGGTTATTTTGATCCGCTCTACAATGATGCTAAATTTAATCAAAATCTGAGAGAGGATTTCATCAAAACATTTCGCGCGGTTTCCTTGTGAGTCGTTTGCTTTTGACTATTTCGTCAGTTCTGTCGATATTACGTTTCCAGATCAGTTGATGTTTTGTTTCTGCGCAAAGACAAACGAGTCACAGTGAAAGGCTCCAACTATGCTTTTCAATTCTGGTTAATTCAATTCCGTTTTGGTTCTGGTTAAGGGGTTACCCCCATGTGCGATTTTGAAAAAATCGATTTTTTTTATTGCATTTTATTGAAGTATAAGTATCTGAGAATATGTCCTGAAAATTTCAAGTCGATCCGAACAAAATTGACTGAGATATGAGCGTTGAAAGAGAAGAATCCGTTGTGTAAACGACCGGAAATTGAAACTTTAAACGCGTTTTTCCCGAAATGGCATTTCTGAAGTCGGTGACCAAGATTACTCGAACACTAATGAACCGATCTTCTTGAAATTTTGCAGGCTTATTTAATACATAAAAATGTAGTCTTCAATCGTTCGATTTTTTTTTTCGAAAAAAATGGCCGTTTTATAGCCAAAAAACGGCCGTTTTTTTTTCGTTAAAATCGAACCATTAACTTTGACTGTCCGCCATTTTGTGAAAAATGAATATTTTTTAAAATCCTTCGATTAAAGACTAGTTTATACTTATATTTGACTAAATCCATCCGCATTTTTTTTTTCAAACGATCCACTTCGCCGCAATGTTGGTCACCGCAAACCGTGTATATAAAAACATTATTTCATTGACGGCCATTTGCCACTAAACAATGTAATATTTTTCAATAAAAAAAATTACTGAAAGTTCTTCAAGATGTGTTCTTTAAGATGGTATATTGATCGATTAAAAAAGTTTTGTAGTTTTCTTTAAAAAAATTCATGAAAAAGGCATTTTTTTTGCGCTACAAATGGGGGTAACGCCTTAAGGCAATTCCCTTATTGAGATTCCGGGTCATTCGAATTCTTCGTCTTTCTATCTCATATTTCCAGGCAAATCAGGGAAGCACAATTCAGTTTTGAATCTGATTCTTTAAACCTCCTTTTGTACCCAAACCGAGGAAATATATTTTTACGCATAATTATCAAAGAAATGAAAGCCTTTTGTATTAAAGGTAAATTTCAAGGTAAAACGAGAACCCTGTGCCTGCAATTACCCCGCTTAGTACTTCACATAACGGATTGGGCGAGACGGCGTACGTTTTTAAATTTTTTAACTATATGCAATTCTATTAATTTGGAACGTGCCCAAAATAAAATCCATTTGAGAAAGCATAAGAGTAGATCCACATAATAAGAATAACGAAATTCGATTTTTTTCGTTCCCATGCATTAATTGGTAAAAAAAAACCCAAATTAATATTGAGAAAATAGATTTACAGAAGACGAAGTTTAATTCGAAGTGAGAAGTTAAAAACTACATACGAAAAAAATTAAAACGGTCACTCGTACAAAGTATTGGAAAATCACAATCGTCTAAACGCAGTGGATATACGAATATTGTATATCCTGTTGAATATTGAAAATATGCAGTTTAGCTTTCGAGTGCAGATTTAAAAATGTGAAAAAAAAAACGTTTCTCTAATTGTACTATACGCCATGACATTTAACACAGCTTTCATTTGATAATTATAAATACCAGTGGTAACCCTATTCCCTTGAACTTGGGTCGTTTGTATCCATGCCAAATCTTTCAACGTCGAGCATGCCTCCGAATTTTGATGACAATGTTTATTGAAAACGGGATTTTCGGGGCTGGCAACAATTCTATCGCATAGTTGGAAGTTCATGACCCATGTTCAAGGTTTACGGGTGCTAAAAACAACGACATGGGGTTAGGGTTAAAATGAGAACCGCGTATAACATTACATCGTCATAAATATTACGGTGCAGTGAAGGCTTATCCCAATCCCATTATGCAAAAGCAATTAGCCCGAATGCATATCGATTATTCACTGATAACGATATAATGTTAAAGCGGGATTATGGGCTCAATTTGATGAATAACAAGGAAAATTACAGTTTGATACGGGCATATGATCCTACATTCGATTTACAGGTGATGTTCTTGCCTTCTTCAATTGCTCACAGATTTCATTTTAGTTTGGCTTTTCAATTTGAACTCTTACAATGACTATCTGAAATCAAGTCTATTCATCCAAAAGAGAACTCGTTCTGTCAACTGTATTTGTTTTTCCGCGACAATGTCTTCCCAGCTGAATGTTCAAGCATTTTGTTTAATAAAAAATGAACCATCCCATAGCGACAATATTGCCAAAACTACTTTGGAGCCGTCCATATATTACGTCATCGAATTTTGATGATTTTTACCCCCCCCCCCCCCCCCCGTGAAGTCATTCTATCCTTCCTATCGCCATAATCCAATTATCGTTACCGTCATCCAACGACCAGACCCCCCCCCCCCCCTATTTAAAAATGACGTAATTTATGGACGACCCTTTAAAAAATGGAGAGACCAATTTACCTAGTAAAATTATAATTTTCTGATGAAAGAAGTCACGGTTTTTATGAATAATGAGTTCAACGTAATTGCATCGAATACGGAAGAAAACAAGAGCACTCGAAAAATACACAAAACAAAACTTTTTTGATTTCCCGTCTAGAAAAATTTGTACGGTAACGAGGGATGCTGAATTCTTATGAAAAATCATTAAATTCATATCTGAATGTGCTACAAACATAATTGACAATATGCATGTATGCATAAAGGGTGGCTTAAATTAAAGGGACTGGGGAGGCTGAAAACGATAAAAAAGTATTTTTGTTTCGTTTTACATATTCTTATAGCGTAAAGCGAACGCATACGGTAAATCTAAAAGTTCAATGAAAAAAATGTTTACATTTTTATAGGAAAAAGTTCTCGTTTTTTGCGTATTTTTAATTTTCGTTTTCTTATTTAGTAGAGTTTATTATTTATTTTCGTTGTCAGGATTACCTAAAGGGAACAAATATGTGAAGAATTTAAGAAAATTTGTAGCTAAAACCAGCCTTCAGTATAATTTTTAACTACACTGAAATATTTAGTTTAGGATATTGGAAACATTCTTATATTAAGTATTTCTCGCATGCTGAGCAAATCCAAAGTGTCGAATTTAAAAAATAATTAAGCCTCCCTGGACTCCTTATGAAATTTATTAACCCCTTCCGGATATTGTAGCAATTGAATATCGATATTTTCAACAACTTGAATATACTTGATTTTCTTCCATACCTGCCGCATCGTAAATCATTTCTAGTCATAAGTATACCCATAATACATTTTTATATGTTTTGAACTGAATAAGTAGGACTTCAGAGGTTTCCCAATAAATAAAAGTAAAAAATAAGTAGCTGTATCTACATGGAGTAGTTCAGACATGGAGCGTCATCTTTGCTTAGTACATGAACGGATTTATCCAAGAGCGTGTTAATGAAAAGTTACGAGTGCTCGACAAAGGTGCAGGATTTTCATTCACGAGAACAGCATAAATTCTGCAGAAAAAGGTAGATACAAATACACTTATGGAGGTCAAATTTGTCTTGCGAAACGTTGTTCATCTAGTTAAAAACTACAAAAGCCGATATTACCAAATACAGAAAGCTTTATTATGTCACAAATAGATAACAAAATATTCAACCAAATGCACAGATAGATGGGAAATAAAAAATGACATTGAAGTTTGCATCAATGGGATGCATCGAAAATTATTTTTTTTAATTTCCCAAATTCCCTTCATGGCAGATTTGAGCTACGAAAATTACGCGCACATTTTTAAGGATTCTTACTAACAAGGAACATCCCTCAGGTGACACCCTTCGATTTTGTTGAAATTTGGATATGTTATAAAGCACCGAAAAGTAAGCGATACGTATTTTTTTTTATCGGCGAAAAAACGGTTTTAAAGGGTGAAGCGAACCTTCGAAAATAGGGGTGTTTTTCGTTTTTCGTCGATAACGTTATCGTTCTGATCTCCAATGTATAGTGCACAAAAAAAATAAGCATTGTTGCAATTTGAAATTTTTTAATATCTCGTACCGTTAAAACGTTATCGACGAAAAACGAAAAACATCCCCATTTTTGAGGGTGCGTTTTAGCCCTTAAAACCGTTTTTCCGGCGATAAAAAAAAATACGTATCGCTTACTTTTCATTGCATTATAACATATCCAAATTTCAACCAAATCGAAGGGTGTCACCTGAGGGATGTCCCTTGTAAGCGATCTAGGACCTAAATCAGCGACTATAATTTTGAATAATAATGAAAAAAATTAATTAAAAAGATTTTTCATTGCATTCCAACGATGCAAACTTCGACGACAATTTAAAAGTAAGTGGTGAGTTCGCGCCGTCGTAATCCGTCCCTCTTCCTTTTAATCCGCATTTATCACGCCACTATTCATAATTCCTGTAAGACCTGCGAGGATGGTTCACAGCGCCATTACTTTTTACTGCAATACCGTATCACATTTGCACACGAGCACAAGGAAACTGAGTATCCTGCGCCCTACAAGCAGCTATATTTTACTAAGCTTTAGTCACTGCACCGTCAGAAACTAAGTCAAGCTACGTCCTACTCAATAAACGGTGAGTCAATTGTGGGAAATGAAATAAATCTTTAGACAGATGCGGCCGATGGCAAAAATATGAATTTTGCTTACAGATAATGTTCTGTTATTCGTAATTTGTACATAGATTACAGTTTTGTTTGGCTTTTGAATTTAAATAACTATAATCACTCTCTGAAATCATGTCCACTCGTTCAACTGAGGACGCGTTGTGTCAACTATATTTGTTTTTCGGCGATGATGTCTTTCCAACTGATTGTTCGAGCATTTTATTCCATCGGTTGTCTGTATACACGAATAAAAAATAAACGATTCCGTAACCATAGTATCATGGGTATCGGATAACGATGCTGATCACCCCGCTTAATAGAGATACAATAGAAACAGGGCTGTCTTCCTTTAAATATCGTTTCTTCCTATATTTCGACAAAGTACTTTTCCAAAAAGTGCTGAATCGAATTGATTTGAGTACAATTACCATGTACCGAAGAAATAATCCAGCTGTTTTATGAGTCAAAAGTCGACCGTGATTCCATCGAATGCAGAAGAAAAAAAAGGACAGGGCATTCCATCTTATGTAGAAGAAAAACTCTTTCATGGTATTCGGGGTAGAAATAATTTTAACGGTAATAAGTTATGTTGAAATATTCGGAAGCCAGCAAATTCCTTTCGGGCTACAGGCCTAGCTGACGAGAAATGTAGGTATGATTCAATTGAAAACAAAAGACCAAGGTCACCTTGGGATCTCGAAGGGGTCTCTATCCGGATTAATTAATATGCGTCATCAGATGTCCCCCTGAAAACAGCAGATGTTTTGTTCGAAACATGTTTTCAAACAACCCCTAGTTCGGAAATACTCGTGTAGAAATATCAAGTACGTGTACATATGTGTGTGCGTGCGCGCGTGTGTGTAGAGGTACACACGGAAAAAAATAATACAACAGAAATTTAATGTGTAACATATATTTTTGAATGAATTCGCTTTCACAGCTGATCATATGAGTAAGTCTACCGATATGAGGATGTTTCAATTCCAGTCGTCAGCACGGCAGTACCATCGGTATACCTGTCAACTTTTGTGAAAAAGTTTTTTTTTTTGCGAAAGAAAACTTGCTCTTATTGTTAGGTTTGGGAGGGAAATAAATTTATAAAAAAACAATGTGCAAGTTTGTCACTTGCACTTGTACAACAAAATTTAATAATCTTATTTTATATGAAATTATTTCTGCGCCACCGTTACAGATTATTAAAAATATATTGAAACGTGATCAAAATCTTAATTGTACTTATATGCGAACAATTACTCAATTATCTTAAATTTCGGGAAATTCACACCGTGAAAATGTCTTATTGATAATTTTAACCCCCTTAAGTTTTGAACCCTTGTACCGATATTTCCAACATCTAGCTTGGGCACGGCATATACACAGGGTGTCTCAAAATAACCTGACATTTTAAGTGGGGAGCCATGTTTTTCGTGACCAACATATAGTACTAATCTTTGACAACTGGCATCAGTAAGTATTGAGGTTTAGTCATGGAGAATTACACGAATAAGCAACGCAAAGAAATTGTGAAAATTCACTACAAACGCAGTTATTGCAGACGAAGTTTCATGGTCGTATTATCTCGCGGCGTGGGTATGTAAATTGGCCACCAAGATCGTGCGATTTGACGCCATTGAAATAAGACATTTTTTTTGTCATTTAAAAAAAAATGTCATATGAATGCTTTATGAGCCCGGCATCGATGATTCTGTGTAAAGAAACACTCGTTTATTGATGTTTAATATTTTATTTTCTAGTGTAGAAATCTTTGAAACTTTTAAACGCGTTTTCAGCATTTTCAAAGTCGGTGAACTCTCTAGCTCAAAATCTACTGCACCGGTCTTTATGAAATTTTACACACTCTTTCTACACATAAATTACGAAGTTACGCTGTCAAGTTTTAAAAATTTACTACAATTTCAATTCATTTTACAATAACGAAATTTCCGATTTTTGAAATGAAAAATCGGTATTTTGACGTGTAAGTGTAACCAAAAATTAAAAAATCAATTTAAAAAACGCCAACAGCGTTACCTTAAGGAACTAATCAATTAATGAAATATTTTTGGTTTTTTAATTTCAGATGATCCAGTGATGAGTTATGTGGTTCACGGCAGTGTAACTTTTTTTTAAGCATCTGCGAAGATTTGCTGTCAATGGCTCATTTCTGCATAATTATTAATGAAAATTTTACAGAATATTCTTCAAGTGTCCTTTTATTATATACTAATTACATAAATAAATATATATTAACTGTGCCGATGAAAAAAATTATCGTAAATATGCTTTTTTACATCGAATTAACCCCCCTTAAAACATGTACCGGGAAATGCACTATACACTGGTGAAAACCGCTTCCAAATCGGGCCATTGGTTCGGAAGTTTATCAAGTACAGATAAACCGGCAGACTCTTCCGTTTATAATACATTGAACGAATATATGAAATACGATGTTGCGCATAAAAAACGTAAATTGAAAGAAAAAAAATCATTTTTAAAAATTAAATGCCAACTGCTTTTCCAATCCTGGTCATAATCAGCACCATAATACTTGTTTGGCACCTCGGTGTGAACGGTGATGGGATACGCAGCGGTATATGGGGGCGTGAGAAGAAAAAAGGGATGGTGAAGGTATACAAGAGATTCATGAGATGGGCGCCGGGGTTTGATCAGAGGATGCCGGGTTGCGAGTTCAGAGAAGAGAGAAAGAGAAACAAGATCAGAACATGAGGAGGAAGGGGAACGTGGAGTTTTGAAGAGAAGCTTAAGAAGGGATAGGAGGGTGAGCAAGGGCGTGATGGAGGGAAATAAATGGATTGAGAAGGCAACAATGGTAAAAGTTTATCGAATTGGAAGAAGTGTAAAAGAGAATCGTGTATACGGAAACGAAGAAGGGAGAGGAAGAACAACGCCCGAAATAAGCGGCAATTCGTAGCGATAGAGGAGGAAGACGGAATAACACAGGGGTAGAAGGGATGTAACAGTCAAGATGTAACAAATGGTCTAATGGGATTAGAGCGAAAGGGATGCCGAAGTACCTAAAGATCAGACGGACGAAGAAAAGGTACGGGAGATTTGCAATATTTACCTTAGAGAACGTAGTTAGGGAAGGTTGGTTCTAGGGAACGATAGAAGAGAGGATCTTTAAGGGGGAGATACCTTTAGGCGAGGGAAACGTTTGCTGAATTTCATGATTTTTTTTAGGAACGATTTCTTTACCAATTTCGAGACTTAGGGTGTTTTATTACCACTTTTGGCTATTACATAGTATTTGGTTTTTTTTAAAATTAATCTTTAAAAACGGTGGCGCGGTCTTCTAAACTTTATTTTCAAAACTGGCGTGACGCATAACTAAAAAACTAATCGACCGATTCTGATGAAATGTGGTATACATTTTTTTAACTTTATTGTCTAAAACATGAACCTAAATATTTTTTTTGAAAATGAGCTATCTTATTTTTATATTGCACAATATAGCCATTTTTTTCGGAAAATTCAATCTTTTTGTTTCCAAGCGTAACATTTCATAGATTTTCAATATTTCTCACTTTTTCTTCGTTCGTATTCTGCGTATGAGTGTTAATGAAAGAAAAATTTTCGTTGATATTTTATTTTCAGATTAATCCCACCGACGCTACGCGTCACGTCGTCCGACAACATCTGCCGCAACCCGTTTAGGGCCTTACCTCCGCCGTTTCTAAAGATTAATAAAAAAATACCATGTAACAGCCAAAAGTAGTAATAAAACTTACCCTAAGTCTCAAAAATGGTGCAGCAATATGTCGTTTAAAAGAAATCATGAAAATCGACAATTTTCTTTCGCCAAAAGGTATCTCCCCCTTAAAATGTAAGGGAGAGAACCATCGCGATGCTGGTAAAGGAGGGTGCATGAGAGATATGAATGACGAAAGAGGTGGAAAAGAGAAGAATAGTAAGGAAGGAAGGGAAGTAGTCTTGAAAGGCAATGAGAGTAAAGAAGAAAAGGATGAAAGAATGGAGTGGCTGGAAGTGAATAACGAAGGATGAAGAGTGGACAGGAAGAAACTTCAGTGATTAGAATGCGGCTAAAAGTAAGTTTGGGAAGGAGAAAAGTTTTTATAAAGAAACGTACGACGAAGTAGATAAATAAGTATAAGTAGTAATAAATAAGATAAGACATACATTAAGGGAAAATTGTTAAAAAAAAAGAAACGTAACGGAAGAGAATTAGGAGGCTTGTAGCCCTACGTTACATCAATACATGCAGTGAAATCAGTTTCGTTGTATATCAAGAAGTTTTAGATGAACTTTTTAATCATCTTTGACACTTAAGCAATTAATCTGATGCAATAGCGGTTTACGACGAAGTGGTTTCCATAGATGACAAAAATAAAATTAGAAAGATAATAGGAAAGATTAAGACCAAAGAATTCCAAGATGAACAAGATCATGAACTTCCGAAACAGTGTCATCAGTCGAAAATGGAGCTTTTTGCCTGAATCCAAACATCAATTTTCTTCATAAAAGAATTTATTGCGTTGATCGATGTGTGTAAAGAAAATTAGTATAATAATTGGCACCATGCGCGTCAACTTCTAAAAGAAAGCAGGTAGCTAATCACGTGGCAGATATATATATATATATATATATATATATATATATATATATATATATATATATATATATATATATATGTATATGTATATGTATATGTATATGTGTGTGTATATATATATATATATATATATATATATATATATATATATATATATATATATATATATATATATCGAGCAGGTAACGCGATAACTTTACGGATTGAATTATAATGCAGACCAAAAATGCTAATTTACGTAAATTGTCAGCGAATATAAGAAAATATAATCAAACGCGAGCAAAAAATTTAGTACTCCGGTCATTTCCACAGAATAACTTGGAGGTTATATTATATATAAATTCGTGATCCGTGAATTATTGTAATTCTGTGAATTAATATACTATTGTAACTGAATAAGGTTTGATTCACAATAATCTACGAATCGTCGTATATGTGTTTTTCATTTAGCAATTAAAGAAATAATCATTAATTCTACCTAAGTCATTGAATGAATTTGAGTGAGTCGGTAATTCATTTTGTCTGAGTCGTATCGTTTTTTCGATTCAGTTCACAGTAGTAAATTATACACATTCTCCAGGCATTCGATAAATATTTGTACATGGAAATTATAATTATCGACATTATGCATTATTTAAAAATATATTTATATGTGCATTCAAGAAATAATGAAAAAGTATGGAAAAGAATACTTTTTTGCGCTTGCTTACACTTACCACAAGTTGTTTTTACGCATCTCAATCAGATTTTGGGGGCGACAGTGAAAAAAATTCGAACATCGCATAAATATCAACCACCCATACATACATCCACATAGATATAGAGATATCTTTATATTTAATTTGAAATATATCTCTATATATTTAAGATATATTTTTATATCTTTTATCTATCTTATATTTATCTTTAAGATATATCTCGATATCTATGTAAGATGTCAAGATATCTTTATATTTGATTTTTCTAAATTTAACGGGGTTAACAATGCTAGTAATAGTCTTTGTTTTTTTAGGTTTAGTGACCCATTAGTGGCAATAATCATGGTAGCATAATGTTTCCTTGATCTATATACAGGGTGTGCTGGTAGCTGCACACTTCAACGGAATCTCGAAAATAAAGTCAGATAGATGAACATTCCTTACAAAGCGATATTAACATTTTACGTGACGCGCCTATAAGATTTCGTAGTAGCGTTTATTATTTTTAATTGGGCTATGCAGTTCCTTTCTCTACTTATGCCTTAAAATAATAATAGTTTTGAAACTGTTAGAATGTCAACGAGGCATACTTACGAAAATGTATATGTTCATAACCACGACCTCATCTACTATCCACGGATTCCATGTATGGATGATTATCTTTAGTGGTAGTGACATTTTCTTCGATTAGTATATCATATCCTCCGTACCAAACAGTTATTTACGTGGATAAATAGTCTAATTCGGGCATAATTTGAGTCATAAAATGGGAGAGCTCAAAACTATACAAACATAAGCTCTGAAAGGTAAAAAGTATATTTCCAAATCAAGCTTAATGTTGCGTAGAGGAGGCAAAGAGAGTTCAGAAGAGCTTAATTTTTTTAAACTAACAGATAAGTTTAGCAACAATTATAAAAATTAAAGAATGGATAAAAATGAATAATTCAAATATTGGTGCAAGAAAATGACGACATGTGGAAAGTTCGAGAGTACAAACTATTATTTGTAAACATGTGAGACACGGGCATACGTTTCTGGTGAAATAGCGAGACCCATAGGGAATTAGACAGCATCTCCCAACGGATAAATAATAACGCAAAAGCCGAGCCAGATTAGATATTGTAAATTTCTCCGAATTAGTTAAATCATGTAAAAATAAGGCGTTCAAACATGTAAAAAAGAGGCGTGCTATTAAAAAAGTGTAAAAAAAGGAAAAAGACAATATGTCTCACGTGTAATTTCTGAAAAATAAAATCTTAATAATAAGCGGGATTTCAGGGCGCGAGGGTTTTTCGCTTTATCCACACTTCCACATTCGTATTACAAATGCAAAGTTGAGTCTGATGTATCTAAATTAAGATTGTCTGTCTGTTTGATCTAAATTGTTTGACTTAAACTGTCCGATGGATCTAAACTAAGACTGTCTGTCTGTTTGCTACCTCTTCACGGCCAAACAACCGATCGGATCTTCGTGTAACTTTGCACACGTATAGTTTATGTTACGGGGATGGACATAGGATACTTTTTATTCCTAGAATATCTTTCCGGGTATATGTGTTTGTCTGACCTTCATGTTTCAACTACTAAACCAATCTTTCTCATCCGGAAAGACTCTCGGGAACTCCTGCCACAGATCTGTCCTGCGAAACAAGAAGGTGCCAATTATGGACTTTTAGGTCTACCACATGATGATACGAGACAGCAATTTTAACATGTTACTCCGATGTGGACACTGATTTCATCAGCTTTTGGTCGATATGTACGTAAGGGTTGGAAGTGAACGACTGCGATATATATCTTTTGATCAGACTGACCAAAGGGCAGACAATTACATCCACCGGCGAGATGTTGCAAATTATTCAAGTGTGAATCCTAATGATTTGGGTAGAATGGCTATTCTACCATCTTCATCTATGAACAGTACCCATAACTACACTAGCACTCAGGATGCATTTGCATACGTGCTAGTTTATGTATGGTCGTGCCGATCTCTCTATTACTTTCACGCTTGGTCGAGCTCAAAATGAAGTAGCAGATGAATCAATGCCAGGCGAAAAAGCTATTAGCCTGTGACAGGCATGATATCATTGCAAGTTCTAACATCAAAAGTTATAAAAACCGATGGTGGTTATAGCTGAAGGAACAATAGGCGGAAAAGTATTGTGCTTGATGTGTGGTATTGAATTGCAGAAACGCGGCTTGCCACACGAATATATTGTACTCTGGTTAAAAGTCAAGTTGAGACCTAATCAAATTGATAACATCATCAGCGCTAAAATACCTCATCCTCGTAATATCAAGGAACTACATGATATTATTGTCAAAAATATGATACATGCCCGTTCGGTCCTGATAATTGCAATTCCCTACGCATGAAAGTTGGAAAGTGTGCACGAAAATTCTTCACGACACCTGCACAAAGGAATTGTTCACAATGAAAACCTCTATCCCCTGTATCGAAATAGAGCAGTAGCAGGCGGAGGTCAAACTGCGGAAATCAAACGTTGCAATGACGGTTACGCTATTGCCCGTGTAGAAATTTGAGTCGGGAAAAAGTACTGCTTCTGATCTGCCTTCCCGAGATAATATCAGGCTTTGGTCGGGCCTTCCACCCTGGAATAGGTTCGCAATGTAACGGGTTCAAAGTTAGGTCCCGATCCGCTGTTCCTTTTCTTGGGAACTGATCAGGAACGGGCCGGGGAACAAGCAGAAAATAACCAGGAAAGTAGTACCGAGTAGATCGGGAGCTGATCAGGAACGGGTCGGAGAACAAGCAGTAAATGACCAGGAAATATTGATAAAACCAACCTCAAAATTACTTTTGTTGATATAGAGGACAAGAAAAATGAAAAAAAAAAAAATGGCGTACTATAGATATTAATAATTCACCGTGATAATGTGATTACATTTATTGTAATTATATCCTCTATCATATCAGCATATAATTTTTGTTGACTATCATAATGTATTCTTTATGATAGCATTGTCAGGCGTCGATTATTCTTAAAGAAAATAATATGATGATAAAACGGAGTATACAATTACAATAAATGTAATCATATTATTAAATTCAATTATTAATATCTTTGATGACGCAAAAAGTATTATTTAATAATAGGTTGGGATTTAATATTAAGGAAATGTCAATGTTCTCCCCAGAAAAAGGTTTTGTGATATTCCTAGTCTGTTCCAAAAAAGGGCCCGGTTAGGTAAATCGGACGAGGCAAGCCAGGCCTGAACCAGACGTCAAGTCGGGAATGCCCGGTCACATTTCTGCACGGGTGTCGACAATAGATGGGTAGTTTTGTATTCGCCTATTTTGATTAAAATGTTTAATGGTTATATAAATGTACAGGCTTGCAATACAGTTCATGCAATAAAGTACATTTGTATATACATTAACAAAAGGAGCGATCAAGCCATTTTCAACATAAGGAACACAGAGATTCCAAGTCCTATAGACGAAGTCAACACCTATCAGTCCAGTCGTTGCGTCCGTTGCAATGAATCAAAGGCACCCCGTCATAATACATCTGCCCACTTAGAAAATGGCAAATCAATCTACTTAATGAAAATAACTTCCGTGGCTGAGTATCGACCCCGCCAACTCCAACATGGACGCCATTTTTCGAGCTCTATAGTGAAGACGATTTTTCGGAAACTCTACTGTACGTAGGGGTGCTAAAATATATAACCTGGAACCAGCACGAACGGAATGAAAGCGCCGTGTCCAAGGTAGCCCTGTTCAGAGTTAGCCTGGTGTAGATCTCAGAGATGTCTTGGGCAGAATTTATACAGTGTACGTGAGTAACATGCAATGCATTTGTTGGAGATTGCTGTAACACTCTGTGGGAGAGCTGATCTCTTCCAGTGACCTCAAGAAGTGTGGAATTTTCGAAATTCAGAGGGACATATCAGGCACAAGGTATGTTGGAAAATGATGACCATTGGGATTCTACAATGGAAGAGGCCCTACAATTTAGGTCATCGGGCGAAGGTGAGAGCTTTTCGCAATATTAATAGCGATCTGTGGGCTTTCAAATCTACAGCGAATGTGGAAAAAGAACGAAAATAACATAGTTGATGACATACTCGTATTGCACGGGTTGTAAGAACTAAATGAAAACGTTACGCACAACGATGTCATATACAACGAAGCACTGACTAAGGTGGAAGACCAAGTGAAGATGATAATCAGAAAAAATGTATCGGGTTTAGAAATGAACCCACCGCGTAGAACAGGGGAAGTTAGCGATATAACGAACTGAACTACGATACTGCATTGTTGCAGCAGCAACTAGCGGAGTTCGTTCGACAATTCAATCCAGAACAAAAAACGGTTTCCGTTCATGTTTTGCAACAGGTTGATTGACGAAGATGAATTGTTGTTCCTAGACGTTCCGGACGATACTGGGACAACGTTCCTTTTCAATCTGCTCTCAGCAGAAATTCGGAGAGATCAAAGCGTTGCCGTTGTAGTGGCTTCTTCCAGGATGCTATTTGATGGTGGAATGGCCGATTCAATACTCAAGCTGCCACTGGACCATACCCATTAAGAAAAACCAATTGGTAACCTTACTAAATTAGTGTACGCGCTCGATTGTTGTGGCAATATAAGTTGCTAATTTTCCTCTTCCGGGTCCCGCGATAATTATTCAGAAGGTAGCACCTTCCAGCTGGAGTGATGATCACGGAGTAACATCGGTTGATGGCCGGTCGATAATTTTAGGTTAGGGGCAGGGGAAGGAAGAAGCAAGGGCTCTGCTTATTAGGCCAATTATTCTGCCGAACGCCTATGGATGGCAGCAGCTTGACGCCACATCGTGTCTCGGTCGCGAGATCTTCCCCCTCTTTCTCCCTGGCGCCATTATTCGGCCAACGGGTCCTAGATGGCGGATGACGCTATTAGGCGATAGCTCCATTCGTGGGACTCCAACGAGGTACGTGGGCGATATTTGGGCCTCACGATGACGGCTGGACACTGGGGTAATCCTTGATGTTCCCTCTTGGAGGATGCTGTCGATAATTTGGGTTGGCAGCCCTTGGGCTCCATGTGTCGGGGTTGAATGTTAGCGGCTTCAACGCTTCTCAGGCTCGTATGTTGGGGAGGGGGGGTGCCCGAATACAGCTGGCAATGAGTTTGTTATTGTACATCATAATGCCGACCTCGCGGGGCCGTTACAATGTCACGTAAATGGTGCGCGATATAAAAGAAATGCTTAAAAACAGCAATATCATTAAGGGGCTATACCAGTGTGACATTTTCAGAAAATCGATTTTTTTTGCCTTTTTCGACAGTTTAGACTTTCAAGAATATCCTTAAAAATTTCAAAGCCATATCTCTATCATTTTATCAGGCATAAATCGATAGTTAAGTCTTGAAATGCGTTTTTCTCGAAATGAAATTTTTCAAATTTGCTGACATTGTAACTCAAAGAGCAATTATCCGATTGACTTAAAATTTGAACTGAGTACTCTTGAATATATTTACTCTACAATGACGTAAGATATTTTTGATTGGATGAAAATTGACGATTTGGCATTGAAAAAACGACCATTTTGTAGGCAAGAAAACAAACGTTTTTTTATAACTACGCCATTTTGTTAGATTTTGATATTTTTCGAATATCCTACGTCATTCTACAGGAAATACCTTCCAGTTTAACGACATTTTTTCTTTTTTCGGTTTCAGCTACTCAATCGGCCGGAATCATGTCAGCAGTGGAGGAACTTTTTTTTAGCGCCTCCGAAGACAGCGCATAAGTCGCTTGGATCTCAATATTTTTCTATGAAAAAAATATGTAATATAGGTCAAATATAGCCAAATATATTCTTAATTGTCCGAAACATTTAATTGAGTACTTTTCTTCCTAAAAATTCCCGAAAATCACCCATATTTTCAGCGTTCACACTGGTATAGCCCCTTAAGTGAAGTGCACAAATAGGGACCGGGGGGATCTGTGTCGATGGCGTGCCAGAGCGAGCAGCGGAATTGCGACGTCAAGTTTAAAAGATATACTGCGACCTCTATTATCGGCACAGCAGTGGATGCGCCGCCCACTTTACCCCCTCCTAGGGTAGCGGGACTCTAGCGAGGCCCGCTACCCCCACCCGACTCACAGGCTCACTATATTCGGTACACAGTGGGCGGGGGGGGGGGGGGCTGCATCCGTGGAGGTTCCGATAATAGAGGTCGCAGTGTACAAAAGTATTGATGAAATCAAAGGCATTGCAATGTAATTGGTACGTTTGTCTTTCTTAAAAAATACAAATCAAGCGAAGTAAACCTAGATTATGTGTATTTTATTCATGTAATAAGATCTTGGTGTCCGTTTATTAAATCACGTTGGTCAATGATCGACTGAAGTCGATTTTTTCCGTTTTTTTTTGTCATTTAGAAGCGATATTTTTGTCAGTCATCACGAATCGAGGATCCTTCTCCTGTTCTCTCGTGTAATACAAATAGCGGTAAAGGCGCAAAAAACATATATAAAACGATACGCGGTTTTACCGCGAATCCCTCAGACCCCAACAAGCGTACCTGATTTATTCAGTTCAAGGGGAACATCTGGAGGATAAGTTTGAAAAAAAAATCGTTTTTATTTTTGCGCCGATCGGTAGTAGAACTTCTGAAGAATACACTCGTAAAGCACGTCCGTTTTGTGCAGATAAACGAACGCGCGGCGTGATTGTTCAGCACGCTTATCTTCTCGACCCCAACAATGTTATTATAGTTACCAGTAGATCTTTTTTTGGAAAAATGGAGTGTAACCTGGAATGGAAGGTGACCTTGTATAGTTAGTCTTTGTATATGCACAGTATATGTTACATGACAGTAAGTTACCAATAAGTAGGGCTCTTTTGCACACTAAACTTTAAACTCTTTTTTTTACAACCATTTTTTTAAGCTGGTGAGAAAGATGGAGCGCTTTTTTTAAGTTGGTGAGAAACCGCGCGAGGTGTCTCCTGATTTCGATGAAACTTCGCGGATTGCCAAAGTGAGGAATATTCGACACATATTTTTTTCGTCTTTGCAGAATCCCATTTTTAGGTGGTGAAACGCACCCCTGAAAATTAGGGGTTTTGTTTCCGATTTTCGGCGATAACTCTTGAACGGAGCGAGAGAAAAAAATCTAGTATAATGGTTGCGATAAAAATTATAATAATTTCAATATTGTTTATTGTAAAGTTCGATATTTTCAACGTCTATCTCGGAAGATTTTCATTAGTTTCTGCTGTACTTTTGCACGCGTCCAGAGGGTGTAAAAAAATCGATATATGTTTTTGTTTGTTTGTCGGCAACTCGCAATTAAAGGGTTGGAACCATACTTTCATTTTTTGCATGGATAAAGCTTTTGTATTGCAATAAAATACAAGCCATTTTTCTTCCCCCATTCGCTCCCCGGAAAATACATTCGAACGGTTAGTTTCGGTTCATTACATTTACCTACTATCTGTCTGCAATAGAATGATTAATTTTAATTCGCTTTAACATATATTGCTAATTTTTTAAATGGATATCCAAATTATAATACATTTAAGACATAAAAATCTCCTTTGCTTCATATTCCTCCTATAACTTCGTGTGATTAAACTTCTGCATAGCTAATTAATTTCGCGATATTCCACCTAATTTTTTATTAGTTTATTTTCACATAAAAGAGCTACATATTCGTCATGGACTGTTTTCCTTACAGTAATGATAGTTGTAAAAAACAATTACAAACAGTGACTTCTTACCACACGTGCAAGTGACGATCGCTGCTTCTCCATAAATATCGTACGTTAAGACGTTTTCGGAAAAGCTAAATTGTACGAAATTTTCGAAAGACCGCGGTTTCGTATCTAAATATCCACTTTTAAACAATGCACATTCGGAATTATTTGTAAACCACATGGAGGAAAACTGACCATGTGTAAGAGATTGTACTTAAACAATATTGTACCTCAAATGTAGTTTAACGGCGTAATCCCATAATATGACGACTTCGGAAAAGGGTTTATAAAGTTGATCTAATTTTTTTTCTCTTGACATAAGATAATTTTTTTATTATTCTAGAGGATGTAATATTACTTTCATAAGGAATAAATTACCGTCAACATTTGCAAATAAAAGAAACTTATTAACGTACGTACTATAATACAAATTTACATTATTTTCCATGATATTTCTTATAAAAGTAATATTACAGTCTCTGGAATAATAAAAAATAAGTTAATTTATAGAAAAAAAAAAACAAAATTCAGAATTATGAAAATAAGAAACGAAAAAATGATTAAAATGCGAAAAAGTCATCGAAATGGGACTTGATCTAAACGAACTCGTACTACTCAGCTTTTCGAAAAACGTGCTCACGTGTAAAAAGTCACGGTATTTTAAACACATTTTCAATGAATATCACGACTGTAAGGAATGTAATCTATAACGAATACGTAGTTCGATTATATCGGAATAATCCAATAAAAAAGGTGGTGAAATATCGTGAAATCAATTACTTATGCATCTGTTCAATCTCCGGAAGTTGGAAGAGAATTAACTCTATTAAGAGAATTAACTCTATTGAGTTGGAAGGGAATTAACTCTATTAAAATGTATTATATTTTGGCGATATTGATTGGAAAAATTCGCAAAATATGGGAATACGAATAAAAATTAATCTTTTTTGGCAGACTTATACTAGTCGAAAATATAATATAGTACACTTTCGCGCAAACGCGGAAAACCTTCGAAGACATTCAGAGGAATGAGCAGGCAAAGAAAAGGGCTTGTAAGCATTTCATAAGATATGTGTTAAAAGTCTCGATTTTTTCAATAAACAATATTCAATTTGTTTTTTTTTTATTGCAATTGTCACAAATTTCTAGTATTCGAAAAAAACAATAGTTTTTCCATTTAGAAATTTTATCCGGCTCGCTCTGTTCAAAAGTGGCTCCGAAAAAGAACCCAATTACCAAGGTGACGAATCGCCCCCAAAAAATACCGTTCTTAAGATATAAAAAAATTCTTATCGAATATTTTCACCCACTCCGGTTTTCGCACCTCGCCCGATTTCCTTGTGAGAAGTATTGATTTACTTGATCTTGTTTTATTCAAACAGTAATTTGTTTGATTCAATGGAAACCAGTTCCGGTGATTTTCTACACAAAGTTTCGTAACAAATTAAATACTACTTAAATCTTACTTGTATATAACCGTTTGCTTAATCTCATTAAATACGATTAAGTCGAATAGATCGTGATTCTCTGTATTTACAGCTAGCTGGATTATTAATAAAAGTTGGTATCGTAGTTTGCATCGTTGCGGTGCACCAAAAATTCTTTGTTATTTTTTCGTTTCTTCACTTTTATTACTATCTAAATTCTCGTTCATGCAGTTTTAGGTTACGGATCCTTAATCGTCTTCTTTAAAAATATGTCTGACATTTGTAGCCTAAACGAGTCAACAAAAATTGGCCAATACGAAAAAAAAATAATAATTTCGTTGCATGCCAACGATGCAACCTTCAATACCATAATAAAAGTTTCATTAGAATTATTCAATATAGTACAATAACGTACAATACAAATATATTTCCAGCCGCATTGCTGGATGTGTTTGTGTTCGTGAGTGTTTCATTTTCCGTTATTTCATTTACGACGTTTCTTTCGTACCATGTCCATTGTTTACAACTTACGCACAGGGCATGAAACAATCCACACGGTGTGCAGCCGTTTTAACCGTTTTGTTTTATTACATTAATTTTATTATTTCAATCGAAATTATTGATCGCGATGACGAAGCATTATTTACACCTCCACGATTCCAGGTAGTCCTCGAAGAATTACAATATTCTTACGAGATGTTGATCATAACGATCATAGTATTTAGTAAAGATGTTAACAATCATAACAATGTTCGTTGCCGGATTATTTACATTATCGCTTCTATACCTACGTAGCAGGGACCTCTTATGCATAGAAATGTTAAATGAAGAAGAAATCGAATCCAAATTGTGCCATCGAAAATACTCTTGAAGTACTGTTGTCAGTTTTTACGTCCGTTTATTTTTCTTTCTTTTCCATTACAAATGAGGATATTGAGATTCCTTTCATCGAGAGACGCGACAAAGTCGTAACGCCAAGTAATAAAAAATAAATAGATAATGCATTTTTATATTCAAAGCTAAAATGTAGCTATAATGAATTCGAGAGGTGGGGGTTATCATTATTACTATTATTATTGTTGTTGTTCTTGCAGTTGTTGTTGTTGTTGTTATTATTGTTATTATCACTATTATTATTGTAACATCAGACGCTCGATTCTAGCTGATAATTTCGAATTATCTAAAGTTATTGAATAAATTATGATATTTATACATATATACATACAAATATTATGTATATTCATTGCAGTATAAATTTTTGGCGCCACCATTATTTGGACAGTAATCACAATCCTAAAAGTTTCCATCTCTAGTGGACATTTTCTACGTTAAGACTGAATGATTCGAGGCAAAACATCTTTCGATCTCGTGTTACTTATTCTCCAACTTATATGTCTTACCACAAAAAAAAGGATAAATATATCTGCGGATCGCCTAATAATTTTTCCGACTAAACGAAGAGATTCGTAAATACAGGGTGACCTGTTACGAATGGATAATCCTGCAAATGTAGATAGGTAAGATCGTGTCCTACCATATTCTGGAATTTCAGTTTAGTAAAAGTCCCACGGTTTTCGAGATTTTCGGTTTTATGTTATTTATTGAAAAAAAAAATCATCTGGTTTTTCGCATGCCATTTCTACAAATCATATGAATCGACAATAACCAAGCACCTTTTTAAAATAATTAACACGTACGCGTAGTACATTTTTTTTAAACCGCAGCCCATGAAAGTCAGATTTTCGAATTTGTTTGTAGGAAAATTCTGCATAAGATCTTTTTTCATAAAGTTTCCTTAACATTTAAGGCTGAAAAGAAGACTTTTTTAGATAAAATAAATAACTAAAAGTATTTTTTTTAAAACCGAGTCAAAAAAGTTATCGTTTGCAGAAATGGCTTGCGAAAAACAAAAAGCAGATGATTTTTATCTCGAAAATCGTGCAACTTTTACTAAACCGAAATTCCAGCATGTAGTAGGACATGATCTGACCTATCGACAGTTGCAGAATTATTCATTCATAACAGGACACCCTGTATAAATATATATATATATATATGTGGGTGTGTGTATATATATATATATATATATCTATATATATATATGCATAGGATGTTCCATTTCAATCTTTCCACGCAAATATTTCGAAACCTATGCGTTGTTTGAAGAAATGTTTTCGATAAAACTACCACCTTAAGAACACATCCGATTATGCGGATGATTATTCGGTCACATGGAGAAGAAAACCATTTTCTCGCTTTGAGCGTAGAGAAAATTGGAACGATTGTGAGTAATATTGAATGACCTTGGAAGACCAATGTATTATATGTAAACGAATTCAAATCCGAATGTTTTGCACACTTAGGTATTTACCTTTCAAAGCTCATTTCAAAGGGTATAGATCCGTGCAATAAAGCGATGATCACTTTAGAATCTCGGAGTCGGCTCCAGCCGGACAATGATTGTATTCTTGGATGTCCCAGCAAATAGTGTACGAGTTTAATTTCAAACATTTTTTCACCAATGCATACTTCGAAACATACTGTCATGACAAAAATTTGAATGGGACCCCGTGTACAAATATATCGGTTGTGCTGTTTTAAACGGGATGATGAAAAATCACAAGAACTGTACCCCTGATGGAAATCAATTTGGAATCAAAGTTGTACAGGTATGAGGAGGTGATTCCATGGTCATAATATCCAGTTTGCCAGAAGGACCGTCATTATTAAATGAAAATCGCTACCAGTTTTACCGAAGCAGCTCTATATAAAAATTAAAAAAAAACACATTTCCTCGAATAAGAAATGCCGGAATTGTGACTTTTGGAAGCTCCCACTGTGTCTATGCGTGATTTACCACTAGGAGGTGATCGTCCACGAATTTGGTGATTGCGGAACCAATCTCAGTAAAATTCTTTTTGGTCCGGTGAAAAATGACGTAAAGCAATTTTATTGCATCCGTCAGTGTATCCAGCTGGCAATGTGACCATTGTACAGTATTTCCGTCATGAAAGCGCGGTTGAAAAATCCCCAAATGGGTCTGTCCGGTTGAAAAGATATTTCAACAAAAATCGAAGGTGCTTTAAGGAGAAAAAAAACATGGCTACGTTGTCAACGTTGTCGGAAGAGGCGTCAAGTTCGTTCGGTAATCGGTTCGAAAACAAGCAGAAAGAAAAAAAATTATCTCTCGCTTAAAAATTCCTAGAGTTACAGCACTTCGAAGATACTATATTAATCACTGCCTTCATAAGCATTAAGGCGCTATTTTACTGTGGCGGCATGAAAAGTCAAATTTTTATTTGTTGCATTTTTCAACTCTATTCAATCATAGAATTGATATCCAGTCGCCGGTAAAGTCGATTTTCACTTTGTCGACTCAGTGCGGCGCTTTAAAGTAGCGGTGCGCGCGCTCTACTACGTCTGCCCGCTGCGCGACTGTGGCAGATGTTGGGAACAGCTGTTTTGAATTTATACCTGAGTATAAACATATACCCGTATACTTTTATACATTTATTGTATAGTAATAGTCTCTCTTTTCACTGTGTGAATAAAAGGACTCTCTACCGGTTAATATCGTATATCATAGTATAGTAAACTTTAAACACGTTTTTCTCAAAACGACTTTTTTCATCTGGCGTTGGTGATGTCGGAAAAACAGCTTGACCAATAGGGCTAAAAATTTTACTGCATATTCAGCATATGTATGGCTATCGTCCGAACTAGAATTATTTAAAAATATCAATTTTAACTTATACCTTCGCCCGAATTATGACGAAAAAAAACAAGTTTTTCGAATACTTTTGGAAAAAACACCTCCATCTTGTTATTTTGCAATATAAAAAAAACAATGATAATTCGGGCGATAGCGACACTTATACAGATTAAGAATCTTTTTCAATTTCTTGTTTCCGATTACCTGAAGAGCGCAAGTCATCAACGCCAGCAACGTACTTTTTCCATGCCTTTACACGATTATAAATTATTTAATAAATATATATTTATATGAAAAAAAAATTGTTTTCTATTCTATACGAGTGTGCCTTTAAGGGGTAAGACCACTGTAGAAATTTAAAAAAATCGATAACGTCTTGCTCGAGCAGGACGTTAATTTGGAAGGCCAACTGTATGGTGCAGGCATCGCTGATCGAAGGTATATAAAATTTATCAACGATTTTTCCGTGCCGAAAATTTTAAACGCGTTTTTCGCGAAACAGCTTTTTTTGCAATTGGCGTGACAAATAACTTCAACAATTTTCACTCGATTTACTTCAAATTTAAAAGTTATGTTCCTAATTGCATTTCGCAGAGAAGTACGTACGGAATTTCTGATTAATCGAAAACTTTTCATTTTATGAGCAGTTTTATACGAAATTTTTCACTAAAAAATCTTCACTGAAATTTCTTAAGTTCAAATACCTGCAACTTTTGAATAAAACAATATTTTTTAAATTCCGTACCTACTTCTCTAGGTATTCTAACGTAGATTGACGAGAATTTTCGTTCTAGGTAAAAAATTGTGGATGCTAAATGTCACGCCGCGGAGTGCCTTAAAAAAAGATAACAAAAGAAAATATTCGGCCATGTTGTACATAAAAAAAATATATATATATTTTTTAACAGCTTAATATTTATACTAAATAGATCTGTAATTAACTTTATGAGTGAATCACTTTTTCATACGAAAAAAATTGTTAAATTCAGACATGATTTCACACCCGTCACTGTGGCCTAACCCCTTAAGCAAAAAATAAGTTTGTACCGATACGTGGAACAGTTAAAAAAATGATTAAAAATAGCTTATTTTTTTAGCCGTCACACTAGAATAGCCCCTTAAGGCGAAGTGTCTCACACCAGCCGAGCGGCCACAAGATGGCTAATATTTCGAAAAAAAGGAACACTGTCCTCCCTGTTGAAAAACGGACAACGTCCATCGTTTTGTATGTTCCGAATGAAATCCGTCTACGAGCAAACTTTGCCGTATGATTTTTACCGACCGGACGTGTGACACGTGTCCTCAAATGCCGTGAACGAACTGAAGGTTGCGGCGTCGTATGAACATCCGGTGTGTGCACCTGGGTATTCCTCGTTCACAGCCCCCAACTGACTTTACGAGAATTAACACTAACACGAGTGAATGCTATCAACCGTATATGCGTTGCGTTCGTAAGCATTCCTAGTGAAACTCTCCAAAACAGCAGCAATTTTGGAAAAGTATTTTCATGACAGAAAGTCCTCTTTGTATCCAGATGTCAATCTGACAATGCAACTTCCAAACAAGAGGCATTTTCTTTACCTTGGACCTGCATTTAATTTGCTTATAAATATGCGTCATGGAACAAACGAGGCATTTCACGTATAGATTTAATTCCGAAACTTTAACCATTTTTTATTAGTATGAATTATAAATATATTATTATACGCAATACTTCTCGAATGACAGGTATTGTTCGATTCACTAATTATTGAGGCTTACCACGTAGTTAATTTTTGAATTCTTCGTCGACCTCAATCGCTTCGAACTACAATAACTCAGGAATTACGGAGACCACGGAGAATATTTTTATCAGATTAGTTCAGTTTTAAACGTGCTTTTATAACAAAAAAAAATCTCCAAATGAAAATAAATCTTTTTCCGTTTATCTTTTTTCCGAAGGGATATTTATTTGAAAAAAGCTATTTTGTTCGGGTCCTAGAATGTTAGTTTAAAAAAGTATGACGGTTAAGGGGTCGTTCTTGAGATATTTTACAATTCCGTTTAAAACGAGGCACCCTATAAGTCGATGTATATATATACAGGGTGTCCTGTTATGAATGGATAATCCTGCAACTGTCGATAGGTCAGATCATGTCCTACTATATGATGGGATTTGATATATTTTTTAAAGTGGGGTCAAAAAACGTTATCATTTGTAGAAATGGCATGCGAAAAATCCGAAGCCGAAGATTTTTATAACGAAACGCGTGGGAGTTTTGCTAAACTGAAATTTTAGCATATAGTAGGACATGATCTGACCTATCGACAGTTTTAGGCTTATCCATTCATGCCCACCTGTATATATATTAGGGCAGAATTTTGAGCTTTATTTTTTTCCCTCTTTCTCATCATCCAATTATCTTCTTATAAGAAAAAAAAAAAAATTGTCGCCGAAGCTGCGAGCGGTCAACATTTTTTGAGGTCAATTCTCCCAAAAATTCAAATTTTCATTAAAAAGACGACTTTTTTTTCCGTCCACTTCTCACCTATGAATTTTACACTTTATAACTTTTAAAATAATCTCGCGAAAGCTACAGCCGGTCAATGAATATTTAGTGGTCGCTCAAGAACTTCGAAATTTCCAATCTTTGCCAATTTTTTTTACTCTTCTCACTCATAAATTCAACGCTTTGTAAAGTTTTGAAAATAAATAATTCTTTTTTCTTTAGAAACAGATTTTTCAAATTTACCTCACCCTTCCAACCCAATAATTTTAATCTTCGTTCTCATAAAATAATTCATGAAAGCTCTGGTCTGTAAACACAATGGTAGATCGTTTTATTCGTAAAATTGAAATGGCAGCTGTTTCCCGCGCATCGTAATGCGTCCCACAGTTGGTCTCGTTAGACAAGCTGCGGACCAATGGTAGCTGTACTCTATTACGAGTGACGCCATAATACAATACAGTCGAACCTCGATGTAACGAATCTCTAGGGAAGTTCGATATATCGAGTTTTCGTTATATCGAGATCATGATGTTTAAAATGTTTTTTTAAAAAGAAAAATGAGTGGTATAAATATAGCGACATTTTTTAAAGAAACACAGGTTCAAATTAGAGCCATTTTTACAAGCGATTACCAATTAGGGCACAATGTATATTATTATGTTGTTATTTAAAGGTTTCGGGTGTCTATCTGAAGGGAGTGGACAAATCTTCGTTATATCGAGGTTTGACTGTAACACATAATAATACATAATAATACACATCGTCTAATTGCTGTTTGTTACAAATTATTATAATAATTTATTCAGAAAATGTGACACTCCGCTGTTTATTTTCTTTTTACGCTACAAGAAATTATAGTGCATGCGTCATTTATTTTTTGCCGGATATTCTGAATTTCGAAAACCTTCAGCGACCACTAAATAATCATTGGGCGCGCGAGAGCTTTCGCGAGGCTAATTTAAAAATTATAAAGCG
Source organism: Ophion obscuratus (assembly GCA_964007375.1). Classification (NCBI taxonomy): domain Eukaryota; kingdom Metazoa; phylum Arthropoda; class Insecta; order Hymenoptera; family Ichneumonidae; genus Ophion; species Ophion obscuratus. Next base: position 33,229,576 of record OZ023322.1, on the reverse strand, counting down.
TACAATTCGTGGGTGAGAAGTGGGCGAAAAAAATCGATTTTTAAAAATGAAATCTTGAATTTTCGAGAGGCTCGAGCGACCTCTGAATATTCGTTGACCACGTGCAGCTTTTGCGACAATTTTTTTTTTCTTTACCAAGATAATTGGATGGTGAGTAAATAGAAAAAAAATAGAGTTCAAAATTGTGCCACCCTAACATCTACAGGGTGTCCCAGAACTGAACCCGTTCCCCGAGATGGGGGTTCGGGGGTGAAATTCCGAGTCGATTGATATAAGCATATGTGAGTCTCAGATCAACCCTCGAATTATTATTATTTTTTAAAGGCGGCCGCACCTGATTGGCCCGCCTTTAAAAATTCACTATAATTCAGGGGTTGATCTGAGACCCACACATGCTTATATCAATCGACTCAGAATTTCACCCCCAACCCCCCATTTCAGGGAACGCATTCAGTTCTGGGACACCCCGTATATATATACAGGGTGTCCCATTTTAATCTTACACCTGAATTTTCTCGAAAAATATTGCTCGGACGAAATATTGTGTGGAACAAAACTTCTAGGGATTGAAGGGGCACGTTTGAAAAAAATTTATTTGAAGAGCCAAAATTCAAAATGGCGGCGTTACAAAGGCTGACATGTTTTTTTCAAACGGAAACATAACTTTCTTTTATTGCCAAAAAATTTGTCAGCTGAAAACTAAAAACTTTTGTTGAAAATTTTTTTTGATAAAGTTCATAGTTTTCAAGTGAGAACATCATTTTCAATTATTTCAGATGTATCCAGGATTTGTGTGTGTGTATGTGTTTTTCTACCCATCGTGATCAAAGTTCGTCAAGGATTTAAAGAAACACGTTTTTGGGCCTGAAAATGCCACAAACGCTATTAAAATGGAAAAAAAACTATTTTTCATCGATTTTACTCCAAAATTTTCTCATGAAATATCGTCCAAATTTGAAAACAAAAAAACAAAAATTTTCAACAAAAAAATTTGATTCTTTTTTTTGTTCAAGTGGTCATACATTCGAAAATACAACATTGAGCGGCTTGCCGTGAGACATTTAGTCTAATTGTCCCTACCACCGGCATTTGCGTTAGCCAAAGCGTAGGAGGTTGCATGGCTGAGTCTGTTGCAGACCATTCGCGTTACCCAGAACTTGAAAACTATGAACTTTATCAAACGTTCTCACTTGAAAACTATGAACTTCATCAAAAAATTTTTTCAACAAAAGTTTTTAGTTTTCAGCTGACAAATTTTTTGGCAATAAAAAAAAGTTATGTTTCCGTTTGAAAAAAACATGTCAGCCTTTGTAACGCCGCCATTTTGAATTTTGGCTCCTCAAATAAATTTTTTTCAAACGTCCCCCTTCAATCCCTAGAAGTTTTGTTCCACACAATAGTTCGTCCGAGCAATATTTTTCGAGAAAATTCAGGTGTAAGATTAAAATGGGACACCCTGTATATATTTATTTTTATATATATATATATATATATATATATATATATATATATATATATATATATATTTATATATATATATATATATATATATATATATATATATATATATATATATTTAACGCGACATATATATACATATACACACGTATGTACACGTACATAGGCATACAGTATACCAGAGGGGAACGGATGTGTCTGTGCGTGTGGACGTGGTTCGCAATAGACACTTTGAGGTACACATTAACTATACAATAATTTAAATATCGAATTTCTAGTCTGTCATTTCAAATCGCTCGTTTTCTTCTTGTAAGATAGGAAATATTCAACTGTGCTTTAAAGGGTCTGTTCAGTAGTTGCGGCAGAAGAATCGTTATCTTCGTTTCCTCTTTCTTGACCCAATGTACGCAGCGCCTTGATTGTTCCCAAAAAGTACCTTAAATCTCTGTTTTTTATTCCCTTTTTTTTTATTTTTCCCTTCTTCAATTTTCTATTTAATTTTCATGATTGCCAGCCGTCAGTTGTTGCACTGCAACAAACGGCATGCGGTTCTCCATACGCTCGTATCGATCTCTCTGCCTCGGTCGCTGTCTCGCGTTTTCTCTCCTTTTCGTTCGCCAATGCAATTTATCGAGCGAGAGCCGTCCAATGTCTTACCCGCTAATTCCATATTGGCCCCGCGAGTTTCCTTATTTCGCTGTGTTTCTCACGCTAAAATACATGTCGTAAATCACTTCGCCGGAATCGAATACACGCCCGCATATACGAAGGACGAGAGTCCGGGTGAAAATGTCTCGAATTATCCGTAGTTGGAGTACGATTATATTGGATTTTTAATGCTAAGTGGAACGATTTCGGTACAACGGGTGGACATTACGCTCGTATAGAATTGCAAGCTCGTTAATTTTTTTCGGATAATTTTTGTTTTTTCTACCAAGATGCGATCGCCTAAACCATAGACAATATCACAAGCGTCTTTCAGGATCGAATTTCTATCCGTATAAGCGAGTTTTGTTTTATTTTTAAAATAAATATTCTATTTTTTTAAGGGGGGAGAAAAAAATAAGCTGTTTTTCATGATTTTTTTTAAAAAGGAAACGTTTTTTCACCATTTTCGAGACTCAGGGTTTAAATTTGTACTACTTTTGGCTGTTACATGGTATTTTTTAAATTTATTAATTTTCAAAAAGGGCGGAGGTATGGCGTGGTTTTCTAAATTGCAAGTTCAAAACTGGCGTGACGTATAGCTAAAAAACTGTTCGACCGATTATGATGAAATTGGGTATAAATCTTTCCAACCTCGTTGTCTCGAACATGAGCCTAAATGTTTTCGGAAATTGAAAAATATATATATTTTTTGTTGCAAAATGTAGCCATTATTTTCGGAAAATTCAATATTTTTGTTAGAAAGCGTACAATTTCATCGATTTTCAATATTTCTCACTTTTTCTTGGTTCATATTCTGCGTATGAGTGTCAATGAGAGAAAAACCTTCGTCGACTTTTTTTTAGATTAATCCCGCCGACGCTACGTGTCACGCCGTCTGACAACATTCGCCGCAACTCGTTTAGAAGACAGTGCCGTAACTCCGACATTTTTGAAGATTAATAAAAAAAATACCACGTAACAGGCAAAAGTAGTAATGAAACATACCCTAGGTCCAAAACATGGTGAACAAATCTTTCGTTAAAAAAAAACATGAAAATCAGCATTTTTTTCCTCGCCTAAAATTATCTCTCCTCTTAAGGCAGGATTCTACTCCGAAACTTTGAAAAAAAAAATTTTTTTTTTTACATTTTTCGAAAGTAAATATGTTCAAGAATGTTCGGTCAAAATTTTATAAAGTTCCAAGCAGTCTAACTATCCTTTTTCGCCTTTCGAACGCACCTACCTGAGCGCGCTATTGTGACCCGCCCGGCGCGCGGCCCGGACTCACCAAAACTTTAAACGCATTTTTCTCGAAACGACATTTTCAAGTACCGTGGTCGTGATAACTCAAAAAGTACTGAACCGATCCTTATGAAATTTGGAACACATATTCTATATGTGTGTACCAACCGACCTAACTACAATCAACTTAAAATTTTGATTAGAACTATTTTTTTATTGCAAAAAAGACCCAAAAAACGCATTTTTTTTCGTATTTTAGCCGCCATTTTGTTAATTTTGCACGTATATAAAATATTCTAGTTAGGTCGGTTCCTGAAGACATACTGAACATGAAACTATTTGATTTTTTTGTTTCAGACCATCCGTCGGGAAGATTTCACGACCACGGCAACGGTACCTGCGTTCCGAGGCGTTGGCTTTAAACATATTTTACGTGTACAAAAAATGAATAAAATACATTTAAAATTTTTTTTTTATGTACTTAAAGAGTGTATTTATTGAACAGTTTAAACCCCATATCGATATCTTTAATAGTATTCTCAGAAAAAATTCACGAAAATAGCGTTTTTTTCATGGTTTCAAAGTAGAATCCTGCCTTAAACTCGAAATACGCGATAAGGCCGGTGACAAAAGAGGTGATAAAGATTTGTATCGAATTAAGTAAGTGGTCGTATTTCGTAAAAAAAAAATAGGATCATGGAGATACTGCTCAAAAAAATGTTCTTGATCACGTTTTTTAAAATCATTTTTGACGCGTATTGTTTTTCAAAGTAACTCACTATTTTTTGCATTTCCATATTATTTCCCGAAGTTTTCTCGTACTCTGATTCGTTATGATTTACGTGTAATTTTCATTTGTCATCTTATAGACTTCTGCAATGTTGTGATTTTTATCATCAAGAAAGTAATTTTAGATGTTGTAATTTACATAATCAAGAAAGTACTTTAAATGTTGTAATTTACATAAGAATAAAAACAAAACAATTTCCATTGCAGTCATTTGCATAATCGAGAAGGTAAAACTATGGTTACACAAAGGACCTATGTCTCGAAAATTTTCCGTTTCGATTCTGCACTGAAACTTAATTTTTTTTAAATTATAACCATTATCTATTTTCACCAATCCTCGTACTTATCAAACGATATGGTCAAAATAACGTAAAATCCGAATAAAATTGTTTGTATAGCTGTTGTCATTGCATACGAAGAGAGGTTGTCATAAGCAGAAAAGAGATTTGGATAAAACTCCTCGGTATTACAGTGGACCACTATTAACGTGCCATGATCATAACACGATAAAGTTCATCCCGTCGCATTTATACGGGGTAGGTTACCCAGTTAATAAGCCGGAGGTTTTGGTGTTTAAATTCACCGTCGTTATACTTTTCAATTTCACAAATAGTCACCAACTGTATTGATTTTAGCAGCGAAGTATTTGCATCAATTAATTCAATTAAAAAGGAAACAATCGTAGTAGGACAACATTAGTTTTTCCCCACAACGAAGTTTTCACATTATTGTTAGCAACATTATTGATACGAATACAAAATATCGTTTCCCCAGATTATTGATTTAAAACAAATTGAAAGTAAAAGCTTTTTTTTTTAACTGACGCGCAAATTATTTGTTAGTATCTCTCGCCATTGCCCTATCGTATTTCGGCCCTGTTTGACGACAATATTTTACTTTATGAGTATTGTTATATTGAAAACAAAAAAAAAAAATCCAGAATACTCGGTATATTTCGTAAAAGGAACGTCCTAGCAAAGACAACTTTTGTTTTCAATAACCTCAAATTTTCCATACCATTAGGCAAAGGAAACATTTGCTGATTTTCATGTTTCGTTTTTTAAAAAGAAACATTTTTTCACGATTTTTAAGACTTCTGAACTGTACTTTCAAAACTGGCGTGACGTATTGCTAAAAAACAAATCGACCGATTCTGATGAAATTTCGTATAAATCTTTCTAACTTTATTCTTTAAAACGTGCCTCTAAATGTTTTGGAACATAGAAAAAGTATTTCTTTCGGAAAATTCAATCTTTTTGTTTAAAAGCGTACCATCTCATCGATCTTCAACATTTCTCACTTTTACTTGGTTCATATTCTGCGCATGAGAGTTAATGAGAAAAATATTAATAAAATTGGACCCGGTGCGTTGGTCTAGTGGTTAGCGTGCTGGCCAGCGGATCGGGAGGTCGCGAGTTCGAAACCCAGTCGCGTACTTTCGTCGGAAAATGTTTTTCTTCGACATTTTTCGGCGAAAGACGACTAGTTCCGTGACTGGGAAGCGAACTTGTGACCGGCTGTATCGGTATAGGTTTTCCGCAGTTTCCCTATACCCATGGCAGATATGCCATGGTGAATGCGATACAGAGGGGGAAGTCGGCTGCGGCCGCGAGGTGGGGGGTGTGGAATGGGGAGGTAGGGGTGAGTTGTGGAATAGTTTGACAGAGGAGGTTTGGATGTGGAACGGAAGGGGTTATAACGAAGTTCAGGGGGATTGGGGCTCGTAAAAAGGGGAAGACCCTGTACGACTGGAAGAAAGAAAGAAGAAATATTAATAAAATTAATTTAAAAATTAACAAAAGATTAAGATTAATAAAAAATACCATGTGACAGCTAAAAGTAGTAATAAAAGATGCCCAAAGTCTCGAAAATGGAGGAGAAATCTTTTCTTTAAAAGAAAATCATGAAGATCAGTAATTTTTTTCCTCTAAAAGCATGGAGGAGAAGGAGGAGAAATCTTTTCTTTCCTCGAGTAATTTTTTCCTCTGAAGGCATGGAGGAGAAATCTTTTCTTTAAAAGAAAATCATGAAGATCGGTAATTTTTCCTCTAAAGCCCCGCCCCCCCTCCCTTAAAAAAGGCATGAGTTTGTATCAATTATATACGGAATATTCATCACAATTTTTCGTTACACTGATTTTTCCGTTACATTTAGTGAATTAGCGTAAATATTTTACGCTACAAAAACAAGTTGGTAGATTACGAATTCAAAATATATTAACCGAACCGGTATAAATGCTGTGGGTCAAACTTTGAGGTTTTTTATTTTCTGAATACCGGTGAATTGCATCTTATTATATGACAATGGGACACTACTGGTGAATGATAATACAGTGGAGCTTTTCTTCAAATTTCTCGGTTACGAAAATGTCTCCACTATAAACCTCATAGCGTACAGCTTTACGTAAACTGTCGATAATCAAAGGACACTAAAAGGTGAAGTCTCAAGGGTGGACTTCGGTTAACAGTCCTCCCTAACTCGCTCATAGGGACAGAATAAAGCAGAACCAAAGCTTTCAAAGGCGTACGCTAAAAGTTCGACTTTTCGAAAAAAAAACAATATCATCGTGTGAGTAAATTGCTTTTACAAATTGTACGATATCAAACGACTCATCCGTACAACGATCATTCCACCTTGTATAAAATATTTAATCGTATTTTAGGAACACGTAAAATTCTATCCACCGCTATTTGAAAAAACGTCTACGACGCCTCATTGGGAGTTGAGAGCGTATTGATACAACTGACGAACAGGATGGCATCCGTATGAATTTTTATATTTCCATATCCTGTTCATTTCTCTACGAACCGAAGGTGTATATCAATTTTGAAAATCGTACATATAGAATTTGGAACGAGTTATCGGCATTCGACGCCATCTTTGCATTTATACAATGAGTCTTGTGATGAAACACTACGCTACAAGCACAAACGTGAACGTTCGTAAAATCATTGATGCTCGCTGTGCACGATGGCGTATAAACTTCGAGCTCAACATTTTATAGACTATCCTTGTGTATTTTTGGGTATGGTTCTGTGCGTATATGCGTATGATGCGAAAGTCGTATTTAAATTTTGTTAAATTTTTCGAAACACTTTACGCGTTCTAAATTGTCTACACGTCAACGCAACGAACGAAAAGTTAATGTTCAAATTGACACTGTTAACAGGCAAATTTATGTATATAATTTGACGCGCTTACACACACATATATATCCTACCGTTATCGATGTATAGCTAGTGATGTTTTTCGACAAGATACCGATTGAGAGAACCAATTCTGTACACGTTAATCCTGAGTGTTTTATTTTTGTCTGTGTTTCTCGCTGTTAGGAAAAAAAACGAAAAAAAAAAACATGTTGTTCGCTCGTACGTGTCAACTTTTACGTATCGTTTTAAAATATACTTTTTATTTGTCAATTATTATCGATAAACGATTTATCTTATTCGTTATTATTCGTAGTTCGATAATTGTATGGGATTCAATTTGCATTGCATCGAACGTGTTTGCTTAGAAATTAGCATTACAATAAAACGATCATCGGCTCAGCCCGAGATCACCGCTGAGAGGTACACAGAATATCGTAATTAGGTATTTATCTTGCAAAGACATCGTAATAATATATACATAAACGTATCGTATGCGCGTGTCTCGCACAATCGTCGCATTTTTTTTTCTTTCTTCTCTCTCAATAGTATTCCACGCTGCTTTTGTATTATTTTTCAAAAAGTTCTACGCATTTCTCTCCCTTTGACTACGTATAATATATTTTTTGGATCAGAGAACGGATTGTCGTTTCGTGTTTGAGTTGCGAATACAATGTTTTCGTCAAAAATAATAAGACATTGCACTCCTGCTTATCGATCTTACTGATTGATAATCGATTAATATTTACGTTCATTTTTTGTTGCTGTCGATGAATGTGCCCGCACATGTACGCGTACTTCGATTCTTTAAAATTTAACATTAGTGAAATTATTGCTCGAGTTCATCGTTATTTTCGTTCCAAAAGACGTTGACACCTTTGGCCGTTTTCATCCCGGGTGAGATGAAAAATCTGCGAGTTTACTATATTCGAAGGGTGCCAATTTCTGGTCCCTCTCTTTCTCCCCCTCTCCTGCATTATTATTATTTTGTTTCTATTGCTTAACTAGTTTTAAGGAAAACAATTGAGTGCCTTCACAACCCTTTTTACTCGTAATCAACTAGCAATCGTATGAACCAGTCATATTTGATTTTTTTCTTCCTTCTTGTATCGCTCGGCTTAGTTTTCAGGCGTGTGGAATTGTTGCACTTTGGAGATTTCGATAGTCGACGAGCTGTTCAGCGAGGCTCTCGAAATACGTTTTTTTCGTCCAAGACTACGAGCCTTGTCGCCTCTGCCATCATCGAGCAAGCCCGGGCGAATTGTTTGTGTACAAGGGCGAGAGAGAAAGAGAGAGAGAGAGAGAGAGCCCGAATACTATATGATAGCAAAGGTTACGAAAATGGAGATCCGAAACCTCCCTCCTCAAAAGAAAGTGCGTTTTAACTCAACGGCCGTCGACCTCTTCTCTTTTTTTTATTTTTTTCGCTATTAGTACAGTCGTGCTGGCGCCGAAAAACCTCGTCATCGAAAAAAATTAGAAGGAAGTTTTTTGACAGGTGATTCTGTAGGTGCCGCGGGTGCTAAATCCAAGTTTGCCTAAAAATCGGGGTGCAGGGTTTTTTTAGGGGATGAAAGGGGATGGGGGTGGATTGATGCCTAACTACAACCCCTACGAGGTCGGCGCCATGGGACAAAAGGTTCAGAAAAATCCGGGCTTTAGTTTTGTCCGCAGCGCCGAAGTCGTGGAAGTTCATTTTGGGGCTGAAAGAATGGGGTGACATTTTGAAAAATCAGTTTTAATTCAATCACTCTTCAGGAAAAATTCGTACCTTTTTGTTCGAATGGGAACGTTGTAGCCCTTGAAAAGACACGTCGATCGAGTGTTTGATCATCGCTCCCGATAATATGTTGACCCCCAAAAAAATTGTTGAAATGCGAAAAAAATCGATTGTTTATTGAATAACTCAAAAAGAATCGATTTTTTGGGTATGATTTGAATGTACGGAATGTAGAAAATAATTTTTTCTGTATTTTCGTTTTTATGGACCACCCTTGAATTTTGATTTTCCAACCCTTCTCGGGGGTTGAAAATTCACAATGAAGTTCTAGAAAAACTATTGACCGCACGAATTTGCCGGCGTGGAACAATTTGTACCTTGAACCCTGAGCTACATTTTTGTCCACAGCGCCAAACTCGTATCTCTTTATTTTCGGCCAACAGTTTTCCCAGAATTTCATTTTGAATTTTCAACCCCCGCGTGGGGTTGGAAAAAGCAAAATTCAAGGGTGGTCCATAGAAACGAAAATATAGAGAAAATTATTCTCTACATTTCGTACATTTAAACCATCCCCGAAAAATCGATTGTTTTTGAGTTCTCCAATAAACCATTTTTTTGGTATTTCAACAATTTTTTTGGGGATGAAGATATTATTGAAGAGGGATGATGAAATACTCGATCGACGCGTCTTTTCAAGGGCTGCAACTTTCCCATTTGAACAAAAATTGTATGAATTTTTCCTACCGAGTTATCGAATTAAAACTGATTTTTTAACATTTCACCCCACTTTTTCACCCCCAAAATGAACTTCCACGACTTCGGCGCTGTAAACAAAAATAAAGCCCGGATTTTTCTGAACATTTTGTCTCCGGGCGCCGATCACGTGGCGGTTGTAGTTTGGCATTAATCCACCCCCATCCCCCTTCATCCCCTAAAAAACCCTACACCCCGATTTTACCGATTTACGCGGTACCTACAAAAACACCTGTCAAAAAACTAGCCTTCTCATTTTTTCCGATTCCAATATACAGCACGACTGTACTATACACTAATATAAACTATATAAAAGTATAAGTGGCAGATGTAGTCTAGAGACTCACAGAGCGCACTGGAAGAATACATAATCACGTTCAGTGTTGACTAATTTAAATGTGTGTAACCATTTCTATCGTTTTTTTTTTAATTTTCGTTCACCGTGCTCCCAATTCTCAGCTTTTTCCCCTATTAAATACTAGTTGGTAATCAAGCCTAGGTAGGTTAATCGTTCTGTCGGATGGCTGGAGGATTCTCTATGACGTGACTATCTTTCAACACGTATTTGCGGCAAAAAACTTGACACTTTTTCGTTTCTACGTTGATTTTTGTCACAATCGGTTTTCACCCCGAGTATGGTTGTTTTCGAAGACGGTTTTTGGTTGTTCACCATCGCTCTGTGTCGTCACGTTTGAGATGTTGACTGTGCCTCTGTTGAGTGGCTCCGGCTTCACTCCGTACCAGCTTACCCACGAATCACTTGTACAGTATTCGACGAAAGGCTCGTCGAAAGTCCTTGTTGAACACTGTATATATAACCGGATTGAGGGCTGAATTCATATAACCGAGCCAGAATGCAATGGCAGATGCTTGGGCGGGTATCTCGAGCGATGGGAATACCGGTTTCAGGATGTAAAGGAAGAAAAATGGCAACCAACAAACTATGAAGCTTCCCATTATCAGGCCGAGTATGAGGGTTGCCCGTTTTTCCTTTTTCCGCGCCAAGCGTTTCTTCTCACGCTCGGGATCTCGAGGCTTCGGCGGTTTCGTATCCTCTTGCGTGTCCTTGGCAGAGTGCTTGCCCGGATCCGCGTGCTCCCTCTTGAGCTTCCCGATCGCTTTACGGCCAAATATTGGCCTGCAAAGTCTCAGCTTAAGAGGTTTGACCACAGCGCATCTGGACACGACACCACTGTCGGACGAGGATGGGTCGAACTCCGAGACCATGTCGACGTCGATGCCAACGCTCGGGGCTCTGCAACGCGGTGGTAAACTCGACACGGCCGTATCCCCGGAACCGTTCACCGATAGACTCGCCTTCAGATTTGTCTTTTGCATCAGCATCGGCATCGTCACCTAATGTTTCATGGCGTTTGTTATTAGATTTTCGAGACGATTTACTTTCTTCGTGAGTGGAATACGTCGAGAAAAATGGCTTGCACTCACGAGGAACATCACTCGAGTTTACGCCTTCGATTTTGTTGAAACTCATCTATATACAGTTATGTTATGGTATCTGTACACTATATGTTATGGTATCTATATACCTGTTATGAATGGATAATCCTACAACTGTCGATAGGTCACACCGTGTTCCACTATATGCTGGAATTTCCGCTTACAAGGAAAGGTTGCGAGGTCGATCTCTCCGATTTCGATTAAATTTGGCATGCTTGTAGAATGGGTAAAAATAGGCGACACGTATTTTTTTATATCTGCGGAAACCGATTTTTAAGGGTTAAAACGCACCCTCGAAAATTGGGGTGTTTTTCGTTTTTCGTCGATAACGTTTTAACGGTACGAAATATGAAAAAATTTCAAATTGCAACAATATTTATTGTTCATGTACATGTTTTCATTATTGGAGATGAGAACGATAACGTTATCGACGAAAAACGAAAACCACCCCTATTTTCGAGGGTGCGTTTCACCCCTTAAAAATTGGGTTCCGCAGATATAAAAAAAATACGTGTCGCCTATTTTTACCCATTCTACAAGCATGCCAAATTTCATCGAAATCGGAAAGATCGACCTCGCAACCTTTCTTGTTAGTTTCGACGGTAGTTCCACGGTTTTCGAGCTTTTTGGGATCTATGTTTTTTTTTAACTCATCTGCTTTTGGTTCTTCGCATGCTATTTCTACAAATGATATGAATGGACAACAACTCAGCAACTTTTTTAAATAATTGGCACTATATGCGTAGTACATTTTATTTACACCGCAGGCTATCAAAGTCACATGTTCGAATTAGTTTGTATGAAAATTCTGCATAAAATCTTTTTTCTTAAAGTTTTCTTAAAATTGAAGGTAAAAAGAAGACTTTTCTATGTAAAGCAAATAACCAAGAGTATTTTTTTAAATACCGGGTAAAAAAAGTTATCATTTGTGGAAATGGCATGCGAAAAAAACTTGAGCAAATCTGGTCGGATTTACTTGAAATTTGGTATTTGTGCTTCTTGACACAATTGATAAAACACGTATTTCTGCGTTTTTAGAAGTTCAACCCCTAAGGGGTGAACGGGGCTGGAAAAGTTTGAATGGAAAATAAAAATGAATCTGGTCGGAAGATTTACTCGAAACTTAGTATTAATGCTCTGCAACACAATTAATAAAATACGTATTTTAGCGTTCTTCTAAATTCAACCCCTAAACGAAAGGGGGTGGCAAAGTTTGTACGGAAAATAAAAAAAAATCGGTCAAATTTAATTGCAACTTTGTACAACGGCTCCTAGACACGATTAATTCGCGTTCAGCGTTTTTGAAAATTCAATCCTTAAGGGGAAAAGGGGATAGCAAAGTTTGTATGGTAAAGAAAATATCTGGTTAGATTTACTTGAAACTTAGTATTGATGCTCTTCAACACAATTCTACGTGTTTCTTAATAAACCATTTTAGGAGCACATTTCATTGAGGAGCATTCAACACAATTCTACGCAAGCGGAGCTGCAGGTGGAAAGCTAGTATGCGATAAAGCGTTGAAAACTATTAGACACGTGTCTTTTTCATCCGCAGAAAAACGATTTTACGGGCGGAAACTATCCCTCAATGAAAGGTACCCCTTAATTTAATTTAATTGTTCAATACTTCTATAGTGGATTTTTCGTAGCTTCACACTGGAAGAATTTTGGTTTTTGTTGCATTCAGATCGGTGGACTACTCGTGGGTGAAATTGCAAAATAACGCCTCGACGCATCTTTATTCGAGGGGTGGTTTCCCCCCTTAAACAGGTTTTACCGCCGATAAAAAAAATACGTGTCTAATATTTTTCACTGCTTTACGACATATATGAGTTTCAACAAAATCGAAGGCGGACACGTAATTGATGCTCTTTGTCACTTAGGTTAAATTCCGTTTTCGCAAAATTGCTTTTTTCTCATATTGCCGTTTTATTGAAATTCCGGTTCAATGTGATATTAATAGGCCATACTAGACTTTGATGAAATATGTGCTCATCAATCCATTTTTCCTGGCGTAAAATATGTTTTATAATCCTCTCAAGGCGTTCCATTTCTAGTCATACCATAATACAACTTCTTACATAACATCTTGATAGAAATTCGACACGAATATTTACGTTATCTATTTTCTGTTACTTATTAACGAGAATGAAGAATTTGAATGATCGATAGTTACAGTGAAAATGAAAAATATATTTTTTCGAACATTCTGCTTTTATCGTTCTGTTTGTAGTTGGAAAAATAATCGGGTTGTTTGCGTAATTAATTTGGGGACCGACAGACTTCTTGCGACAGACAACCTTGATGAAGTTCGTGATCAATTATTATCAAATTGGCAGCTCACCATGAATGTGAAGTAATTGAATTTCTGTGTGCCTCACTTTGTTATCAAAAGGGGTTCAACGTTTATCTCGACATTGCTAGAAGAAAATGAGGGCTGCTCAGGTCGATATTCATTCGCGACTCGATATTTTCAGTCAAGCTTAAAATATTGATCGTGAGGCGCCTGTTCGTAAAAATACAGATGCTGGAGTTTTGCAAATGCTCTATTGTATACAAGTAATTGCTGGTGAATGACTGTACGAAAGTCCTATCTCAATTTCTATGAGTGAGTTTTCAAAAATCTCAATATTGCCATGTCATAGTATGAAACTGATGACATCAAAGTAGATTTCTCATTGGAACGCCTCGAGAGGGTTAAGGGGGGAGATACCTTTAGGGGAGAAAAGAATTATCTGTTTTCAATTATTTTTTTTAAGGAGAGATTTCTTTATTATTTTTGAGACTTAGGGTATGTTTTACTACTACTTTGGCTGTTACATGTTATTTTGTAAATTATTAATCTTTAAAAATAGCGGAGGTATGGCAGTCTTCTAAACTGCATTTTTAAAACTGGCGTGAAGTATAAAAAAAGCTAATCGTCCGATTCAGATGGAATTTGGTATAAATCTTTCCAACCTTAGACTTTAAAATATGACTCTAAATGTTTTTGAAAAAAAAAGTTTTATTGTATATTGTAACCATTTTTTTCTGGAAAATTCAATCTTTTCGTTTTATAGCGTACCATTTCATTGTTTTTCAACATTTCTGACTTTTTCTTGGTTCATTTTCTGCGTATGAGTGTTACTGAAAGAAAAATTTTCCTTAGTTTTTTTTTTAGATTAATCCCGCCGGCGCCAAGTGTCACACCGCGCCATACCTCCGCCATATTTAAACATTAACAACAACAAAAAATACCATGTAGCAACCCAAAGTAGTAATAAAACATACCCTAACAAGAAAAGGTTGCGAGGTTGATCTCTCCGATTTCGATGAAATTTCGCATGCTTGTAGAGTGGATAAAAATAGGCGACACGTATTTTTTTTATATCTGCGGAACCCGATTTTAGGGGTTGAAACGCACCCTCGAAAATAGGGGTGTTTTTCGTTCTTCGTTCTCATCTCCAATGTATAGTACACGAAAAAAATAAACATTGTTGCAATTTGATTTTTTTTCATATCTCGAACCGTTAAAACGTTATCGACGAGAAACGAAAAACACCCTAATTTTCGAGGGTGCGTTTCACCCTTTAAAAATCGGGTTCCGCAGATATAAAAAAATACGTGTTGCCTATTTTTACTCATTTTACAAGCATGCCAAATTTCAATAAAATCCGAGAGATAGACCTCGCAACCTTTCCTTGTAAGTCTAAAAAATGGTCAAGAAATCTTTTCTTTGAAAAAATCATGAAAATCAGCTAATTTTTTCCTTGCCCAAAGGTATTTTCCCGCTAACTAGAGAAAAAAATTGTATTAAAATTAGATCGATTGAATATAAACCTTCAGCGTGTCCTTTTCTTCGAGCGCAAGACTATCACCTCCTGGATCAGCCTCTGACGTACTTACGTCACTGGCAAAATCGCATGTAACGATTGGTATCATAACCGGTTGATTCTCAATTGTGGCGACATTTTCCATTGTGCCTGGCGTTTTTCTCGAATCCGTGGCTGGAGTGCTCTGTGTGAAACTCGTCTGACGTATGTCAGGTGACTCCGGTGGTATTACTACTCTTGGCCTTGGTTGTTTACGAATACCTCGTCTTGCGCGAGCTTTGGCTGCGAAATATATTTTTATGTACACGAAAACCATTATGCAGGAGGGTATGTAAAAACTGCCAAGAGCTGAATAAAGCACGTAACCGATGTCCTCCGATAGCTGAAACAAAAAGAAAATAACTTTTATGATTACTCTGTTCATTTTAACATCCAATTATATGGCGTACAATTGACGTTTGTTTGATATGGATGGAAAAAATGAACTATAGTAGCTATAGTAAAAAACATACTATAGTAGGAGGTATTCATTAGGAATAAGATCAGCACACAAAATCTTACAACGTATCGCAGTGTGTGGGAAATTACGTTGGTTGCGGGTAACATTATTTTTATTTCAATAAACACATATTGATCCTGTATTGTCCAAGTATTGAACCAAGTAGTCAAGTTATAACTTACAAGGAAAGGTTCCAAGGACGATCTCTCCGATACCGATGAAATTTGCCATGCTTGTAGAATGGGTAAAAATCAGCGACACGTATTTTTTTATATCTGCGGAACCCGATTTTTAAGGGTTGAAACGCACCCTCGAAAATAGGGGTGGTTTTCGTTTTTCGTCGATAACGTTTTAACGGTACGAGATATGAAAAATTTCAAATTACAGCCATGTTTATTTTTTTGTGTACTATACATTGGAGATGAGAACGATAGCGTTATCGACGAAAAACGAAAAACACCCCTATTTTCGAGGGTGCGTTTCACCCCGTAAAAATGGGGTTCCGCAGATATAAAAAAAAAATACGTGTCGCCTATTTTTACCCATTCTACAAGCATGCCAAATTTCATCGAAATCGGAGAGATCCGCCTCGCAACCTTTCTGTGTTAGACACTCTAGATGCGGGTGATATTTTTTTTCGACTCGAAATCATACGCACGTTATGTTACGTCTATCTTGCGCATTTACGCATTATATTATACGCATGTTACGAAACGATCATACCAAAAGCGAAGATTATTCGTAACAACATTACATTTAAAGTTTGGACCGCGTTTATAGTTTATATATTAACCGATTTCTTTTAGAAATAACAGTTTTACTGCTACTTTTCCAGTAAACGGAGTCTTTAAGACGGAATGACACACGATCGCCGTCGATATGGCAGAACACGATTCTAGATACCCATGGATTTCCGAAACGGCTCTTCAGAATTTCATGAAATTTGGCCAGAAGACGTTAAATTGATAGACGAACCCCTGTCTGCCCCTCAAATTTCTTGAGATTGAGAAAAAAAGTAGATTGTCTCACCATGCTGAACTCGTGATTGAAATGATGAAAAATAAAAAGTTTCGCTAATGCCACGACTTGGAGAGGAGCAGAGTCGCGTAGCCACATTAGAAACACACTTTTTGACACCTCAATCATTTAATTCCTTCGCATATCTTCGGAAATTCGTGGGTATCTACAATTAATAGGTAATAGCAGACGATTTCAAACAAATCGCGCACGATGTCCGAGATAGCTAGTTCTTGCGAATTCCGGCGAGGCGCTCGTGACGCATTCTGTAGACGACGTACATCGAAGTCGATGAGGCGAAAAACTTAACAGCTCGGATTCAGCCGAGTGTTCATAAAAAGTTGAAAATTGTGCGGTCGTCTTAAACAATTTTTTTTGTTTTTCAACAAAAAAGTTAGTTAAAAGTGGAGTGTTCGTGCTGCGTTACGTCCGACGGACTTGCGGATGTTTCATCGTGCGAGCCGCGTGAGTGATTTATTCGTCCAGCGACATTGAGGTTATTCCTTTTTATTTATCTATTTACAAGAAGTTTTTCTTGTCAGTTCAGGCTGTGTAGATCTTTTAAATGTTTTTACATAGCCTCATCAGAGATTTACGACGTCAATTTGCAAAAAATGCTCCGCAATAACACAAATAAACAAATGGAAAATATAAATACATACAAATCCATCGTATTCAAAATATTTTTGTAATCAAGTTCTGATCCCCTCCTTGGGTCTCACAATCGAATTTTTTTCAAAGCATTTCAACCACTCGATAATTTCCCACCTTTTAGGTCCAAAAATTGCAGATCCATTATAGAACAATGTGAACAAGTTCGGCATTAGTTGTGCTATGGATAGTCATAATTATTTAATAAAATTACATTTCCTGTTGTTAAGATAAATGAATTGCCTTACGTTAGCGCTTATAAGTCTGTGGCCATAGAGTGCGAAAGCTGCAACTGAAAGTGTGCTCGTGGTGCTTCGTAAGAGGCGCAAGCTCTTTGCGGATATTTTTGTGCCGCAGATAAATTTCATCCTCACGTGGACCAAAGAACCTTTGGACGCATGTCAGAATTAGGAAAATCTCACCTTTCACTGTACTCGCAATAGGGTCTATGCGAAGAACGACAAATGCTGGAAGCAATGTCTCGTTAGACTTTTTCTACCGTACTGTCCATGTGAAAAATTCCGACTAACATTTTATAACATTCTTTACAGGGATTCAGTGAATCATCAGAAGATTTTTCTTGCCACTGAACTAGATAACAAGTTTGACAGGCAATGGCAGAGCGAATAATTCGCCGAACTGCTTATCAAACTTGTCATTTTGTTCAGCTCCGAGAGAAAAGTTTTGATTATTCACTGAATCCCTGTAAAGAAAATTTCAAAATGTTACTGGGAGTTTTCTGTGGACTGTGGAGAAAGTCTAACGAAACATTGCTTTCATCCCTTATCGTGGTTTGCATGGAACCTATCGCAAGTACAGTGAACGGTGAGGTTTTCCCAATTTTTGTATGCGATCAAAGTTTCTTTGGTCTTCACGAGGTGGAAATTTATTCGCAGCACAAAAGTATCTGCACAGAGCTTGCGCTTCTTGCAAAGTGCCGAAGAGCACACTGCACAGTGCATCTTTCGCACTCACTGTCCACAGAGTTAAAAGGACTAATGCGAGGCAATTTAGTTATCTTATGGGAACTAAATATCATTGTTTAAACAATTATGACTATAGAACAACTGATGCTGGACTTGTTCACATTGATCTATAATGTATCCGCAATGTTTGGACCTAAAAGGTGAAAAATTATGGAATGGTTGAGATACTTTGAAAAAAAATTGGATCGTGAAACCGTGGGATCGTAAGAGGAAGAGACCGAAACTTGACTGCAAAAATATTTCAAGTACGATGGAGTTGTATGTATTTATATTTTCCATTTCTTTATTTGTATTAATATGGAGAGTCTCCGTTTTGCAAACAGAAGTCATAAATCTCTGATGAGGGTGTGAGATGTTTCAAAGATTTTCACATCCTGAATCGACAACAAAAAATTAAGCATTCAAGAAGAACTAATTTCCACACAACAGTTCATATTATTTGCAATGCAATACAATTGTTAGTGACTTAGATGAACTATTCATGCGTCAATTACCTATTGCATGCACCCCACGTTTTTCGTTTTAAGTCTAACAAGTATTTTCATAGCCATTGAAAATTCACACATCTGTATGAGGTTAGGAATCTGTATGGGGCCATAAATCTGTAGGGGCTAGGATAAATTATTTTATACTTTTTAGTCCGCTTAAAAAACGTGGTATATTGAAAAAAAAATTTATTTAAATAATTTAATTTTTTATTCTTTCTCTTCCACTAAACTATATTTTATTTCTTTATTTATTTTGTTACAATTTTCCCCCTCTTTTTCTTTTTCTCTTTCTTACACACTCAATTCTTCAATCTGAAACCTGTTGCAAACTGTTAAATATTGTATTTTATTTAAATATATACAATATCTATTTGTATATTATATTTTTTACATTTATATTTATTTTGTCTGTCTCTTTATTTATTTTTCATCTAGTTCTGAGCTATGTTTGAAGTTTCAAGTCTCCAACTCATCCGGAAGTTATTTTAAAATCGATAGGGAAATTTGTACCGAACAGAGGGACAGGAAAGCGATCTAACACAAGCGTGGTAAAAAGTGAAGAAATGCCATTATTATTTTTTACCACGATAATTTCGTTTATTAAGAGCAAAAAATTGCTGTTCGACATTTACGAGTATTTTCGCTCATGAAAAGTGAGAATTTGTAGAAAGAAAAGTAATTCATTTTTTTTTAATAAAAAATTTCTATTTCTCAAAGCTCACTTTTACTCGTTTGTCTATTTTTCATTAAAAAATAACAAATAATGCCGCGGAAAGTAAAAAAGTCCATTTGGTAATGGTTTTTGTTATTAAAATTAACTGGATGTTGAAACTTGTAACCTGTCTGTATTTCCTATACTTTTTTTAATACGAAATTTATCTTCTGCTTTTTTGGCATATTGCGAATCTTTGTTGTCTATAAATTTTCGATAAAAAATTGGATGTATACATTTATTTAGAAAAAATGTAGAGTACTAAAAATTAATCTTTTCTTTTAAACAGCTCAAATATCCCAATATACCAAGTTAGCAGAAAATAAATTTCGTATTAAAAAAAATATATTGAAAACACAGGGCGGGGTGGTATACACTTTAATAAAAATACAGTTCATCTTCCAAACAAAAAACCGGGTGAAACAATGAATTTTTTTACGTCCAGAGGGTATATTGGTTAATTTCCAATGCGAAATTGACAAACCAATAATATTGCACTTTCAAAAATGTCATTGAAAGTACATCTGATGAAACAAAATTTTGAAAAAATGGATTATTTCCTTTCATCAAATTGCCACTTTCTATAAGCGAAATTACCGCATTTGCGTCATCCTTACCGCTGGATTTTACAGCGCGTATTCATTTATTTTACGCAGCAATTGTATTTGTTGCTGAGGTATAGAAAGTACCGTACCCGATTACGCCCGTGATCGGGAATAAATGCGAAAATAATTGTTTAAACAATTATTTTTGCGTAATTTTCACCATTGTTTTTTGCAGCGCGTAAGCAGTAACCATATTTGCTAAGAGGTATAGAAAGTACCGTATCTACCGATCACACTTTTGATCGAGAATACATGCAACAATAATTGTTTAAACAATTATTTTTGCGTAATTTTTACCGTTGGTTTTTGCAGCGCGTAAGCACCAATCATATTTGCTGAGAGGTACAGAAAGTACCGTATCTATCGCTTACGCCCGTGATCGAGAATAAATGCAAAAATAATTGTTCAAACTATTGTTTAAACAATGCAGCAATCATATTTGCCGAGAGGTACAGAAAGTACCATATCTATCGATTACGCTCGTGATCGAGAATAGCAGTAATCATATTTGCTGAGTGGTATAGACAGTCCGTATCTACCGATTATAATTTTGATCGAGAATACATGAAAAAATAATTGTTTAAGCAATTATTTTTGCGTAATTTCCACCATTATTTTTTGCAGCGCGTCAGTAGTAATCCTATTTGCTGAGAGGTATAGAATGTACCGTATTTACCGATCATACCCGTAATCGAAAGTAAATGCAAAAATAATTATTTAAACAACTATTTTTGCATTACTTTTACCGCTGTAATTTTCATTGTGTTATCATGAGCCATATTGACTGAGAGAGGCCCCATACCTCGCATCTATTGAACACTAACGTGTTCAAGAATAACATACTTATTAAAACAATTAATTATTTAAACATTTTTATTAAAATGTCTTAATTTACTTTACCGCTGTTTTTTGCAGCGCGTCACCGGCATTCGATTTTGCTCGGAACGTCAGACAATCGATATTTTTTAAAAGATTGTCATTTATCGAAATAATAAATTTTGAATAATTATCTCGTTGCGGAAAAGTGCGAGCCGCCAGCAAGAACTCTTGCTGCGAAATTGAGTCTCTATGATCTCGAATTTCGTGCGAAATTGCCGTTGACAAGGAAAACGAAATTCTTTGTCGACGCTGACCTTCGGTTAGCATGTGGGTATAAACGTGTATATACCCACACGAAGTGTGTACTCGCTGCGAAGGGACAGCATGTGAGAAGAAAACAACCTTTTCAATCGCGTGCGCGAACGCACACAGACTCACGCGACACACACGTTGCGTAGAAGCATACATTGTATGCCTCGACGCAAGGAGGCCCGCGGCCCCGTCGTAGCGTGCGTTCGGAACAAACACTCGTTCGGGATGAACGCGCGCTGTGACATCTAGCGGTAGAGAGCAGTAGCTCGAACGAGTTCTGCCCTACCGGCACGAGCCGGGCCTGCATCACCTGCATCGAATTTTTGCTTCGAGTGTCATTCCGTCTTAAGAGGGAATGACACCTTATCGCGGTCGGTATGGTAGAACAATTATAGATTCCCAAAAATCTCTGAAACGACTCTTCAGATCCTGTCGAAACTTTGCCAAACGACGTCAAATAGATAGACGAATACCTGTCTGCCCTTCAAGTTTTCTGAATTTGAGAAAAAAAAACTAAATTGGCTTATGATAAGCCAATCTACATTTTTTTTCTCAAATTCAGAAAATTTGAGGGGTTGACAGCTATTCGTCTATGTATTTGACGTCGTTTGGCAAAGTTTCGACGGGATCTGAAGAACCGTTTCAGAGATTTTTGGGAATCTATAATTGTTCTACCATACCGACCGCGATAAGGTGTCATTCCCTCTTAAGGCTGCTGCTAAATCATTTTTGAAAGGTGGGGGAGAAACGAAGCTCCTATGTTCATACATTGTATGACGTCATCGATTCTGTTGCAATTCAAGGCTGTTAGGTTGACTGCGGTGACTGTCACATGTCACAGCTGTATTACGCGCGTTTTCTGCCCGTCGGCGATTTCAGAGGTTATGTCAGAACAAAAGGAGGCCGCAAATGATACAGAATAAAAGATTAGTGCGCCGCAAAGTTTCCGATGGAAAATTTGATTTTTCAATGTTTGTGCCCACGAGCATCGTACTTATGCTCACCGAAGGTAGAAGAAAGGGAATACATCATCTATATATATATATATATATATATATATATATATATATATATATATATATATAATACAAAGTCCTGATTGATAGACTGACTGCCTGACTCATCATCGTCCAGCCTAAACCGCTTAATGTAGAAATGCGAAATTTGGAGGGCATGTTTTTATTCTGTAGGCACCAATTAAGAATGGATTTTCTGAAATTCAACTCTTATGGGGAGAAAAGAGGTGGCGAAGTTTATATCGAAATAAAAAAAAATCTAGTCGGATTTACTTGAAATTTGGTATTCGTGCTTCTTGGCACAATTAATGAAACACGTATTTCAGCGTTTTTAGAAATTGAACCCCTAAGGGGAGAAAAAGGGTGGAAAAGTTTGTATGGAAAATAAAATCTGGTCAGTAGATTTACTTGGAACTTAGTCTTAATGCTGGTCATCACAATTAATAACATACGTATTTTAGCGTTTTTCGAAATTCAACCCCAAAACGAATGAGGGTGGCAAAGCTTGTTCGGAAAACAAAAACAATCAGGTCTAATTTATTTGTAACTGTGTCTAACAGCTCCTAGACAATTAATAAAATTTCAGTGTTTTTGAAAGTTCAATCCTTAAGGGGAAACGGGAGAAGCAAAGTTTGTGTGTAAAATAAATATCTAGTTAGATTTACTTAAAACGTAGCATCAATCTTCTTCAACACAGTTCTACGTGTTGTTTAACGAAACATTTCAGGAGCACATTTCATTAAGGAGCATTCAACACAAGTCTACGCGAGCGAAGCCGCGGGCGCAAAGCTAGTAATAATTAAACGAATAGGTCCCCCTACTCGCATTCGACTTTAACGTATTTGAACTTGGCGCGCTATGGGAATAGCTGAACTATTCAAAGACCTACTTCGAATAGTTCAGCTATTCCCATGATTCCGACGTTGCCACATTTCAATACATACTTCTCAACAAGCCTCACTTTTTCGTAAAGTGGTCGCCTATTTTTCATACATTCTCATTAATTAGATCAGTAACCTGTTTTTTTTGCGGCCCTATTGTTCCGTATACCATCCTATACACATCCTTTGTTTTTTTGGGTCACTTTCAAAATTTTCATTAATGTCTATTCACCCCTATATTTTTAAACAACTTTAACTACCAACGGAGTTATGTTTGTTCTCTGTTACCCTCTATGGGGTGTCTTAAAACGAACTGACATCTTAATTTGTTAATAAAACATATTATTCATTTGAAAAGTACGAATATTTTTATTTCAATATACGGTACAAACATGGAGGTTATGTGTGGAACATAATATCCAATAAATGGCCGCCTGTCCCTGTTTGCAAACGTTCTCTTTTGACGAAATTTTCAATAACATTTTGGCATAATTGCGGACTAATTTCATTAATGGTGCGTCTAATTGCTTTCTTGAGCCCCGGAATGGTATGTGGATCATTGGCATACACTTTTCCTTTCAGAAAAGCCCAAAGAAAGAAGTCCAATGGCGTCAAATCGCATGATCTTGGTGGCCAATTCACATCGCCACCCTGCGAGATAACACGACCATGAAACTTCGTCTGCAATAATTATGCAGTAACAATGCAGCAAATGAGAAAAAAACGAAAAAAAAGCAAATAAGAAAAAACAAATAAAAATGGCGCGCAATTTAAAATGTAAGGTTTTGAGACACTTTTTATTGTGACTTCGTTTTGTCGCGAGCAAAGCATCAAATAGACGAACTCACTTTGTTGAGCTCTATTCGTTTGAGTATAATCGAACTAATAATAAACGAACGAACCTAACCCCCAAACCTTGCATGGTGTACGAAATGGCTCAAATTCATAGAGGGGCGATCGCTGATGCTGTGCCGGGCGGGACAAAGGGCTCCCACGTGTACCCTCACTGCAGCATGTAACGATCAACTCCACCGACGGCACATCGAAAATTCATGATACTATAAATGATAATGTTAAGAGACGGCGAGAAGAGAGCAGGGGAGACATTTTAGCAAGCCTTAGGAGCATTTCGTTTTCAGGGCTAGCCTCGCCCATCACACCATCATATATTGGGTGAAAAAATGCATTGGCAGGCTTTTTTATTTTTAGTAAATGCGGAATTTATTTATCGAAAAACTAGCAAGTACTCACAATTCAAAGTAATCTCCTTCGCTTTTTCTACATTTCTGCCATCTCTCGGGCAGTAATCGGAAAAATGACGGCAGTTATGATATGACAAATTCATGGAAACATTGTTCGAATTGTTCAACTGACTTGAAACTTACCAGAAACAGCGCGAGATACCACTCGCCAATTTTGATAAAACAGGACATATTTGCAATTGAGATATTTGAATTGATAAATGCAATTAAATGTTGAAACATTTTATTGCATTTCAACATTTAATTGCAATCCAAATACCTATAAGAACACGAGTCTAGCCGACTTACGTAAAATATGTGCCACTTACGCGCCCATATTAACAAGAAATTAAATGATGATTTCAATCTCTTAGGGGGTACGTGGGTTTGAAAATAAAAATAAATCCATTTTAATTTTTTTATTATTTAATAGTACAATATGCCTAGAATATTCTTCCAAAGTTTTAAGTCAATCGGAGCGAAAGTCTAGGAGAGATTCTCTCCGTTGGGAAAGACCGGCCGGGAGCGACGCAGGTAATCGCATTTTTCTCAAAACACTATTTTTTAAGTCGGTGGACACGATTTCTCAAAAACTAGTCTTATTTCATTGAAATTTTGCACACTTCTTCAAAATAGCATTGACTAATGATTGAACGAAGGTTTTGTTTCTCGATTACAACTAATTTTACAAGGCTATACGTAGTGTAAATTGTACCAAAAATTGAACTATTTTGCATACAACTCTGCCAAAATTGAAATTTCAATTTTTTCAAAAATTCTTTGTTCAATCACGAGCTATACTTATCTACTAACAGAAAAAAATTGGTTTTTTAATTTCAGATAAAACTATCACGAGTTATTCTGACCACCACGAGGACACTCTTTTTAGAGGTCTTCGGAAACTAGGTCCTACCGGTTGAATTTCCCAAATTTTTTGATGAAAATTTTTTCTTCATATTGTTGAAATGTTGCTCTTTTATGTACTTAACATTTTGAATAAATAAATTTATATATTATATTTTTTTTTAATAGAGAAAATATACTTTTTTGGCTTCGATACCCACCTAACCCCTTAATTGCGCGATATCAATAAACAAACAAAAAACATGTATTGTCTTCCTTCCCGTCCTCTACGTGCAAAAGCCCATCAGAATCTAATAAAAAACTCCGCAAATATGCGTGAAAAAATACAGTTTTTTGCAAGAAAATAGTACTCAGTTTGTTGTTCGCTTTATCGTAATTATCATAAATTTGTAGTGGTCGGAAATAACAATTGTTTTGTCATGTGAATTTTTTATCCATTCCACTCTGTTAAAAAGCTATGGCCGAAAAACTAAGAAAAAAAATCAATTTTGAAGCGTGGATTTTACTTCCTAAAAATGGGATCCGGCAGATATAAGATATACGTGTCGAATCTTTTCGCCCACTCTAGAGAAATGCCAAGTTCCATAAAAATCGGAGGGGGATACTTCGCCCAGTTGTCTGGTGGGAAGCTCTCTCACGAGCAAGAATGAGTGGCTTGGCCATGAGTGGCTTTATTGTGATAAGGCATCCACGGCTTTGCAGTCCAATGCTGCACACGCAAAACACGCTTTTTCAATGACTCCAACATTTCTCGGTAAAATATCTAATTAAAACTTTGTCCCTGTGGCACTAATGTCTTGTGGGTAATTCCACGACCGTAAAAAATATGAACATTGGCTTGATTTTTTCTTCGCTCATTCGAGCTTTCTCGGGACGTGGTGAATGATTTGTACGTCATGTAGCATATTACTCTTTGTATTGGGAACGCACTCGGAAGCTCATGATTCGTCTGCTGTGATCCGCGTTTCCAAGGAAATCGGATTTCATTCTCAATCGATCCAACAATTCCTGGCTTGTGAGCAAGCGATGTTCCTTCTGATCAGCACCCAAAGAAATCAGTTTTGCATACATTTTTCGTATGTTCAATTTCGTCACAATCATGAAAGTTTTTTTTTTTTACCGACAATATTGGCAATGGGCAGGTACCATCTTCAAAAATAAGTCATTTGGTATTGTAAATATTTTAATAACAATAATTTGATATATTTTCATGATTAGCTTACAGCAGGAGGATACAAAGTTTTTTTTAGTCATCTACACCCCACATGGTTTCAGTTTAGTACTACCTAAGAACTAAGTCAGAAAAAAAGCATTACCTAATTGAATATCCAGTTAAAAAAAAGTGAATTGGTCATATGTACGTAACCCTAATAGAGCAAGGCCCGACTCGCACTTGGCCGAGTTCTTTAAAACTCGGTTGAATGCAGTTTAGAAAATCGTGCCATATACCTTTGCCATTTTTAAAGATTAATGGGAAAAAAATAATACCATGCAATAGCCAAAAGTAGTAATAAAACATACCCTAAGTCTCAAAAATTACGGAGATCTGTCCTTTAAAAAAAAAATAATGAAAACCAGCAAATGTTTTTCTCGCATAAAGGTACTCCGCCTTAATCTAGGTTAAAATCCCTGTAGTTGACGGTGATTGCCAAATTATCACAAATTGGAATTTGCGACAGCAAAAGGTTCTTGAGGGACTTATTTCACCAGTACCCTATTCTCCCTGGGAGTTGTGCCACGCTTTCGACCTTCTCCTGGACGTCGTTGGTAGTAGCTAATTTATCAAAACCGAGTATAAGCTCGATTTACAACACCTGGCATGCACCCACGGCACTTGCAGCATGCTAGTTACTGTGACCTTCATCTATGAGCGGCATAATCTGCATTGTTTGGGCCATCAGTCGACCGTTGTGCTATTTTGATTAATGTTCGCCCAGAACGAACAAGTGTTATCCGTATGAGTGGTAATGAACAACATGACGCTACAGGTCGCGAAAAGGAGTTCTCAAAAACGGAGAGAAAAGGGTGCAAGCTGTATTAAATCCAAATTAATGAAAAAGAGGGAGGCCATATCGTCTAAGTATTTCTTCGCAATGCAGCTTGCGAAGTGGTAACACTAGCGATATTTTAAAAATGTTTCATGCTGATACAAATTTGGTAAATCGATGATGTCGTGTAAAAGAAATTAAGCGCCCCTTATTGGTTAGCTAAAAAAAAGTAAAAAATCGTAATTTTTGTTGTGTGCACAAAAAGCGGTTATTTAGAATTAACGTCACTAAAGAGCCCGCCGTCGATTTTGTTGAAACTTACATATGTGATAAAGTACTGAAAACTATTCGACACGTATTTTTTTTATCTACGGAAAAAACGTTTTTAAGGGGGGGAAACGACCCCTCTATGAAACTCCCCCTACTCGAGAAAAAACAGGGCCTAGGTGAATAAGTTTGTAAAAATTGCCCCCGCACGTAACACATCTATATTGGCACGAATGGTGAGCATCTATGTGATCAATAAATCCTACAAACATCAACCTGAAAATTGTATTTTCGTAGGAGTTATGAAGGCCGGGAGCAAAATTGGAAAAGAAGTTTTTGTCGAAAACGGCGTACATCATTTTTATGAAAAAATATATATGTTTGAACATAGATAACAATATTTAAAAAAAAACATTAAAAATATACTGAAATAACTGTGAACAGATATATTGAATTGAACAAAAAACTCTGTAGTTATATTTCGAAGGTATACCACTAAACTTGCTTCATAAGGGAACCTTGCAATATACGTTTTAACATATGAAAGCGACAGTTTCTTTCGGCGCTCGCGTTAACGATGGAGGCGTGCTTATCAACGTCTCAGTTTGGGTGGTGGTCACCGGATCTGTTTATACAAAGGCGGTGACTGCTTACGCGAGCAGCTCAAAGGGGCCGCGGTGAGCTCTCCATGGCTAGCCAAAGGATCGACCTTTCGACCATCGAGGCAATCATCACTTCTCGAGAGATTTCCAAACCCGGAACATCGTCTAATCTCTATTCATACGTGGTTTGCAAAGAGACCATACTGGTGTACGTGATTTCAAACTATACTTCAATAAATATTATATTCTGCTATCCTCACACATGGTGATTGTTACGCATATATGTAAAAATAAAACCGTAGAGGGTATTTTTAGCGAAACATGATGAAAACCATGTTTTAGGTGCAGTAGCTGATGTTACCGCTTTCTGCTGGATTCTCGAATTATTTGATGATAAAGTTGATAAAGATTTAGATTTCACTTTGCTTTCTCAGGCGTCATTCTAAAAAGTTAAGCTCTAGTAAGATTACGATTGCTATGACGATATGTAAATACGTTGGATGGAATGATTGAAAATCTATTTGGTGGAAACACGTGTCAAAGTATGTTATCATGCAATGTATTAAAGTATAAGTAGCATACGGTTAGGTTTTCAAAATAAGTTTCGAAAGTTCACCCCGAGGAGGTTGTAATACGGTTTTGAATGCCTTATCGGGGTGCTTTTTAGGGCGAATCCCTTCACCCCTCACTAAACAACATACTTGATTAGCGTGAATTCGCCAGCCTCCCATAAAATGGAGGCTTTATGGGTGCGAATCTCTTTGCCTCCCTGCTTAGTGTCAGGTCCCTCGCCACTCAAGAAACTAAGTGCTGTGTTGGTGAGTCTCCTTGCGTCTCACAAATAGGGGTGCTTTTTCAGTGCCAGTCTCCTCGGTGATCAGAAAACCATGTGCTTGTTCATTGCGAGTCCCCTCGGCACCTACAAAACGGGCTAGGGCCTGGCGCTTCTCCCGCTATGCGCTACACTGCTCGATATTCGGCACATAGTGGGGAGCTGTTGCATCTGTGGAGGTCCCTACCCCCAGGGAAATTTATGTATGGAAAATATGCTACATATATATATATATATGCTATATATGCATGATATATACGGTCGCATATATCATGACGAAAAATAGAATAATACGTATATATTCACTATATATGCACCATATATATGACGCATATATGACTCATATATTTTCGATATATTTTTCTGGCCAAAAAATACATGTGCTACGTATAAACACTATATATGATGCATATACGAGGCATATACGACGCATATATTTTCAATCTATTTTTTTGTCAGAAAAATATATAAAAAATGTATGCGTCATATATGACTCATATATGTGTCATTTATGCGTCATATATAACGCATACATTTTTGATACATATTCCTGACAAGAAATATATGCTGTGTATAAACAATATTACAGTTAAACTTAATAAAACTTAAAACTTAAACTCAAAAAAACTTAACTTACAGTTAAAGTACACTATTACATATAAACACTATATACAGATATGATACGCATATCTATATATGTGGTATGTATGCAGTGTGTATCCAACATATATGCTAAATATATGTGGTATATATGCAGGGTAAATGCTACATATATCATTGACATATGATACATTGATATACAGTAATACCACGCATATACATCTCATATATAAAAACGTTACGAAAATTAGAATTGGGCACATATATGCAATATATATTTTCAATATATGGCATACATTTCACATATATTATAATTATTAATAAAATAAATTTGCAGTATATTTTTGCGTATATAAATTTCCATGGGGGTATAACAGAGGTCACAGTATATCTGCATGTCCCGAACCGAATCAAGGAATGATTTTCACAAAATCTCTATATATTAGTGAATAATGCGGGTTTGGAAAAACTATGGAAAATATTCGCAATCATGCTGACGTCGAGCTTCTGGCACAATGGGAAGGCAGATACGGTGCAGAAGCAATAACCGCAAAACCAAATTCCCAGAGCCGGCGTGTTTTTCCGGAAAACGTTATCGATGTTGAATTGCGCAAGCTCTGGGTGAAATTTACTGAACCAATATATGAGGCATTCTTCATCAACTGGGCCACTTTTTTTTCAACCTCGCCCATTTTTTTCAAAATCTGCCAGTTTTAAATATTGGTCAAAAGGAACGTCTGTGATTTTTCTTTAGATTTTTTTTAGGTGTCCGTTCAGGATTTTCAATTTTTCATTACGAACGCTGTATCCGTAAAAATATTTATCAAACAAAAAAAAACATAAGAATGAAAACTTTTAAATTTTTCCGTTTTATCGAAAAAAATCAAAATCATAATTTTTCTGCATTGAGAAAATTGAAATTTGGCAAAAAAATGAGAATAACATTTTTTCAAACCTAATAACACACTTTCGTTTTCGGTACAAATTTTACAGGATGTCTGTCATTGGGTAAATAGTCTGCGAATGTTTTTTTCAGAATGGTATCTGCAATGGTTGGATGAAAAAAAAATAAAAACCCTGCGACACCTCATAACCGCATATATGTGGGAGAACATATGTGGGTATGTGCATACTCGACATATCAAAGACATGTTGATATAAATTTCAGGACGCGTATATGGCACCTCTGTATGAAGCCGACCGTACATCGAGACGGATAGTCTCATATATAGGGTGCCTCAAAATGACCTGACATTTTCATGACCTGGCATTGAGAGGGAACGTCTAAAATGCTTAATGCTATCAATTTAGATTTATTCGCTGTATTTGGCACAATCTTGACGAGATACGTTTTTTGCATAGTTACGTATTTAAGTAAGTTTGATATACTACTGAAGAAAGAAAATCCTCCCAGTGCAAATGTGATTTGTACATCTTGTGTTAATTTCAATTTTCATTATACTTTTACAGATGTGTACGTAGGAAATTCTTCAACATTCGTTCAATATTTGTTTTGTTTAATAAGAAACGAGAACAGATATATTTTTGCAATTGGATACCTTCAAGGTTTTAAATTATATAAAATCCTAGAAAAATTTTACAATTTGTTGAGCTTTAATATATCGTGCGGGGCTGACTTTAACTACTTTTTTCTATATAATTGAAGTTTTTCACGAGAAACAATTATAAGAGAGATACTTTGTATTTTTTTTGTCATTCTATAAAATTCTGGAAATACTGTTTTTCTAAATTATTATTTGACAGTCAATAAAAGTTTATTTCCCAGGGAGCTTTTTCTTCCTGTTCATCGCCATATATTGCTAGCTCCTAAAGGAAGCTCTTCCCAAAATATATGTTTTTCGACATTTCTACCTAAATGCGTCCAAAGTGAGTAAGTAAGTGTGTGTGTACGGTTTTTTATACTCGCAAGAACTTCCACACAATTGGCAATAATTTGCTGAATTGATGCCCACACTTATTCTTGTAGAACGTCTATCAGCCCATAATTGTTTTAATAAAATGTCGCACATTTATCGAAGAAAACATCATCGTAAGAAATATCTATCTTCATTTGACCGATTTAATATTTTATACGATCCGGTTTTTTTTTATTTAATTGTAATTTTTGGTAAAAAGTGTATAAAATATATTTTTTTTTTCATTTTGGATTGGTACTTACAATGTTTGCAGAGACTCGGAAGTATGCTGACCTTCTAGCGTTTAACGGTTTTTTTTTACATTTTATACATTTATATTTATACAAGAGACTTAAGTGTGGCTCATTAACGGAATGTGGGAACATCGCCGAAGGGCGCCACGTACTGAAATTCGCATACGTGGGAATCACGAAAAGAGGTCGAGGACCAGAACGTGCGAGTATTTTAAATATGCAATTATAATTGTGGTTTTTCAGTCTGATACGAGAGTAGGTCTTCAACGGAGATGCGAATTGACAAGAATGAAAAACTTAGAATATATAGGAATAAAGTATTACAGGAAAACTTGTGGAAGAAAGTGTCTTTGCTGTATCTCAAAAACGGCATGATGATACTGATGATACTGAATCAAACTGCTCAAGAGACGCTTGTTTCACATCACAAGCTGGTAGAGATTCGTTCTTTACGATACTCGGCGGCTCATTGACTGGTTGACTATGGCTATGGGTTTTTATAAAGTCTGCTGTCTGGTAGGAAAAGAGGTAGGGCGGCGTTCGGTCCGATAGAATACCACTGTTGTATGTCACTTTGGCGTACACAACATTTTTCCGTCGAGTATAGTCCCGGCTCCTGCCGCTACTTGCAACAAATAGTTATAAACATAAACGATATTAATGTTATCACCTCAAATAACACTTATACGAAGAGATGGAACGTGGAACCCTCGGGGTCCGAATTCCTTACCCTGATGTAGATATCGCTCTGTGGTCCTCCGTCACCTCGTTGAAATGAATACCAACTCGCCCTAGAAAAGTATTAGTCCAGTTAATTTATTGCCAATTAAATAACAAAGAATGTGAAACTTACCGTTAAGGAATGAACTTACACCAAACCTATAAAAAAGAAAGTAATCACCTAAATCATATCACCTACATGATTAACTAGCCAATGCTATTAACTAGCCAACTTCACCAACTACTTACCTTCACTTAAAAAAAACAATTATACTAAGGCACTAACGAAGCCGCAACCTGTCAAAAAAACTCTTAGGTTAAGCCGACGGACACGGATCGCGACAATAGCGCCGCGAACGGAAGTTTTCGTAACCTCATATTTCCACCAGGCACTAACGCTCCTTGAGCCGAGCCTGGACTTCGGCGGCGCGACCGAGCAGTTACGAATACGGCCGAACGCCGCCGAGGAGCGCGCCGGAGGAGTATATAAGGCGGAGCGCGAGGACCGAACCGGCAGTTCTCTTTACTGGATGATGAAAAGAGTTCGAGAAGACTACGGAATAAGTGGTTCGAATTATCCTCCTCCTACACTCTCCACCCGTCCACTGAATGAGTGGAAAGGATTTTTTTACATGCCACATATCAATCTTTATCACTTGTAAACATTCGTAATAATTATCCCACTTCAAAAATAAATTACTTTTTATTCCAATCTCCGTTACCGATTTGGTTCCTTAAACAATTCCTTAAAGATCTCGTCGCAATTGTTGCAAGCGCACGACGAACTCCTTAAGGATTTAGTATTCAACAAAACGAGATACCTGATGCTCTACTAAGTAGCAGGAATTAAGGCCGAGATAAAGGATGAAGCATTTCAACCTTATAATAACGATAATTAGCAGGGCGGGTTTTAGTCCGCCCATAAAGAAAATGAGCACCCAATTAGATTTCGTCGTGTAGGAATATAATGCAGCAAAGTACAGAATTCTCAATTTCAATATAGTGTATACAACAATTGCTTCATTTGTAAAGTGCAGTTCTTGCGATGGCGATGTAAAGTTTGTAGCTACACAAACACGAGAATTCTTTATGTAGTGTTCATTCCCTTCCTGGTAGCTCTATAATTATTGAGTTAGCGCTTTATATAGCAGCTTGCACTTTCAATGAAGGCACCCGTAGACGTATTAAAAATTACGACTGCCATAGAAGTTCATCGTGGTCTATACGCGTAAGCCTCCACAACTACGGGCGGACCAGTGGACCAAAATTGCTGAGCACCGCGCGTGCTGAGTACAATGCATTGGATACAACAGCAAAGAAGCTTTTTAAAGCCTATGGTAAATGCAGAAAATATCTTTTATGGCCCTAGTACCTACCGTTTATTTTGAGGTAAGAAATACATTAGTTTTATTACCGATGAAACGAGACTGAAAACTTAAAATGTGTTTTTTTTTCGAAGTCACGTTTCTTGAAGAACTACTTGTTGGAAAGCAAGACATCTCACGAACTGCTAGACTGATCTTAAGGGGCTATACCAGTGTGACACTTTCAAAAAATCTATTTTTTTGCCTTTTTCGACAGTTTATACTTTCAAGAATATCCTGTAAAATGTAATATCTTGTAATTGCAAAAATCGATAGTTAAATCTTTAAACGCGTTTTTCTCGAAATTATATTTTAAAAATTTGCTGACTTTGTAACTTAAAGAGCAATTATCCGATTGACTTGAAATTTGAACTGAGTACTCTTGAACACATTTACTCTACAATGACGTAGGATATTTTTGATTGGATGAAAATTGACGATTTTGCATTGAAAAAAACGACCCTTTTATAGGCAAGAAAACAAATTTTCTTTCTTCATAACTACGCCATTTTGTTAGATTTTGATATTTTTCGAAAATCCTACGTCATTGTACAGGAAATACCTTCCAGTTTAACGATATTTTTTCCTTTTTCGCTTTCAGCTACTCAATCGGCCGGAATCATGTCAGCAGTGGAGGAACTTTTTTTTGGCGTCTCCGAAGGCAGTTCATACGTCGCATGGATCTAAATATTTTTCTATGAAAAAATTATGTAATATAGGTTAAATATAGCCAAATATATTCTTAATTTTCCGAAACATTTAATTGAGTACTTTTCTTCCAAAAAATTCCCAAAAATCACCCAAATTTTCAGCGTTCACACTGGTATAGCCCTTTAATGATTTTTTTCCACTCTTACTACTTGTCAAACGCCAATATGAGAATTAAAGGATTTGATTTCTTTGAAACTCTCTTTATTAAAACATAAAATGCGAACTTTTCAAAACGCAAAACCGCACATTTTCGTTCAACGGTTGCCGTTGGATGAACAATTATTATTTCTCAAAAGCTCCCGTTAGCTACTACGTAAACTCATACGAAACCTTTTTTTTTCAATTTTGAACCATCCAGCGGTTTGTTCATCGCCAAGAGTGACCAGAAAAATGTGTCTCCAAAAAATGACTGCTATATTTGTACTCTCCACACTTCCGATTAGAAAAACTAAAGAAATCTCTTAGAAATATGTTAATTACAATAAAGAGATGATGGAATCAAAATGACGTATCCTGTCTATATGAAAAATTGCGCAACAAACTTTTGTTCAATCAATTGCTGGGTAGGTATAACCTATTGAAACTTGTAGTGGCATTTCTTATTGCCGAAGTAAAACGGAATCACCTATATGTGAACTGCTTAACAATAAATAACCAATACCAGAAATCTACTCCACAATCATATAAAGCTTTTATTAAAAAGAACATAATCTTCAATCACAAATCTATAATCGACAATTATGAAACGCTTAAGAAGCTAATCCGATCAATACAACAGCTGATGAAGCTTTGACTTCTCTTCCGGCTTATTGTATCTACACTATGAATGTACATGCCATATTGATGACTACTTTTGTGTACGTTTTTGATAGCGCATTTAATATGTATACTTGCTCATTACTATTCTGACTCAGAGCCATCATGTACGTCAGAATTGACATTCACGTATCAGGTATCCGTGACTATGGGTACTCCAAACAGCTATTAACATTTTTTTATCGGAAAAAACTTTGCAACGTCTCATAAATTTACAAGCGCGAGTGTGTATACGTGCGTGTGTCCGTTGCATGTGTGTGGAAGTAAAGTGATGGCTTGGTAGAAATTCAATCAATATCTTTTAAAATAGAAACGATGAGATTACAATAACAATTATGGAAGGAGTTAAGTTTTCGTATTGGCGTAGTTATTCTATGTGTGGACTCAACAGCTATACATTTATTATATAATTATATGATATGTAATATTATAATATATAATTATATATTTTTGTATAAATATATAAAATATATAATTATATTAACCGGAGATAAACACTACTCGGATTAAAACATTTTTAAGTAAATCAATTTTTTTATCTCATCGATGCAATTCGGTTGATCCTTCTGGTGACACTCGTTGAAATGACTATTGGCAATGATCCAATGTCTGCTACATGTGCAAAGTTTTGTAAAACTAATATCGCCGCCTGTTATACACCTCTCACTGCTCAATTATAAAAAAAAAGGAAAATCGTTTTGTTCGAATTAGAGATAGAGTTTGGGATAGCATGATATTTTGTTACATGGATATTTTATTTATCTAAGTTTTACCGAATTGGTAGATACTTGTTTCATGGTAACCGATCGTTGTTCGACGCTCGTTGAATGGTAAATGAACAGTTGATTTCGTGCGTAGTAATGTGATTGCCGTCCAAATTCGAAAGGCTTCTTTCAGATTAATCGATTGACCGGGACTTTTGTGGATCAGGCAATCTTTTCGCAGACAAGCACTTGAAATGAGAGCCCTTATTCAAGCAAAACACAACTTCATTGTGTCACACTGCAACATATATATATTACAGTTGAACACAATGAAGTCTTTCGTATATACAGGGTGTCCTGTAATTAATGAATAATCCTGCAACTGTCGATAGTGCTGATGATGACCTACTATATGCGGGAATATCAGTTTAGTAAAAGTCCCACGGTTTTTGAGATGAAAATCATCGGCTTTTGGTTTTTCGCATGCCATTTTCAAAAATGATAACTTTTTTCGACCCGGATTTAAAAAAATACTCTTGGTTTTATCGAGAAAAAAATACTCTTGGTTTTATCGAAAAAAATACTATTGGTTTTATCGGGAAAAGTTTTCTTTTTAACCTTAAAAGTTAAAGAAACTTTATGAAAAAAGATCTTATGCAGAATTTTCATACAAACCAATTCGAACATCTGACTTTGTAACAAAATGTACACCGCATATCGTGCCCATTACTTAAGGGGTTACACCTAGTTGGAGTTTTTGAAAAAATCGATTTTCCGTTTTCGACGGATTCTTATAATATAACCTTTCAAAAATATTCTCTGAAAATTTCAAGTTGGTCCGTTGAAAATTGGGGGATTTACGAGCGTTTACAGGTAGGTCCGCTCACCGCTTTACCATTACACGTAAAAACCTCAAACGCGTTTTTCTCGGAATGACTTTTTCAGAATCGGTGACCAAAATATGTTAAAAACGACTGAACCGATCTGCTTCAAATTTCACAGACATTTTTTGTATATCAAAGGCAGTCAATCGAAGGATTTTTTTGTTTCAATGCATACTTTTTTTCATATAAAGGAAAATAGAGTGATTTTTTCACTGAAATTTCGACGATCCCTTGCGACCTGCGACCATTTTTTCAAAAATCATTATTTTATTGAATCCTTCGATTAAAGACTGGATAATACGGTACAAAAAGTAAATTCATTTGGTTTTTTGACTTCAGATGATTTGTTCCCGAACAGGCGTGGTGGTCACCGCGATGGACCTTTTTGGACAGCGGTCTGTGCTATTTAATCTCCGTGGTTTACAAATATTTCCCAATAAAAAAATTGTCAACGATACTTGAAATGATACTCTTTACTATGAAAAAAAGTAAAAAACCTGCACCCATTTCCCAAAAAAAATTCACGAAAACACCTCCTTTTTCCGGCCGCGAACTAGGTGTAACGCGTTGAAAAAGTTGCTTAGTTATTGTCGATTCATATCAGTTGTAGAAATGGCACGCGAAAAACCAAAAGCAGATGATTAAAAAAATATAACATAAAACCCAAAATCTCGAAAACCGTGGGACTTTTACTAAACTAAAATTCCAGCATATAGTAGGACATGATCTGACCTAGCGATCGTTACAGGATTATCCATCAATTACAGGACACCCCGTATATAGCATATAGATTCTCTCATCGAGACGAAGAGGACAGACATTGGGCAACGAGCCATCGGTCTTGCAAGTGGTTTTGCCGATGTTTATGCATCTGCAACTGTATACATATATAGTACTTACCTATGCATTTAATACTGCATGTTGAGATGAATGTCTTTTGTTCGAAATTTTTAATAAAGAGCGAGGTACGAGTTCCGTCGATGTATATAACTCTGCCTGTATACGTGAGTACGGCGCTCCCATTTCACATTACGGTCCAGACGTAACGTCCAGTCTGCATATCCTATATATATCCGCGTACATTATTCATACGGCTGTTATGAGTCAAAAGGCCCTATTCCGCCTTCTATGCAACATGTTGAATAATGCGAAATATTCTAGTCCATTCATCATTATTCGAAATCTTCATATTACAGCAAAAGATGTTTCCTATACTTTTTTATATGCATCTGACGCCGCTATAACTTTACGAAAACAATTTTATTCGTAAGAATATTCTCTAGACAGAGAATCAATTCATTTATAATTTTGGAGAGGAAAGACAGTCAATGCCATTTTGCACTAGACGTATCGAACGTTTTGCACTTTTTTCGCTCACGTTCCTTTGCGCCTTTATTTCTATTGTCCTGTATTTTGAATAAACTTTTCACTGTTAGGGGAATAGTTGTACTCGTAATATTGTGTTCAAATCTCATGACTGCCAACAATGTGAAATTGGAAACAATTTGATGATACCGAAGAAGATGAAGAATGGAAAATTGCTTATAAGATTAAATGTTCTGCTAACAACAAACTAGTATGGTCAAATGGTGCTTGAAAAAAGGCCTCGTGAACATTTTGGGTAAAACGCTATTTTTTTTTTTTCATTTCGTAGGGGGGCCGCTAGGAGTATGACACTCAGTTTCCGGAACGTTAAGGGTGTTAGAACGGCCGCCATCTTGATATGAAGGGTGAATTAGTTTTTTTTATTTATCTCCGTAACCGTGAGGATGACAACATTTTTGTAGAAAGCTTTTTTGTAGTTGATACAATTATCCATAACTTTTTCCAATAACTTTTTGCGCTAATGTCAATAATAAAAAAGTTATGAACGAAAAAATATGAAAAGTTAGGGGATACAGTACTACCTCTCTAAGAGAGCGGTCTAGGGCGGTTAGGGGAAGAAATTCTCGAGAAATTCGTCGCCGAAGCCTTTCCCTACCGCTAGGTTAGCGCGCTCGAAAATCGCGCATGTGGTAGCGTGTATGTGTTTCTCCACTCGAACTCGATAAGAGAGCGCCAGCTGATCACGAAAATGAAGCCGTCTCTACGATTCTTGCGGACGTCAACAGGACTCTATTCTCTGATGTATAGTATATATGTTATGATACATACATATTGTACATGCTGTACGATATTTGCATTTATTACTACTACTTATAAACATATCTCTAGTATAATGTAGCCTCGATAATTTTTATCAATATCAATAATATTCTATGCTGTGTTAATGTCTATTAAAATATATTTTACTTGCATTAAATTACTACTTGAAATTTAATTATGGTGCATGTTTTTTTCTCCGACTTTACGGCTTAAACGTATATATTATTATACAAAGGAATATTATCCATTTGACAATCGTGCGACGTGCGATTTTCTGAAATCGCTCGCGATCTCTTATCGAGTTGTCCGCGCCAAACTCGAGAGGCCTCGGGTACACTGGACAGCTCGAGCTAGGTGGGGGAAGCCATAAAATGCGCTCAAGCGGAACGGCGGGGAAATTCTCTCTTAGCGAGGGCTCTCTTAGAGAGGTAGTACTGTACAAAACTTTGACGCAAGATTATTAATTCATTTGAAAGCGGACAATAAAAATGCTTCTTACCTTTTTTACAAAGCATTTTGTTATAAACAATTTAACCTATTTTTTAAAATTCGGTTTGTTTTTATTGATTTTTCAGCGTTGTAAAGGGAGGTAGTGGAAGGTGAGTAGGTTACATCGGTTTTAAAAAAAGTGTTAATCTTTTTAATTCGAGCAGTAGTTTCTTTTTTTTATATTCCTAACTTTTTCAATGATTATTTCAAAATGATCAATCATCATTATTCTCAATTCTCATTCGTTTTGAAGGGCCGGGCATATGATTTTTATATTTTCATAAATTTCTAAATTTCTAAATTTAAGATTATTATTATTTACTTTTATGAATAAATAAAAGAAGGGAATTCGAATTTATTTGGTTTAAATTAAATGAAGAAGAAAGAATGTAATTAAATAACCATAAGAATCAAGAAAAAGATACCGAATAAAAAAATGGAAAAGGTCAATTTGTTTATAACGAAATGCTGCATAACAAAAGTAAGAAGCATTTTTATTGTCAGATTTAAATTAATTAATAATCTTGC
Source organism: Ophion obscuratus (assembly GCA_964007375.1). NCBI lineage: Eukaryota > Metazoa > Arthropoda > Insecta > Hymenoptera > Ichneumonidae > Ophion > Ophion obscuratus. The sequence continues at coordinate 33,189,639 of OZ023322.1, read as the reverse complement.
CTCAAAGTTTTTTATCCCCAAATTTTTCATCTTTTTTTGTTTATAACTTTTTTATTATTGACATTAGCGCATAAAGTTATGAGAAAAAGTTATGGATAATTGTATCAACTACAAAAAAGCTCTCTACAATATTTTTGTCAGCCACACGGTTACGGAGCTAAATAAAAAAAAACTAATCACACCCTTAATTTCAAGATGGCGGCCGTTCTACCACCTTTAACGTCCCGGAAACTGAGTTTCACACTCATCGCGTATCGTGATGTAAAAAATAGAACGAAGGACTTCATGGAAAGGGAAAATGGACTACAAAACTTATATACGGACCTATTGTGTACTATGCCATTGCCATCAAAAGATTCTCCCACTCTACAGAAGAAATGAATAATGCCAATTGCCCTACCTACCATCATAAAATGTCTATGGACGAGAAAGCCTAGCACAATAGGACCCCTCCTGAAAAAGACTCCTGGTACGAATGGCATAGAGCAAGAGCTAACATGTCTTTACAAAATTACTAACATAAAGCTCCCCTTCATACAGACATTCAGAAAGCTATTCGGCCCGTTTATTAAACACTGCGAGTTCCAATAATTTGATATCACGTTGTCGAGGATACTTCGCACAAAGCAATGACAAGAGCGTGAATGCAGGTAGCCCCAAAGCTACTTCAGGTGGTTTGATATAGCACTAAAGCTACAAGTGGTTTGATATAGTACCAAAAGCTACTTCAAATGGTTTGATAATTGTTGAGATCACAGCAAATATTGCTACAAGCATATTCAACGATATGTATAACAATGTACTATCGTACTAATGATGCAAGGCTTATGGTTCAAAATCTGACCATACGCTCACAGGAGCTATGCGGAGTTAGTCAAGTACTTCTATCGCCAATTTAAGGGCCGAGCAAGCAACGAAATAGGCAAATACATAAAAAGGAGAGTGGCTTAAAAATATACGAAATATATTCTTTTGTCTGCCGAAGGACACTACATGGGCCGGAAATCGCAAACTGAACGTAAAATTGACAATTCACGTTTTATCGGTCACAAAACTTGTACTGTTTTTTCTTTTGTGTTTTTTTCCGACTCATTTTACACGGTAGTCGTGAAAAAATGTCCAACTTTTTTGCACATATTTTTCACAAGAGTATCTTAAGTATAGACTAGGATGTTTGCGATAGGCTTAATCATTTGTTTGTAATGTATTTTTTAGTTATTACCTTTTTGGACCAATATTGGATGGAAGTTATACTGAACGTAAAAATTTTTAAAAATTCCATCCTCATGATATACCACAGCTACGGTATCGCAGATTTTTTTTTTTCTCAAGTGAATCCAAATCCCGCAAAAATGTCAGTCATTAGCACACGTAACCGGAAAAGAGCTTTAGACGACAACGCATGACTTAACTATTTTTCTTTATTTCTAAATAAAATGTTCACAAATTGTTATTAAATACATGTTGTTAACATACCAATTAAAAGTTATATAAAGGGCTTATCTCGCGCTGTTTTTTTCATGCTTTAAAAGCAATTGCAAACCGATTGAAATACCACAAAAAACAAATTAAAGGAGAGCACAAAACGTATTCAGGGCGGCCATGTTTTTGTTGTTTTTTTTTGTGATTTTTTTAAGGCTCTCAATATAAAGAACCTTAGAAAAAACGAGAAATACACATATGTGTACCTTTCCATAAAAAAAAAGCGTTTCCTCGGAAATTCTGAATGTGGCCATTTGTTTCGGGTCTCTGGGTAGATGTAGCGGCTTGATCATGCAAATATGCGCTGTATTGTAAATAGATGGCATTACGGCGCCTGTTGTCGTCGCTCACGTCGATTATGATGCTACCGAAAAAATATTCGCGCTCACTCGCACCCGCGTACTTTGCTACGTGCTCGATGGTATCGTCCTTCGACACGCCGTCTTCCCATATTCGCGGCTGTTGGTACGTGGCATTCTCACTCTTTCTCGAGTGTCCTCAACGCCTCCAATTGGCGCGCTTCTTGCCACGTTCGTGAGTGAACAAAGACTTGGCGAAACAGAGCATCTCGCGTATATGCGTACGCCATCTCGCGTAGAAGGTCGGGCGTCGGACACCCCGCTCTTTCGTAGCAGTTGTGAAGAACTGAGGCAACCGACATCGACCACCAACGAAACGCGCCGTGTACAGAGAAAGAAGCGCCGCAGCCTCGAGGGTACAAAAGAGGCAAGAACAGCTCGAAAAGAAGCACAAGCAGCTTTTCTGGACGAATTTTAAGAAGAGAAAGGTTTATTGTACCGCCCTGGCATCGCTGACTCAAGTTACACTAGCCGTAAGTTTTCTGAGAACCCCTGAAGCTTTGCTGGACGAATTCGAAGAAGAGGAAGGTTTATTGTACGGCCCTCGCATCGCTGACTAAAGTTAAACTAGCCGTAAGTTCCCCGAAAACCTATTCTTCGTTGCGAAAACTTTAAGGGGACGCGACTACCTATAGGCCTGAAGTAAGTTGCCATTCTGATTTTTTTTTCTGGAAAGCGGACATTCTGGTAATATGTATGTATGTATATATATATATATATATATATATATATATGTATATATGTATATATGTATATATGTATATATGTATATATATATATATATATATATGTATGTATATATGTATATATGTATATATATATATGTATATATATGTATATATGTGTGTATATATATATATATATATATATATATATATATATATATATATATATATATATATATAACGTATATATTGAGGGACACAATTTAACGTATAACATGTATACCGCACCACTTCGTTTAATACATTTTTGTAACACGAAGGTATATATGAGGACCTTAAAAAAATCACCGAAAAATACGGAAAAACAACAAAAACATGGCGTCCGGCATATGATGCTATTTTTTCGCGACGTTGGCCAGTGGACACTCCAGCTTAAACGGTCCAACCAAAAACCCAAAAAAAACCAATCCAAACGGGTTATTCAAGTTAACAATAAATACGAGCCGTTGATGATCGCCGATTTCTTAAGCATTTTTTTCAATGAGTATTTCAATACATTTTTTTCCGAATATAACTAATAAGTGATACTATCGAATAACAATATTGTTGGAATATGTAATTTTTTGACCCACCCAAGTAGATGTCCGTTGAACGCGTTTTTCTCGAAACGTAAAATTTTGCGTGCCGTAGTTCAGCGAATTGACAACTAAGATATCTGCGGGTAATAAGGCCTAGCTAAGGGATATTTGAAATAAAATAAAAAATATCCAATTTAATTGACATATTTTAATCATAATCATTATTCAAGTTCAATTTCTATAAAACATAAACGAAAAATGGTAAATTGTACCATAAACAAAAACAAAATTAAACATTTTTAGAAACCTTGATAGTGGGCCTTATTTTAATATGGTAGGATAATGAGGGCTACGGGTTTAACGTACTTAAATATAATCAAAATATACGTAATATATTTGGTATTTGAGATCAATAATCCTCTGCAGCTTTGGATGAACTCAAAGGTCCTCTTTGCACTGCTCGGACAGCAGACACCAGGTCGTTTTCTGACCACAACACTCGTTTCGGAGGCATCGGGGTCGGGGCACTAAAAATAACGATCAATTAATTAGTAATACATATGCGTACTACTTATTTACATTCGCAACATTTTAAAAGTAATGTAAAATACATTATAAAACAAATAAACTTTGCTCAAAGAAGTAGGAGGACAATAAGACCTATGGTTAAATTTAGTAGGCCTTAAGGGGTAGGGCCACTGCAGCGGGTAAAAAAAGAAGTATGTTATGGGATTTTTTTAGCGGGACAATGGAATAAATAAAAATTCTGAGAAACGTCCTTTATTGTACATATCATAAACTATATGAACTATATTTTTCAAAGTAATATAAAACAAAATGGCGGCTGCACAGCTTTTCTTCGACGGAGCCTTTTTTTCATAGGCGCGCGGGCGGACCAACGGCACCTGCAATTTTTAATTTACAGTGAATGATTTTTTTTTTTCGATTACACATGTGAATACCTACAGAAGTACGTAGGATTTTTTTGATATATCGATTCTTGCAAACCGCGCGGTTTTTAAATAAAGGTTCAACATTCTCAAAAGGCATCGTCCGAAAATTGTTTATAAAAAAAAAACTATGTAATATATCGAGAAAATCCTACGTACTTCCATGCAGAATGTAATTGTGAATATACAGTTAAAATTTCAAGTCAATCGGTCAAGATTTGTTCGAGTTATGAGTCCGACCGACTTGAAAAATGTAGTTTCAAGAAAAACGCGTTTAAATTTTTCGGTACGAAAAAATCATTGATAAATTTTATATACCTTCAGTCAGCGATGCCTTGCGCCATGCAATTGGCCTTCCAAATTAACGTCCTGCTCGAGGACGTTAGCGATTTTTTTTTAATTTTTACAGTGACCTTACCCCTCAATAACCGTCGACCACATATGTAAGAAAAACAAAATAAAACATATTTGGACCACGATACGTTATTCAAATATTTATGATCATCGAAGCTTGAATGAATAAAGATAATGTGATTTTAAATAGATAAGTGTAAAATTACAAAAAAATACTCACGTTTTATTCGGACCGATTTTTATCATTGATGCTGCGCGGCCGCATCTTATGATGAATGATGCAACACTGGTGGCGGGGAGCGGGGTATCGCACCTCCGCAAACTTGTAGCGACATATTCGTGTCCTAGGTGTATGTGAGTATGGCTTTGAGCGTGAGCGGTTATATTAAATACGATTTTCGTCACTTATGCCTTATTAGCCGACAGGCCTTATTACCTGCAGCTACCTCAATCGTTATCAAATTTTTAAGATAATTCTATAAAATATTCTCCTTTGCATCAACCTAAAAGTTAAAAAATATATATAAATGAACAGTGTTGTCAGCAACGAGGTTTCCGTAACATTTCGCCCGTCGTGATAACAGAGTTGTCACCGTTGACTGAGCATTATCCCGAGAGATCCGCCGTAGCCGGTGAGCCAGAAAGATCCGCTTCTAAGGTGGAGCGGTGGATGGGGTGGTTTGCGAGTTTGGCGATCGGCAGAGTGCGCGTCCCGCTGGCCCTCTTACGGGTCACCACTCTGGTGAGTCCGTCCTTGCCGGGATGAGGTGCAAAAATGCGCGCGAGAGACCACTTAACAGTTGGGAACCTCTCATCAGTGAGTAGCACGAGAGAGCTGACCTTGAGCTTGCGAGGGATGATGCCACTTTGATGTAGAGAGCAACCGCTGCAGACACTGCGCGAACCACCAACATCAAAAGTGTTGCAACCGTTGCTGGATGAGGTGTCACCAATTGAGCCGTGGCCCTGGCACATCCGCAGTGATGGTTCCGGCACCGTAGTGAGAGCTTGGTCGATGAGAAAATGCCCTGGAGTTGAAGCAGAAGTCCTCTGGATCATCCGACATGGCGCTTCAAGGCCTCGAGTTGAGCATCGTCTCCATTTGCACCCGGAAAGTAGAGCGCTCACCGAACGTGAGAAGTGTGTCCTGGATAGTCCGCGCAGAGATGATACTTGACCGATTTCGCGGCCACATTCCATTTTCCCCCAAATGTGCAGCGGCAGAAGGGTTGAACGACCATGGTGTACCGTCGCTGGTCAGAAGCCAAGGGAGATCGCCGAGCTCCTTGATTCCGGGCGTGAATAAGCGCCGAAGGTATCTGCGTCCAAGATGTTGGTACCGCAGTTGCTTGAGAGCGTTCTGCAGATACCTAGCCATCCCAAGAACCACCGATACGCCGCGAAAAAACCGTGCTTGGAGTAGTCCTCTCTTGGATCCTCGTTTCCGCCATGCCTTGATCGTCACCGGGACTTACAGTCCTACATACAGGTTTCGAAACTCCGGCGTTTTTGCATGGTGGGTAGTGTCACGGTTAGTGAGGCCAAAACATACTTCCCCATCTATCCACTGGAAGTGTTGTCACGTAGAAGTCTTGTAGATATACAGTTGCATGTAAAAGTGTCCGGCCCAAGATAATTTTATTATTAAACAACGTTTAAAGGATTTAAAATGAAAACACAAATATATCATCGTAAAGTTCTTTTATTATGCAATCCAAATATGTAATTAAAAAATTATTCATAACAATTAACAATTATTTGTAAGAAAAATGGCACGTTTTGTTGCTTCATAAATGTCCGGCCAAATTCCAAAAATATATAATTCGCTTCGCGTTGTTTGCGTTATCAGTCGCGGAATCATGTAAATATTGAGAGCTCTGTTCCTTTTGCATTGTACGATCAGTAACACTCAGTCAAGATGTCGAAGCGCACGTCTTTAGGTATTCGTAAAGTGGTTGTCAAGTTGCACAACGAAGGAAAAGTTTCGCGTGACATAACTAACATTTTGACGATTGAAAAATTGACTGTTAACGATATAATAAATAAATTCAAGACTACAGGTACTCTAGAAGATGAATACCGTCATGGGAGACCTAGGAAAACAACTAATCGTTTCGATAAAGTGATCAATAGAAAGGCTGTCGCAGACGTAAAAAAGAATGCCGCAATCATCGCACGGGAATGACGCGAAGAAAATTCGGCTGACGTTAGCCAAAGTACTGTTTCACATAGACTGACAGAAGTGGGACTTTTTGGACGTGTTAGAGTTAAAAAACCGCTCATCAGTAAAAAAAAATAAGAAAGCCGAAACTAAAATTAATTTGTTTGGAAATGATGGGAGAAGGTACGTTCGACGACCAAGAGGAACTAGAAATAGATTCGCGATATCAAACGCCAAATGTGAAACACGGTGGAGTTAGCATCATGCTACGGGGTGCATTCTCTTGGAAGGGCGTCGGTCCAATCTTTAAAATTGAAGGCACAATGAACTCTGCTATGTATAGAGATATTATATTAAAAGAAATGCTGCTGTATGCTCGTCAGAATATGCCAGGAGGATGGATTTTTGAGCAACATAATGATCCAAAACATCGATCACAGCTCCTTCAGCAAGTTTTTAGCAAGAAAAATATTCGAGTTTTAGAGTGGCCAGGTCAATCTCCGGACTTGAATGCCATAGAACATTTATGGCAAGAGTTGAAACTAAGAATAGGAACTGAACATTGTGCCAATAAAGCTGCTTTGTGGGGAAAAGTTCAAGAAGAGTAAAAAAATATCTCTCAAGATAGAATCATCAAACTTATTGAATCGATGCCCCACCGATGTGCTGCCGTGATAGCTTCGAAGGGCATCGCTACCAAGTATTGATGAAAATCTTACATTTATTACCGTTTTCAATTTTTTTTCTGGAGTTACTATATTTTTTCTTTGTATATAGTGCGTAATTCGTACTTGGCCGGATAGTTATGAAAAAGCGAAAATTGTTATTCTGGTTATAAATAATTATGGATAGTCATATATAATTTTTCAATAACACGTTTCGATTGCATAATAAAAGAACTTTACGATTATATGTTTGTGTTTCCATTTTGCATCCTTTAAACGTTACTCCATCATAAAATCATCTCTGGCCGGACACTTTTGCATGCAACTGTAAATATACAGCCAATTTCGAAAGATCTCCTCCATGTCACAGCTGTTCGGACCTGCATTTGAGTGGCTCACTTCTACGTAGCAACGCTTCCGGTGGCAGAAGCGAGAACTGCCATTTTGCCTCACTATCTGACAAGGAACATACCTCAGGTGTCGTCCTTCGATTTTGTTGAAACTTATATATGTTATGAAGCATTGAAAACTAAGCGGCAAGTATTTTTTCTTATCGGCGGAAAAGCGGTTTCAAGTGATGATACCAGACCTCGAAGGAAGGCATGCCAAGGGGTTATATTGCAGTTTCACCCACAAGCAGTCGACCGATCGCAGTGAAACGAAAACGAAAATTCTTCTAATCCCAAGCGATGAAAAATCCACTAGAGAGTGATTGCAAAATAATAATAATTAAGGGGTGAATCACCCCTATTCGAGGGCTGGTTTCATCCCTTAAAACCTTTTTCCCACGAATAAAAAAATACGTGTCGCTTAGTTTTCAATACTTCATAACATATATAAGTTTCAACAAAATCGAAGGACGACACCTGAGTGATGTTCCTTGTGAGTCATGCCCTAATCTGCGAGTTTCCAGACCTAAGACCTAAGACTGCCTAGTCGACCCCAGTGTTGAGAAACGGGGACGAGAAGGAGTTAGCCGGACACAGTTGGCCCATGAGCTGTTGTGCCCGAGATCCCCGCTGCCGTGCGCAACTGATGCAGTGCAGGATGTGAAAGCAGACTGGGGCTCACCCACTAACCCAGTACGTCCGTTGCAGTTTTGGCAGGGTGAGCTTAGTTACTCCTTGGAGGATCCGCCGATGGGCATCTTCGACGATGAGTCGAGTAAGAGGCGAGTCCCGAGGTAAAATCACTGGATGCTTGTCCTCGGGATCCAACTCGATATCATCAAAAACTATCTAATCTCCACAAGTATAAAAGACATCCGACAAAAATACATAAAAAAAATAACATGAAAAATAATCACTATTGACCAGAAAAAATATGCATTTATCGCTAATGGCACTATTTACTAGGAGCGCAACTAAGTTGCCGGTTTTTTTTTTTTCATCAATGAAGAATGGAAAATTTCAAGAGATTATCCTTACACGCGGTTCAACTATTGGTCCCACCTTCGGTTGCAGTCATAATCAAGTCATATTTCTTCGAATGATACAAGCAATGATGGTGACGGTGAAGATAATGATTGTACACAATCTTCATCGGCTAGCGACTAAGATATTGTAAAATGATATACAAATAAATATTTATTATCATTTTAATAATGATTAATTACTTTGTTCCAATCCTCTTCTTACCCAACCTTCATATGTAAAATATAATCCATTTTTTTAAATTTATTTACCAACATCGTTTTAAAACCCATTTTATTACAATTTGACTTCATATTCATTATCAGCAACCCTGAAAACTCCTGAACACTGAATTCCGTACTAACCGACTGAATTTTTCCCAAAGTAGTCGTCCATAATGAGTCCGCCATTTTGTTTTTTTGATTTTTTTTAAATTCGTAATCAGCGATGTTATCGGGCCTCACAGTGGCATAACCGCGCGATATCCTTGAGGCAGAACGAGAGCATTCTACGGAGGTCCCCATCCTGGATGGGGACCAGGGAACGACCTTCCTCGATTAGGGAGAGGAAGTCTTCGACATCCTCACACTGATGGCTCGAGAATGATGCCTCCCATCAGCGTAGTTCCAGGAATATTCGAGGAGGAAATAAAAAACCAAAATAGAAAAACCTATAAATAAGATCTAAAATTAAAAAAGCTCAATAAATTGAAAAAATAAAAAATTTAAAAAGGAGAGTGCCCTTCTGCTAGCCGCACCGATGGGAACTTAGGTACCCTGCTACCTCTGCCATGGGGATGGTATTCCCCGGGACGCTCGGGGGACAATAGTGTCCTTGATTAAATTGGGAACCAAGGGGTTTTATCCCCTTGAGTCGAATTTAATCTGACGAGATCGAGAGCAACGAAGAGAGAAGAAAAGAAAAACCAAAAAAAAATCATAATTCTCTCTGTTCCAAATAAAACTTTCGGAAGGGCGAGATCGGCAAACTTCCTTCTCTTCCTCTGAGGGCAATTCGGCCGGATCGAGAGCGAGAAGGAGACGGAAAAAAACTTATTCTATCTATTCGAAATCCGTGTAAAAATTTCAAATCGGAATAAAATTACAGTGACGCAGAGAACACAGAAAAGCCTTGCCTTTTGTTTGGAACTGGAAAAAGAATTCCAATTTGGACGAGAGCAACTCGACTTTAAGTCTACGTTGACACGCTGGGCCATTTTGACCCGGATGAATTTTTAGTCAAATGCTCACTTTTCCAAAATTGAACATTTTCAATAATTTTTTTTCGACGATCTCATTTGATATTTTCCGAATTTCGATTTAGCGAGACTTGACGATTAGCGAGAAACGGGAAATTTGATGAAATCTTCTGCAAAAAAGAGGGAGCCACAAAACTTTTCCATAGTCACGGGCGCACAAAAATTTTCAGAATCACTGTTGGGATATTTTGAGAGCATATTTTTTCCGTATATCATATGTCCGGTTTTTTTGTTCTCTTTACTGCAACGTTATTGTAGCTTTATTGCTCTTCATTGCATCGCGCTCAATGTATTGTTTACCGCCCTATTCACAATTTGACAGAATTTTTTTTGAGGTGTAAAATTAGGAAGAATGTTGAAGTATGAAATTCAGAAAAAACCTTCGCCAAATTGATGTGTGGCCCTAAAGAGGACCGTTTGTTTTACATGTGAATACGTTTCTCTTTTGAATCAGTCGTGACGCGTTGATAATTTTGTTCCTAGTACTTATAAAGGTTCGTCAGGAAGGAGAATCCATGGAGGCAGAGAATTCCCATTCCAGAAGGAATAAAAAAATGCACTTATAAACGTTCCAACCATGTTCAAAGGTCAGCTGTAAAAACACTTGCTCTATAGGGCATTTATACATATGCCCTGTTTTGTAAGCATTGCTGCCTTGACGGCGAACGTACCAACGAGCTATCAGCTGTTCGAGGAGTATAAGTGGGCCACATCGGGCGCCGGTCTAGGCAACTTGCCCATCGCTGCTTTTGATAAAAGTGTTCATCGACCCTCAAAAGGACGTATGTACTATGCCATTAACATAATGACATAGTCGAATGACTTTAGTCGATTCGCCTAACCAACGGGTACGAAATAATTCCTGATCGTGAACTTGCGCGGACAATCGGTGCATGTTGTGAGGTCAGCATTGAGTGAACGGATCGAAAAGCAACCTATGTAAAATCGATAAGAACAATCACATTACATGAGTAAAGTATCATTAGATTTTCGATTCGTCGATGCGTTTTCACGTGACGACACTTGGTATATACATGGAGTCCTATTCTGAATGGATGATCCTGCAACTGTCACATCATGTCCTACTATATGCTGGAATTTCAGTTTAGTAAAAGTCCCACAGCTTTCAAGATAAAAATCATCTGCTTTTGGTTTTTCGCATGCCATTGGTACAAATGATAATTTTTTTTTACTTGGTTTAAAAAAAATACTCTCGGTTATTTTTTTTTATCTAGAAAAGTCTCCTTTTTAACCTTAAATGTTATGGAAACTTTATGGAAGAAGATTTTATGCAGAATTTTCATACAAACCAATTCGAACATTTGACTTTGATAGCCTGCGATGTAAAAAAATGTACTACGCATATCGTGTCAGTTATTTTGAAAAGTTGCTTCGTAATTGTCAATTCATATCATATGTAGAACTGGCATGCGAGAAACCAAAAGCAGATAATTAAAAAAATAACGTAAAACCCAAAATCTCGAAAACCATGGGACTTTTACTAAACTGAAATTCCAGCATATAGTAGAACATGATCTGAACTATCGATAGTTGCAGGATTGTCCATTCATAACAGGACACCCTGTATATGTATATAATTGACTATAATTCTATATTGTTAACAGAATTATTCAGAATGCCTATATACAGGGTACCTAATGAGCCTTCAGCAATCCTAAACCTGGAAATAGGTGAATTGATTTTGACTGGTGTCTTGATCTCAGTCTCGAGATATATGTGGTTTATAAAAAATATTAAAGGTCACTACCTTAAGTCACTCAACTGTACCAAGTTAGTTTGCTTACAGATAATGTCTCATTCCAATTTGCTAGATGTTAATCATAACTATTTAGTACTAATAAAAAAATAAAAACAGATTTTCGATAGTAGCTATTTTCGGTCTACAAAAATACTTTTTTTCAGATTAGGGTTATTCAACTATCCGTTATCAAATTCTGATCTTTCAAATGAAAAAAAAAAAAAAAAACATTATACATATCCCTTGCCTTTCATCTTCAGAAATTGCCCATTGAAATTTCACGATAGTGTACAATTTTTTTGATTGTGTAACGATAAAAATAATAACAGTCATAGTAAAATATGGTGTCATTCTAAGATAGTTGAAAATATCCCTATTTTTTTCAACATGTACTTTGTTCTCCATTTTATTAAGATAATGAGAGTAGCAGTGGACTTTTATATTTTTTAAATTCTTTATCTACGCTGAAATATCGAAGTTTTATTGTATGACGGAGAGTTGAAAGAGCCCAAGACTGAAAATAAGTTCGGTCCTCTACAGGTTGCCTCGTAAACCTTAGGCAATCTGGAAACTGGCTATGGACCAGGTCTCGACCTATCAGAATATTAGAACTTGCCCTTAGTGAAAATCAGACGGTTTTCAAGATATGGCTACTTTACAACAAAATGACTATCGTAGGTAAATTTTTGTAGGCCATACCTACAAAAATGTGTGATTATAATTTGTTTACTAGATTTTACTAAGTAGTACTCATAACATATAAACAACAATAATGGATAAACAACGCTCTGATATTCCCGGCACCTTAATAAGTTAAGGAACAAGCTACATTTTCAAGGAAATTGCAATATTAGTAACTATCTTAGAATAACACCTTATTATACTTCGCTATCATTTAAATAAAAGAAACAGAAGAATTTTTTTATCATTCTGAAATCTCAATAAAATGCCCAACTTTCAAGATAAGTATGTTTATAACGTCTTTTTCACACCGAAAAGTCAAAGCTTGAGAAAGAATAATTTGAAGATTCCAAATAATTTAAAAAAATCCTTTGTTTTAGACCAAAAATAACTGCAAGCGAAAGTGTGTTTTTCATGTATGTTAGTATTACTTATCATTATCTAGAAAAAAATTGTTTGTATAAGACATCATTTGTCGGGATAGCGCCCAGTAACCTTACCTAACATAGCGATTTCCAATTAAAGAAAAACCTGCCCATATTTAAAAAAAAAACCCGTTAAAAAACAAGGAACATCACTATGGTGTCCTCCTCCTCCTTTCAATTTTGTTGAAACTTTTTTATGTGGAAGAGTATGATAAACTAAGAGACACGTATTTTTTTATCGGCGGTAAAGCGGTTTTAAGGGGTGAAACGCACCCTCGAAAATAGGGGTGTTTTTCGTTTTTCGCCGATAACGATATCGCTTTCATTTCTAATGTATAGTATACAAAAAAATAAACATTGATGCAATTTGATTTTTTTTGTATATCTCGTACCGTTAAAACGTTATCGACGAAAAACGAAAAACATCGGCATTTTTTAGGGTGCGTGTGAAACGCGTGTGAAAGGGGTGAACCCTTGAAACTGTTTTTCCGCCGATAAAAAAACACGTGTCTCTTAGTTTTTGATACTCTTCCGCATAAAAGAGTTTTACCAAAATCGGAGGAGGACACCAAAGTGGTGTTCCTTGTAAGACCCAATTTTTAGTTTCTGATAGACCATGACCAGGTTTATCACGAGGTTCATGATTGTCTAAGGTTAACGGGACACCATGTGTAAACATTTGATATATTTCACTGGATCACTCGCTAAACTCCTTTGCTGTCTCTCGCACTGCGTTCCTTTGCTGTATGTGTTAACTGTATCCCTTTGCTGTGCTGCTTCGCATCGTTGGTCAGCCGATCCTTTGATGTACCTCTGGCCATGCCCTTTCGCTGTGACTTTTGCGTATATTCTTTACTTTACCTGTTAGCTGGGTATCCATAGAATAAAAGTGGCTGCCTGTTAAACCACCCACTGGCAATAGATGGCGTTAAGTACATTGTTTTCTCGAACTAAAAAGTCGCAATGCTCATAATGATAGGTTCATAGTCCCGCTAAAATGTCGTAGGTGATATTTGTGCGACGAGTTAACATCGTTTATTTTCATTGTGTTTACAATGGCAAGTTTCATTCCGAACGAGTCACATTGGTCGAAAGTTAAGCTCCATTATCTCCTAACAAAGAAATTGGCCAAGTGGTTTTGCCGCTTTCAAAGTGGTGATGTCTGTATGGACAACAACGACGACGAAAAACAACCCAAAAGAGGGCCGTTGGAATAACGAGATGCTGAAATAGTAGGAAATCATCACTAGGGATCCTTATTGATGGCAACTGATGCGTTCGAAACAGGCTCTACATGTGAAGAGGCTGGTATGGAAGAATGGCCATGAAAAGTTGATTTTGCAGCACGAAGCCAGGCTGCTCAACCGGTTAAGAAGTACTTAAAAGAAGTGAACTGGGAAATCTCATCCCACCAGCCTGTTCCCCAGACACCCCTCCCTCCGATTACCATTTGTTCCGGTCGATGCAGTCAGCGCTTGCGGCTCAGCACTTCACTTCGTACGAAGGAGTCGAAAAGTGGCTAGATTACTGGATTGCCCCTAAAGAACCCGAATTTTTCCTACGTAGAATCTGATTGTTGGGTGAAAGATGGGTCAATGTCTGTTCTAATGGGTAATACGTTGAATAAACCAGTTCTTTAATTTGCTACCAAAGTACAATATTTTCTTTCGCTAAGAAATGGGCGGTTCCTCTTATATCTCACAATTCCAGTCTATACATACTCTCACCTAAGACATCACTTAATATGATTGTCACTTCCTTTAGTTGTCAGTTCCTCAGGGTACAGTCGTGCTACCGCTGAAAAACCCCGTAATCGGGAAAAAATAGAAGGCCCGTTTTTCGACAGGTCATTCTGTAAGTGCCGCGGGTGTTTAATCCAAGTTTGCCAAAAATTAGGGGTGTAGGGCTTTTTTAGGGGATGAAGGAGGAAGGGGGCGAATTGATGCCAAACTACAACCCCTACGAGGTCGGCACCGTGAGACAAAATGTTCAGAAAAATCCGGAATTTACTTTAGTCTACAGCTCCGAAGTCGTGGCAGTTCATATTGGGGGTGAAAAAGTACGGTGAAATTTTGAAAAATCAGTTTTGATTCAATAACTCTTTAGAAAAAAATCGTATACTTTTGGTTCGCATGGGAACGTTGTAGCCCTTGAAATGACGCGCCGATCGAGTATTTGATGATCATTCTCCGATAATACTTCACCCCCAAAAAAATGGTTCAAATACCAAAAAAATGGTTTATTGAATAATTTAAAAAACAAGCGATTTTTTTGGGTATGGTTTAAATGTACGAAATGTAGAGAATAATTTTCTCTATATTTTCATTTCAATGGACCACCATTGAAATTGCATTTTCCAACTCCTCTCGGGGGTTGAAAATTCAAAATGAAATTCTGGGAAAACTCTTGACCGCACGAATTCGCCGTCGTGAAACAATTTGTCGCTTGAATCCTTAGCTACATTTTTGTCCACACCGCCAAACTCATATCTCTTCATTTCCGGTCAATTTCCGGTCAATAGCCAGAATTTCATTTTGAGTTTTCAACCCTCCGAGAGGGGTTGGAAAAAGCAACATTCAAGGGTGGTCCATAGAGACGAAAATATAGAGAAGGTTATCCTCTACATTTTGTACATTTAAACCATCCCCGAAAAATCGATTGTTTTCGAGTTATTCGATAGACAATTTTGTTATATTCTTCAACAATTTTTTTTGTTCGTGAAGATATTATCGGAGAGGGATGATTAAATACTCGATCGATGCGTGTTTTCAAGAGCTACAACGTTCCCATTTGAACAAAAATTGTATGAATTTTTCCTAAAGAGTTATCGAATTAAAACTGATTTCAAAATTTCACCCCCAAAATGAACTTCTACGACCTCGGCGCTGTGAGCAAAAATGAAGCCCGGATTTTTCTGAACATGTTGTCTCCCGGCGCCGACATCTTGGAGGTTGTAGGTTGGAATTAATCCACCCCATCCCCCTTCATCCCCTAAAAAACCCTACACCCTGATTTTCAGGCAAACTTTGATTTAGCACTCGCGGCACCTTCAGAATCACCTGTCAAGAAACTAGCCTACCAATTTTTTCTAACTCCAATATACAGCACGACTGTACTAAGTGGCCGACACGTGTTGAAGTGTTGTAGCCCGGTGGTGTGTTGTTTAAATGATGGAAATGTATAAAAAGTAAAAGTTGAAAAATTTGTATCATACACAACCCATTCTTCATACTTTTAGAAAACCGAATTTTATAGTAAGAAGCGACAAAGGGAGGAGGTATAGGGTTTTGCGTTTTTCGGAACACCTTGTTTAACAGGCACATTAACCCCTATATACGATCAGCCCCACGTTGTACATAGCCATGTGGGGCTGAGCGTTGTCGTGCAGCAGAATGACCTTTCGGCGATTCGATGCTACTGCTGGCCTCCTGTCAATTCAATTATTGTTCACACCCTCCACTTGCTATTGGAAGCGTTCGGTAGTGATCGTTTCCTTGGATTGTCAGCGCTCGTAAAACACTATCCCCTCCATATCCCAGCAGCTACACAGCATGGCTTTGTGACTATGAATATTCCGTTTTGGCATCAATATTGATGGTTGGTCAGGATCAACGCACGATTTGGTGCATTTCGGGTTGTTGAAATCAATCGGTTGTTCTTCTCCCATAACCATACGCCACAAAGAAGGTTGTTTGGGTTTAGTCGATTCACAATGACGTTCTTCCTCGGCTCGTGTCGGAGCGATTCGCCTTTTTCTGTATCTTCCCCATGGCATGCAATCGTCGAAATAGTGCCTTGTCAACATTGAGCTGCTCAGCCAATTCTTCACGTGTTTTGAAGAGTTTTTAATCGATAAACTATGCAATTCTGCATTTTTAAATTTTTTCGATTTACCTGGCCGTTACTTATCATTTGGTCACAATCGCCATGCTTAAATCATAAAAACCAATGTTGAGGCATCGTTTCGGACGGTGCGGACTCACCATAAGTCTGTGTACACAATTGGCGAATTTTAGCTGCACTTTTTTTCATATCGCCGTAGTGCAGAAGTACACATTGGAAAAGATCTTGGCACGGCCCATTTTGAACTTGCTTGACAGGTATGAGTCTCAACTGAATGTGGCGTCTTTTAGCTGTAAATTAGTAGCCGAGGTGACTTAGTAACTCCAAGTAACTAAGTTACTAAGTACCTTCGAGTAACTTTAAGTAACTAAGTTACTAAGGAACCTCGAGTAACCAAGTTACTAAGTAACTTCGAGTAAATAAGTTACTAAGCATTTAACTTTGAGCAACTTCAAGTAACTAAGTAAGTAGTTTCAAGGTGACTAAAGTGACATATGTCCTTACGAAAGTATAAAACACCCGGAGCTACTCATAGACGAACGGCGGTTTTCAATGTAACCACCTAACAATAATTGAGGAGCTGTATTTAAGCAAAATATTACTACTTAAATGGGAATTAGGTTACACATAACTCTGAATTACCCCGTTAGATGGATAATTCTCTTGTTAAAATAGGTTTTCCAAAAAAAAATTGCTTTCAAACGCACTCTGTACTTCCCCCTTTCGAAGCACTTTCCAATGCAATGTGGCTCATCAAAATATGATAAATGGTATCCACGTCATAAAAACTTGTGACTTTGTAGCTTCTATCCATTTTTATCAATTCATCGCCGCAGAATTAAAAAAAAACATTCATCCTTCATTATCCGTCACAAGCATTATGCTCCAATTGAATTCAATTGAATGACTCGTCATGAAATAGATGAATATAGAGAAATCCCACTACCGGAATCCAACCCTGAGGGCGAATTTGCCCCCTCAAAATGGTTTTTTTTTCGCGGTTACAAAAAAAATACGTGTCATTTACATTTAGATGAAAAACAACATAGGCCAAATTGAACCAATTCGGAGGGGGCCCACCAAAAACGGTTTCCTTGTGAGTTCCCGTTGTGTCGCTATCGGAAAAGCTGAAAAATGTCCTCCGGGTCTGTAGTCCACGCGCACACCAGGGCGCGGCTGAGCGGTCACCCATCTACGTATTGATCCGGACCAACGCTGCTTGACTTGGGAAATCGCCGAAGCCACACACCGACCGCGCGTCCGCTTCTATCGATGAATGTATGTATGTTTTACATATTCGCGTGTGCGAGTGCAAGGCTTCTTCTGACAGCGAAAATGAAAATCCTCGAAGGATATTTGGTGCTTGAGCCGAGTTCACTACACAATTAACTTTTTCTATATATAACTTACCCCGCGATCATGAATCGGGACCATCGGTAGCGTATTTTAAGCCGAGCTTGATTCGGGCGCTAATGTCACTTCCCTTTGACTTCTACCAGAGTGCCTTGGCACAGATGTCCGGTTGGGGCGCCGCCTTGTTAAGGGACAACATCTACCCAGAAGCCCGAAAAAAGTGTCCAAATACCGATTTTTTTCCCTGGAAAACCGTTGGTGAAAGAAAAACGAATTTTTTTGAGACATAGGTACATATATGGAGATGCAGAAAAACCACAAAAACTTGTCCGCCGGCAGATGACACTGTTTTCAAAGTCAGTGGACATGATATCTCGAGAACCACTTGATCGATTGTTTCCAAATTTACAGGAGATACGATGAGAAACATTTGAAGATCGTTGACGATCTCACTTTTTAAAAATCGATCTTCATTTTTTAATAGTTACGTAAAAATAACGACTTTTTTCATAAATTTTCTATGCTCGAGTTTCATTCGTCGCCCCGTTGTTAAAAAAAAAATGATTTAAAAAATCGACGATCGTCAACGACTCGCACTTATTGTTAACTTGAATAATCCGTTTGGTTTTTAGTTTTCGAATGGACCGTTTAAGCTGGAGAGTGTCCACCGCCAAACGTCGCGAAAAAAATTCATCTGCGGGCGGCCATGCTTTTGTTGTTTTTCTGTATTTTGTGGTGATTTTTTTTTTAAAGATTCTCGATATATGTACCTTTCTGTTAAAAAAACCGCGTTTCTTTTTCACCAACCGTTTCCCAGAAAAAAATCGTAATTTGGCCCTTTTTTCGAGCCTCTCTAGATGTAACCCTTTAAAGTGCTCTTTTCGCTAAGCACGCCAGCGATAGTCAAATGATTCTTCCATTGCCCGTGGTCTTGCGTATGCCTGTAAAGGCGAGGTGGCGTAGGCCGACCATCCGCGGATTGCGACCTTTGTAATAAATGTTACCAGAGCGCTTTTGTTTCTCACCCAGGGCCGTACTTAATCTTGCGTGACCCTTGCTCTCTTCTTCTCGTTTAACCAAGTCCTAATCCTGAAAATGGAACAGTCCTCTTCTGGGTCGCCCGAGAAGAGCCGAAAAACGAGGGAGAGCGATGAATCGGCGCCCGTCGATCTGTCAGGGTTTTTCCATCGTGTCATCGGTTGACTACGAGTATCGACGAGCCTATCCAGCGAATTCGAAATATATTACGGTGACCGGCTTTCTCGGGGGGATTCTCGGGGCGGGTGTCTATCTTGATGGCCAAGCTGAGGGAGGACAGGGCTAGTTACATAATCCCTAAAGCGAAGAGTATGGTGTTTCGCGACAGTGAGCCTGGGCTTTCAGTAATCTCAAAATGAACATTTCGCATATAGGGAGCACCCTGGTCTCCCGCATGTCAGGGAGACTCTATGACGTCATGCAATGTGACGTTATGCAATGTGACGTCGTAGGGTCTGAGATAGACGCTCGCGACGATGCTCGTTGAAACGCTAATAAGGCCTGCCAAGGGCGTAAACCGGATGTCTCAATATATCGCTCATACGCCCTCGCCGACTAACCCAAAAGTGTAGAAAAGTGTAGAATTTGCTGAAATCGCGAGAACGATTAGCTCGTATCACGGGATCTCGGGGTTCAGGGGGGGGGGGGGGGGGATACCTTTGGGCGAGGTATCTCCCCCCAATTTTTGCTGATTTTCATGATTTTTTTTTTAAGAAAAATTTCTTCACCATTTTTTAAACTTAGGTTACGTTTTATCATTACTTTTGGCTATAACATGGTATTATTTAGATTTTTTAATCTTCAAAAATAGCGGAGATATATCACGGTCTTTCAAACTGCATTTTCAAAACTGGCGTAACGGATAATTAAAAAAACGAATCGACCGATTTTGATGAAATTTTGGGGACCGGGATGAAATTCCGAACTTTGAATGCTCCGACGGTTTAACATTCAGAATTTTGATATCTCGAAATTCAAGATGGGGTCGGGTTGAAATCGCGAACTTTGAAGGCTCTGATGGTTTAAAATTCAGAATTTTAATATCCCGAAATTCAAGATGGGAGCCGGGTTGAAATTCCGGACTTTAAATGATCAGAACGCTCAAAATTCTGGAAGAATACTACCCCGAAAGAGCAAAGCCCCGAAAGAATTTTACACGAAAGACCAAAACTCCGAAAATCTGAACATCGTCAAAATAACTTGGCTATGGAAGTTTTAAAGTTTCAAAATTGTCAATAAATCGACGAACTATTTCGAGAATGTTTTTAAGCAAGAAGTGATTTTGCTTCAATTTTGAAATTTGTCTAGACAATGTTATACGTTCTACATCATTTAGGTCAACTGTGTAGACTTTATCTGGCATGATCTGTTCAGATTTTCGGAGTTTTGGTCTTTCGGGGTAGTATTCTTTCGGAGTGTTGAGCGTTCTGTTCATTCAAAGTTCGGAATTTTAATCCGGCCCCAAATTTAATACAACTCCCCGTGCAGAAATTTTGGCAGGGATACAGCTGGATTCTGACTTGTATCCCGGGCTCCCAGTCGGGATCTAGTCCGATATTGGATCATATTCGAAGACTAAATGTAAGATTCGTAAACTGGATTCCATTAGGGATCCAGAACGGGATCCTTTAATGACTCTAAATAGATTCCCCATGGAATCATTGAGGAATCTGGGAAGGATCACGGGTGAATACAGGCTGAAATAAAATGTCAAAAATGGAATTATGACATGTTAAATTCATTATAAAAGTAAATAACATTTATAAAGTTTTGGTGCATTAAACTATGAGTAAAAAAAAATTTGTCCAAAGATTCAAATGGCAGATCGCGCACATCGCGAGATTTTGATGTGAATTAAAAAAAATTCACATCAAAATCTGTGAATGCAAATGTATTGACAAGAAATTATAAATACAAAAAAATTCACAACATTAGCTGTGAATTTTTTCGTATTTAAGACAAATTAAAATCAAATTCAAAATGATTAGATTAAAATTTGCGCCAAAAGTGAGTTCGTACGTATTTTGAGAGAAAACATTGCCTCGAGGCAAAGAAATTTTTGCACATAACTTTTTGTGCGAACATTTCTTTGCCTCAACACAATGTTTTCTCTCAAAATACGTTTACACTTGTGGTATAAATTTTAATATAACTGTCGTGAAATCGATTTTTATTTTCTTCAACTTGAGGAAATTCACAACTCATTTTGTGAGTTTTCATATTTATAATGTAATATTTGAAACTCACAACTTTTTTGCAAAAATTTCTTTGCCCCGACGAAATGTTTTCTCTCGAAATACGTAAGAACTCACGGGTGGTGTAAATTGTAATCTAATCATTGTGAATTTGATTTTAATTTGTCTTAAATACATGTTTATACCCACCGACATGTCGGTGGGTA
Organism: Ophion obscuratus; assembly: GCA_964007375.1. NCBI lineage: Eukaryota > Metazoa > Arthropoda > Insecta > Hymenoptera > Ichneumonidae > Ophion > Ophion obscuratus. The sequence continues at coordinate 33,168,255 of OZ023322.1, read as the reverse complement.
TAAACAGAGACTTATTCCCCAAAACCGGTATCCCGGTTAGAATCCAACTTGCATCAGTATCGGAATATGTACGACGACGATGGCATAATTTTGAAAATTTTGGCATCACGTGTATTTTCGGTATTACTATGTAATTCCTATCTATAGATCGGAATTTTATAGATATGAATCTATAGACAGAAATTCCTATCTATAGATAGGAATTCCATAGTAATACAGAAAATACACGTGACGCCAAAATTTTCAAAATGATGCCATCGTCGTCGTACATATGTCGATACTGATGCAAGTTGGATTCTAACCGGGATACCGGTTTTGGGGAATCCATGACAAATCCTGATCGGGATTTGATCGGACATAGGGTATCCCGGTCAAAATTTCTGCACGGGTCTTTCTAACCTTATTATCTGAAACATGACTCTAAATGTTTTTGAAAATAAAAAGAAGTATTTTTGATTGCAAAATGTAGCAATTTTTTTCGGTAAAATTCAAACTTTTTGTTTCAAAGCGTACCAATTCGTCGATTTTCGACATTTCTCACTTTTTCTTGGTTCATATACCGCGCATGAGTGTGAACGAAAAAAGAAAGCTCGTTGGTTATTTTTCAGATTAATCCCGCCGACGCCATGTGTCACGCCGTCTGACAACATCCGCCGCAATCCATTTAGAAGACCGTGTCATACCTCAGTCATTATTAGTGACGAAAAGAAATACCATGTAACAGCCAAAAGTAGTAATAAAGCATACTCTAAGTATAAAAAATTGTGAAAAAATCTTTCCTTTAAATAAAAAATCACGAAAATCATCAATTTTTTCCTCGCCTAAAAGTATCCCCCCCCCCCCCCCCCCTTAAGTAGATGAACCGAAACAGAACTGAAACAGATTGGAAGGAATAAATAATATTCATTTAGAAAAATATTTGTTCCTTTATTGATCTACGTGTTAATATGTGGTGTTCACTTGAAATTTGGAAGCGATCAATAAAAGTCCAACTAAGTATATAAAGCAAACGCAGTGGCTTCCACGCAAAAATTTGCCGAACTATTTGTCGTTCGATCGAATTTTTGCCATGAAACTTATATTGTACCCTTATGCAATGGAACTTAGATTATACCAGGTTTATAACACCTTGAAATAAGAATTCATTGATCTGATATAATCTGTCGTTCTTTCAAAACTGTTCAATATCATCATCGGTTTTATGATTTTTAAGAACTAAGATTAAGGAACTTATGATTTTGAAGTTTGCATCGTTGGAACTCAATGAAAGTTTCGAAGCCCAATTTTTTGTTGGCACATTTAGCCCTCAATAATCGCACAAACGATTTTCAGGATTCTCATTAGATATATCAAGCTTAAATATGTAGGAAAAGATTCCGAATGATAAGGGTAGTGATAATGAAAATGAGGAAATAAAAAAAATTAAAAATAATTTTCGTTGCATTCCAACGGTGCAAACTTCAACACTGTTCGAACTCAGACATGGAAGCTCAGGTTTTCATGTGGATTTGATGGGCCGTTGAGTTTGGGTATGAGGCTTTGAACCTGCTTTCTTGCATGACTCAATAATAGTTCTATGTACTCTATAGTCGCCCTACTATGCACTAAGCCCAATAATTGAAGGATCAATTTTTTCCACCACAACTTTAACCTCTTCTGAACCGCTATATTTCCGTGAAAAATAATTGCGAAGAAACTAATTACAAAAGACACAAATCAAAGGAAACAATTGAAAAAAAAAATAATCGCAGAGGAACAATTTAAAAGAAAAAAATGTTAGTATTCTTCAATTAAGTTATAATTAGTTAAGGTAACCCTATCGCCAGGCTTCAATCCATAGGATTTTCATTTTTTTTTGAGTTTCACTAAATATATTAATAATCGTCGGTGTAAAATTTCAGGGTCGGTTATAGACCCGATTACAGAAAAAAAACATTAAACTTGCGTATTTTTGTGAAGGAATTCCGAGACGACATGCAAAAATCCAATTTCCGGTCGCTACAGAAGTGTATATAATAGTGGGAATCCGTCAGATTATCAAAAACAATCAGATTTACATACTTGACACTTGAAGTAATCCAATGCTCTTAGAAAAAATTACGCTTATTGATCTAATTTTTATGCAATATGCAGTTTAATTTGAACTTCCGGTATTGGATTTATTACCACTTGCTACGACAAAGAGACGTGACAGCAAGGCAACAGCTGACTGTAGTCCTAACCTCATCTCACTCATTCGAATTTCCACACATATTTCATTTTTAACCGACATATTTCGCCGACACAAATTTTCCACGCTTTTTGCCGGTCGTGGCCCGAATACAATGCCTTATCGGCGGGTAAAGTTAATTCGGCGAAAAAAAGGCATGTTTTAAACATTTTTTTTTTTGCGTAACGAATAGTGTTCGTTTATTGAAAAATTTACATATAATAAAGTAACATTTGAACAACATTCTCCTGAATTTGCATTGCAAAATATTCAAAATTGAGCGAGTGAAAATTAAACCCCGGAGGCGCCTCGAAAAAAAGTTGGTTTGCGGTGTGCACCATAACTCGCAACAGAATCATTTGAAACAAAAAAATCAAAATGCATTTGTTAAAGGAGATGTTTCTCGAGGTAATGACGGGAGGATTTTTTTTTTCGATTTTTCGATTTTTCGTAGCACTTGGGAGCCAAAAACCCGATTTTCGCTATAAAAAATCGGCTAATTTGTGTTTGAAAAATTAGTAATTGTTAAAAAAAAAAACAAAAAAGCTCTCGACAATACCTGGTGAATTATGTGAAGAAGTACTGTGCAAAATTTCAAAGCGATTGGTCCAGTAGATTTTGAGTTATCGTGTACACGGACTTCAAATATGACAAGTCTCAGAAAAACGGTTTGAAAAACGCAGAAGAGAACGGCATGAAGCAACAGACGCTCAAATACTCATAACTTCGTCAATTTTACTCCAATCGACTTGAAATTTTAACACAATATTCTTGATATATTATGCATGCATTTAAAAAATGAAAAAAAATGAAAAAAAAATTTAAATACTTTACCCCGCCCTTATATTTCCCGCACCTGACATTGTTTTGACAGATCGACGTTGTAAAGCATGGAGGTTAAACTCGCCTGGTTGAGTAAAAAGAGACGGAGATAGAACCAATGTTGCCAAACATCAAACCTAAGAAATACTGCGCGAATCGTTGGAATAACTATTTTTTCATTTTTTTAATTAAATATGAACATTCATTCAACAGTTTACACATGAAAAACTTTAGTTATTACAAATTATTTTTGTTGCATAAGTTAAAAATATGAATTGTACAAGTCTCAAGTATGATCAGTGGTATGACTAGTGTGAAGCGATAGGATTACCTTAAACGAAAAAAAGTAAAAATTTTAACAAATTGCGCGAGTTTGAGTGTCTGTGCACGGGGAACGGAATTTTCTTTATGAAAAAACTGCTGCAATAATTTGAAAGACCATTCCGGTTTGAAACAATTTTTTAGCGAGTTATCGACTGTCAAAATGAGAAAAGCATATTTCGACTTTGAGTGGTCATGAATCGGGCTCAAAAGGCCGCACAGCATTCACCCAGAGGGCGTTGGAAAGCTGAATTCTTTTCCTACAAAAAGTTCTGAAAAAAAAACCCTTTTCGACTTTTTGTTTTGTTATCGTGATACGTGATTTAAAAAAATGTGTGAATCTCAGAACATTACACTTTTTCGTTGGAAGTGGCGTAACTCCATAAAAAAAACAATAAATCTTCAAAGTCTTTCTGACGTTTCTGAGTCAAGGATATGCTAAAACAATATGTAAAAAGTCAGACGCCCGGGTTTCGTCGTTCTTCGTGTCCCGAGGTTGTAAACATATCGAAAAATTTTCAATCTCCCCGTTTTCGTGTGGAATGCCAACAGGAGCTGGAGAACATGAACATTCAGAAAGCACCGAGGGTACTTGCGTTGATCAAAGATAAACGTGCCTTACTTACCATACTGTTTCTGTACTTTGTACGCAAATACCGGCGGAGCTTTTCGAATTTTCGTGTTTTCCAAGTCAAGTTGGCACTGCGTACGTAAACGGGGAGATTGAAAAATTTCGAAATGTTGACAATCTCGGGCCACGAAAGACGAAATCCAAGTGTCTGACTTTTGCATATTGCTTTGGCATATCTTCGACTGAAAAAGTTCCCAAATACTTTGAAGACTTATTGTTTGTTTGTAAATAAATTGACCCCATTTTTAACAAAAAAAAGTGTGAAATTCCAAGATTCACACATTTTTTAAATCACGTTCCGCAGGAACAAAAAAATTTCTTCTTGGGAGTGCTGAAGAAGAAGAACTCATCTTCTCAATGCTCGCATTGTGCATGCTGGGCGATCTTTTTTGCTTAAGGTATTTTTGCTCAACCTTTCAAATGTTCACTAAAACGTGAATAATCCGAAGAGAATAAAAATTCCGGCAGTCGATAACTCGGAAAAAAGAATCTTACGAATTTGAAATGAAATGAAGGCTCTTTGAAATAGCCGAGTGGTTTTTTTATTTTAAATCCGTTCCCCGTGCTCAACCTTGAAGTTTCCCCAATTTGTCAAAGTTCTGCTTCTTATCCCGTCCTTCGATAAGGTATTCATTTATTTTCGAAAATGTAAAAAAAAATTAACCACGATTTTTGAAGACGAAGTTTACGTTTTAAACCTATTTCTGAATGTTTTTTTTTTCTGTCGTGATTTTTCACAGAAATATAGCGGTTTGAAAAAATTTCGATATTTTGATGAAAAAAGGTATTCCTTTAATTGTTGCACTTAGTTTATTGGAGTTCGTTAACATGCATTTGCCATATCATTTAAAATCGATTGACAAGTGCTACAATGACAGATTAATTGTTGACTTCTTTAAAAATGCACCTCGATCATAAAATAGAACGAAATAATCTATAACACAAAATAGGGCGATCCCATAACACCATTTTCGTAGCATGTTCAATGTCAGATAATAATGGCGATTATGCTGATTGATAAAATTGCAAAACCTCTCGTAACTTGTTTTTTTACCATTCTATATCAAAACTACTTTCGGCACAAACGATTTATTAAATCAGTGTAATCATCGATCGGTTTATGTGTATATAACGTGTTAATAAACTATCGGAGCAACTGTGATCTAAAAAAAAATCACTAAACCAGTCTTTTTATGGACGAGATAAGTCCGAGGTGGTTCCATCGAATACAGAAGGAGAAACGGAGAGCACCTCATTCAATTCGATCTCTCCGGAAATAAACAAATTCATTCATATTGGAGTGTGCCATAAGCGCAGCTTGAGATTAAAGTATGATGCCGTTTAAAAATACCAAGCGCACCTTACAAGCTTGATGTCTCTCTTAAGGGGTTATATACGGTTAACATGTTCGAAAAAACGATTAAATTTTTTCTTTTGTAATGTACATGTATTTAAGTACACACATAGAAGATTTCTTGTCAATCCGGCGAATATTCTTGAAGTTACATGCACATTTGTAATGACGTATCAGAGCGTTCGAAAGTGCTTTTGAAACTTTAAACACGTTTTTCTCAAAATTGTGTTTTCAAAGTCGGTGAGCAAGATTTCTCGGAAACTGCTGAACCGATGAGTCTCAAATTTCAACACAATATTTTCAAGTACATTTTTTAGTAATTGATCGACGGCTTTTTGCTTATTCCTTCGATCAATTACAAGATAATCCATCACATTAACAAAATATTTTTGGTTTTTTCATTTTATATTGTCCAGTCTAGAGATATCGTGCTCACCGCAAGACGCCTTTTTTTTGAGGTGCTCCCGGAGATCAGCTATAGAAGCTTACAAAATGTTTATTTTTATAAATAAAAAATGTTAAAATGCAGTTAAAAGTTACCATAATATGTGTACAAATTTTTACGTTGATATATTTAAAGGTCTTGTCAAGAAAAATTCTTGAAAAATCGATCTTTTTGGGCCTCCTGACTGCGTATAACCCCTTACAACATAATAAGTTTAATTGAAAAGATTTTTCCGAACAGCGCAAAGTGTGGGAGATATTTTCGTGGAGCAATCAAAGTCGAGCTTCCTGTATATATAAAGGGAGGGTGGAAAAAAGTTTCTATTTTTGCTGTACACTACATTTTTTTATTATAATTCCTATTTCTATTCCATATTATTCTATATTATATATTATCTTATTTATATTCTTTATTATAATTATAATATTATAGTTCCTTGCTTGGTTGCTTGCTTCTCCTGAAAGATTGCCCCGAAAATATAAAGTGTCTCGACGATGAAAAACGACAAAAAAAAACATTGAGTCCCTTTTCAGAGTTGGCTACCACAGCTCCATTTTTCGACAAGTACAAACAAATATTGCAATTTTGTTCGATTAAAAAATGCGATTAACCTAATTTTTTCGATAATATAAGGCAAAGTGTAAAAAAAGTAGTGAAAATTAAAAAAAATATCTATAACGCACCTCTCACAGTTGATCTGTATGTAAAGAAAGAGATATCATTTCCATCGTTCCTTTGTTTGCCCTTTCTGGCTTTTCTGACCTCATCCCTTTCACTTTTACCTCACACTCATCACTTCGCTATTAATTTTTTAGAGACCCCCCACCCTCTCGCAAAATGATAAAACCCTGGAACGACCTTTATCCTCAGCTAGTGAAAACTACTAAGCTCGGACTTTTACACGCGTATGCCTGCATGCACAATCTGGGATTTATAAGGATGTGGTTCAATGAGACCTACTTGGCGGGGATAATCAAAGTAGCGGTGATTGAGTCGAGTTTCATCACCAAACTTTTTTGGAGTGAAAAAGCGAAGGTAAAGTATCAATTGGCGTGATTAAGTGCTCTTTGATTCAGTCAAGAGCGGACATGTAAATGAAGGGAACAAGGAAGGGTTAGTAATTACCATTCAGGGAGTACTGCCTGTCTATGCTTTTGACACGAAGCGATAGAGACTCCATATTCGCTTCGATAAAGAATTGTGACGAGGAAGGAGGCTCAGTTGGCGGGCCGTTTGCGACTCGACATGCATTAAAAATCGTTATCAATCACTGTATATAACTCCTGCCACTGTGATCATTCCACGTTATCCCGTGTGAGTTTCGGCCTCTTTAGGTGCAAAAAAAAACTTTTTCATTACGGGATACTTCTATGAGCTTATTAAGCCATTTCACCATCCGCATGTTATATATTCAGGAACTGATTTATTTTATTTATTTAAAAACTTTATTTTATAATTTATAAATAAATTATAAAATATAATTTTAATTTTTTTTTTAATTTTTTAAAATTTATTTTAAAATATAATTTTAAAATGAATTTAATTTATTTTATTTATGTGGCAAACGTACTATCATAATCCGCAATTAGCCAACATAATCTTAAAGGGGGATATACCTTCAGGCGTGGAAAAAAGTTGCTGTTTTTCGTTATTTTTTTTTAAGGAAAGATTTCTTTACTATTTTTGAGTCTTAGGAAACTCAGCCTTAGGAGGGGGAGAATAATCGAAAAAAAGTGTTTTTACCGATTTACGTCTATCACACATCTACTTTTTCGATATTTAAATCGGGCAGCTCGAAAAAGTAGCATAAAAAACGTTTGACGTTTTTCGAGTTCCGGAACCCACCCTTAGAAGGGGATGAAAATTCGAACGAAATTGTATCTACCGATGTACGTCTATAACATATTTAATTTTTCGATAGTTACATCGAGGAGCTCCAAAAAGTAGCATAAAAAAAATTTGATGATTTTCGAGTTTCGGAACCCACCCTTAGGAGGGGCTGAAATATCGCGTAAATTGTATCTACTAAGTCTCAAAAATGGTGAAGAAGTATTTACTTAAAAAAAAATAATGAAAATCAGCTATTTTTCCGTCACCTTAAGGTATCTCCACCCTTAAGAAATGTTTAGTACTAGTTTTCGTTACAACCAACATCTTATTATAAATTCAGAAAACAAAAACTTCTTTTTCTCACTTGAACTAATATTTAAATATCCCGATCAAGATGATAGCTGTACTGAAATTAAATGTTTACCCATTTAATGAACCGGGCTGGGGAAGTCTCGACGGGAATTAAAACGCTCAAATCAGAAAGCGGTATAGAACTTTCGAGAACCGGTATAATCCTACATATACAAGTATGTAGTAGTGTATGTTAATATATAGCTTTTGGAGTGTGGGCAAGAAAGGGTTGCGATGTGGAAGGAAACTGAACTATATGGCATATTACTACCACACACGAAGTGGAAAATGCAAAATTCTCGGCGCTCAGGTCAGAGTGAGCTTTTTCCTATATAAATAGCCAATAGTGATAGGGTACTAAAAGCAATCACGTGATTCGTATATATGTATATGTACGTGTCTGCGGTAATACTCGGATCTGTCATATGTCAGTGATAGAAACGCAATGCGAGTGTATACGTTGATGAAAATACTTTTCAGTGCACTTTATTTACTAATGAGGAAATGCCAGATTTTGTGTATTGTTCAATTTTTTTTCCCGACGGTAACGTTAAACACTTTGTCTATTGGATCCGGTACCCATTTTATAGATTTTTCCGTGACTGCTATCAAATCAACTTCTTCCATTATGCAGCACTGCAAATATATTGGGTTCGCATACTAAAATTTTATAGTACACACCTCAGAATGATTTCACCTTTCACAATATTTCCAAAGTAAATGCTCATTACGAATAATGCAGGCCATCATTATCGTTTTTATCAAGCCTAAACTTCATGAAGCTACAAACATAATATGCAGTGCGAACGAAGTATACAGAACGTAAACAATTTTTAGCAAGTACTTATACGTATTATTCAATTTATCTCAACGCTTTTTCCCTTCTTTGTATCATAATATTTTTTAAATACCGAACGTTATCTAAAAATATTTATTAACTTCCTTCCTACCTATGCATAGTAAACATACTCAAAACGATTCATAGAAAAATTGTATCGTATTACGAGTACAAACGTATTTTTTATGCTATTGTACCATTACTCAATTTCCATATTACTTAAAACATTATGTTATGTTTATAAAAAACAATTCTACGATAAATACAGAATTGTCGTATAATTTGTATCGTTGATGCGATGGCATTTTATCCATGTGTTTTCAAGTACTTTTTGTTTGTAAGATCCATTTGTGTGCAACCCCTAAGTAGGCTTATGAATTCTATTTTGGTTTCGTAAAAGAAGATATCGCCGATTACAATTTGAGCTGCTTGTAGCTACACGACCATGGGATTTCCAGTTTTTCAATAGATTTGCACTTTGATCATTGGGCCCTAGTTAGAGGGTTCGAAGTACGTCCATAACTTGGAGGAAAAGATCATTTCAACAATTCTCAGTCAATTGTCTGTAACGCCACACGTTCGATTCGTAATATCTTCAAACATGATAATATTATTGATTTTTATTGAATATTGAGCTATATTATTGATGCGAAGAAAGATGAGAAAACAAATAGTGATCAACTTACACTGCATTTTGGATATTCCTCCGCAGGTTGTGGTCTTTTCCATCCCAGTAGAGGCGGTATGCACACAAGCGCCGAAAGAAGCCAAACCAGAGTGATCATAAGTGCCGCTCTGGCCGGTGTTCTTTTCTTCAGATATTCGATTGCTTGTGTAATGCTCCAGAAACGATCGAGGCTTATCAGACACAAATTCATAATACTGGCTGTACACAGTAAAACGTCCATCGCTGAGTATATGTCGCACCACAAATAACCAAATATCCAATAGCCCATAATCTCATTCGCGAGTGAAAACGGCATTATAACAAGACCGAGAAAGAAATCGGCAACTGCAAGACTAGCGATAAACCAATTTTGAATGTTCTTGAGTGCTTTTTCCGTGGCAATTGCTATTATAACAAGCATATTACCAACCACGACAACGACCATGAGTACAGTTGCTGCGATCGATGCTAGAACAATCTGCAGGAGGCTGTATCCTGAGGGATACATGCCTTCGGCTACAAGTACATAAGTGTCGTTGTAAGTGCTGTCGTTCCGATTGTACGTACTGCTGTTCTCGTTATACCATGTAGCATTGAAAGGCATTGATTCGAGTTCTTCCATTCTTTCAACGAATCCAAATATTGTGTCGCCGTCTACGGTTGCGTTGAAAAGTCGATTGTCCACACGGCCCTGACTACTGTCTATGCCAACTTTGTTGTCCTTTGTTTCCGTGATATTACGATTCGTCAACGATAAGTTTAATCCTGGATTATCGTTGTCAGGCTCGCTGTCGTCGGTGCTCTCGTCTCCAGAAGCAAAACCCTCGTCGTCGTTGAAAACCTGATTCAGCAAGGTATTTTCCTTGTCCCTTCTGTTAGCAACCTGAACTTCCTCTGGTTCCAATACGATGTTGCTTAACGTACTCAAACTCGTATCATCAGAATCCAATTGCATCGACCCTTTGACTTTATTGGTCGGGCTTACGGTTGATTCGCTTTTCGTAGCATGAGTAACAAGAGCACTGTTTGCACCGATACCTCCGCTTGCTTCCGTCGAGTATGAAACTGCGGGCACTTCCAGATCTGACGACTGGATCAAACGCCGAGAAAGATGATTATCCGTTGCCTCCTCTTCCGCGGGAGACGTCAAAGATAAAAACGACAATGACAAGACGAGATTCGTGGTGGAAGACGATGATGAGAACGACGATGACGACGATGTTACGGATGAACCCGTATAAAGGCGAGTCGGTGATGGGGCGCTTGATGTTTCCACCAATGATGATTCCGAGTTTGACGGTTTTCCGTAGGAAGTTGGTTTTTTGATGCTTTTATCGGCTTGCTTGAACATTCGTAATCCTCCGAACGTCGTATTTAAGCTCGACGTCAAATCGTTCATATTCTGTTCGAAGGTGCTCGTCGCCGACAGATTACTACCGGCTTTGTGGATGTTCATGACGCCGTTTGAGCTCGACACGACTCGCACCTCCGATGCGAGCTCGTGCTATCGTACCGGATCTTGTTTTGTTCCTAAATTGCCATGAGTTGATCGCGTTATTGCGACTAGCGTAGTCGTGAATGCTAGTCGGTTGCACTGGGCTCCCGTGGTAAGTACGAGAAAAATCAAGAAAAATGGCACCGACACTACGGACGCGTGCCCAACGGGGGGATGTGTCGTTGTTGATTCCGTGGCAATATTGATGGTCGTGGTGGCAGCTATTGTGGCAGCTCCAGTGTTCCTCGTTGTACTGTTTGCGTTGTTGCGTATGTTGATTGATGATTTTTCTCCTCCTCTCGCTGTCGAGTACTTCGCTAGGCCTCCTGTGTTCTTCACGGAACATTTCGAGTTTGCCAGATTCGGCAACATAACCAAAATCACGATGCGGTCATCGTAGTTTCATCGATCACTAATGTCAAAGAGTTCTTCTGTCCTGAATTTTATCGAATATTCTCTGTTAACTCTTTGCGCCTGCTGAATGCCGTGTAACTACTTAAACGTCAAATTTGGATTTAAATTATACTACGTTTCATTGCTAAGGATGTATCCATTTAAAAATAGCATTCAGTCAATTTACGGTAGTTGCATTGTTGCCTGTCGATTCGATATCCTGCGTCGATTTCTAGAAAAACCCGCATAGTGCGCAAAACGTCGATCCGGTTGAACTGAATAATCTTAGGCTGCCATACTAACTATACTTTGACTGATCGATACTTGATGTTTTCGCAATTTTGTCCGCATCCTTCCATCGCAGAGCGTATAGGAAAAAACTTTTGTTCGTGAGGTTAGAATCACGCTGCTCTCTTTAAAAGCAATTGAAATGAAATTATATTGGAAGCTTTCCTCGACACTTGACCTCTATTTCTACTTTAATCTGTAGGCTGGAAGGATGATGCTGATCAATTGCCCGTTGATGTTGCTTTCTCGCCAATACGAGCTAATACCGCAAGATAAGTGGTAACCACTTACATGCATGTGTGTGGTTGTCGTGTGCGTCTATATATGTATGCGTATATGCTCTTCAGAAACTGTCTAAGCGCGGGTACGGGAAAACACTGAAGAAAAATGAATCTAAATGATTGATGATGAATTGCTACCCCATCAAGCAAGGAAAATTAGATGCGATTATTTTGTTCTCGGTCTTCTTACTACTTTTCCCCCGAACGTCGTCCTACTTTATCCTCTTTTTCATCGTAATTATACCCGCTTAATGGTCGAAAAATCTAGGTGACACAGAGGACGAATTGCCGAAACGGCAATGGACAAAGTCATTGAAAATGCCGTCTTCTTGGGTCTATCTTGAAAAGAGCGATGAGAGGGAGACAAAAAGAGAAGAAATGACGTATTTCACAGATTGGAAAATTGTTGCTGAATGGGTGCCCAAACTGCCACTCTCTCTTGTTTTCTTCACCCCTATGTTCGTTATCACATTAGATTTGTATAGTAGTTCCGAAGGTGTAGAAAAAGCTGGTCCCATTTCCATTCATGTTTCCTTCTATTTATCGTATTCTTGTTTTCATATAAGCTTATTGAAGCCAACTTTTTTATACTTATTTCGACAAATGTTTTCACTCTTTGGATACCGCTCAGGCTTTTTACTACCTTGCTCCCTTGTTTGCTTATCGAACAAATATTATTGTTTCTGTAGTTGTAACTGTTACTATCTACATGTGATTTACAATAGCGATGCTCCGTACATACGTATAACGTGATGTTCAAAGTTTTTTGTACTAGTTTTGCGAACGACAAAAGATGTTTAAGCGAGAAAACGAGGGACGATCAGTATAGCTTTTTGAACGCCGCGATAATCGATTGATGTGTGCGAGTATGTTTGTGTGTGTGGGTGTAAACACAAAAGCTTTATACTCGCGAGGCAACCACTAATTTTCCCTTGTTAGGTGTGCAGTCAATATGCTCCCACCCGGCGATTCTTTCTATCCTTCATCTTCTCATGGTTTACCAATACCCTACTGGGTATAATTGAATATCATACACCAACCGGTACGCGCCGTAAGATAATTAATTACCGTCCAGGCTGAAAAGGCGAATGACCCGTACTGTTCCGACCTGCTGCTGCTTCTGAATGCTGCACTTATTATATATTATGTACAATATATTCATTGTTTCGCGCGCTTGTTCGTAGCCATGGTAATTGCATTTGTTCACGAATTCTACAGCAATATCACTGAAAGTACGCTAGGATTACCCTGCTACAATAAAAATCTACGGTACAAGTATCACTGGCCATCAACATAATATGCGACTTAGGTTTTCGTCATACTTCACAGCTATTCTCTTTGGATGGCGCATCAAAATTCTTTGAGAGAATAGTAAATATGTTGAATTTACACTTTGTGAAGAACATAGCGAAGAAAGGTGATAGAAATAGAAAGCGCATATGGTAGGTACATTTGGTTTGAAGGGAAGTCTGTGTTGAATGTAACAAAAAAGAAATTGCTGATTTCGCTCTCGTTATTTGTCTGCCTCAGGTCCTTTACCACTTTTATCGGTCACTAAGTCTGCGACCCAGCTTGCTTCATACACATCTATTCACACCATTCTCTTTTTCCTTCAACATCTTTTATATCTACAGGACTCACGCTACAACGTATGCAATTTTTATCACCGTCTTGGGTACGACGGATTATCGTAATTACTCGTTTTTGTCTGTTCTCCGCTCTCGTGATACTTCTGTCGTCGTTGCTTTCATTATTCTCCTTCCCCTATTTTCTCCCACGAAAGTATTTCGATATATTTTTGGTTACTACTCTTTTTGTGCAAGGTCCTCGTGTGTCTTCCCGGTCGCAAGTATCCAAATAACTTTTTCACACTATACTGGTTGCAGGGTCACGTTTTTTTCTTTCAATTCTGCCTTTCGTCCCTTTTTTATCCCGTGATATAGGCTTCGTTTAACTACGATCGCGGACTTTTATCTCTTGGTATGGAAATAAAAACTTTTCCTCCGAACCCTTGTCTTTCATTCCCTTTCCGTCTGATTCTCCCTTCGTCCCTCTCTCTCTCTCACTGAGTTTTGTGTCTGTATCAGTAGAAGACTACACATCGCATTGATTAGGTTTTCTATAACGTCGCTGGGTGTTTCCTTTCTATCTCGAACCCCTCACGTCTCACTGTGAGACGCAGTGACAAAAGAAACCGAGAGAAGACTGATGGAACGAGAACAAAATTGATATTATCTTTTTTTGGTTGTCCAAGTGGATATTTATAGTTTCTTTGGCGGACGGTCCAGGCGGACCAGATCACTGGCAATTTTAGTTAAGCTGTTCAACTTTCAGAGCAGTGATGTATCGAATCAACAGAGCAGTAAATAATGCTGGGGGTGGAAGTTGGATATAAGGTGATATTTATCAATTTATATCGTACCCGCTGGTACAAGAGCTTTATTGTGCCATGTGTCGTGGAACCGGAAGTTAAATCTTTACGGCAACGCCCGACCGGTAATAACTCTTAAAGAGAGCTCGTAAACCTAATCCCCTTTCTCTACAGGCCCCCCCTCGGTCACTCTCGTACTGTCACATGTGTGAAGCCGCTTTGTCTCGACTTTGCGCACCCTCAAAGCTACCGGTTCTCCGCGAAATTATCAGATTCGTCGATTAACTGTCCTAGCTCGAGGGAAGTGGTGACGGTAGTAGTTTAGTTTTCGCAGAACATGCATACCCTTCTATGACAGTACTACCTTTACAAACGTGATACGCAGTACTTCCGAGTCCCTGCAGTTATCAGCATCGCACTGCTGGCAAATCTAAACTGTACTACCCTCATTGCTGCCGTTCTCCCTTTAAATCCTCCCCAACATCTCACTTCCACCTTCCGTCGTGATGCCCACTTTTGCACCACTTTGGGGCCAACTTACGCCGGATAAACCTGCATCTACGAGTGCAATCTTTTCCGACCGTCGCACCTATCCAGGTGTTCGAAATATTTATAAAGTATGCACCCTACTTTTGTAATTCCAGCTCTTAGACCTAGACTTATACTTCACCAGCATCAACTGGTGCATCACTATCAAGCTAAACTACTTTGTTTTTTTCTCGTCAAATCGATGCTGCTTTCTTTGTTGCTCTTCTGCCACTAATGCCGATTGCAGAAGCGAACACTTACGAAGCTGACCGAGGATAATTTATAGCTTGGATTCGCTAGGCCACCGATTGTACAACTAATCCGCATCACGCTCTTCCTACCCTACGAAAAACTTTCAATTACACGAATTCGCGTATACACTTTGGCTTCTTTGGGGTGCGGTAAGGGTTGATCTGGGAAATGTTGAAACAACCCGTTGCTCGCATTTCGTGCACTGAGAGAGAAGAACGAAGGTGAAGAAGAAAGACTGCAGAAGTAAGCATCACTTATTTATCATAATACACACGAAGTTAGGTCGAGTCAAGTTTCTTCGAAAGCTTGTAAACAAATCGAAAAGAAAAGAAAACACACTTTGAAACTTCACATCGCTTCGAACGCGCACTAATATATCACTCTCTTCTTTCTATTCTACTCGAATGAAGTCGTTTCGAGTAATCAACACTGCGTATTGAGGACAGAAGCTCGAAAATCTAAACTCTCGAGCATCTCCTTCTACCGTTTCATCGTTCCGAACCAATTTTCCCCTCGTACACACGCACTATTGCTTTCTTCACTCGATGGCTGCGCGTTATGGCATTTTATGTCTTTTTAGATGCGCGAACCCGAGCAACGCCAGAGGGCGAAAGTGGCACTTTTCTTCGAGAATGTTTCCTGATTAAGCGAACAAATCGTATTGGCGCGTCGAAATGATCCGAGCTGTTTCGAGAAAAGCCACCTCAACCACAAAAACGCTGGAGAATCCTTTGTTGTCTTTGCAGTCGTTACATATGGTGTACGACGTTGAGGGGTTTCAGCACTGTTACGGGTCGCCACGATTACTCGAAGGCTTTGATTTTTGAGCAATCGGGTCTTTCGTAAATGGGCCGCGAGTCGCGATTTACAGGCTCACTGGAGGCTGACTGGAGGCGTTGCCGACTTTAGTAATACACGTCCCGACGATTGCGAATTCGGGGCGCCGCGCACAGTGTTCTGCTACCACCCACACCCCGATATTATACACGAAGGCCATGGCTGCACGGATGAAACACGTAGGATCGCGGGCGCAAGCGTCGACCGACGCCGAGAGACTCCAACCGTTTTTTCCTTCCTTCCTTTCTCCCTTTATCTCGCACGCGCACGGATAGCACACATACGAATTCACACACGTACGCCAAGTATCCGACGACCTCTGACGAACGCACACTGAGCTCTGGACCATCGACCGAGTATGGCCAGCTGCGCACGTTACTACTCGAAATATGCGGAAGATCCTAGTAGGGGGCAGATCAGAGTCGGGCAGGAGTTCGAAGGCAAGGTGTACGAGGCTCTGTACAACTCGTGTAAACCTCGCGCGAACACACAACCACACGCGTTCGTTTTACGCATGCGCTCGTCTACACACATTCGCATCGATGTAGATATACAAATAGGCTAACGAATCAACAAGCAGAAGGCTTGTCGGATGTGGCATCGTAGTCCGCTTGAAGGCACTCGCTGCTTACACCAATGCCAAAAGAAGGCCTGGTAAAAGTAATCACAAACCACGAGGGATAGGCCTCTTAGCAATGTGTCTCAGTTACGAGCTTCATGTAAAAAAACTTAATTCTAGAGACGTGTGTTTTTATTAGCTACTGGAAGACGGATCTATCTCAAGGGGGGAGAGATACCTTTTGGCGAGGAAAACAGTTGATTTTCATGATTTTTTTTAGGGGAAAATGTTTTTCCACTGATTTTGAGACTTAGGGTAGATTTCATTTCTACTTTTGGCTGTTACATGGTATGTTTATTGTTATTTGTTATTTAGAATAGACTACTTTGTTAACCTTTTTAATAACGAGATACTTAATTAGGTAATGCTTTTTTTCTGTCGGTACCATTCAATTGCCAATATTATCACATTTTTCGCAGGAAAAGAGGAGGCGAAGAAAAATAAATGAAATGTAAGATCTACAGTCTTTCTTACATTTGCAATCTCGTTTCTTCCGTGACGGCAATCTCTCGTTCTTGGCTGGCACCGACTCCAAATATAATTTATATTCTAAATATATAAATAACAATCCTTTTATATATTTTCATTATAAATTTATTGTATCATGTATATAATATTTTATATATATATATATATATATATATATATATATATATATATATATATATATATATATATATATATATAACATTGTGAATCGGTGTTTTCAGTATTCGTTGCTTAAATACAGTATTGGTACATAATATACAGAAATTTCAAATTCATAACTGGTTTAGTTTTCGCGATAGACCCCGTAACAAAAATGGTCTAGAACTGACAACTTTGATGGCCCCACTTTTCTTTATTTTTGAAGATAGAAATGATTAAAAAATATATTTGTACTCTACTCAATGAGCTTTAGACAATGACACCCCACATGCCAGGGTAAGAAAGAGTTTTTTTCGGGTCATTTGTCATATCTGAAAGCCCCCAGGAAAAATAATTTAATTGAATTTCTAATTCAATATTCGGTTTTGGGTCAACGTTGTACACACAATATCCAAATTTTAGGTCTGTGACTCGTTCCGTTTACGAACTAGAGGCCTGTGGCGTACAGACGGACAGACAGCAGAGTGACAGCAATAGGGTTCTGTTTTGCCCTTTGGGTACGGAACCCTAAAAATTGCGAAAGTATAGCTGGAAAACTAATCGACCGATTGTGATGGAATTTGCTATGAATCTTTCCAACTTCATTGTCTAAAAAATGACCGCAAATATTTTTGGAAATAAAAAACAAGTATTTTTCTATTGCAAAATGTAGTCGTTTTTTTTTCCAGAAAATTCTATCTTTCCGGTTTAAAGCGTACCATTTAATCGATTTTCAACATTTCTCACTTTTTCTTGGTTCATATTCTACGTTTGAGTGTTAATGAAGGAAAAATCTTCGTTGATTAAAAAAAAAATAATAATTCCGCCGACGCTACGTGTCACGCCGTCTGACAACATTCACCGCAACCCGTTCAAAGATTAATAAAAAATACCACGTGACGGCCAAAAGTAATAATAAAACATACCATGAGTCTCAAAAATGATAAATAATTCTTTCCTTTTAGAAAAACCTGAAAATCAGCCATTTTCCTCGCGTAAAGATATCTATCCCCTTAAGCACTGCCTATCAAAGGAAGAACATTGGTACGGATTAAATAAAAAGAAAAATGAGCTCGTCCAGTCTGTAATAAATTATTTTTAAAAATTCCGTGTTTGCTTCATAAGTATAATTCGTCTTCGGCTATTTCGTTATCTGTACAAATATTGTTTTCAAAGAAGATATACGAGGGCAGGCACCCTCTATACTCTGGAAAATGTAAAGTCCGGAATAGGGACTGAAAACTTCGATGCGAAGTACCCTGTCTATACTTTTTGCATATTTTAGCAGCAGATAATGCATACCCAACATCACAAAACACATAATCGAAAACTTCCGAAAGTACGTGCTGGTTTTGTGAATAAAGTTAAGATCATATGCAGATGCAATGAACCGAACTGAATTATCGATCGAAAAGTTGCTCCACGGTCGGATATATGTGATATTATCTCGAATACACAGTGGAGAAGGAGGTACAAGTTCTTCCATCATATCTGTAAGTACATTTAAGTAAACTGAATATCCTTCCGGTCTCGCCCTGCGCTTTCGTTCTATTTGATATATGTTATTATTCGTCGAAACCTAATGGACACGTATTTTTTTTTTATCAGGGGGAAAACGATTTTGAGGGGTACAATTCACCCTCAAGGTTGGACACAGAGTGATTTTTGTAGTTTCGTATATTGCTAATCGAGATATTTAATTGAAATCAATTGGAGAATGGTTAGGGCGAATTATGAAATATGCACTTTTTTCGATTCCGTGGGGGTGAATATAGGAGTTGAAAGTCGTAAAATTTGGATGACTTCGAAAACTTGTTCTCGCATCTCAATGAAATCATTTTCATTTTAGAGAAGTAAAAAAAAGATACATTTTTTTTGTGTTTTTCGGGGAAAAATCGCGATTAAGGGTGGCTACCCTTAAATAATACCATTTTTGGTATCCCCCTTCGATTTCGTTCCATTTGAGATGTGTTATTTTCTATCGAAATTTAATAGACACGTGTTTTTTTTTGTAGACGAAAATAATATTTCGCAGCGTGAAACTTACTCTCGAAGTTGAATACTCTCAGGGTGATTTTTGGAGTTTCTCAAATTTGTAATCGAGATATTTAATTGGAACCATTTGGAGAATAGTGATTATGGTGAACAATGAAAAATGCCCTTCTTCCAATTGTGAGGTAGATTAGTCATTGGTAAAAATGTATAGAGGTTGAAAAAAAGAGTCGAAAAAAATATTTTTTTATATCTCAACGAAAAGAATTGAATTAAAGAGAGCTAGAAAAGTTGGAGATACGTATTCTCACGTTTTTCGAAAAACGACGGAATTTTTTTTTCAAAGTGTGAAATTCACCTTCAAAATTGTATACCCTGAAGTGTCTTTGGCATACGTGCCATTCTCCAATTATATCCATTCAAATATCTTGAATAGAATTAAGCAAGCCTGTAAAAATGACACTTCAGGCTGTTCAATTTTGAGACTGAATTTCACCCCTCAAAACCAAAAATTCTCAAACACAAAAAAAAAATAACACATAGGGGTAGTTCATGTCACAAGAGAGGGTTAAAAAAACGCAAAAATCGTATCTGCTACTTTTTTTAGCTCTCGTGAATACAAATAATTTCCTTGAAGTGTCAAAAATAGTTTTCGTTATACAATTTTTTGACATTCAAGTGAGAATTACCAAAGCGCATTTTTCATTAATGGCTATAAGCATTATTCTCCAATTGGAAGTATGTGAAACTAAAAAAACCACACTGAAGGGGCCCAAATGTAAGAGTATATTCCACCCCTAGGAAATTTTTTTCCACCGATAGAAAAAAACACTGGTCTTTTATATCTTAAGTTGAACGAAATAGGAGGGGAACAGCGGAAACGGTATCATATAGGGGTAAGTCCACCCCTCAAACGAGGTTGTTTCGAAAAACGCAGGAACACGTATGTTCTACTTTTTTAGCTCTTTTAAATACGAATTGTTTCGTTGAAATATAATAAAAAGTTTTGAAGCTATAATATTTTGACGACTTTCACCCCTATATCCACCCGCTTGGAGTCGAAAAAAGTGCATATTTCGTTATTCGCCATAAACAATATTTTCTAATTGGTTTCAATTAAATATCTCGATTTTGAATATTATTTTGAGTATATTATTTTAGTATATTGAATTCTTTTATTGTTATTATTGTTTTGAGTATATTGTTATAATTATTTTCAGTATATCTTGATATTTGAATATATTACTTGAGAATATTGTAACTATAAAATATTGATAGAAAACCACACGTGATTATTAATTTATATATTTTTTTATTTTATATTATATAATTTTATATTATTTTAAGTATATTATTATATTTGGGTATATCATTGATCATATTGAATTATATTAGTATTATAATTATTTTGAGTATATTAATAAAAGATTAATATACTCAAAATATATATAATGATATACTCAAATTATAAATATTTAAATATATGATTTGAGTGATATTGAATCATTTCTTTATCCTTATTGTTTTTAGTATTTAATTATATTTGAGGATATTATAACTATCAAATTATGTATAGAAATTCCAGCAACGCAATATCGATAGAAAACGACACGTGAGCTTCAACTTCAACCCTTAATTCATCCTCCCATCGGGCGCTTACGTCCGCATCACCGCGCGGCCTGCTCTATATATTTACACGTCCCCAACCACTCCCTTCTATTTCTCTCTCCTCTATCTTCCCCCATTTGCCCTCTCCACGCACTCTGACGATGAATTCATGCTGAAAAAGCGCAGAAAAGAGCTGCGAATCTTGTTGGGGTCGATACACCCCCTCTTCGGCACTACAGCAGAGGAGAGACACGCGCTCGCAGGAAACTCTCTTTCGCAGTCGATTTCTCTTACTGTGCCTCCAGCACCGCCAGATTATTACATGGGAGGCTAGAAAGACAATTTCTCTTCTAAATCTCATGTCTCACATAATATACCGGATTCGTGCAATGAATGATTGTCCTCGACTACGAGATAAATATTTCATTTGCCTATCTGGACTGTTAAGGCATTCCTTACACGAGCCCGCATGTTTAACAATCGACAAATTTTTGTTCATAATCAAGTAAAAATACATCCGAGTATGCCCATAAAATTTCAAGCCAGTTTACCGAAATTTCAAGTCAAATTACCGAGTGCTTCTCAATCGCAATACTTGAGGGAGGAAATCCCTTTAGACGCCCGAAAATAAGTCATTTTTCATGAATTTCTTTAAAGGCGATCAAAATAATCGCATTATTTCTGAATTTTGTGTATATCATTATAAAACTATAAAACTCTACTACGGTAAAACAAACAAAACACAATATACAACACATACGATGGTAAAATATATAACAAACCCTTATGGTAAAATATATAGTATAGTAAGCCTACTGTTTATTGTCCGGGAAATCATAATCATAATATGGAAAGCATCAATCAACACAAGTATAATTGACTTACTAGTAAACCATATAAGGGCGTCGCCAAGGTTGGGTAGGGAGGAGCAGCTGCCCCCCGAGATTCGAAAAAATCTATACGAGATTCTAAAACCTGGGTTTCGAACCTAGGGGTAGTTACCCCCGCGGGGGTAAAACAGCTATTCGGCGAGGGTAACAAGGCTGGTAATTTTGAGGACCTCGTATGTAGGTGATAAAATTGCAGATCAGTACCCTCTTGAAAAGGGTGGCGATGGTTGTGTTTAGGTAGGGGGGGGGGGGGGATAAAATTGGGGTAACAAAACTGAAAAGGTAAGAAACCGCTGGTCAAAAAATTCTACAGTTCATATTTCTCCCATTCTTTCTCTGATCTTACTACCCCCGCTCATTAGCTGGCGACGCCCTTGTATCGATAATTAATGGTACGATACTATCTTCGGTAATGGGAGTGTGACCGCCCAGCATGACAATCTGATGTAGAAAATCTGAGAGTGCAGAAAACGAAAAATGATCGTAGCGTAGTGACTAGCGTTCTCGTTCACGAAGGCCTTGTGATTAAACGCATCCTCACCGTGCCCTGTCATCGTCATTTAAGCGGGGAGATACCTTTAGGCGAGGTTGATTGCTGATTCTCATGATTTTTTTTAAAGGAAGGATTTCTGTACCTTTTTTCGTGACAGGGTATGTTTTTTTTACTACTGTTGGCTATTACGTGGTATTTTTTTGATTAATCTTCAAAACTGGTGAATGTATGGCACGGTCTTCCAAACGAGTTGCGGCAGATGTTATTGGACGGTGTGATACGTAGCGTCGGCGGGATTAATCTGGAAAAAACCAACAAAGATTTTTGTTCCACTAACACTCCAGAAGTGCGAAATGTTGAAAACCGATGAAATGGTACGCTTTGAAACGAAAATATTGAATTTTCCGAAAGAAAATAGCGACATTTCACGATGAAAAAAAAAGTTTTTTTTTCTTCCAATTTTCAAAACATTTAGCGTCATGTTTTAGACGATAACACATATGATCGATTAGTTTTTTTTAGCTATACGTCACGTCAGTTTTAATACTGCAGTTTATAAATCCATGTCATAGCGACGCCATTTTTAAAGATTAATGAACAAACAATTATCATCTAACAGCCGATAGTAGTAATAAAACTTACCCTGATTCTCAAAAATGGTGAAAAAATCTTTCCTTGTAAAAAAAATCATGAAAATCAGCAAATTTGTTTCTCGCCTAAAGGTATCTCCCCCCTTAATTATGTCTCGCAGCATCCTACCGTATTAACTAAGCAAGACCGTCTTACGAGGCACATCACTTTGGTGTCCTCCGCCGATTTTGTTGAAACTTTTTGATGTGGAACAGCATCAAAAACTAAGAGACACGTCCTTTTTTTTATCGGCGGAAAAACGGGTTAAAGGGGTGAAACGCACCCTTGAAAATAGGGGTATTTTTCGTGTCTCGTCGATAATGGTATCGTTTTCATCTCCAAATTATAATACGCTAAATATAAACATTGTTGCAGTTTGAAATCTTTTTATATCTCGTACCGTTCAAACGTTATCGACGAAAAACGAAAAACAACCCTATTTTCGAGGGTGCGTTTCACCCCTTAAAATCGTTTTTCCGCCGATAAAAAAGAATACGTGTTTCTTAGTTTTTGATGCTCTGCCACATAAAAAAGTTTCAACACAATCAGAGGAGGACACCAAAGTGATGTTCCTTGTCAGTGGTGTCAGAAGTTAAGTGTATTAGCCTCATGGTACGTTCTACGTACGCACCACAAAGGAACTATATACAAGCGATGTGCGCGTCCAATTTGGAGGGACACATGTCCAGAATTACATCTAGTGTAGACAATACGAGTATGGGGACAACAGTAGAGAGCTGTATTGTAGCCAGCGATCTCAACATTTGTGGGGTTGAATCTATCTTCGGCTTCTTTTCTTCGGAATTCTTTTCTCTTGTATATATATATATTAGGTGGTCCTTATTTGGGGTGTTTTTGAATTTTCCTGCGGACAAGGCGGAAAAAGGTTTCAAGTAAATAAATAAAAAAGTACGCTAAAGCTGGAGCCTGTAGGCCAACTCAAAGTACTCTCTACAAGGCCGTGAATTTTCCCATTTAATTTCAATAGAAACTCGGACCTACTACACTTTTTTTTGCCCCCACCTAAATATTATTCTGAAAAATTTGAAACTTGGCATATATCTTTCCAATAGTCATAGGTATTATACAAAAAATTGGGCGATTTACAACGATGACATTTTCAAAGTACCAGCGCGTCAAAGTTGCGACTTGAAGTAAAAAATCATCATTTAACGAAACAAATGGATTAATAAATAATATTAAACGATTAGATATACTTACATGAGTTTTTACTCATTTATGAACTACGAATTGTTACAATAAACAATTCTTGTAACTTGTTTAAAACAATTAAACAATTGTGCGATTACAAATTGATAGACAAACGCATTTCTGAAGTATCGTTAAACAGATTCAGGAATCATTTGTGGTACCTAAGTCCAGAAACTGTTGCACTGGCATTTTTTTATGAAACATTGTCGAATGAAACGAAAAGACAAACGGTGTCTAGGCTGAGCATCATTAACGACGAAATAGATTGTCCGAAACGAGTGGAAGTACGTGACATCGCAAGTTTGCGTAATTTAATTGTCGAGTCATTCGTTTCGTCTCAATCGCGGACATTTTTCGAACGTTTTGACATAAAACAAGATTTTTTAAAGAATGATTCAACACAGTGGCCGAAAGATCATAATAATAAAACAGGCCTTCAGCTGGTAAAACATTTGAAAGTTGTAAACGATACTGCGGAGAGAGCAGTTAAATTAATTCAAGAATACAACAAAATTTTATCGAAACATGATGCGCAAAAACAATTCATTTTACAAATTGTATCCGAGAATAGAGCGCAATTTCCCGATGCTCGGAAACGTACCGTACTAAGAGATTTATAGATCATGTAAACTCATTGTACCATAGTTGTTTGATCTAAGCAGTGTCAATAAAAATGCAATTGTAAATTCGAGTAAAAATAATGTGTCTCGTCATAATTACTGCAACGACATATTTAATGTAACAATTCTTAGTTCATACAATTTGTAAAAACTCATGTAAGTATATCTAATTGTTTAATATTATTTATTAATCCATTTGTTTCGTTAAATGATGATTTTTTACTTCAAGACGCAACTTTGACGCGCTGGTACTTTGAAAATGTCATCGTTGTAAATCGCCCAATTTTTTGTAGAATACCTATGACTATAGGAAATATATATGCCAAGTTTCAGATTTTTCAAAATACTATTTAGGTGGGGGCAAAAAAAAGTGTAGTAGGTCCGAGTTTCCATTGGAATTAAATGGGAAAATCCACGGCCTTGGCGGGAGTACTTTGAGTTGACCTGCAGGCTCCAGCCTTAGCGTACTTTTTTATTTATTTATTTGAAAACTTTTTCCGCCTTGTCCGCAGGAAAATAAAAAAAAACCCCAAATAACGACCACCCTAATATATATATATATATATATATATATATATATATATATATATATATATATATATATATATATATATATACAATTTCGAATGGTATAGTAAAAAAGTATATCAAATAGCACTCCCTTAATTCAAACAAATTGAACAAAAATTATAGGCTTTCTAAGTGAAAATACTATGATCGTATTATCGACTTGGGAGATGTAGCCATCAGAATCCCACAGAAGTTACTTTTAATTTCATAAAGGGAAGACAAGTACAGTGAAAATAATGGTCTCGAGCTGAAAAACTGCCAGTACTTTACATCAAAGTTGTCATACAAAACTCCAAGTCTGTCAAAACTGCTGCCCAATTGCCAAGCATTAGTCGCGTCAACCAAGATATACTACATGAAGGTTGCAGTGCTGGATCAATAAAAATCGTCACTAAAAGCATGTCACAAAAATTCCCGGAGAGTGATAAAGTGCTTTGCAACGAATGCTCCCCAGGCATTGGTTATGCGTTTCCCACGCTCCCATACGCGTTATGTGCAGTGAGCTTCAACCACATATGGCAAGACACATGCATACGAGACGTCGATTCAATATTGCATTTGGGTGATGCTAATAAAGGGTGTCTCAAAATGAACTGACGCTTGAATTTATTCACAAAACGTATTATTTTTTTGAAAAGTACGAATATTTTTATTTAAATGTAAGGTGCAAACATGGAGGTTATGTGTGGACCGCAATATCTGATAAATGGCTTAAACGGCATGGACTTGGAAGACATATTCTTTCAACAAGATGCCGCAACCTGCGACACTGCGGGCGAAATAATGCAGTTATTGCAGATGAAGTTTCATGGTCGTGTTATCTCGCGTCGCGACGATGTGAATTGGCCACCACGATCGTGCGATTTGACGCCATTGGACTTCTTTATTTGGGGCTTTCTGAAAGGAAACATGTATGCCAATGATGCACACACCTTTTGGATCTCAAGGAAGCAACTGAACGCATCATTAATGAAATTAGTCCGCAATTATGCCAAAATGTTATTGAAAATTTCGTCAAAAGTTAAACATTAAAATAAAAATATCCGTACTTTTCAAATAAATAATACGGTTTATTAATAAATTAAGAAGTCAGGTTATTGTGAGACACCCTATGTAAACGGTGAACAGATTGATTGGGGAGTGCTGAGAGGTTGCTGAGGAGTTTTTGATGCTGAAGATTTTCAAGCTAGAAACAGTTTTTTTCATTGATTTATCTTCCATCAAGGTACTGATGTGCATTATAAGACATATAAAGGATTGTCTCAAGGCCGGAGCCTAAACTAGAAGGTTCGAAAAATTGTTTTTTTTTTTTATTGCGTAAATCGATCGACAAACTATCCAAGAATATATTTACAAAGTTACAGAGGCCAATTGTGAATATTTTCGAAGATACAAGGCCAAAAGCAGAGAAGTGCTTGATATTTGATATTGATATTTCCTCCTATTGAAAAATTTGAAGCGCATTTTCTCCAGTTTACATTTTTACGATTTTTTCAAACTGGCAGGCGTGATAGCAAAAAAACTGAACGACCTATTGAATAAAACCAAAGTTTATTCTCTTCAGTATGAAAATCTCTTTTAAGTGAATGAGAAAAGTCTTTTAAAATAATTTTTACAGCATGTTAAAGTGTTTTTTAACAAATTTTTTTTTAAACCTGAGAAAAGTTATAAAAACACGATTTTTTCAGCTTTTTCTTAATTCACCGAGAAGAAAAAAATATGACAATTGAACATTTTATTGGTTTTTCGTTTCCGTCGAGAATTAGAAGCCGCATCTTTCCCACCGATTGAAGACTGCAGTGGCAAGACGCAATAAAAATAGGCTGATAAATCAGACATAAATAAAGCAGACATTTATTGTTTCATGTTGAATTTTTTTTTCTATAAATTTCAAAGACACATGATAAGATACCTCAATGTTTACTAAACTCACTCGTTTTTCTTCTAAAAAAATCCGAAAAAAACGCTCTTTTTGGATCTTCTAATTCAGACTCCCGCCTCTGAGTCGATAAAGTGAAAATCGACTTTACCAGCAATTGGATATTAATTCTATGATGGGATAGAGTTGAAAAATACAAAAAATAAAAATTCGATTTTTTCATCCCGTCACCAACCCCTTAAGGAGGTTGGAGCGGTCCAGTTGAGGCAAATGAGAGTTTCTCAATTTTTTTACAATGAACTTAAAAAAAATGCATCCGAGGTATAAATTAATTCTTTAGATGCTGATTTTCCATAAAATATGCAACTAAAGGGCAAAATTGTGCAATTTTTAATTTTTATTACGCAAATAAGAAAAACTTCCGTGTTAACTTCAACTATTTACGATGAGCAAGCTAGGGTTTTTCTTCCAAATGCTGTAACACCCCGAAAAAACTCCAAGAGAACTTATCCGAGAAAAAATGCAGTGCGCTTCTGAGCCAGGATTCGTACCCGGAGCCTTTCGATTGCCGGTCGACTGCTCCGACCACTGAGCTACGCCAGCCTGCTGACCTCACCTCTTTCGGATAGTCTCAATATTCGTAACACAAAGTAACAATGTTTACCAAGGTTGCGCTAATCCGTTGTTAGAAATGGTTTATCTTGGTGCTAAATAGCCAAAAAAAAATTACATCACCCGTAGCGTGAACGTCTTGCATATCTAACCCCACGTAAAATTCCATACATTAAAATATGTTTATCTCTGGTACTTTGGGGTGAAAAAATTCGAAAAAAAATCTAAAGACTCAGTATGCTCTAGCAATAACATATACTCTCAGTATGCTCTAGACAATAACAGGGTGAGGCACATAAAGTGTTACAGAGTAATAGCAATCAAAATATTGATCATATCCATAAATGTTTCAGACAAAAGTTTCATTGTTCGAGAAGGCCTTCATACTGGACCACCCAATTTTTTACCGGTGGAGGCGCTGAAGCTACCCCAAGGCCATTTCTACTTTTTTAAATGGAGTGGTACATTTTTTTTCCACCGCCTTGTGGAGCACCTCAAGCCGCATAAAAAACATCAGAGGGTCAAAGTCGTTCAAGGTCATTCAAGGTCAGTATCGATGATCCAAATCTAAATATCTCGGGTCACTATCAAATATTTGGTGATTCGAGATATTTAGATTTGTATTTCATTTTAATAGGTGACCTCGAGTGACCTCGAACGACTTTGACCCCCTGATGTTTTTATGCGGCATGAGGTCCTCCACGAAATGGTTGAAAAAATGTACCATTCCATTTTAAAAAAGTGGAGTTGACCTTCACGTAGCTTCAGCGCCTCCACCGATAAAAAAATAGGGTGGTACGGCGGCCTTCTCGAACACTGAAACTTTTGTCTGAACCATTCTTGGATATGATCAATAGTTTGAGTGCTATCGCTCTGTAAAACTTGATGTGCCTCAGCCTGTATATATTTTTAATTTAATTTTGGATTCTGGCTAACGCTCCAAGCTTTTCGAAGAAGTTTTTGGTGCCATAGACCAAACAGTGGCATTCACGCTCTCGTTAATGTTACGTGTGAAGCCTCCGAGTCCCCGTAATAATAAATAATTGAAATTTCCTTTTTTCACAAGCATGCTGATTAGCTTTTTTAATATCTGTATGAAGTGAAGCTTGATGTTTGCAATTTTGTGATCACTCGTTAGCTTTAGACCTCTTCCACGTGCACCAGGAGGTTACCTGCGGGCGGGCTGTCCCGCTTCGCAGCGTAAACTCCAGTGCTCCATTGAAACCACGGTAACTCGCCCAATCTTCGGACATTGTGTTTCAACCCTGACTCAAAATATTTTCAAAAGTAAAAACTTTATAAAAAAACCACAAAAAAATCGTTATTTCGAAAATATTAGGGTGACTCAACCCCTCTACTATCCTACTGCTGTTGAAAAATTGTTTCCCTCAGGGGTAGCGTTCTTGAGACATTTCCCAATTGTGTTCAAAATGGGACGAAACTCACATGTTCCAACGCACACAGTAAAGTTGGCTACCCCCTTTTGTTTGTCAGCAATATAGTAGTATATTCAACTAGAAATATGTCAATTCCCGTCGTGCAACTCCCTCGTGAAAGTAGGAGGGTTAGTGACGTCACAAGGGCGGGGTCTTCGTTAACAGATCTATATTTTTCTTTCACTCACTGTTCCATCATTCTTTCCGTACAGAATCTCTCCTATCGAGGCAAAAATAGTAAGAGTGAAAAGGAGCGAGCTAGAAATCGAGGGAGAAAAAAGAGGGGGTAGCGATTGCGCGGACGCTTGAGAGCAAAAGCAACACGTGGAAAAAACCGATGCCCGATCGGATGCCTGTAGTAGCGGCCCTTTTGTGCTTTGTTAAAAGTGGGCCACCGGGTTCCCTGCATCCACGTACCCGCGCGCAAGTACGCACACGGCCATACCCACTCGCGCCCCCTCACGCATATACACACACACATACATGTGTGCGTGTGTGTGTATCTACATATACAGGGTGTCCTGTAATTAATGGATAATCCTGCAACTGTCGATAGGTCAGATCATCCCGACTAGAAATTTTGCTACGGGGCAGACTAGAGCTGGATCCGGCATACCGTATCCCGTACCACGGCACGGTACAGGCCGCCGGATCAGAGCTTTACCGGGCGTGAAACCCTTTTTTGAATCCGGCCATGACGCGAATGCCGGTAACGTAACTCATCCGTATACCTTTTCAGGCTCTGATCCGGTTGCCGTATCTATGCCTAAAATAAAAAAAATTACGAATACAAAAAAAATTCTGGTAGTATTTTTTGTTTCCATATGCGTTATTTATGCTCCTGCCTATAGGATGATTGGAATAAAGCGTATCCTGCCTCGTTGAAGTTTGTTTACCTCCCCTCGGAATTGAACCACGTCTTCTGATGGCTGCGTGACATCTGATCCGACGACACAATATCCGCGACAGAGTATCCGATGACAAAATATCCGATGACAAAATATCCGAAAGACAAAATATCCTCATGACATAACATCCGCGAGACAAAATCCTAAATCTCGTCCTGCATCAACGGGGTCGCGCGCAAAACACCTTTGTGGGGTGTGTGAGATAGTGGGGTGGAAGCATAATACGAATTTCTTCATTGAACCCAAACAAACAAACAAACCCAAACATATCCGTCACATATTAATAATTTTCCTCCCTTTTATGATGGAATAAATTTCAGCGGCACGACTGTACACTTTAAACTGTATATAATATCGGCAGATATTTTGTCTTGCGGATATTTTGTCATGAGGATATTTTGTACTGCGGATATCGTGTCGGATATTTTGTCGTCGGGTCAAAACGCGTGTTACCCTTCTGATTCTAGAGCTGAGCGCGCTACCTATTTAGCCATTCCAACACTTGTGTAAACCTTCTTTTTTCATATTTTTATCATTCTAATTATATTCTAAAGAATGCCAATAATTTTATTCATGGGGTTGAAGATTGCATCGCTGCAATGTAACAATAATTCTGTTTTAACCGGATTTTTTCTGCCTATTTAGGCTGTGAAAATAACTAACACGTTTTTACATATTTTCAT
The DNA here is from genome assembly GCA_964007375.1 of Ophion obscuratus. Classification (NCBI taxonomy): domain Eukaryota; kingdom Metazoa; phylum Arthropoda; class Insecta; order Hymenoptera; family Ichneumonidae; genus Ophion; species Ophion obscuratus. The sequence continues at coordinate 33,137,563 of OZ023322.1, read as the reverse complement.
TAGAGTGTTACGACCGAAATTTGCAAAAAAAGGCTTCTGATGATTTTGTAAAAATAAAAAGTGTTAAGTTGTGTCAATGAAATTCTATTGATTTGATTTGATTGATTACCTTTTGATGACGATAAAAATAAACGAATGAAAAGGGAAGAAAAAGTGCGTTGTATTGCCACGATGCAAACTTCAAATTTATTTTCATTCGTTCTTTGTATCTTGATTTGATGATGACGGCGTCTGCGTGGACACCATATGACTTTTATTAAGTGCATTTTATTAAGTGAAGTGCATGGCGGATCGGCACCGGTCGTCTACTGGATTAGCCAACCTCGGAGCACAGATGGGAAAAGGAAAATCGATGAGGCCTTGGACAGGTAACCTTAACGGAGCCATGTGATGGACGCGTTGCGGGTCGTCTGGTGTGGGCCTGATTAATGCTGCCTTCTTACATCGGTATCTAGGTACTGCTGATCCGGCAGAAATACGGCGCCGATCAGGCACGGACTGCGGCGCCCTAACAAGGTCCTCGCAAGATTACCTGATACAGGACTGATCGGTTTGTCTTTATTACGCCCGTTCTCCGGATTCACTGATCCAGTAAATATCCAGCACATATCAGGCTGGCGCTTCTACGGTATTCCGGACCGTATCTTCAAACCTGCCTGATCAGTGATCCGGCTGGTCGGAACAACATTTCCAGTCGGGATGTCGTACTATATGATGAAATTTCAGTTTACTCAAAGTCCCACGGTTTTCGAGATTTTGGTCTTTATGTTATTTTCTAGAAAACATCATCTGCTTTTGGTTTTTCACGTGCTATTCCTATAAATAATATGAATCGATAATAACCAACCAACTTTTAAAAGTAATTGGCACGATATGCGTAAGGTAAATGTCCCAATTATGGAACGGCTAAGGATCTGAGGGATTGAATTCGGTGAGAAAAAAATATAAAATCAAGGAAAAACGATCGCTTTCATGTTCAAATGAAACTTTGATATTTTTACTTTCGAAAAATCAGCCTTTGGATTATTTTTAAATGATTTCAAATGAAAAAAAAAGAATAACAATGTGAAGCATGCAAATGTCCCAATTATTGAACACTGGAAGTGCCTATGTACCTAATATTGAACAGGCATGTCCTAGTTATTGAACACTCTCGAGAATTCTTTTTCCGTTCTGAAAATATTATTTTGGGTACAATATTAAGAAATAAAAGCAAAATCAAACACTTAAATAATCTTTTATTAGTCATGTAAAAATACAAAAATATATATTTAGTCTCTTTTGACAGGTTTTTGGTTCATTCGCATTTGGTTTATTTTTGCTTCTCAATTCGAACTTTATTTTATTTTTATTTTAAGCTTCCTCGTTTTTATGTTCTGTTTTTGTTTGATTTTGTGGCAGCTTGGCTCCCTGAAATATCGGTGAGCAAAAAATATTGAACATTACATTTCTATTTTTAGGTTACATCTAGGTTATATTCTCTTTTTACTTTTCTTTTTATGTTTATCGCACGAAAATACAAATAAAAAATATATTTGACGATATTAGGGTTATTATGAAAAGAATAAAGGTTTATGGAATAAGGAATAAAGGAATAAGTTTATTCAGGAACTTACAGTTTTTGTTTGAATAAATCCAATTGACACGATCTGTCACACGTTAACTGTCTCGATGTTTTGATGGGTTCAATGACGCCATCTTGGAGAATTCGAGTGTTCAATAATTGGGACACACTGCATTTTCGATGTCCCAATGATCGAACACCGTATTTTTTAACATATAAATAATTAAATTTTTTTTTTTGTAATTGTTATTTGTAAGAAATTTTCTGAGGAACCTGAAACGCCTTTACTTTTTGAGATGCGAAAGTTTTTGAATTTTTTATGCCCCTACTCATGAAGCGGCGCGTCTTAGCAAAAACGATAAGCAGTTACCACGAGACGTCAAATCGGATCACCGTTGCTGATGAAATAATTTTTTTCTCTATTAATTAAAGTTTTTTTGCACAAGTAAGGTAACATTTCGATAGCTAAAAGTTCCATATATGTAATGAAATTTTTATAAATAAGTAAATTCATGCAGGTGAATGAGAAATAATAAAAATACAAGATAGTATTCAATAATTGGGACATGTTCGATAATTGGGACATTTACCTTAGTACATTTTTTACCCACCGTAGGCTATCAAAGTTAGATGTTCGAATTGGTTTGTATGAAAATTGTGTAGATCTTTTTCCATGAAGTTTTCTCAACATTTAAGGTTAAAAAAAGACTTTTCTAGATAAAACAAATAACCAAGAGAATTTGAAAAAAGCGGGGAAAAAAGTTATCATTTGTAGAAATGGCTTTCGAAAAACCAAAATCAGATGATTTTTCCGAAAAAATAATATCAAGCATAAAATCTCGAAAACCGTTGGACTTTTACTAAACTGAAATTCCAGCATATCGTAGGGCACGATCTGACCTATCGACAGCTGCAGGATTATCCATTAATTACGGGAGACTCGGTATATAGACAATGCGTATGCATGGGTAGATGGGGCATTCCACGCCATTTCACCTAGCCTGTGACCCCGACCATTTTTGATTTTCCTGATTTTTTTTTGTAGAATTGTACCCCGTGAAAGGAATACCCACACCAATTTTTAGATTCAAATCCATTCTCTTTTAGGAGTTATAACTTTCCAGAAAATGGCGATTTCGGAAGTTTTGGAAATGTTTAAACGCTGAAAAAAATGACTGAATAAAAAATCATGTTTTTTTCGTTGAATTCCGCACTAATTGAAAATGAACCATTTCAGGCCTGTCGAAGCTGAATTGGAAATCACAAAATCGTTAATAGCATTGTTGGAGGTTAAAATGATAAAAATCTTATAAAAGAATATGACTAATTCGAAAAAAATAGAAGGTAAAATGCGCCCACGATGAGACCAGTCTTCAAAATCATAGAATGGGTCACTTTATTTTCGAGGATTTTTTAAAAACAATTAAAAAAGTTAATCATCTTCATAAAAAATAGTTTTCACTTTAGAAGCAAAAAAAAAGGTTGACATTGATAATTGATAATGTCTTCATATTTTTTTCATATTTTTTAACGAAAGTATGCTTCAAAACGACAAAAATATATATATTGAAATTTGTCGATATGATAATGAGTTCAGGTGTTATCAGCGTTTAAATGTTAGCAAAACTTCCGAGATCGACATTTTTTGAAAATTATAACTCCTAAAAGAGAAGAGATCAAAATCTCAAAATTGGCGTAGATATTCTTTTCATGGGATACAATTTTACAAAAAAAAAATCAGGAAAACGAAAAATGGTCGGAGTGACGGGCTAGGTGAAATGGCGTGGAATGTCTCATATGTATACATCAAACATCCGTCTACTACGTACCGTAGTCACTGGCCCTAATCTTACCAGCCTCTACAGCGGCCGCTTCAATCAATTAGTTCCCACATAGATATAGACGTACACATGTTTATTTTTGCTTCGTAGCTTTGTATCAATATGGTAAATTCTTGTACCGCACTTAAGGTCTTGGGCCACTCTAGAGGCCGAAAAATAGGCTTTTTGGGGATTATTTTTTCAGAAAAACTACAAAATAAATCGCGATTACAAAAAATGGTGCTTACCATACATATCAGTAACTATATACAATATTTTTTTTTTAAGCGATCAATTTCAAAATGGCGGCTGTGCAGCGTTTTTGCCATAACGTCTCCGTTTTTCCAGGGTCCAAGGCCGGAAAAACAGCTCCTATAATTTTTTAATTATAATGAGCCAATTCATCGTTTTCAATAGTATATAATAACTGCTATAGACGTACGTAGGATTTTTTTCTATATATTGATTTTTGCCCAAATGGCGCACTTCTAAAGTGGAAAGTGAAAAATTTGCCTAAAAAATCGTCGGATAATTGTTAATAACAAATTCACTATGCAATATAAAAAAAATCCTACGTACTTCCATAGACAATGTATTTTTCAAGATATATTCAACATTTCAAGTGAATCGGTTGAAAATTGCCTAAGTTATGTTTCCAGCCAATTAAAAAATGCAGTTTTGAGATAAACGCGTTTGAAATTTTGAGTAGTCCTCGCACTAAATGTACGGGCCTTGTACCAAAATTTGGAAACCGAGTACTTAGATATTTTTCCCGGCCATAATCTTTCGGGACATCATTTTTGGGGTCCTAGGGGACCATAAAAAAATCGATTTTTCGAAAATTCTAGTGTGTCCTAACCCCTTAAGGAGGAAGATTCCTCTAGGCGAGGAAAAAATTGATTCCTTTTAAAGAAATATTCCTTCATTTTTTTCGAAAATTAGGGTATGTTATATTACTACTTTTGGCTGTTACATGTTTTTTTTTTGTTTTATTAATCTTTAAAAATGACGGAGGTTTGGCATAGTCTTCTAAACGGATTGCGGCGGATGTTGTCAGACGGCGTGAATCTGAAAAAAAAAATCAACGAAGATTTTCCTTTCATCAACACTCATACGCAGAATATGAACCAAGAAAAAGTGAGAAATGTTGAAAATCGATGAAATGGTACGCTTTGAAACAAAAAGATTGAACTTTCCGCAAAAAATGGTTACATTTTGCAATAAAAACATATTTTTTTTTAAATTTCAAACACATGTAGGGTCCCTTTTTAGATACTAAAGTTAGGAGGATTTATACCAAATTTAATCAGAACCGGTCGATTAGTTTTTTTAGCTATACGTCACGCCATACCTCCGACTTTTTAAAAGATTAATACATTTGAAAAATACTACGTCGCAGCCAAAAGTAATGATAAAATTACCCTAAGTCTCAAAAAAATGGTGAAGAAATCTTTCCCTGAAAAAAAAAATAATGAAAATCAGCATATTTGTTCCTCGCTTAAAGGTATCTACCCCCTTAAATACCGAGACAAGTTCAATATTAAGCACATTTTATTTCAAAACATAGTTTTCTTCTACTATCAAGTATAAAATTCAGTTCGAATTCTTTATTTTATGCTGCCACACAGCGAATGTGCTGTTTTTATTGGGAAACACATTTTTTTATGGTAAGTAGGAATGTGTCCCACAGTGAAAAAGTTGCAATTAATTTGGGGATCATGGTATTATTGATAGATATGTGCATGCCAAGAATACTTAGACCTTCTGGTGGCTTATTTGATTCTTGAAGGACTCAATTAAGCTACCATGATGAACTCTCGGTATACCTTGAAACTATTGAAATAATAGTCTATTTAATTGAATGGATCGGCGACAAGCACTTTTCTGTCCGGAACGAAACTTCTGTGTCGATTCATAATTATTCTGCTTCATCGAAGCAGACGTCTGTCAGACTCACGGAACGTTCCTCATGGCTCGTTAAACTTTCAACGCCGTGGAAAATGTTATTTTCATTCTTCCTTGTCACCTAGATATTCTGCTATTCAGGTACACGTATACATTCAATGCAGCGCTCCACGATATTATATCGTCGTGTATGCGACCCTTCAGAATACTCCAGAAACATTAAAAAAGAACGCTAAGTAATGAAAAATGCTTCCGAAAAGTGGATTCTCTGTTTTACCTTACAAAAAAATGCTAGTCTCCCGCAACAATAAATATTTATTTTTTAACTTCAAACAATGGTTTGACTATATCTTTTTCACCAATCGGATGTACAAAAAAGTGAATGAATAAGGCGAAATCATCATTTTTAATTTTTTTCATTTTATTAAAAAAAATCTTATCACTATTATTTAAAAAAATCGATATGGCCATTATACAAAAGTTCAACGTATAAAGCACACAGTTACACTGTGAATGGTGTTGGAAGGCTTGGCATGCATGATTGAGGGAACAAAGCTCGCGAGGATATAGCATTTTTCATCCCTACCGCCCGCATAAATACCTTTCCGACAAAATACGTATATTTGGTTCAATTTTAACCTCGCATGAACTGCCATTCAGCGGCCAAATTATGTTTTTTTTTTCAAATTCCTGGTGGAAAATATTCCTATTGTTTTTTTGCGAATCCCTTATGTAATAATAATTTCGTTAAAAGCGAAAAATCGATGTTTATATTAAAAGTATAGGTTTTTTCGGTCAAAGAAATCAACCAAATTCTGCATCAAAATCAACATCTTTATTATTATTATTATTATTATTATTACAAGAAAACAAAGTCGTTACAATGTTCCTATTATTAATAAATTCATCGCGTCCATCGTTGTTGTCATCCTGGGAAGTTTCTTGGCGAGTTTTTCAATTATATTCGTCGTAAAAGCATTTGAAACACAAGCTGGTCCCACAGCAGGCACACTTTATAAACATAACCTCTTTGCACGTACAATTGTGCTTTGCAAGTGCCAGAGGGAAACAGATTACATCAACGTTTGAGCAAATCGATCTGTATTCCACCACTTTTGACGCATACCAAGCGTATTGTATTATCGTTTTGAAGCCAGATGCCCTCAATTGACGGTCGACAAGCGAATAGATTTTCAAAGCCTCGTCTCGTGATGATATTTCTCTGCCTTCTTTCAACAAAGTGTGACAATTTTGTACCCGTTTCATCGAGTCTTTCACCTGGCGATGAAAATGTACATCGCATAGCTTGCAGAGTGGAATCTATTTTCGAGTCTTCAAGTAAAACTCCAAGTACAACTTGGATCGCGACGAGATTTTTAAAAATATTTCGTCATGCACAGTGACCTCAGTTTTTCCTCCCCAAAATTCAATAATGAAAATAAAATAATTATATTGCACGTGAGTAGCGCTTGGAGTATCGGGGATTTTTATATTACCGGTATTATTTCGATGTCAACAAGTTGTAATATCGGAATATCGGTATTTCGATATTTTCCGTTATTTATGGGAAACCTTGATTAAAAATCTTAAAAGCTCGAATGTGAAGATGGACGTTGTAAAAATACATTCAATAAGCAAATATATAAACAAACATTTAATAAAATTTAGTAAAGCTATTATTTACTAAAGCAAAAAAATTAACAAGCAAAATTCAAATTAGGAAGTTTTATGGAAGTCAGCGCAGAAGTAGCTACCAGAATGCAAACGAATGTCATAGCTTGTGTTGACATGTTGAAACAACGACCGTAAAAAACAGAGGGCATCGGAAGTTTCCTTTTTCAAACGACTTTACCTTACTGCTGGTGTAAACCATGAAAGAAAAATACTTTTCTGATTCCACACTCGTGGATAAATAAGTTGACACTTCGGAAATATTTAATGTAGGTAATAATATTTTAAGGCTGTTAACCATCTTAAAGGAACATGTAAAAGTAACTTGAATGGAAATAATAGCAATTATAACGATATTTTAATGTTTTCAACTCTTATATCGGAATATCGGTATTATTCGAGTCCAATATCGCATTTTCGGTCCGATATTTTCGATATTATCGAAAAACCACAATCCATGCTCTGCACGTGAGGTGCCTATGTCATCTGTAAGTACCCTCCATATAAATTCTTTGTCAATTTTCCCGACTTAGAATATGTGACAACACTATTTCCGAATTCCTATACTTGTAATGTTAACAACGAATTTTCGCGTTAATTAAATTGATTCTATTTTATATTCAAAGAAACAAAGAAAACAAAGCACCGCAACAACGATTTGTCAGTCTTAATAGAGTTATTTTAATTTTATTACGAAAAAAAGGAAAACAATGCAGGAGACTTGAAACTAGACAGCTTGCACGTGAGCCGTAACACTAACCACTCGACCACGTGTTTCCGGCAAAATATTAGGGCCGAAATTTTAGATAGGTTTCGTCGAATACTCTGTCGTTGCTGTTTTTGGATATTGCTGAGGTTTAAATCGGATAAGTTCGATATATCACACTAGTGGATTACTATTCAGGAGAAAGACTCGTTTAAATCGTTTTCCCAACTGCGGTTGTGTTCTCTTGTGAGCAAATGAGAGGCGATTATAAACGATGAGAGCGAGCATAACTACTTACTAGCGTAACATAAAATAAGAAATACGCCGTAGAAAATGAGGTGAAAAGACAAAAATGTCGTTGACAACAAATGACAAACGCGCCCGTGTGATGCAACGCCCCGAACGCAAGAGAGTGAGGCACCAGCGCGTTACAAAGTTGGATCGAGAGAGGGAAGCGCCGTCGAGGAGCATTGGGCCGTAGGCTACCGTCGCGTAGCGGCAGCTCTCGGAAGGTCTTAGTTGCGACCACGCATATCAATCGTATCGAGCGCGCGAGAATTCAATTCCTTGCGCACAGTAATGCACGAAAACTACATTAAGGCCGAAAATCGTGTTTAGCCATTAGAAAATTTACCTTATGCTCTTTTAAGCTCATGCTCTTTTAAAATTAAGTATACATCTATTTAGTATGAACATCAAGCTGTTAGAAAATATATATATATATTTTTTCGATGCACAGAATTGCCGACAACTCGAAACTTTTCGAAACAGCTTTTTTTCAATTGGCATGCCAAATAACTTCAACAATTTTCACTCGATTTAATTTAAATTTTAAAGTTATGTTCCTAATTGCATTTCGCAGAGACGTACGTATGGAACTTCTGATTAATCGAAAACTTTTCATTTAATGAGCAGCTTATGAGCAGTTATAACGAAATTTTTCACAGAAAATTGCTTTCTTAAGTTCAAATACCTACAACTTTTGAATAAAATAATATTTTTTAAAATTCCGTACGTACTTCTCTAGGTATTCTAATGTAGATTGACGAGAATTTTTGTTTTAATATTAAAACAAGTTTTAAAATAAAACAATATTTTTAAAAATTCCGTACGTACTTCTCTAGGTATTCCAATATAGATTGACGAGAATTTTTGTTTTTTGCTCTAGGTAAAAAATTGTAGATGCTAAAATTCACGCCGCGGAGCGTCTCAAAAAAGATAACAAAAGAAAATATTAGTAGTCGGCCATTTTGGACATCGAAAAAAAAATATTTTTTTTAACAGCTTGATATTCATACTAAATAGATGTGTAATTAATTTTATGAGTGAATCCTTTTTTTCGACGAAAAAAATTGTTAAATTCGCACATGATTTTATACCCGTTACTGTGGCCTAACCCCTTAAGCTCGTGCTATAAAGCCTAATCACCGGTGACCCGAACAAGCTCTCGAATGTCAGAGTCATACAGGTCTAAAACGGTGTAGGGTGGGAAGTGACTCGGATAATGAGGGAAAGCGGTAGTTCTCGCTTTTGCCACCTGAAGCGCCACTAACTTGGGGTGAGCCAATCAAAAGCAGGCTCGAACAGCTGTGTAGTGGTGCAGAATTTTCGGACTAAAGAATATTTACAAGTGTTATGATTGGGAAATATACCGTTTTTTTACTGCTGATTGTATAGCGGGAATAAAAATGATTTGTCATTAAGAAAATCCTCAAGCTTGTACATTAATGGCAGCTGTAAACATCAAGTGAGAACATAAGACTGCGCGGTATCGCGACTTCCCATTTTCGATGCAATTCTTCGTCCTGGTACGATGCACGCTTCATGTAGTTTCTGAATTAAACAGACCGTTTACTTTGTGTCGAATCTACAATGGAATACGGAAACACGGTTCAAATAATTTGAGGAAGTTATATATTCCTGTATGGGAGAAAAGAACAAAATTTTATTTTTGTTTCCTCAGCACCAGCATTTTTTTACATTATTTTTGCATTCTTTGATGCAGCATGTTATTTTTGTCCTGCTCATTTGCCACCGACTACGTATAATCCAAATGCTGAAAATTAATTCAATATATTCTAATCTTAATAATACACGGTTTTTTTGGAAGGCTGTACAACAACACCTTTAAACTTGATGGAAACTTCGAAAATAGAGCGAAATTAAAACTTAGTTTGTTTATTATTGGAAATCAACACGCGCTTTCAATACTTCGATCAGCTTACACACCAACAAAGTGATCAAGCTTTCAATTTTGACCACAAGAGGCGCGGCAGTCGAGCTGCACGTTTCCGATCTCACAAGCACTCTACGTGAGGGCGCTTCTAGTGGATAGCTGAAGAACTAAGATTGTGCCGACATCACAGAGCGTTCGGCTCACTTCAGATGCTCTCGGCGCGTTTTTGCCGAGCCGAACAAAACAACAATTTCAAAGTGCTATATCGATGTTGATTGTTGACGAAAAAAAGGAAAATACTTTGTTTTCAAAACCGCACGAGATCTTTACAATGAAAAAACAAAAATCGATTAATAACCCAACTAGAGGAACTCGAGGCAAGACGAACACGCAGGGTAAGATGAATCATAAGCTTAGCCACTAAACAGTGTGTGCGAGCACCGTGCTCCCGTTGGAGTTTGGTGGGGCGGCGGTGAAGCGAATGAGTGTGAAAGTATCAACAGTGGCGGAAGCACGCGTCTCGACTGGGAAAACAATATCGATTTTTTGACAAAACGATGTAATTTTTGGTAAAGTTTAACATCGTTTCAGTTCATTTGAGTTGCCGATATTGATTAGAGACAGGTAGGTAAACACAATGAAAGTACTAATTATCAATATAATAAGAACGGTTTGTCATAAATTTTCAAGGTTATTGCGTGACTTTTTTTTAATTCGCTAACCGTCTAATGGGTCAAGACTAATACAAGCTATCTCAAAGCCGCAATATTTTACAACGTACCACCATTTACGTTGGAAAGGGTGAAATGCAACTAGTAAAGCATTTGGTTGCTTTTCAACCGATGTTTCTACCAGGGGAAGAAAATAACTCACAAATGATTAAAATGATGTGGAAGGAAAATCATTCGGATTAATCCTACAGAATTTAGACGATTGGCTTATCAAATTGCTGGTATTGAAAATGAAACCACTTTTATATGCGAAAGATGCCAATAACTCGTGTCCCATCATTCTCCGAGCGCTGTTTCAGCTTGTTCCGCATACGGGGTAAGATGGGAAAAATAAAAGTTCAATTAAAAATATATATTGTATGTGGGCTGGGTTGAAATTCCGAACTTTGAAGGCTCCGACGGTTTAAAATTCCGAATTTTAATGTTCCGAAATTCAAGACGGGGCCGGGTTCCAAACTTTGAATGGTCAGAACGCTCAAAACTCCGAAAGAATAGTACCCCGAAAGATCAAAACTCCGAAAGAATTTTACACGAAAGACCAAAACTCCGAAAATCTTAACAAAGTTTTAAAAGATTAAAAATTTTCAATAAATCGACGAATTATTTAAAGAATTTTTATATTAAGAAGTGATTTTGCGTCGTTTTTGAAATTTGTCTATACAATGTTATACGTTCTGCATAATTTACAGCCAACTCTGTAGGCTTTCGCTGACATGATCTTGACATGCCGGGTTGAAATTCCGAACTATGAATGCGCCGACGGTTTAAAATTTCTAATTTTAAGAGGGAATGATACCTTATCGCGGTCGGTATGGTAGAACAATTATAGATTCCCAAAAATCTCGAAAACGGCTCTTCAGATCCCGTCGAAACTTTGCCAAACGACGTCAAATAGATAGACGAACAGCTGTCTTCCCCTCAAATTTTCTGAATTTGAGAAAAAAAACTAGATTTGCTTATGATAAGCCAATCTACATTTTTTTTCTCAAATTCAGAAAATTTGAGGGGAAGACAGCTGTTCGTCTATCTATTTGACGTCGTTTGGCAAAGTTTCGACGGGATCTGAAGAGCCGTTTTCGAGATTTTTGGGAATCTATAATTGTTCTACCATACCGACCGCGATGAGGTATCATTCCCTCTTAATGTTCCGAAATTACAAGGTTCGTCAAGATTATGCCGGCGAAAGTCTACACAGTTCACTGTAAATTATGTAGAACGTATAACATTGTCTAGAAAACTTTTCAAATCGACGTAAAATCACTGCTTAATTTTAAAACATTCTTGAAATGATTCGTCGATTTATTGAAAATTTTGGAACTTTTAAAGCTTCCATAGCCGAATTATTGTGACGGTGTTTAGATTTTCGGAGTTTTGATCTTTCGGGGTAGTATATTTACGGAGTTTTGAGCGTTCTGATCATTCAAAGTTCGAAATTCCAACCCGGCCCCATTGTATGGTACAAATCAAAAAGACTGATTTTTTGCTTTAAAAATTAAAAGATTAATAAATGTTGATACGTTTAAAAATAATTCACGTTGATTGACTCATACACGTATTGTTTTATTTGAACATGACCTCAGCGTTATCAACTTGCCCCTACTTCCCTATAGGCGTTTATAGGTAGGCACCGCAAACTGGCCAGAGCAGATACACCAAAGCAGGTATAATTAATAGCCTGCTTCGTATAACCGTGAATATAATGCTGTACCTCCAATGTCTACCAATGTCTTGGAAGCAATCAAGCCGATTTACCTTAGCAACGATAACTCATCGGGAAGATGCAGGGGTGGTTTCACACCAAACAACAACGCGAGTTATAACCAGCTCATCTGGAAGAGAAACCCAAAGATCCTTCCGACTGGGTCCATCCCAGTGGAAATAGCTTTCTATGTAGCTTCCCGTTTTACAATGAAAGATCGGTTTCGCTATTGAACATGCTGCAAGCAATGGGGATACAGTGCGGCCGTAACCCTCACACATACGTGACGGAAGAAGATGAAAAGCGCCTGCGGATGGCCGAGGGCCGTGCTCAATCTAACACGCGAAAAGGAAGAATTTTCCGCAGACAGCAGCAAATTGGAATTTTGGAGGCTGCTGCTGCAGCAAAAGGCTTATTATACGGATCTCGCATCGACGATTCTCTCCAAGCTTTCTACATTACATTTCATCCACGTATAAACCTGACCTAAAAATTAAAGCGCTTTTTTTTCTTTAAAATTACTTTTTCCAAATCGGTGACCACGATTTCTCGCGAATCGCTGCACCGGTCAACATCAAATTTTACAAGATTTTCTTACGCATCGAAAAGCAGTGCTCGAACGAAGGAATTCTTTGTTCGATCCATACTTTTTTTTTTATCAACGAAAACAGAGTGTTTTTCTCACCGAAAATCAACACTTCCACTTTGGACTGTGAACATTTTTCTTCAAAGAACAATAGTTTATTAAATCCTTCGTTCGAGCACTACATAATTTCACGCGAAAACGAAATGAGCTTGACTTTTTTTATTTCGGATAATTCGTTTCCGAGGACCGCGAAGGCCATTTTGCAAACAGCAGTCTGCACAAAGCATTGTATCTACCGCATTTCTAAATATTTTGCAACACAAAAATTGTGTTGCAAAAAAATTGCTGATTTTCATGATTCTTTTCGAAGGAAAGATTTCATTACCATTTTTTATACTTAGAGTACGTTTTATTACTACTTTTGGCTGTTTATGGTATGATTTCTTATTGATCTTTAAAAATGACGGAGGTATGGCACGATCTTTCAAACTGCATTTTCAAAACTGCCGTGTCGTATAGCTAAAAAACTAATCGACCGGTTTTGATGTAATTTGGAATGAATCTTCCTAACATTATTGTCTAAAACATGACCCCAAATGTTTTTGAAAATTGAAGAAAAAGCATTTCTTGTTGCAAAATGTAGCCATCTTTTTTCGGAAAATTCAATCTTATTGTTCCAAAGCGTCCCATTTAATCGATTTTCAACATTTTTCACTTTTTCTTGGTTCATATTCTGCGTTTGAGTATAAATCAAAGAAAAATCTTCGTAGGCTTTTTTTCAGATTAATCCCGCCGACGATACGTGTCACGCCGTTTGACAACATCCGACGTTTAGAAGACCGTGCTATACCTCCGCCATTTTTCAGATGAATAAAAACACCATGTAACAGCCAAATGTACGAGGGTGAATAAAAAAGTTCTTAGAAGTGCATATTGATATAATATTTTTGCAGGTATTTTGGTATTTCTTTTGAAGAGTGTCAATCACAACATTCATGCAAAGTTTCAGTCGATTTGATCGTATTGTTTTCCAGTTATTAATTGTTTTGTGCAAACAGTTGTTAAAAATACTCTAATACGGAGAAAAGTGAGTTACTCGCAGTGATAAAATACCTGTGCCTGAAAAACAGGTGCTGGCTTCGAAATCCTTGACCACCCACCATATTTTTCGGACTTAGCCCCCAGAGATCTTTACTTATTCCCAAAATTAAAGGAGCATATCTGAAGGAAGAAATTTGACGATGATGACGCGGTTATGGCTGCCGTAGAAGATTTTTTTGAGAGCCAAGAAAATGTTTTTTTTTTCAGGAAAGAATAAAAAAGTTGGAAATCAGTATTCTAAATGTATAGAAGTAGAAGGACATTATGTAGAAAAATAATATGTTTAATAATGTATTGAGTTTTCTTCTATTTTTATTTTATATATGTATGTATATTAGACTGATTCAAAAAAAATTTTTTTTTCTGGATTCTCGTGCTATTGTTGGGCACTGATAAAACAAAATTTCTCTAAAAAGATGGGCGCGGTCACTCAATTTTTAGAGGTGGCTATCTCGACTTTTTTGTATTTGAATTTTTTTTAACGAACGTATTGCATTTAAACATAGTCATGGCTTCGGATTACGGATAAAAATCGGAAAAGTTTTGAGTTTGTTCTTTTACAAACATAACAGAGAAAAACTGACCATACGTCGAAGTGCACACGAAACGATGAAAGAAATTTTCGAACAATGGAAATGTGCTGAAATTCCAACGCGTCGATTGAATAACGCAATCTTGAAATCAATAAAACTCCATCTAGTCTGGAAACAACTTTTAAAAAATCGAGTTAAAAAGAATTTGCCGTCACAAATATCGAAGGAGCGTAAATTTAAGAGAGATTTGGACAAACTGTTCAACGTTGCACATTTTCTTTCTGCCCAAAATGTTAACGAACTTGAGAATGGCTGGGAAGAAATGTAAATGAGTTTGAAGATAATATAAGCGTAGCATTTTGAAAATGTAAATATACGATTTATGAATAAAAGCTTATAATTTAATTTTTCGTAAAAAGTGCAAAATGTTAATGCGTATAAATAAATCTACATGAATAACGAGAGTAGTATAGACGCCATTATTGATCTACCTGGATTTGAATTGTGAATATTGCACCCTTTTCAAATTGTTAGAGTTTATTTTTGTTACGAAAAATCTGCTGGATGTGATTTTTATCCGTAATCCGAAGCCATGACTATGCTTAAATGCAATACGTTCGTTAAAAAAATTCAAATACAAAAAAGTCGAGATAGCCACCTCTAAAAATTGAGTGACCGCGCCCATCTTTTTAGAGAAATTTTGTTTTATCAGTGCCCAACAATAGCACGAGAATCCAGAAGGAAAATTTTTTTTTGAATCAGTCTAATGTATATATATATATATACATACTTTATTATGTGTATATATATATATATATATACTATAATATATAAGAGACGTATATATATATAAAATAATACACACTATTATTTTATATATATATATATATATAAAATAAAAATAGAAGAAAATTCAATATAATAGAGTGGCCCAAATTTAGGCTCTATTTTTTCCTTCTTCTCACCATCCAAATATCTTCTGCAAAGAGGAAAAGGAATTGTCACGAAATCTGCGAGCGGTCAACAAATATTTAGAGATCGCTCAAGCCTCTCAAAAATTAAAATTTTCATTAAAAAATCGATTTTTTTTTTCGTTTACTTCTCACCCATAAATTTTACGCTTTATAATTTTTAAATCAACCTCGTGAAAGCTCCAGCCGGTCAATGAATATTTAGTGGTCGCTCAAGAGCTTCGAAATTTCCAATACTCGTAAATTTTTTTTTCCATCTCACTCATAAATTTGGCGCTTTGTAAAATTTTCAACACAATCAATCGTTTTTCTTTAGAAACAGATTTTTCAAAGTTACCTGACACTTCAATAATTATAACCACAATATACAAAGTTACCTCAAACCTCAAGAATTATAATCTTCGTTGTCATCAAATAATTCTTTAAAGCCCTTGTCCGTAAACAAAATTATAGGTCCCCCGTTTTATCGGGTTAGAATTGTGAGGTAAATTAAAAAAAATCCATTTCTAAAGAAACGAAGGATTAATTGTTTTGAAAATTTTACAAAATGTTAAATTTATGAGTGAGAAGAGAAAAAAATTCGGACAATTGGAAATTTCGAAGCTCTTGAGCGACCTCTAAATATTTTTTGACCGCTCGCAGATTTGGCGACAATTTTTTTTTTTTTAAAGAAGATAATCGGGTGGTGAGAAAAAGGAAAAAAAATAGAGCTCAAATTTGGGCGATCCTAATATATATATATGTAAATACATATTATATATTTATAGTGATTCCAAGAACTTCAACCTCGTAGTAATAAAAAATACCGGTGGAGAAAACCGTACTTAAAAAAAAAAAAATCATGAAAATCAGTTATTTTTTCTTCGCGCAAAGAAAACTGTACTCTTCAGTGGAAAAAAATCCAATCCTGCACATGTTCTTTCGAAAAAAAAAATCACAAAAATGCCTCTTTTTTCCGGCCATCAGCTAGGCCTTAAGGCCTCAAAGAAATCATTGGAGTTGCGAGGATCACCGCGAACTTTGGGAATCCTAACTTCCAGATTCGCGCAGACCACCGCGAAGTTCAAAAATCCTTCTAACTCCTGAAGTTGCGCGCATCACCGCGAACTCCAAAGTCACTCAACTTCATGGAGTTACGCGGAGCACCGCGAACTCTATTCATCGTATTAGAATCCCCGATCCTCCGCGGACTCGAATAATTCCTTCCAACCGCACTCTATCCCCACCAATCTCGCGGCTCGATTTATCCTACCGGAACTGAGAGGTTGTCCGTTCTGTCCGTTGCAGTGGAGAAACGGAAGTCTGGGGATCGAAAGATTTATTTAAGAAAACTATCCGGCGGAATACCCTGGATATGCTCGGGGCAAACCACACGGGTATTTCACGGAAGAATACCGTCATCTATTGAACACTAACGTCTCTTTCGAACATTACCGACCCGGATCGATTACCGTAAAACGGAGTTAAATTGACATTAAGAGTAACTTTAACAGTTTTTGGGGCTACTTTAACAAAGCTCCAAAATACGTTTTTTTTTTAACTTTTCTAATTATTTTTTACTCTTTTTTCTATTGTTGCTCAAATTTGTTGTTAAAGCTTATCATAATGTTGCTAAGGTTGATTGTAATGTTGCTGAAGTTGATTATGATCTCGATGATAATTATAAGACCGATTAAGTACCTATAATAGTAGCCTAGGTACTCGATATTTGTATGTAAAATGTTTCCTTAATAGAGATGAGAATTTGATTGTAAAAATCGTTGTTTTTCATTTAATTCCACGTATAAAGCATAACATTTTTTTTTAAATCATTTTCTTTATCATTATCTTTACATATTATATTGTCTTATCTTGATATATTTCTTAATCTTTGACATAAGTTGCATTTCAATGCCTTGTCAAAGAAACTCCAAACTCGAGGTTTCTTTGACACAACAAAAATATGTATATAAAATTGTGGGAGGGTTGATTTTCTTATACATCTAATAGCCAAAGAAGACATTCTTCTAGTGGAGCAAAAAAGTTGGAATTTAGGATATTAAAAAAGTTACCTATATAAAGCTCCCAAAACCGAATTAAGGGGCTATACCAGTGTGACACTTTCAAAAAATCGATTTTTCTGCCTTTTTCGACATTTTATACTTTCAAGAATATCATCATCATTTATACAATTTATATCAATATCAATTTATCTTGACTATATAAAGACTAAAATCGATAGTTAAATTTTTAAACGCGTTTTTCTCGAAATGAGATTTTTCAAATTTACTGACATTGTAACTCAAAGAGCAATTATCCGATTGACTTGAAATTTGAACTGAGTACTATTGAATATATTTACTCTACAATGACGGAGGATATTTTTGATTGGACGAAATTTACAATGACTACAATGACGGAGGATATTTTTGATTGAAATGACGGAGGATATTTTTGATTGGATGAAAATTGACGATTTGGCATTGAAAAAAAACTACCATTTTATAGGCAAGAAAACAGACTTTCTTTCATAACTACGCAATTTTGTTAGATTTTGATATTTTTCGAAAATCCTACGTCATTGTACAGGAAATACCTTCCAGTTTAACGACATCTTTTCCTTTTTCGGTTTCAGCTACTCAATCGGCCGGAATCGTGTCAGCAGTGGAGGAACTTTTTTTTTGGCGCCTCCGAAGGCAGCGCATAAGTCGCTTGGATCTCAGCATTTTTCTATGAAAAAATTATGTAATATAGGTCAAATATATTCTTACTTTTCAAAACATTTAATTGAGTACTTTTCTTCCAAAAAATTCCCGAAAATCACACTAGTATAGCCCCTTAAAGTAACCCCATTTTACGGTACTTTTTTAAATTCTTGCAGCCGAAACTCATTCCCAAGAACGATTTGAGACGGTAATTTTACCAAGGAAAACTTCAGAATTAATAACTTGAGTTTCCAATGATGATGACTCCACCCAAACTCTGAGGAAATTACGATCCGAACAAGCCTAGTCAAGCCCCAAATTTCAATCAAACCACTGTGCCGGAATCTCTGGTTATTTAGCTTCTGCTGAGGTGACAAATAGGGAAAATATATTTGTCACTGGACGTCAGACTTAACAGGAGCAGGTACATGATTATCAAAAAGAAGATAAAAAATATTAATAAAGACTTATATTATTAAAAAAAAGATCTATGCAAAGTTTAACCCAAATAGCAGGTAACAGCTATTCGGAAGTACAGCCAGAATTACTTTTGTCTCTTATGCCATATCTGTGCTCAAGATGCCAAAAGTACTCGGTATCGTAAGGGCAGCATACGTAGTATTGGCAGAACGTAGGCAGTTCGGTTCTAGGTTCGATTCCAATTAGGCGAAATATCTTCTTCGAAATGAATCCTTACAGGGGATCAGGGAATGGTGAATTATAATAAAAAATCATCGAGGTAGAACTCTCAGTTGTGTATTTTATTTTGGATTGATGAAATATTCCATGCATTTAGTAGACTTGTACCAAAACTTATAATATCGTACAAATCACCACAAACATCGTCGCAAATCACAGACAACATTTTTAATCAATATATATATATATATATATATATATATATATATATATATTTCAGTTCATTAATGGAATCTTGGTGAAGTAAATTTTTGATAGTATCAGGGAATATCCATTTTATGAAAACCTACTATATTATATAGCATTGAAGAATAAACGTATGTTTGTAAGCTAGGTGGTTGCGGTTAGCACATGTGGATAATTCATGCAACTGCTAAATTATCAATAAGCAGTACTATATTTTAGGAAGTAACTATGGCTATAAAATATTATTGTCCCCACAGGGAATTATAAAATATAGTTAAAATATGGTTGAGAACACCATACAATTCTCTCCGTGTAAGTCCTGAGCAGGTGATCCCAAGCAACACAATCAAACATGTTTACACTTAGTACAGTATTGTATAGAAGTCGAACTATAATCAAGAACAAATATTGAAAAATAAAAGAAAATAGTGAGTGATCGAAGGGGAAGGTTGGTTTTTTGTCAAACACTTTTGCAGTGTTTTCTTCGTGAAATAAAAACGTTTGAATATTTTTGGATAATTCTAGCTCAACTAATAAAGACGTTTGTTGTTCACGTGCCTGCCAAATTTCATAACGATTGCTCATTTAGGACCTGCACTCCGGCAAACTGGGAAAACGTGGTATCTAGAAGAAAAAAAACGTTTGAAATGAAACTGAAGCTTATGTGCGAATAAATCTAAGTATGAAAACTTCTAATAAATAGATATAGAAAGTATAGAAAATCTAATAAATCTAAGAATTAATACTTCTGATAAATCTAAGTATGAATACTTCTAATAAATTTAAGTATGAAACTGTGAAAAGTTTCATACTTACACCTAATCTGCTATGCCAAGACTATCTACCACACCTTCCTGTATTCTTTCCGATATGAAAAATTCCTTTTTATTTTCTTTTTGGCCCCACAAATAGAAAGCTATTAAGGCCTTAGGCTACTCTAGAGGCCGAAAAATAAGCTTTTTGGGGATTTTTTTTTTCAGAAAAACTACAAAATAAATCGAGATTACAAAAAAGGCTGTTTATCATAGATATCAGTGACTGTATACAATAATTTTTTGAAGCGATTAATTTCAAAATGGCGGCTGGCCAGCCTTTATCTCAAAACTACACTTTTTTAGGTTGTCCGGAAACATGACTCAGACAATTTTCAACCGCTTCACTTGAAATGTTGAATATATCTTGAAAAATACATTGTCTATGGAAGTACGTAGGATGTTTTTTTATATTGCATAGTTAATTTGTTACTAACACTTAGCTGACGATTTTTAGGCAAATTTTTGACTTTCTAAAAATTCGCCTAAAAAATAATCAGATAATTGATACTAACAAATGAACTATGCAATATAAAAAAAAATATAAACAATAACCTCACGATTTATTAGGCAAATGTTTCACTTTCCAAAAATTCGCCTAAAAAATCGTCAGATAATTGTTAATAACAAATGAACAATGCAATATAAAAAAAATATAAACAATTATCTCACGATGTTTTAGGCAAATTTTTGACTTTCCAAAAATTCGCCTACAAATCATCAGATAATTGATAATAACAAATGAACTATGCAATATAAATAAAATATAAACAATTACCTCACGATTTATTAGGCAAATGTTTCACTTTCCAAAAATTCGCCTAAAAAATCGTCAGATAATTGTTAATAACAAATGAACTATGCAATATAAAAAAAATATAAACAATTATCTCACGATGTTTTAGGCAAATTTTTCACTTTCCAAAAATTCGCCTAAAAAATCGTCAGATAATTGTTAATAACAAATGAACTATGCAATATAAAAAAATATAAACAATTATCTCACGATGTTTTAGGCAAATTTTTCACTTTCCAAAAATTCGCCTAAAAAATCGTCAGATAATTGTTAATAACAAATGAACTATGCAATATAAAAAAAATATAAACAATTACCTCACGATTTTTTAGGCAAATTTTTCACTTTCCAAAAATTCGCCTAAAAAATCGTCAGATAATTGTTAATAACAAATGAACTATGCAATATAAAAAAAAAATCCTACGTACTCCCATAGACAATGTATTTCTCAAGATATATTCAACATTTCAAGTGAATCGGTTGAAAGTTGTCTGATCTATGTTTCCCGCCAACTTAAAAAATGCAGTTTTCAGATAAACGCTGCACAGCCGCCATTTTGAAATTAATCGCTGCAAAAAAATTATTGCATACAGTCACTGACAAACCTGACAAACACCCTTTTTCGTAATCTCGATTTATTTTGTAGTTTTTCCGAAAAAAAAAAAATTCCCAAAAAGCCTATTTTTTCGGCCTCTCGAGTGGCCTAACCCCTTAAATGTCCGTGGCTTTTGAACTAGCGAAGAGTACACGCACCTAGGCTTTTCACGACGCCGGTCCGCCAGGATATCATCGATCGTCGAGATTCGTATTAATTAGCAGATTCCGCTCGTGATTTGTTCATCGTCGGAAGTAGCGGAGTAAATGTACCGAAGACGAAAACGCCGTATAGCCTAACCGCAGAATGTAGCGTGGCGGTTCTCGCGCGATTTCGTGGCCTTGGAAACTAATGCACACATAGTCACGAGGACGGTCATCGTACAGTGGCCAGATTCGCTATGTATCAGCGCGTATTAGTATTGAACATACCGAACGACGAGGACCGACGCATCCGCGACCCGAACTCGTCGCTCACCAACGCGGCACACTTTGTTCGGGATTTTTTAAAAATAAATTGCCGCTCTACCGCGTCTCCGAAGCAGTGCGCTCTCGCCGACTGTCCGCGATGCACTTAGAATCCTCGTAACTAACCGAGCGTTCTTTTATTTTACCCGTAATACCGTCACACGTACGAGTCGAGCCTTGATTTCGGGCATGTTATCGTGGGTTCGCGAAAAATCGTTTGGGTTTGGGAACACATGGCGTTTCGTGGGTGCAGTACGTGGATGAATATTGATCTCCGACGTCATCTGGTTCGCGTGTTGGTTGGCCGATTCGCGATCAAGGCCGTTCAAGTGTACTGAATTTTTTTTCTCGCTTGTGTATATTTTCGACTACGCAGCGAGGAATCACGTGGACCGACGAAAATACTCGCGGGTTAAGTGCGCACGATGTCATCAACCGTACCTAAAGGTTCACTCATTACGGAGCAGATGTACCATGTGTGGCCACTTGCGGTCCAAGCCGCCTTTCAAACCACCGATCTAAACATATCGATTTCGTAGATTGGGTCCAATGGGTGTCCCAAAATGACCTGACGTTTTTGATTGAGTGCCATTTTTTTTTGTGGTCAACATGGAGTACTAGTTTTTGGGAACTGGCATCGGGAAGTAGTGAGGCTTGGTCATTGAGAATTACACGATCGAGCCGAAACTTTTCAAAGTTTCGTACTTAGATTTATTAGTTTCTATACTTAGATTTATTAGAAGTATTCGTACTTAGATTCATCAGAAGTAATAAGGCTTAGGCCACTCTAGAGGGCGAAAAATATACTTTTTGGGGATTTTTTTTTTCAGAAAAACTACAACATAAATCGAGATTACGAAAAAGGGTGTTCATCGTACATATCAGTGGCTGTATACAATAATTTTGTCGAAGCGATTAATTTCAAAATGGTGGCTTTGCAGCGTTTATCTCAAAACTGCATTTTTCAAGGTGGCCGGAAACATAACGAGACAATTTTCAACCGATGCGCATAAAATGTTGAATATATCTTGAAAAATACATTATCTATCGTCGTACGTAGGGTTTTTTTATATTGCATATTTCATTCGTTATTCACAATTATCTGACGATTTTTTAGCCAAATTTTTGGAAAGTGAAAAATTTCGTCAGATAATTGTTAATAACAAATTAACTATGCAATATAAAAAAATCATACGTAGTTCCATAGACAATGTATTTTTCAAGATATATTCAACATTTCAAGTGAATCGGTTGAAAATTGTCAGAGTTATGTTTCCGGCCAACTTAACAAATGCAGTTTTGAGATAAACGCTGCACAGCCGCCATTTTGATATTAATCGCTTCAAAAAAATTATTGTATACAGTCACTGATATGCATGATAAAAACCTTTTTTTGTAATATCGATTTATTTTGTAGTTTTTCTGAAAAAAAATCCCCAAAAAGCCTATTTTTTCGGCCTCTAGAGTGGCCTAACCCCTTGATACTTAGATTTGTTAGTTTCTATACTTAGATTTATTAGTTTTGCTATACTTTCTATACTTTGTATGCCTATTTACTAGAAATTTCATACTTAAAAGTATGAAACTTTTCAAAGTTTCATACTTAGATTTATTCGCGCATAAACTTCAGTTTAATTTTAATTAAGAAATTGTTATTTGCTGCATTGTTACCGCATAGTTATTGCAGGCGAAGTTTCGTGGTCGTGTTATCTCACGCCGCAGCGATGTGAATTGGCCACCAAGATCGTGCGATTTGATGACATTGGATTGTTCTCTTTGGGCTTTTATGGAACGAAAAGTGCATGACAATGATCGACAAATCATTTCGGAGCTCAAGGAAGCAATTGGATGCACCATTTAGGGTTAACCCCCATGGAAATTTATGTATGTAAAATATATGCAGAAAATATATGCTACATATATACATATACATACATATATATATATATATATATATATATATATATATATATATATATATATATATCGGTCGCATATATAATGACGAAAAATAGAATAATACGTATATATTCAGTATATATGCACCAAATATATGACACATATATGGCCCATATATTTTCGATATATTTTCAATCTATTTTTTTGTCAAAAAAAGATATCAAAAATGTATGCGTCATATATGACACATATATTTTTGATACATATTCCTGACAAGTAATATATGCTCTGTATAAACACTATTACAGTTAAACTTAATAAAACTTAAAACTTAAACTTAAAAAAACTTAACTTACAGTTAAAGTACACTATTACATATAAACACTATATACAGATATGCTACGCATATCTGTATATATGTGGCATATATGTACCATTTATGCAGTATATATGCAGGTTATATGCTACATATATCATTGATATATGATACATTCATATACAGTAATACCACGTATACTGTATATGTAACGTTACGAAAATTAGAATTTGGCACATATATGCAACATATATTTTCAATATATGGCATACATTTCACATATATTACAATTATTAATAAAATAAATTTGCAGTTTATTTTTGCGTATATAAATTTCCATGGGGGAACACCACTCTGGGATTTTGGAAAAATCATTTTTTTTTGCTTAAAAAATACTTTGGGGTCATAAGAACAATATGCAATTGGTCCGTAGCGATTTTTTTAAAGGTATAATTGTCGATTTTGCCGCATCTCCTCGCCACTTCTTTCAGGCGTCTCGTACAAGTTTGAACGCGTTTTTCTCGAAACCACTTTTTTTTTCAAACTGGGAGGACGTATTACTCGAACACCTTTGCATGAATCGATTTGTAATTTTGATAGTAGCTTCACGATTACATTCTCTATGGGAGTACGTAGCCGTTTTTTTTTTATTTAATGTGAACTTTTATTTTTCTAAACAATTTACTGCTTATTTTTTTGCCAAAAAATCGATTTTTTTCTTTCAAAGAGCGCCATTTTTTGAAAAGTTGATTTAAAAAAATCCCTGCATAGTTCCATACCTAATAATAGATAGCTTATAATTTTTTTTTGTTTTTGTTCCAAGTCTTATACTTTACGAGAAAACCGTCCTCCCGTGAAGCTATTTGTAAAAAAACACGTTTTTCAAGATGGGCATTGTCGCCGCCATTTTGTTCGTTTGGGTTATAATGAATTATTTTAATGCTTTTATTCTTTATGCTAAATTGTCAAAGTTAGGACTGATTTTCTGCCGCTAGAGTGGTGTTATCCCTTAATGAAATTAGTCCGCAATTATGCCAAAATGTTATTGAAAATTTCGTCAAAAGAGTGAACGTTTGCAAACAGGAACGAGGCGGTCATTTATCGGATATTGTGTTCCACGCATAACCTCCGCGTTTTTGCCTTATATTTAAAAAAAATTATTGTACTTTTCAAATAAATAGTACGTTTTGTTCATAAATTAAAATGTCAGGTCATTTTGAGCCACCCTCTATAATTACCGATGCATAAGATCGAATGATTGATACAATGATGCACATCAGTGGCCAATACAGTGGTACATCTATTCCGTAAAAACATCAATATATATAATTGTCCAATCTGGTATATTCGTATAATGTGGGAATGCAATTTTGATAAAATCGAAAAGACCTTGAATAGCACAAGCAAAATGTATACATTGTGCTCCCATCGGCAAGGGGGGGGGAGAGAAAATGCATCAGGTGTAAAGGAAAATATATGTCTATTTAATGAGTGGACAAGCGCGACGTATTTCAGTTAATTTTGCAACGGAAATCATTACTCAGCAAGTGCGGCAATCGTCGCCTGTTTCCTTTGTTTATTCAATGGTTTTTTTTTTTTCAAATAGCGACGTGTTTTTCATCCTTTAGACGAGTGTGCAAAGATGAATCTTCCGGGCTTTCCGGTTTTCCTCCAGCATATATAGTGGCAGGTGGGGTAAGATGGGGCCTTTATGGTTTTTTCAATTAATAAAACGGGAATTTTTTCTAGCATCACTTATAAACTCTAATTAAAATAATCAACGGATTTTACTCTTTCATAATGAAATGAAAAAAAAAAAAAAAAAAACAGGAAAGTAGAACCCTTTTTATTAAAATAATTTAATTAAAAAATAATCTCTTTTGCCTCATCATGCCCCACCCTAGGGGTAAGAGAGGTCACCCCATCGGGCAAGGCGGGGCACAAACAGTCTTCATTATTTTGTGATGTTTGTTGTTGCGGACGGCTAACTGATATGCCAACTTCTTTAGTTCCAAAGTAGTAAATCCAAATAATGGACTCTCCATCTTTTTTAAATGGACGACGATTTCTTATTCTTCCTCTTTGGTAAAGGTAGTTTTAATGAGGCCTGAAAGAACTTCGACCCTGCAGATTGGGTTTTTTATTTTCGCTAAGTAACTTTACTTTGCGGTATAGAGTAGTTTGAGGAACGCCATTAAACTTACTGGCGAATTTATAACCTTTTTTTCGTCTAACACATCTTCGATCGCCTTTTCCATGGCGTTTATCGCCCTTATTTGTTTTTCTTTGGTAATTTCGATCGATTTTCTGAAAGTAAATAGAACGAAAGTATGTAAAGATAGGAAATGTTATGACGAATATGGGGTACCCCATATTCCCCACTTTTGGAAGAATTTTTTTTTTTGAGATTATAAAACGGACTCGACTGGTACAATACTGCACTAATATTAAAGTTAATGGAACATAGTACGCGATCAATTTATCGCATGCTATAAATAATACATATTCTACGAACAATCACGTATCCTATACACGGTGTCCTGTTATGAATGGATAATTCTGCAACTGTCGATAGGTCAGATCATGTCCTACTATACACTAGGATTTCAATTTAGTAAAAGTCCAATGGTTTTCGAGATAAAAATAATCTGCTTTTGGTTTCGCATGCCATTTCTACAAATAATAACTTTTTTGACCCGGTTTTTCAAAAAATACTCTTGGTTATTCATTTTATCTAGATAAGTCTTCATTATAACCTTAAATGTTAAGGGTTCTTCTCACCTTAGACACTAAAAAAGGCTATTTTTAGGATTTTTTAAATAGGTTTACATTATAGATATTGATAAAAGTTATTGCACTTAATAAATACACTTTTGAAATACATTAAATTTTTTTACAAATATATTTACGTTACACAAACTTTAAACGCGTTTTTCCCGGAACAACGTTTTTCGACGGCTTGTTAATAAAATCTTCGAAACTACTGAACCGATCCTTATGAAATTTTAATCACATATTCTTCATAACTATAGCTATAGCACATATCAAGAGTTTGTTTGAATTTTGATATTTATTATTTTTTTGCCAAAAACGATTAAAAAACACGTTTTTTTATGTTTTTCGAAAAATGTCCGTCATTTTGTTATTTTGACATATATCATAAAATCGTATGATATGCTATAGCCATTATTAGCGTACTGAATCTCAAACCGTTTGATTTTGTTGTTTCGGGTAATGCATCTCTGAGATTTCATCAACAGCGCAGACCTATAATTTTTTTAGGACATTTTTTTAACTTCTATTTTCGTCTATAAATAGTGACTTGATATTCTATAATATAAACTATATCTATAATATATCTATAACTATATATATAATATTTATAATATAAACATGTCTAAAAATGCATGAAAATGGCCCTTTTTAGCGTCTAAAGTGAGAAGACCCCTCAAGAAAACTTGATGAAAAATATTTAATGCGGCATTTTCGAATAAACCAATTCTCACATCTGACATTGGTTAGCTGCTTAGTTACTGTCGATTCATATCATTTGTAAAAATAGCATGTGAAGAACCAAAAGCAAAATATTTTTTTTCAAAAAATAACATAAAGCCCAAAACTTTGAAAACCGTGGGACTTTTGCTAAACTGAAATTCCAGCATACAGTAGGACATGATCTGGCCTATCGACAGTTGCAGGATCATCCATGCACAACAGGACACCCTGTATATTCGGAAAATTAGATAAAATAGTAAAAAAAATAACTTGTGCCCAACTGAGAACCACTGTGATAAGGATTAAGGATTCTCTAATGGAACATCGATATAACATGACCTCACCTCGCCAGTCCATCTTGCCCCACGTTCCCCTACGTGACGATCGTGTCTCCGTGTTTGTGTTACTCCTTCATGCCTAATCAACCTCCATTTACACATTTCTGACGTTCTGCTCATATTTGCCTGCGGAACAATGAATATACTGTACACGCGACGAATCTACACCTTTTACGTACATACCTTCATAAAAAAAAAGATTTATTAGAAATAGTCTACAACCATATTCCACGCAAAAACACTTTATTCTGCACAAATGTTGACATATTCAATAAATTATAAAGTGTTGTTATTTACGATTCAAAAAGATGTTATGTACAACAAATGACATTCAATGATAGCTGTTTCACGATGAATACATTACTGTCGGTAACAACGAAATACTATACTACCTACGTCATCTCTTGTAAAACGCTACGAATTAATTCCAACGCCTAATATTTAAAAAAACGTTTCTAAAAGCAAAGTAGATTTGGATCAAATAAGGATACCACGAATGTACGTATTGCTCCTCATTACGACCCGTTATAAGAACGTGAAATTCCAATTTATTGTTTTCAACCTAATGCATAAGGTTTACTATCTCGAATGTCCTGCATGCTGGCGATGTTTTTACCTAGGCTGCTTTGCCTGCTGGTTTAGCAAGTTAATAATGTTTATCGGGTAAGACAAATAGTAGCTGAGATGAAATAGGAAAAAGAACAATAAAGTATCAGCTTGATGGTCAGAGTAGGTACCAAAGTTTTGCTGTAGTACACTCGAGTATCCGATATTAATATCCAAAGCCCCGCGGGCTTTTTGGCCGGTCAATTCCTACTGCAACGATGTCATCGATCGGCTATATAGATGAGAGGGAGATGAGTTTGAGCGATGAAGCAAGTCAGACGTTTATGGAACACCTGGAGAAGAAGACTGGACATGTTGATTGACGTTAGCAGTTTAAGGCATTAGAATCCAGAAACGCCAAGACTAAACAGAGAGCTAGAGCGACATAAAGGATGAGGGGGAGGGAGTGAGAAATCGAGTGCTAGAGACGTTGAAGAAGAGATGAAAGCGAAGGATGTACATGTTTCACTCTTCTTGCGTGTCTAATATATCTGTCATAGGAACGTACTTTTCGCTTACTCAAGACTCGAACATATGGCGGTAGCAGTTAGAACTGATATTATAAAGTTCTTACCTTCCTGGCCGTCACTCAGCCTCCGCTATTCCTAATAGAGGGTGTAAGGCAGTCCGGATGAATTTTAGTCAAAAGGCTGCATCTACCTAGAGACCCGAAATAAATAGCCAAATTCTGATTTTTTTTCTCGGAAACGGTTGATGGAAAAGAAACGCATTTTTTTATCATAAAGATATATACATTGAGAGCCTTAAAAAAATCTCCAAAAATACAGAAAAGCAACCAAAACATGGGAGCCGGCGGATGATGAAATTTTTTTCGCGACGTTTGGCGGTGGACACTGTCCAGCTTGAACGGTCCATCTGAAATCTAAAAACCAAACGCGTTATTCAAGTTATTAACAGATAGAAGTCGTTGACGAGCGGCGATTTTTAAAATAATTTTTTTAAACAACGTGGCGACGAATTGAAATTCGAACATGCAAAACCTATAAAAAAAGTGTTCATTTTTACGTAACTATTCAAAAATGAAGACCGAGTATCAAAAAGTGATATCGTCAACGACTTTTAAATGTTTCTCATCTTGTCTCCTGTAAGTTTGGAAACAATCCATCAAGTGGTTCTCGAGATATCATGTCCACCGACTTTGAAAACTGTTTCGAGAAAAACGCGTTATGGGTTACGTGGGCTTCGAAGTAGAAAAGGCATATTTCTTCTATTAAAAGAAAAATATAATATATTAATTATTTTATTCAAAATGTTCAGCACATAAACGAGCAACATTTCAACAATATTTAAAAAACATTCATCGAAAAATTTTGCAAATTCAGCCGGTGGGACCTGCTTCCCGGAGGCTCCTAAAAAAGTGTCCTCGTGGTGGTCAGGATAACTCATGATAGTTTTATCTGAAATTAAAAAAACTAAATTTTTTCTCTTTGTCGATAAGTATAGTTCGTGATTGAACAAAGGATTTAAAAAAAATTGCAATATGAACTTTTGGCAGAGTTGTATGCGAAATAGTTCAATTTTTGGTACAATTTACACTACGTATAGCCTTGTAAAATTAGTTGTAATCGAAAAAATAGTGTTTTGGACGGACTTTTACTCCGATTGACTTAAAACTTTGGGAGAATATTCTAGACATATTGTATTATTAGAGGAAAAAATCAAAAATTGATTTTTTGAAATTTTCAAACCCACGTAACCCCTTAAAGTTTGAAGTATAGTGCTGCTACCGCTCGCCTGGCCGACTATTAGAAGCTGTAGCGCATTCAATTTCAGGAATATTTTAATGAAATTATCCGGGAATATAGCTAAGAGGTGATACTATCGAATAAAAATATTTTTGGAAAATGAAATGTTTTGACCCACCCAGGTGGATTGCCCTTTAAATTATTTATTTCCCCACTGAATAAACACTGGCAAAAATGCCGTGCCATTGAAGGTTTACTGTGCTTGAAGATATTTTTCTCTTTAAGCGTAAATCTTCGTGGAAACGGTTTCGACGACTGAGAGGGAAGTCGATGGTGTTTGCAACAAGCCCCCATGGTAAAAAATATTATAGTGGAACTACTAACTATAATTAATGGGCAATTATAATATGTTTGTGGCAGCTATACTATCATGATTGCTCTGCTAGTAAGGTATGGTTAATTTCAACACTCTACCTTCTATAATTGCCATTTGGGGTAGATACCATATACTTGTTTCTCAGTGTCTACGACGACCCTGAAAGACCAATATTTTAGGAGCAAGGAAAAATGAGTTAGTTGTTACTTTCACTGGCTCCATTATTTACTTCAAACTGATCAACTCAATTCCTCTCTTAAGCCCATCTCAACTTATAGTTATATGGACTAAATCATCTTAATAAAAAATAATAAAAAATTCCGTCATTTCTTTACACTGCTTCCCCACAGAGATCGTATGGTTGTACTATTCTGCATTCAATCAATACTTTTTTACAGATCGAACTCATTATGTTGGATATAACAAACTTTTTATAGTCTTTTACGTTCATCATCACCGACAGATTTAAGTGTTCAACAATAAGTATTGCCTTCATACAAATACCAAACCATTGACTATAGAAATGTCACGAAACTTATTTATTTATCAATAGCTATTGACTTTAGACAAAAATTCATGATGTAGCAATGCATACAATTCGAAATAAGGTAATCTACGATGACCCGCAATGTGGTAATTGAATTCTACCGTGTGGAAAATTAACATTATGGATATGCCTGTTCTGCTTCGATGATCCGTTATATTATTAATGGAAGTTCGATTATTTACTCTTATATGTTAGTGCTCAAACTCGATTTCAGGATAATCTAGTTACTTCCACATAGAATCGTTTTATTCGTGGCACGATATAATTAACCGATCGAGTTTTGTTTTTCAATAAACACATTGCTTCTATTGCAAACTGATGCTACCTAACGAAAGCCGATTCGAGGTGGTCGAAACTGATAATAGTCATTATGTTCTGATCTACTATCCTCCCATCCTACCCTTTCATATCTATACCTGACGCGGATACATCATAGATAGGATCTTCTGCAGATGAATTACGCCGGACTCTACAAAGTTGTTACGGGTGTACTTCCGAAAAGTCCACACCTCCGAATAATTTGGAACTTCGAGTATTTATGTATTTTGACTCGCTGATCACGAATACGATAGTGCAAATTTCCGCAAATCTTATTTTTACGGTAAAAAAGGTTTTTTTTTTTAGTTTTTCCATTTTATTTTGACAAATATTGATCTTAGAGAAAAATGTCTTATACGAAAGTTGTAGCCTATTAAAAGACTGATATTTCATGTTCCATACAGGTTTCGTCTAAAACCATTATTTTCCAAGAAAAATGGGATAATACTCCAATAAGTATATTTTGCTAAACTCTATTAGTTTCGATGTTATCTACTTACGCACTTTACCACGGGGAGGTTACAGTTTAGTCTTTAAAGTGCATATTTTTTTTGCTATTTTGTACCACATCAGTCTTGTACGCATTCCAAGCTTCCACACACCCATCTATGGTGCCCAATAAACCCACCCGAGTGTTCTACGCCCTCCACGATTCCACGCACCCATCCGAGGTGCCCCCCGCCCATCCCAGTGTTCTACGCACCCCATGATTCCACGCACCCATCCAAGGTGCCCTGCGCCCACCCCATCGAACTACACACCCCACGATTCAACATACCCGAGTTTGTTTGGGTTTGTTTTGATTGCTGTTTATGTTTGTTTTATTTGAGTTTATTTGGGCCCATATGAAGTAAAGTGCGTAATTAGATAATATCGAAACTAATGAAGTTTAGCAAAATATACTTATTGGAGTATTATCCGATTTTTTTTTGGAAAATAATGATTTTGGACAAAATTTGTAAAGAACATAAATTATCAGTCTTTTGATGGGCTACAAATTTCGTAGAAGACATTTTCGTCTACGATCGACATTTGTTAAAATAAAATAGAAAAACTTTAACAAATCGGTTTTTTCAGTTTTGATCTTGAAAATCAAATTTGCGGTTATTTTCACTAACATATTCGTGATCAGCGAGTCAAAATACATAAGTACACGAAGTTTTTAATTATTCGGAGGTGTGGGCTTTTCGGAAGTTTATCCCTCAAATAAACAAACTTAATCATAGACCTCCTCGTTGATCTATCTGACCCACGAATCGTCTGCCACCGCGACAACAACGCATCATGTACAAATTGTTCGTCGCTATTGTTGCCGCGCACAAGACGTCGAGGCAATTACCGAAAGAGGTGTACGACCTACAGACCGCCAACAAAAGATCTCCAGAACAGTCGGGTTTTCGGAACGGTCATTGCCCACATCAATATCCGATATGAAAGACCGTGATTCACATAGAGGGAAACAGAGTGACCCAGAGGACCCTCCAAGCAGGAGGTCAGAATTCTCACGGAATTAACCATAAGCGATGTTTCAAGCAGGCTAGCCATCACGGCTGAGGGTGATATGCAGTCGGTAGTGCCTTGGGTTTGCGAAATGGAGGATCTTGAAGCCTGAGTTCCGGTGATAAACGACTCGGAAGAATCAATCCCGGTTATGTTGAACCACAAGCGCGGCATCCCACTCGAGCAAATCGCGTTTTCATCAAGATACACCAAAGGACGCAGTTCAGGTCAACCACCACCAGATTATGAGCAGTTATAACGAAAGTTGTCACTGAATATTCATTTCTTAAGTTCATATACCTACGACTTATGAATAAAACAATATTTTTTAAATTCCGTACGTACTTCTCCAGGTATTCTAATGTAGATTCACGAGGATTTTTGTTTCTTGTTCTAGGCAAAAAATTGTGGATGCTAAATGTCAAGCCGCGGAGCGCCAAAAAAAAGATAATAAAAGAAAATATTAGTAGTCGGCCATTTTGTGTATCGAAAAAAAAATATATTTTTTTAACAGCTTGATATTCATACTAAATAAATGTGTGATAAATTTTATGAGCGATTTTATACCCGTTACTGTGGCCTAAGGCCTTAAGGCGATATACGCAGTTGCAAGGCAAAAAAAGTCGATTTTTCACGATTTTTTTGTGGGAACAGATTTCATTTGGGCAAAACGAAAAGTATTAGGCAGTGTAGTGGTATCTGTTAGCTTTAGATTGGCATTTTTTATTTTAAAAATATTCATTAACATTACTCCTGTAGGAAGTCTCCTGAAGGTGCCTGGAAAAAAACCAAAAATATTGTTTTAGGGGAAAGATGAATCCAAGTATTAATCGAAGGAATAGTCGAACTTTTCCTCGTCAGACAAATATTTTCAACGGAACACTAGAGATCATTTTGTGAAGTTGCCCCACCCCCCTTACGAAAGAAGAAATCGTTAGTAACAACTGAACTATCAATAAAAAGTACATAGAACTCCAGAACTATATGAGAGGCAAGCAGAACGGATTTTTTTCCCGTCGACTGAGCAGTAGATCGATGGCGCGATGGAATGCTTTAGATTCGACCAAATTTTTTTTCGGAAAATTGAATTTTTTTTCAGAGTTCTGGTTGCCCCCCCAAGAGTTCTGTCAAAGATCTTTACGACTTTTCGTCGTCAGACAAATATTTTCAACGCAGCACTCTAGATAATTTTGTGAAATTGCCACCACCCCCCTAACGAAAGAAAAAAATCGGTAGTAACAACTGAACTATCAATAAAAAGTACATAGAACTCCAGAACTATGTAAGAGGCAACCAGAACGGATTTTTTTTCTTTGACTGACCAGTAGTTCGATGGGGTATGGAATGCTTTAGATAAGACCAATTTTTTTTCTTCGGAAAATTGAATTTTTTCTCAGAGTTCTGGTTGCCCCCGCAAGAGTTCTGTAAAATAACTTTACAACTTTTCCTCGTCAGACAAATATTTTCAACGGAACACTCGAGAAAATGTTGCGAAGTTGCCCCCCACCCCCCTAACGAAGGAAAAAAATCATTAGTAACAACTGAAATTTTAATAACAAGTATATGGAACTCCAAAACTATGTGAGAAGCAACCAGAACGATTTTTTTTTCTTTGACTGACCAGTAGATGGATGGCGCGATGGAATGCTTTAGATGAGACCAAATTTTTTCTTCGGAAAAGTGAATTTTTTCTGAGAGTTCAGGTTGCCCCCGCAAGAGTTCTGTCAAATATCTTTACAACTTTTCCTCGTCAGACAAATATTTTCAACGGAATACTCGAGATAATTCTGTGAAGTTGCCCCCCCCCCCCCCAACGAAAGAAAAAAATCATTAGTAACATCTGAACTATCAATAAAAAATACATAGATTTTCAGAACTATATGAGAGGCAATCAGACCGGTTTTTTTGTTCGTCGACAGAGCAGTAGATCGATGGCGCGATGGAATGCTTTAGATGAGACCAAATTTTTTTTCGGAATATTGGATTTTTTCTGAGAGTTCTGGTTGCCCCCCCAAGAGTTCTGTCAAAGGTCTTTACGACTTTTCCTCGTCAGACAAATATTTTCAACACAACACTCTAGATAATATTGTGAAGTTGCCCCCGCCCCCCTAACGAAAGAAAAATATCGTTAGTAACAACTGAACTATCAATAAAAAGTACGTAGAACTCCAGAACTATGTAAGAGGCAACCAGAACGGATTTTTTTCCGTCGACTGCGCAGTAGATCGATGAGGCGATGGAGTGCTTCAGATGAGACCAAATTTTTTTCTTCGGAAAAGTGAATTTTTTCCGAGAGTTCTGTTTGCCCCCCCAAGAGTTCGGTCAAAGATCTTCAGCACTTTTTCTCGTCAGACAAATATTTTCAACGCAACACTCTAGATAATTTTGTGAAGTTGCCCCCGCCCCCCTAACGAATGAAAAAAATCGTTAGTAACAACTGAACTATCAATAAAGAGTACATAGAACTCCAGAACTATGTAAGAGGCA
Organism: Ophion obscuratus; assembly: GCA_964007375.1. Classification (NCBI taxonomy): domain Eukaryota; kingdom Metazoa; phylum Arthropoda; class Insecta; order Hymenoptera; family Ichneumonidae; genus Ophion; species Ophion obscuratus. The sequence continues at coordinate 33,102,273 of OZ023322.1, read as the reverse complement.
ACCAGAACGGATTTTTTTCTTTGACTGGCTGGTAGTTCGATGGCGCGATGGAATGCTTTAGATGAGACCAAATTTTTTCCTTCGAAAAAGTGAATTTTTTCTGAGAGTTCTGGTTGCCCCCCCAAGAGTTCTGTCAAATATCTTTACAACTTTTCCTCGTTAGACAAATATTTTCAACGGAACACTCGAGATAATTCTGTGAAGTTGCCCCCCCCCCCCTAACGAAAGAAAAGAATCGTTAGTAACAACTGAGCTATTAATAAAAAGTAAATAGAACTCCAGAACTATGTAAGAAGCAACCAGAACGGATTTTTGTTCCGTCAACTGAGCAGTAGATCGATGGCGCGATGGAATGCTTTAGATGAGACCAAATTTGTTTCTTCGGAAAATTGAATTTTTTCTCAGAGTTCTGGTTCCCCCGCAAGAGTTCTGTCAAATAACTTTACAACTTTTTCTCGTGAGACAAATATTTTCAACGGAACAGTCTAGATAATTTTGTGATGTTGCCCCCACTCCCTAACGAAAGAAAAAAATCGTTAGTAACAACTGAACTATCAATAAAAAGTACATAGAAATCCAGAACTATGTAAGAGGCAACCAGAACGGATTTTTTTTCCGTCGACTGAGCAGTAGATCGATGGGGCGATGGAATGCTTTAGATGAGACTAAATTTTTTTCTTCGGAAAATTGAATTTTTTCTTAGAGTTCTGGTTGTCCCCGCAAGAGTTCTGTCAAATAACTTTACAACTTTTCCTCGTGAGACAAATATTTTCAACGGAACAGTCGAGAATATGTTGTGAAGTGCCTCCCCCCCCCTAACGAAAGAAAAAATCATTAGTAACAACTGAAATTTTAATAAAAAGTACGGCGAACTCCAGAACTATGTAAGAGGCAACCAGAACGGATTTTTTTTTCTTTGACTGACCAGTAGTTCGATGGCGCGATGGAATGCTTTATATGAGACCAAATTTATTTCTTCGGAAAAGTGATTTTTTTCTGAGAGTTCTGGTTGCCTCCGCAAGAGTTCTGTCAAATATCTTTACAACTTTTCCTCGTCAGACAAATATTTTCAACGGCACACTCGAGATAATTTTGTGAAGTCCCCCCTCCCACCACGGAAGAAAAAATCGTTAGTAACAACTGAAATTTCAATAGAAAGTACATGGAACTCCGAAACTACGTGAGAGGCAACCAGAACGGATTTTTTCTTCGACTGAGCAGTAAATCGATGGTGCGATGGAATGCTTTAGATGAGGCCAAATTTTTTTTTCGGAAAATGGAATTTCTTCTCAGAGTTCTGGTTGCCTCCGCAAGAGTTCCGTCAAATATCTTTACAACTTTTCCTCGTCAGACAAATATTTTCAACGGAACACTCGAGATAATTCTCTGAATTCCCCCCCCCCCCTAACGAAAAAGAAATCCTTAGTAACAACGGAACTATCAATAAAAAGTACATAGAACTCCAGAACTCTGTGAGAGGCAACCAGAACGGATTTTTTTCCGACCACTGAGCAGTAGGTCGATCGCCCGATGGAATGCTTTAGCTGAAACCAAATTTTTTTCTTCTGAGAAGTGCATTTTTTCTCAGAGTTCTGGTTGCCCCCGCAAGAGTTCTGTCCAATAACTTTACAACCTTTTCTCGTCAGACAATTATTTTCAAAGGAACACTCGAGAAAATTTTGTGAAATTGCCCTCTCCCCTCCCCCCTAACGAAAGAAAAGAATCGAAACAATTTCGATTTTCGACGAATTTTTTCGTTAAATCGTTGAAGAAAAATAGAAATAATCATCGGAAATCTTATTTCTTCGATCAATTCCTGAAGAATATATCTGATAAGGTTACATTAAAATTGCAGACCGATCGATTAAGCCGTTTTCGAGAAATCGTGCTCACCGACTTTGAAAACACCGATTTGAGAAAAACGCGTTTGAAGTTTCTCTGACGCCCGGAAACGCGCTCCGAGCGTTCTTACAAATGTGGTTGTATTTCCGAGAATATTCGCGGGATCGATTTGAAAATCTTGAAATTTGTACATGACCGTACATTCCGAAAATGCAATTAAAAAATCGAATTTTTGAAATTTCTAATTTCGTATGACACGTTAATGACGGTAAACTAGAAACCATTCATCCAGAAATCTTAAATTCGGTAGATCTAATGAAAGTAGAGCACACTAATAAACAAAAGGCCGTATGCAGTGACACACTCCCAGTGCCGCTGCGAGAATCTTCTGTTGCATCCATCACCCAACTTAGTAATATGATGCTAATAATCAAAGACAGCCGTTTCTATTATATAATCAAAGTGCTTGTAGTAGGAAATAGTGTACTCGATGCTATATAGCGATTCCTTAAAGAATAGTGTACTATTCTTTAAGGAATCATGACAGTGTGACCGCCCGAAAAATAGCCGATTTACGCGATTTTTTTTAGTTGGATAGGATAAGCTAATCGGTCTAATTTTTTTTTTACAAATTGAAACACCGATAAAGAGTACAAAATGATTTTTTTTTTAATTTCTTTATTTATTGTTTATCATTGTTTCAATTAGCCGAATACTTCGTGGTAAAAAAATGGTGTCTCATGGTGGCCAGGATTGCGGCCAGGATTGCGGCCGCAAATTTTATCTAAAACAAAAATTTTAAAATGATTATTAATCTGTAGGAAAGCCGCTCTGTTCGTATGCAAGTTTTTTGTTAGTGAAATTTGAAATAATGGCGGCGGTTTCAACAAAAAGTATCAAATTTAGCCTTTTTTTGACAGTTTTTCTTAAAAAAATAGGATGTTTAAAAAAAATCTTTCAAGGCATCATAAGGAATGACGTGAAGAATGTTCTGTCAAAATTTTAAATGGATAGCTTGAAAACTCTCCCTTTGCGAGTGGCCACCATTTTGAAAAACACCATTCCGAGAAAAACGCGGTTACGAAAGTCTTAACTTTTTCGAAGAACAGGTGTAGTGATCGAAATAATTAAAATTTCGATCTAAAAATTGGACTGATCGTTTATAACCGTGTACACTATCGAATAATGCAACAAAAAAGCAGCAAAATTTTTGGAAAGTGAAAAACTTGCCTAAAAAACCCTCGGATAATTCTTAATAACACATGAACTATGCGATATAAAGAAAAAATCTAACGTACTTCCATAGACAATGTATTCTTCAAGAGATATTCAACATTTCAAGTGAATCGGTTTAAAACCGTCCGAGTTATGTTTCCGGCCAACTTAAAAAATGCAGTTTTGAAAAAATCGCTGCACAGACACCATTTTGAAATTAGTCGTTTAAAAAAATGATTGTATACAGTCACTGATATGTATGATAAACACCCTTTTTTGTAATCTCGATTTACTTTGTAGTTTTTCTGGAAAAAAACATCCCCAAAAAGCTTTTTTTTTCGGCCTCTAGAGTCGCCTAAGCCCGTCAAAAGATGATGCCTGATGGTCGGCAGTATTTACTACTTCTTTAAAAACCGTCTTGATAAAAAATATAAACAGATTATTAATGAGTATGAAAAACTATAGAGTGGTATGGACGATGTTTTTTTCGAGATCTTCCACCGTTTTGAAAAGACATTTCACGAAACTCGTGTTGATAGTTTCGCTTGCTAGATTTTGGATGCAGGGCTCATACAATATCCCTTTGGCTTCTTCAAATTGCTCATAGTCAGCATAAATTCACCTCTGCGAGTTGTCCCGGCTGCTTGAGAGTCGAGAGAGTTCGGCGGTTGGCATGTGAGATGCACTCTGCTTTATATCCTACCGGGAGTTCTGTGGCTGTCTGCCCTTGGGAGCGAGTTGCCACACGCAGTGGTTGAAGCTCTTGTTGTTCTGCGTACTCACGTCCCCGCATCTTCGTAGCAAAGCTTCCGTAGTTAAGGAGGTTGGAGCGTTAGCCGCAATCCAAGATAAATTTGAAAAAAAAAATATATGCTATTGTCTAGACTATACTGAGTCTTTAGAGTTAAAAAAAATTTTTATCATTAAACACCAGAGATGAAAAATAATTTAATGTATGTGATTTTGCGTGCGGTTAGATGGACAAGACGTTCACGTTACGGGTTATATATTTTTTTTTGCTATTTAGCACCAAGATATACCATTTCTAACAACGGGTCAACACCAACTAAACCTTTGTTAACATTTCGAAAAAAAAACCCATTTTATTGATATAATATTCCATATAATATTCAACAATATCCCATACAATATTTAATATTGAATCATCAAGGTTTGATGAAAGATCACGAATCTTGGCTGGCGAATGAAGAGCATTGCTGCCAACTTCAATGTCCGCGAAGTTGCTGAGATTATTTATTACTTATTATTATTAATACGAGATTATTTATTTTCACCATTAATTAATATTAAGTGTTGCCTACATTTAGTCAGCACTTAATATTAATTAATGGTAGTAATAAATAATCTCAAGACATGAATATAAATAGGTATAATTATAAATGACTCAACATTTCATCCTGAGTTGTAGAAAACATTCACTAACGCGGTTTTTTCATAATAATAATCGATAATGTTATACCTTTGCAAGGTGGTAGTAACACAAAAGTTTTTTTTATTTATGTAATAAAAATATAAAAATGCATAATTTTTTCAATAAAATACTTTTGCAATTGCAACTTTATTCTTTCCTCGCTCTGTCTACACGTCATGGCCCCTTAAGGGCTTAAGGGCCCTTAAGGGACACTCCTTAAGGGGGGAGATACCTTTAGGCGAGGAAAAAATGGCCGATTTTCATGATTTTTTTTAACGGAAAAATTTCTCCATCCTAATAAAAATATAAAAATGCATAATTTTGCCCTTTAATTATAAATTATATGAAAAATCAGCATCTAACGAATAAATTTATACCTCGTGTGCATTTTTTGAGGTTCATGAAAAAAAAACGCATAAACCGTTATTTGACTCAACATTTGACTCAACCGCTCCAACCTCCGTGAATCTTTATATTGAAATAAAATCGCAAGCGATGAAAAAGTACCAGTATTCGAAAACGCAGTACAATTTTGCTTTTCTCGAAATAAACTGACGTGCGATGCTTGCGGCGAAACTGCTATCGTGACTTGTGCATGGTCATAAGTATAAGCCATAAAAAATGCCTAGTCCAACATTTATCAATGAGATAAGTAATAAAATAAGTTGGATGTTATAATATCAATTTACCATGCACGTGTCCAACTGCATGGAGTTGAGAGCAGTTTCTATATGTTAAATGTGTGAGAGAAAAAATAAGGAAAATATGAGACAAAATAATCTCCCAGAGTGATATTTCTCGGCAGGGGAGAGGGGGGTCTACTTTTCTTAAGTACATCTACAATTATAATCCAGCTGTACATCAGCACGAAGTTATTCAGGTGTAGCGAAAGTCTTAACTACTTATACGCTAGTATCAGAGAAAAAATGAAGGTTAATTTTCACCACTTCATTGCAAAATATCAATGAAACAAGAAACACGTGTCTGTTACTTCCCCACCCTCTAGGAAGCCACATTCCAATCTGGTGGAACCTTCGTTGAGATTCATAAAAAAATAACACATTGTTTAAACATACAATATGCAGTTTGTTGTTATATTTATGGTTATCATCACGAATATGGAGTACTCAAGGAATACAATATTTTGCAATTGCAACTTTATTTCTTTCTTGCCCTGTCTACGAGTTTTAGCCGAAAAACGATGAATCCAACAATTTTTCGGGCCGTGTGACACCCCTCAAGGGAGGACATACCTTTAGGCGAAAAATGCTGACTTTAATGATTTTTTAATTAAAGGGAAGTTTTCTTCGATATTTTTCACACTAAGAGTATGCTTTATTATTACTTTCAGTTGTTAGATGGTATTTTTTTATTAATCTTCAAAAATAGCGGAAGTATGGCACTGTCTTCTAAACACGTGACACGTAGCATTGGCGGGATTAATTTGAAAAAAGAACAACGAAGATTTTTTACATTAACACTCATACATAGAATATGAACAAAAAAAGTGAAAATTGTTGAAAATCAATGAAATGGCATGCTTTGAAACAAAAAGATTCAATTTTCCGAAAAAAATGTACAATAAAAAACTTTTTTTCAATTTTCAAAAACTTTGTAGGTCATTTTTTAGACAATAAGGTTAGAAATATTTATACCAAATTTCATCAGATCGACCGATTAGTTTTTTCGGCTATACGTCACGTCAGTTACGAAAATTAAGTTTAGAAGACTGTACCAAACCTCCGCCATTCTTACAGATAATAAAATAAAAAATACCATGTAACAGTCAAAAGTAGTCAATAAAAATACCCCAAATCTCAAAAATGGTAAAGAAATCCTTTGAATAAAAAAATCATAAAAATCAGAAGAAAAAATTCCACGCCTCTTCATACCATTGTATCGCCTCCTTAAAATTGGGACACTACCAAAACCAATACGTGTAAAATCTTTCGATCCTCTCTAAAAACCTACAAGATTTTATCAATATCAGGAGGGTGGGGCACTACACGCGTTTCCCTCGTGAGCATTGCCGGACATCCGTCAACGACATTTCGCTTGTCAATGGACACGCGTGCGTATGTAAAACGGAAATGTGATCATGACCAGTCGGCTGGATCACCAAGCTGCGAACACATTTTAGGGGCGACATGTTGTCCCGTCTGTCGGAGAAGCAGCTAAAATCATCGGAAAATAACAGATATATTATTCACGGACCAGTGGCACGGTAAGCAATTCCCACAAAATGTAGATGTTTGTCCCGTTGGAAACATATGCAATTGGCAGCAGGGCTCCCCTTGTCGTTCGCATGGATCCGCGCGCCATCGTCTTTAATTGGAGCCCCACGCTCGTGACACAAGCGTGATTCTGGTGCACGTGACACGTGTAACACATTAGTGCTGAGAATGACTAAGCCAGAACTGGCATGTGTGTGTGTGCGTGAGTGCATGCGAGTGTGGGTGAGTGTATGTGAGTGTATGTGAGTGTTTGTGAGTTTGTGTGGGTGTACGTGAGTGTGTGCGGGTGTATGTGAGTTTGTTTGGGTGTATGTGAGTGTGTGGGTGTGTGTGTGTGAGTGTGTAGATGTGTGTGAGTGTGTAGGTGCGTGTGAATGTGTAGGTGTGTGTGAATGTTTAGGTGTGTCTGAATGTGTACGTCTGTGTGAATGTGTAGGTGTGTGTGAGTACGTAGGTGTGTGTGAGTACGTGGGTGTGGCTGTGTGTGTGTGGGGGGGTGTGCGTGTGCGTGTGTGGTTGTGTAGGTGTGTGTGTATGTATGTATGTATGTAGGTGTATGTGAGTGGGTAGGTGTGCGTGAGTGTGTAGGTGTGTGTGCGCGTGTGTGTGTGTGCGCGTGCGTGCGGGTGTATGTGAGTGCGTGGATGAATGTGAGTGAGTGAGTGTGTGTGTGGGTGGGTGTATGTGAGTGCGTGCGCGTGGGTGTATGTGAGGGTGCGTGTGTGTGTGTATGTGAACGACTGGGTGTACTTTCGTATGTATGCATTTATGCAGACATGTATCTGAATATGTATCCGAGCTGGATAGCGTCATGATGAAGGCGAAAAGAAACCGTCAGCTAGCAGCTCGATACCGTACGGGGCTATGGATTTTTCTTCTCTCTGCTGTCACTTCAATAGGCTAATTAGAAGAGAAAAAAACAAGCTGCAAATTAATTATAAAGAAATGAGAGTTCGAATACGCGGACATTTTACCCTGGACGGAAACGATACGTGTACGTATATGTACCTAGAGTAAAGAAGATACATCTGGCATACGTCATTGGAACGTGGATTTACGTAAAAAAAAACCGGTTAACACAGATCAGCAGGCTACGTTAAATATTAGTGTACGAATTTTATATATTCTTCGTAGATATAAAGGATGAGTCAAGAATTTCAAAACGTCCGTCAAGTTTAACGACGAGAATTCTTAATGATACGTTATCTGGTAAATATTTGAGATCGACAGTGTACAGTGTTGATTCGTGAGGGAAAAATATGACTTGACACGCGAAACATCTCTTTCAGCCAAGTTCTTTAAAATATCAACGGGTATGACTAATAATTTATAGGGATATTTTTTTTTTAATTCGTATATCAATAATTGACGATGTCCTATTGTATGAATTTTGTCTGCATAAACATATATTAATCGGGCAGTATGTACGGAGATTAGTGCGATTTCTGACGCACACATATACCGAACGAATCCATGCTTAAGTAATTGACGACTAGCGGATCAATCAATGATTCACTCAATGCAAAGAGCGCACCAGAAGGAGAGATATCCTGATCGATCCTGACTGATTCATCAACGCCGAGCCAAACCCGCTGACGCCGATTACGTGAAGTTTTGACAGTAGGTTGTTTTTGTGGGGTAAGCACCCACTAAGAAGGGATTTTTCGAAATTCAACCCTTAAGAGAACAAAAGGGGTGGCAAAGTTTGTATGGAAATTTGAAAAAAATCTGGTCGGATTTACTTGAAATTTGGTATTCGTGCTTCTTGACACAATTAATGAAACCCGTATTTAAGCGTTTTTAGAAAGTCAACCACCAAAGGGAGAAAGGGAATGACAAAGTTTGAATTAAAAAATTAATCTCTTCGGAAGGTTTACTTGAAACTGGGGGTTTATATAAAAAATCGTATTTACGTTGAAAAAAGGGGGGTTGTAGGAACATATTTGCGTTACGAAAATTAAATAACAAAATGTTATTAGTAATGTTGCAAAGTGTGATAATCCGGGAAGCAAGGATGTCATCAAGGACCGACGTTACATTATTTACACTGATCTTATATCCGGAGGGAAGAAAAATATTTCTAAAGAATTTTACAAAGAATTTGTTGTTTCCGGCCAACTAGACGCTATTTAACGTATAAAGGCAGAATTTTTCTTCATTTCGCAAATTGACTGCCCGATTACGTTATTTCCGGCCAAACGCGTATATGCGTTTCCCGGAGCGAAAGGGTGGAATTAATACAATTTGCATTTGTGTGAGAAATCAATATGGTCGAACTTTGGTTATACATATACAGTGAAAACCGGTTATAACGACATTGGAGGGACCATGCAGTGCGGACGTTATAGCCGATATTCGTTGTAAGCGATATGTGTATAATGTCGTACTACAGATTTCGTCTTAAGCGATGTCGCTATAAGCGGCTTCGGCTATATATGGTTTTAATTGTATCATCAGTCAAGCAGGAGTTTCCTTCTACCTCGATTATTCCGAACATAAATACCACGCGGCACCTATTGTGCAAAAAATCGACGCGTCAAATTTCTGTCGCCTTAGACGACAACAATGGGCAATAATGGATGTATGGAATAATAAAATTGAGATGGCGTTTCGTGATGGTTTATTCGTGCACTCGGTTGTTCGAATGGAATAGGGTTTGAAAACTTAAAAATCGCCGTATGTCGATAATTAATAGGCCGATCAAAAAAGGTTTCAAACAAAAGTTGCTTGGAATAATAAGAATCGTATAAAGTTATCAGACGTCCAACCCCCTATCTTTGCAAATAGCGGCACAAAAACGATTCGAAAATTCGGGGTTGATGCTCGTGCAAGCGGAGTAAACATATCGTTGCGTCCTTATCTGGGTCAGTGGTGCTCTCGTGTTTTTGTGCGGCTATTTTCAAAGATAGGGGATTGAACGTCACATAACTTTATACGTATTTGATTATTCCAAAAAACTTTTGTTTGAAACATTTTTTAATCAGGCTATTAGTTATCGAGATACGGCGATTTTTAAGGCCTTAGGCCGCAGTAAAGGGTATAAAATCATGTGCGAATTTAATATTTTTTTTTCGCATGAAAAAGTGATTCTTTCATTAAATTAATTACACATCTATTTAGTATGAATATCAAGCTGTTAGAAAAGATGTATTTTTTTTTTCGATGTACAAAATGGCCGACTACTAATATTTTCTTTTGTTATATTTTTTTAGGCGCTTCGCGGCGTGACATTTAGCATCCACAATTTTTTGCCTAGAACAAGAAATAAAAATCCTCGTCAATCTACATTAGAATACCTGGAGAAGTACGTACGGAATTTAAAAAATATTGTTTTATTCAAAAGTTGTAGGTATTTGGACTTAAGGAGGTTGGAGTGTTAGCCACAATCCAAGGTTAAATTTAATAAAAAATATATGTTATTGTTTACACTATACTGAGTCTTTATGAATTTTTTGAACTTTTTTCTTTTTGAAAAAATAGTTTTTCAAAAAAATTTTTTCAAAAAAACTTTTTTGAAAAAATAGTTTAATGTATGTAATTTAACGTGCGGTTAGATGGGCAAGACTTTCACACTAAAGGTTACATAATTTTTATTGTTATTTAGCACCAAGATAAACCATTACTAAGAACGGTTTAACGCAAACTGAACCTTTGTGAACATTTAGAAAAAAAAATCCTCATCTTGCCCATCGTAAACCATGGGCCAATAATCTCGTGACGTAAATATGAATAGGCATAATTGTGAATTACTCAAAATTTCATTGTGAATTGTATAAAACATTCGTTGTCGTAGTTTTTTCATAATAATCATCGATAATGTTATCCTTTTTCAAGTTTGTAGAAACACAAAAGTTTTTCTACTTTACGTAATAAAAATGTTAAAATGCATTATTTTGCCCTTTAATTATATATTTAAAAAATTAGCATATATAGAATAAATATGTACCTCGTATGCATTTTTTTGAGGTCCATTGGAAAAAAAATGAATAAACCATCATTTGACTCAACTGAATCGCTCCAACCTCCTTAAGAAATGAATTTGCAGTGAAAAATTTCGTTGTAACTGCTCATACACTGCTCATAAAATGAAAAGTTTTCGATTAATCAGAAATTCCGTACGTACTTCTCTGCGGAATGCAATTGGAAACGAAACTTTTAAATTTGAAGTAAATCGAGTGAAAATTGTTGAAGTCATTTGTCACGCCAATTGGAAAAAAGCTGTTTCGAGAAGTTTCGAGTAGTCGAGCATTTTGTACACCGAAAAAAAAAACATATTTTCCAACAGCTTGATATTCATACTAAATAGATGTGTAATTAATTTTATGAGTGAATGACTTTTTCATACGAAAAAAATGTTTATTAAATACGCACATGATTTCATACCCGTTAGTGTGGCCTAAGGCCTTAAGTTCTCAACCTCTATTTCTTAGGGTTAGGGCGAGTCGAGGTGCAACATTTTATTGGGGTTACTATCGGTATGCAACCATCTCCCTTCGGTCAAAATTCATATTTTACGTTAAAAAGTGCTGGGTTTTTGTCTCTGTTACTGGACTATGATCTGGGTAAACCCTATTGAACCTGGACACGAATAGAAACCAAGTGTCATTTTTTTCTGTTCTGCATAAAATCGTAGATCTAGCTAGTCATGGTAGTTGGTCGTGGCCATAAATGGTGGCTCGATATCCGGCTGCCGTTGCAGAAATTTCAGTAGTCATACCCTATTTGGTGGAGATCGTTTGTCGAGAAGTTTCGATCGAAGAAACTCTCGATAAGGAAGCGCATGAGGAGTCTGATAAAAAGGGACAGGGAGAAATTCAGCTAGCACGAATGGAGTTTCGCGTCTTAGATCGTGAGCTTTGACAGTGTTAATTAGCGCAACGTCAACTATCCGTTGCAATTAGCGAGCAGATATAAGAGAAAAAGATAGATAAGTGCGAGAGCTTTGTTTCTCGCTTTCCCTGGAACTTGCCATGCCTCTCGTTATTTGACACTATCGCTGGCTTTTTCCTCTCTCTCTCTCTCTCCCCCCCTGCCCCCCCTCTCGGTCGTGTTATTTTACTCTCCCGCAATCTCTTCCGACTTTTGTTGCGGCGTTTTGCTCGAATCTTGTCGCGCTTTGCAATCATGAACTCCGTATTGCTGAAGATTCGGTCGAGCGAAGCCGGCGTGATTGCAGGCCGCTGAGGTGAGGAAAAAGCGTCGTCGTTTGAACACTTGATGAATCTCGAAAGGGCTGCGATGGTGCACGGGTATCCATCGAGGTGACCTTGTGCAGTACAAGAGCGAAGAAGATGTATATATTTACGACGAGAGAGAGAGAGAGAGAGAGAGAGAGAGAGAGAGAGAGAGAGAGAGAGAGAGAGAGAGAGAGAGAGAGAGAAGGAGAGACGGAAAAAGCGGCGATTATAATATGAGATGGCTCAACTGATGCCACCGCGCAAACGAAAGTACCACGCGAACCACATCACGTGCAGCAAAGATAATAATGAAGAGGAGGAAGAACAGACAGAGAGTAGGAAGAGACATGAAAGTAGCCGAGTTGAAACAGTTTTCGCATTGCTTGATGTCCTCTTCGTACCCCTTTTCATTTTGCTCACTCACCGTTTCTTCGGCCGTTATTTTAGCTTGCTATTTAATTAAGGAGGTTGAAGCGTTAGCCGCAATTCAAGATGGAATTAAAAAAAATATATGTTATTAGTCTAGACTATAGTGGGTCTTTACGAATTTTTTTAAGTTTTTTTTTTCACCACAAAACACGAGAGATAAAAATAGTTTAAGGTATGTAATTTTACGTGCGTTGAGGAGGGTAAAATCTTCACGCTAGAGGGACTGCATTTTTTGACTATTTAGCACCAAGATAAACCATTTCTAGCAATGGATTAACGCAAACTAAACTTTGGTAGATATTGAGAAAAAAGCTATGTACAGTGGGTAAAAAAAGTAATTGTACACGTCGTCTTTTTCAAATTATCCTAAGAAAAACATTAATTGCTTTATCAAGTTCCTGTGTTAGATAGCTGATCCAAAATATACACGGTGTCTGCTTACAAAATTTTTGGGAAACGCGAACAAACAAATAAAGCCAAATTAACAACAGTTTCGTATGAGATGTACAAATATTTTTTTTTATCCACTGTATACATCGACTTATGTGCAACAAAGTTGCTACATCTAGTTGGCAACTTTGTGACGGAAAGGTTTTTTTTTTCTTCGTAATTTTCTTCATGAAATCTTTTTTTCACTTCATAATTTAATTGCTATTCGTCGTCAATAACTTTAACACGGAGAATCTATTCCTTTTTCTTCATAATTTTCTTTATGGCTGAAACTTTTCTCTATTTTTATTTATTTTTTTAAATTTGTATTATTTCCTTAAGGAGTAAGGCCACTGTAACGGCCCAAAAAGAAGGTTTTTTCACTAATTTTTTGCTCCCGAAATTGAAGGTATTTGAAAAAAAAACTTTTAATGGTGTTATCGGGCATACATTAAACTTTATTATAAGATTTTTTTACAGTAAAAAAAAAACAAAATGGCGGTTCCACAGCTATCTTCCCGGGACATGTTTTGCTTCCAGGGCTCCGCGGCACGCAGCACCACTGGTGCACTTTTGAATCAAGAACAAAAAAAAAAACCATTAATCTAGAGGGCTATAGCTAGAGAATGTCGATCGGATTTTAAAAAGTATCAATTTTTGTGGATTTGGCGTGCGTTTGAAAAAAAAAATTGATTTTTGACGAAAAAAACGGCAAGTTTTTTGTTAATAAAAAATCAATAAATAAAGTTCTTGAAAATTCCGATCGACATTCTCAAGATAATGTAAATGTTCACATCTGGTTAAAATTTCAAGTAAAAAAAATGAAAATTGTTCGAGTTATGCTGCGTGCCATTTTGAAAAACCATGTTTCGAGAAAAACGCGTTTAAAGTTTTGCGAATAGTTTTTTATTGGAAAAAATTAAAAAAAGAAGTTTCGGAGAAACTTAAACTATTTTTTATTTTAAACTTAAACTATTTTTTAAGCCAATAAAAAAAAAATCGATTTTTCAAAAAATTTACAGTGGCCTTACCCCTTAAGCTTCCATCTGTACAGAGTCCTTCCCCCTGATACATTTCCCACCATATTCCACTTTATATCCGCGAAACTTTTTTTCTATTTTCTGCATAATAATTCTTCATAATTCTAATTCTTCATAATTTTTTTCATAACATCTTTTTTACCTTCGTAAATTATTTTTTTCTGTCATCAAAAATGTTTATTTATTTTTTCTACCACCGTTACATATGCCCAATCATAATATATTAGATTATGACGGTCATCCATTTTTCTTCGTCTACAACTACACAACGAGTCCTTCCTTAAGTTCCGATTAATTCGGTATACAGCCAATTTTAATTCGGAACATAATTGTTAACTGACAGCCACATACATTTGCACTTCGCTATGTGTTAAATGTGTACTTATGCGTTGTATACTTAAGCTGTTGCTCGTTTTATATCCGCCGACCTCGTCGCCCAGCTGTGGGACGTTGCACCAACGGCAAAGTCTTCGATTAAATCAGCAGAAACCAAATGCATCAATTGTCTCACAATAACCATGATGCCAGCCACGTCAACACGCGGTATGTAATTTATACGCTTGAATACCGTAACACATGATTGGACTTCAAACGTAACATTAACGGAGCAACCACTTGGCAATTCCCGTTAACAAGCTCAAATATATAGTTCTTAAGGGGCTAAATCTACCTAGACGCCCGGAAAAGTGGCGAAATGTCAAATTTTTTTTCTGGAAAACGGTTGGTGAAAAGGAAGCCAATTTTTTTTAACGCGAAGATATATATATATTGAGATCCTTTGAAAAAAATCTCAGAAAAATAACAACAAAAATGTCCGCTGGCGGATGAAAACATTTTTTTTGCGACATTTGGCGGTGGACACTTTCCAGCTTAAACGGTCCATCTGAAACCTAAAAACCAAACGGATTATTCAAGCTAATAATAAATACGAGTCCTTGACGATCGTCGATTTTTTAAATATTTTTTTTTACAAAATGGCGACGACTTGAACCTCTTGCATACAAAATATATTGAAAAATCGTTATTTTTAGGTAACCATTCAAAAATTAAGATCGATTTTGAAATAGTGAGATCGTCAGGGACCTTTGAATGATTCTCATCATATATCCTATAAATTTGAAAACAGCCCATCAAGTGGTTCTCAAGATATCATGTCCACCGACTTTGAAAACAGTATAATCTGCCGACGGCCATGTTTTTGTTGTTTTTTTTTCTGTATTTTTTGGTGATTTTTTTAAAGACTCTGAATATGTGTACCATTATAAAAATAAACAAAAAATGCGTTTATACTTCGCCAAACATTTCCCAGAAAAAATCGGAAATGGGCCAGATTTTTTCAGGGCCCCTTAATAATTTATAGTTTAAACAACGAAGACATGTTCAATATTTTCAGAAATTCAGAATCAATAAAGATCTCGAAAATACTTTCAAGATTTGTATTGATTCTAACTACCGGATTAGGATGAAAAAATTGACTGAATAAAAATTTCGATTGGAATATATCATTTAGATCCAACACTTTCGTGTTAATATAAAATCGCTGAATTCGGTCGCGAAGCCATCTGCTGTTTACTTTCCCACATCAAGATTTCACGTGCGTCGTTCCTGATACACGAGGTGTCACCGAAAATTAAAAGTCCGTGCATGTGCTTCATGTGCATACAATCTGCGCATCGTTTTGCACGTCGTGCACAGATTACGTTTTTCGCTCGAGGATTAAAGAAAAACTCGCGTTCAAAGTCATGATATATCACGTTTTTCTTATTTTGTTTTGTAGTATAAAATAATGTAAAAAAAAATGGCTCAAATAAATTTATTTGAGGCTGTATACAGTGTGGACATCCATTTTCGAGTTGATTTTTTGGCAATTAAATTTAGAGAAACCTTTAAATCTACAGTGTTAGTATTTCACAGTTATATTTATACACGTTTGAAGTAACATCTTACATTTTTTCAATGCATTTTATCCGAAACTGTACAAACTGTGTGCGTTTTTCTCAAAACAACATTTTTCAAATCGGGCGTGCATTTTTCTCCGAAATTACTGGGCCGATCAAATTGCAATTTTGCACGTACGTAGAGTACATTGTAGTCTATCGTTTGGCCCTTTATCTTTTTGATTGCTTCATAATTACTATTTTTTGAGGCCGCGAGAAGTGAAAGTTTTATTGTAAAAACCAGAGTACCCTTTTTGAAACGCCGGAATTCCGTAATTTCTTAAAAATTCTTTTATTAGAGGGCCGAACTATAGCCCGATATGTACTCTACATGTGTGCAAAATTGCAAGTCGATCGGCTTAGTAGTTTCTGAGAAAAATACACGCCCGACGATGAAAAATTTGGCGACCTGATCTGCACAAGATCAAATATCATGTACAATTTTGAATAAAATGCTACTTCAAAGATGTATAAATATAACTGTGAAATACTAAGACAACAAATTCAACAGTTTCGCTAAATGTAATTCCCAAAAAATCACCTTGAAAATGGGTGTTCACAGTAGAATACGGCCTTAAAAAATCGCGAGTGATATAAACTTTGTAGACTAGAATTTTTTAGCAATCTGACACGCTACAAATGAATGTCTGTGGAAGTTATACGATCGTGATTAGGTTTGGGATTACTTTCTTTGTTGGCATCGTTAAAATTACAAAAGCGAGAAATACAATGGAAGATTAAAAGTGAAACGAAAAACAATGTGAGTATGCGAAAGATATACCGGAGCCCTCAAAATCCAGGGTGACTTTCTAACACACGACATATAGCAATTCACTTGACTCATAATAACGTGGCAGTCGCATCGACTCCCGGGCTTACCTTACATCGGTATCAGCACTAATAACTGGATTCGCGATTCATCATATTATCATCAAGAGCTCTTGTGCGTATGCTCTTGTACAATGAATAAAGATACAAACGCACTTAAGGGGTGAGATACTTTAAGACGAGAAAAAAAATTGCTGATTTTCATGATTTTTTTTAAAGGAAAAATGTCTTCACCATTTTTTAGACTTAGGGTGGTTTCGTTGCCACTTTGGATGTTATAATCTGAAAAAAAAAAAAAAAAACAACGAACATTTTTCTTCCATCAACACTCATACGCCGAATATGAACCACGAAAAAGTGAGAAATGCTGAAAATCGATTAAATGGTACGCTTGGAAGCAAAAATATTAAATTTTCAGGAAAATGGCTACATTTTGCAATAAAAAAAGTAATTAAAAAACAAAAATTTCGTAAACGTTTAGGGCCATGTTTTAGACAATAAACTTAGAAAGATTGATTCCAAATTTTATCAGAATCGGTCGATTAGTTTTTTAGCTGTACCTCACGCTAGTTTTGATAATGCAGTCCGTTTTATATCCGCGTGATAGGAAGACCGTGTGATAGCTCTGACATTTTGAAATATTAATAAACAACAAAAAACCATGTATTGGGCAAAAGTACTCGAAGTCTCAAAAATAAAGAAAAAAATATAATATATATGCGTGATAACCGCGTGATAACCGCGCGAAAAGAAGACCGTGTGATAGCTCTGACATTTTGAAATATTAATAAACAACAAAAAATCATGTATTGGGCAAAAGTACTCGAAGTCTCAAAAAAGAAGAAAAAAATATGACCTTAAAAAAATCATGAAAATTAGCAAATGTTATTCATTGCCTAAAAGTATCTCCCCTCTTTAGCAGTTTCGGGACACTTGACGAAATGTTACCATGTGATTCAAATTTGTACAGTAAATTCTATGCCATACACAGAATGCACTCTCAAAATTTGTTATTTCATCGTCTCCACCGTTTCCATAAAATTTGCAATTGAAAAAAGACTTTTCAACATAGGGAGATGCCTACGCACGTCACTGAATGGCATTTTTACGCATGGAATAGTGTTAATTTTTTTCTTTTATCTTATACCCAACTGTCAAAACACTCAATGCATTGTGACAATTTCGTCAAAGGCATCTCCGCATGTTAAAAAGTGTTTTTTCAATTGTACATTTTAGAGAAACGGTGTAGAACATCGATTTACAATTGGGAGAGTGCATTGAGTATATGACAAAAAAATTACTATGTAAATTTAAATCAAATCGTAACATTTCGTCAATTTCCCGAAACTCCTTTAGGCCACAGCAACGGGTATAAAATGATGTGCGAATTTAACAATTTTTCTCCGTGTGAAAAAGTGATTCACTCATAAAATTAATTACCCATCTATTTAGTATTAATATCAAGCTGTTAGAAAATATATATTTTCTTTTTCGATGTACATAATGGCTGGCTACTCGAAACTTCTCGAAACAGCTTTGTTCCAATTGGCGTCACAAATAACTTCAACAATTTGCACTCGATTTACTTCAAGTTTAATATATGAGTTTCAACAAAATCGGCGGTGGACACTTGAGTGATGTTAAGAAATGTTAACAAATTATAGTACACATCCCCAATCAGATATACGTAAAGCCATATTTTAATATATTGGCCAATATTTTAATATATTGGCCATTATTTAATATATTGGCCAATATTTAATATATTGGCCAATATTTTAATATATTGACCATTATTTAATATATTGGCCAATATTTAATATATTGGCCAATATTTTAATATATTGGCCATATATATTAAAATATTGTTTGGCACGCTACGTCCGGTGAGAATAATTTTTTTCCTCTCGACATGCGTACACATCTACATATATGCGCCGGTGAATATGGATTCACTTCATTCAAATTATGATTTCCTTTAAAATGATTGGCTGTTGCATATAGAAAGCTCTGTAATCGTATCAATAAGTATTTTCCAATTTTACAATACTAAACAATTTAAACTACGATAATATTGTTGAATTTGTAATGCAAATATGAAAATGTATATTTTAGGAGCCAAATATGTTATAATTGATCATTCCAAAGAAAATTTCGCTAGCCCTCACCGCTCCCCTTCTGTCAGATACACAGAATCGGGTATACTGATTAAACAGGAAATTTCGATTCCAACTGAATTCGACATATCTAGTATTAATTATACCATCCGGAAGCCACGTACTCTTTTGATTAATTATACTGTAATAATACCATGACGTTAAAGTTTGAATCGTTGGAGTGCAACGAAAATTGATGCTTTTTAATTACTCTAATTTTTTTTGGCCGATTTGCAAATCGCTCACACCTTTCTCCGTATTCTTATTGCAAATTTACGATCTCAATTTGCAAAAAACGCGTCGGGTAATGATGAAAATAAAAAGAAAAAAGTTTCGTTGCGTTCCAACGATGCGAATTTCAACGTCATAAATTATAATACTCTATTTCTGGACCAAAATTTAGTAGTTTGATATGTAAAAATTTGAAGACGTTGCATAGTGAAATGCACAATTTTTAAATAATTTAAAATTGCATAAAATCTAAACTTGTTTTCAGCCCAAAATAGATCATCGATGTCCTTCAATGATACTAAATTCGCGAAAAAATAGCCGGTGATTGCAAAGCTTAAATCGCTACAAATGATGGAAAACTTAAAAATTCCAGAACATTTGAACCCAGGTACTGATTTTTGGCAAATTCAGTATCAAATTATACCTTCACGGAACTTTATTCCTGTACCTACAAAGTTTTCATCCTAAATGGTAAAAGCTGGTGATTTTCAATCATAGCAAAAAAAAACATTTTTCGTTGGAATAAAAATTCCATGAAGGAGAGATATACACCTAGATGGTCGAGGTCGAGGATTTAGAAGCTATGAACATTCCGTCGACCGTAGAAGACCTACACTATAGGCCTGGTATCGATGATTCCATGTAAGATGACAAATTTCATGATTTATTCATTCCCAAATTTTCAAACGTGTTTTTCTCAAAACCACGTTTTTCAAATCGGTACCCAAAATTTCTCGAAAACCAATGAACCGATTGCCTTGAGGTTTTTTGTGTTTATTCTATACACCATTATCTAATACTTGTCATAGAATTTTTTTTCCGTTACTTAGTTTTTGTTTTATAGGCAAAATAATAACTAATTTTTGGCCCAAAAATCACTATTTATGTTCAAACGTCCGCTATTTTGTCATAAATCGATATTTTAAAAATCGGCTACGACAAGTACTAGATTATAGTATCTAATTTAATAATCTTTTTGTTTTTTTTTCAGTTGATTTTTGAAGAAACGCCAATGGGTACCGTATACGCAGATTTTTTTACGACTCTCCAAGGATCATACAATATCCTTGTATATTTTTGATATTTTTAAATAAAGAAAATTCAACATATTTTTGAATGTATATACTTTTAGATAATTAAAACTCCAATGCGAAATTTCAAATAGTTTTCCTTGAAAAAATTCACAAAAATTACCTTTTCTCCGGCTCCTAGGTGTATATCTCCCCTTAATTGAAACATGAAAATGTAAATTCTTCCTTAGCGATTCTAACCAAATTGAACACCCAACGTTATCCAATTGTACTCCTTTGCCGAAAATAAAAGTTTCGCATGATGTCACAAAATTACGGAAGTCAGAGCATTGACGAGCAATCTGTAAACCTGCACTTCCGCATTTTTTCTAAATATAAATTTTAGACGTTAAAAATATTTTCGAAATATATTTATTGAAATCGGCGTAAATATTTTTCACAAAAAGAAAACTATTATGCTGCATAATTGACAAATATTATGTGAAAAAAATAGTTATCACAAATTTAATATTTTATTTTATTAATTCGCCTACATTTCATTCGTGTTTTGTATTTCTCTTATAATTCGATCTAATACAAACCCGGCAAATTAACTGAGAACATTCTAATCCCTCGGGGTTTTTCCTCGGGAATTCTCGTGACTTATGACTTGTTATCAATCCTTCAAATACGAACACGTTTCGAAACTTTCCTACAGGTATTTATCACGTGCTCGTATTTTCTCACGTGTCTAATACCAACATCAATATGTATTCTAGACTAGATATGTGATGAAGTTGATGCGATAACAATCCGAAATATATACTTATTATTTCGGTATATCGTGCAATGCCCACGTTTTGTGTTAAATGTTTCATTAAGAAGAGTCAACGGTTACTCTATCATTATTCAAGACGCGTCTCGACTCTCAAGTAGAGATAAGATATTTGCAAACATTTTTTTGCCTTTTTGCGTGAGCGCATCGCTGTGCATGTCTTTTTGCGATTCCAATGAGGAGCCTTTATTTTCTTTGACGTACTTTTCTTCGACGTACTCTCTGTTTTTTTTTACATTTTTTTTATTATACTCCAAAACATCGAGAAGTGGTATTTAAAAAACCGGATACATATATTAGGGTGGCCCAATTTGAGCTCTATTTTTTCTTTTTTCCCACCATCCAATTATCTTCTTTAAAAAAAAAAAATTGCCGCAAAATTTGTGAGTGGTCAAATAATATTTAGAGGTCGCTCAAGCCCTCCAAAAAGTCAAGTTTTCATTAAAAAAACAATTGTTTTTTTTTCGTTCACTTCTCACCAAAGAAATTTTACGCTTTATAATTTTAAAATTAAGCTCGCGTAAGCTCTGCCGGCCAATGAATATTTACTGGTCGCTCAAGAGCTTGGAAATTTCCAATTATCACGATTTTTTTTCTCTTCTCACCCATAAATTTAACACTTTGTAAAATTTTCAAAACAACTAATGCTTTATTTCTTTAGAAACGGTTTTTTGAAATTTACCTCACACTTCTAACCCGATAACAGGGACTTATAATTTTGTTTACGGACAAGAGGTTTGGAGAATTATTTTATGAAAACCAAAATTATAATTCTTGGATTAGTAGTGTGAGGTAACTTTGAAAAATCTATTTCTAAAGAAAAATGATCAATTGTTTTGAACATTTTCAAAGCGTCAAATTTATGGGTCATTGAATAAAAAAAAAATTGAAATTTCGGGGTGCTTGAGCGACCGCTGAACATTAGTTGACCGGCTAGAGCCATCATGAGGTTAGTTTTAAAATTATAAAGCGGAAAATTCATGGGTGAGAAGTAAACGAAGAAAAAAATCGATTTTTTAATGAAAATTTGAAGTTTTGGGAGACTTGACTTTTTTTCTTCTTTAAACAAGATAATTGGATGGTGGAAAAAAGGAAAAAAAAATAGAGCTCAAATTTGGGCCACCCTAATTTATATATATATATACAGGGTGTCCCAAAACTCAACGATAATCTGAGACCGGATGAAAGGCCAAGTTATACCAGTTCTGGGAAAAATAAAAAAAAATCCATATCACTCAGTTCAGCGATAATAGACATTTTTCAAAAAAAGTTGAAATTCGACACCCTTGGTCGCATTTTCAAGTCCTGTGATTACCAATGTCACAATTCCGCTGTGATTTTTTTAATTTCGTGATCTTCATTAACGATGCTATTAATCGCAACTACAAATTAATGCAAAAAACATTGTTAATTTAATAAAATAAGTTAAGTTTTAGTGAGTCATGGTTCACAAAAATATTGTTAGTTAACTTTGACACTTCATTTTGAAAAAAAATGTACTACACTACCCTTGGCAAGTTGTTTCAAAAGATGGCGCATTTAATCAAGATTTCAAAATGGTGCAACACTTGCCACTTTTCTTACCATTAAAAATTTTATTTCTTATTTTTTTCAAATTGAGCTCATTTTGAACACCTCAACATTAGGATTTTTTGTTACTAAAATTTGTTATTTTTTGTTTCTGGTCTGAAATAAAATTATTATATTTAGTAAAGAGGTAATTGAGTCAGTTAATAACCAATTTTTATTGTAAAAAACATGTTTTTTACAATAAAAATTGGTTATTAACTGTAAAAAACATGTTTGTAAAAAACATGTTTTTTACAATAAAAATTGGTTATTAACTGACTCAATTACCTCTTTACTAAAAATAATAGTTATTTCAAAAGATGGCGCATTTAATCAAGATTTCAAAATGGTGCAACACTTGCCACTTTTCTTGCCATTAAAAATTTTATGTCTTATTTTTTTTCAAATTGAGCTCATTTTGAACAACTCAACATTAGGAATTTTTGTTACTAAAATTTGTTATTTTTTGTTTCTGGTCTGAAATAAAATTATTATTTTTAGTAAAGAGGTAATTGAGTCAGTTAATAACCACTTTTTATTGTAAAAAACATATGTTTTTTATTAACTGGTTATTAACTGACTCAATTACCTCTTTACTAAAAATAATAATTTTATTTCAGACCAGAAACAAAAAATAACAAATTTTAGTAACAAAAATTCCTAATGTTGAGTTGTTCAAAATGAGCTCAATTTGAAAAAAATAAGAAATAAAATTTTTAATGGCAAGAAAAGTGGCAAGTGTTGCACCATTTTGAAATCTTGATTAAATGCGCCATCTTTTGAAATAACTTGCCAAGGGTAGTGTAGTAGATTTTTTTTCAAAATGAAGTGTCAAAGTTAACTAACAATATTTTTGTGAACTATGACTCACTAAAATTTAACTTATTTTATTAAATTAACAATGTTTTTTGCATTAATTTGTAGTTGCGATTAATAGCATCGTTAATGAAGATCACGAAATTAAAAAAATCGCAGCGAAATTGTGACATTGGTAATCACAGGACTTGAAAATGCGACCAAGGGTGTCGAATTTCAACTTTTTTTTTTTAAATGTCTATTATCGCTGAACTGAGTGATATGGATTTTTTATTTTTCCCAGAACTGGTATAACTTGGCCTTTCATCCGGTCTCAGATTATCGTTGAGTTTTGGGACACCCTGTATATACATACATATATATATATATGTATGTATATATATACGTATGTATGTATGTATGTATGTATATGATTATGTCTATGATGTATGATGATATATGACGAAATATGACAGGATGTCCTGTTATGAATGGATGATCCTCCACCTATCGATAGGTCACATCATGTCCTACGATACGCTGAAAATTCAGTTTAGTAAACATGCCCAAAACCATGATTACAAGTTTGATATTACGTTTTATAGAAAGTTTGGATAATTTTCAATGTTTGCACAAACATGCATTCGAGGTGTTTTTTTTTACTGATGTGTGTGCATTTTCTGCACCACTATAGGCTAAACTTGTGTAATGTAAAATTTGTCATCATAAAGTTATGCCTGGAAGTATTTCACTTACTTTTTCAATGGTACCGTCTGCTTTCGATATACGAGGATGGCCGGGACGGCGAAGTCTAAAATTCATTTTGAGTATCTGCCAGCTAGTAAAACACCCAAAAAGGAGGAACCTAGCTTTCGAGCCATCAGCAGAAACTGAGAAATTTATCTCTGCATTCAGCGCTTCTACATTGTACTCTTTCTCCTCATCTGTAGTTTTTAAAGCACGCTCTCGACATCAGCATTAGTTGTGATCCTTACGTCATTCATGATTCCATAATATACACTGTCTCTGTGAGATAGTTGGAATCCATAAATCGACAATAAAAATCAATGTCCATGAATGCTCGTTTCACGTATCCTCATTGCAGGCACAACTTGATGATTAACTTGGAAAGATTTATCGATAATCAGAGACGGTACTAAAAATGTTTCTTTACACGGGCCCTAAAGCAAAAATGAAAAACTTAATCCTTGTTGTCCCTGCTGCCAAAATTGACCATCACCATTACACATATTTTAACGGGTTGCGGCGATGGAAACATTTAAAACTGCACTATGCCATACATCAAAATCTTTTTCAACGATATATTGATACTTGGCAATTGCCCTTTAACAACTTGATAATTTTGGCGATTGCAGTTGATTTTATAAAAAAAAATCTATCCATTATTCACGAAGCGAGCTACTCGAAGTTCGAAATCCCACTGACGTTTTCCGGTGATGATGAATACTCTCAGATGCATTCTGGTATGTGCCCAAATACCTACTATTATATTCTATCGAAGTTTGTAGGACCTATGGAGGGAAGGGACATATACCCAGAATACGAAGGCAGATGATCGGATCTGGTAAAATGAGGGATGGGGTAGCATGGGCGTAGCCACGGTTGGGCAGGATGGGGCACTTGCCCCCCCCTCCTGGTTCATGTAGTCAAGTGAAAAATATATGAAAATAAAACGACATCATTTCAATATTGACATTTCAAAACTAGTACAAGATAAATGTGGAATAGAATTGAAACTAGGGGTAGGTAGGTAATTTTACTTTTGTTTAAAATACAACCATTTTGAACCGGCTTCAAACTGTTCGTCGGCTGTGTATTTAAAATTTTTTTTTGATATGTTGGTTGGTCCGATGCGAATGGTTGTTTTTTTGCTGTGTAGGCATATACAGCGATGTGGTCCCATGAAAATGTTATGTAAATCTGTCAAGTATGTTTTCCAAAAATCCGAAAAAAAAAACCTCAAAAACCTAGCATGTAGCTGACCATCTGGGCCCTAACTCCCAATGACGACTGAGTGAATCCTAGGTTTAAGGGGTCAGATGCAGTCAGAGGCATGAAAAAACGAGCATTTTCACAAATTTTTTTAATAGTAATTAAGTTTGTTTTACAAAAGTGGTTAGACAGACTGTTTATGTTATATTTCAACTTGACTTGTACAAATTTTCAAAGAAAAATATTGATTATTTATAAAAATATAGTCATCTTTGTCATGTGGTGCTTTGCACCCATGAGCATCCATGACGAAGCACCCCTTCGTCATGTGATGCTTTGCGGTGACCATCATAAAATTATACTGGGACATCTGGAATAAAAATACCAAAAAAATCATTAGTTTAATAATAAATCTAGTCCTCAATCGAAGCTTTTTTAAAAAAATTAACAAAATGGCGGCTCCCGACAGATAACTTTCGATTTTCGACAAAACAAAATGCTCGTTTATTGTTAAAAATATGTAAATTTTCAAAAAAAAAAAATGAAAATCCTTTGATTACGGAGTAGTTCTTAATGCTATCAATAAGCACGCCAAATTTCATCAAAATCTATCGAGTGGTTTTTTAATTATAGTGGCCACTGACTTGATAAACATAGTTTCGAAAAAAACGCGTTCAAAGTTTTTCAATGTGGATACGGTATAGTATGTTCGTAAATTTTTGAGCTCGATGGATGAAGCAAAATTTTTTTAATGCATTTGGATCCGATGAATCCGAATATCACAATTTTTTGCCGAAAAGTCGAGCATTCAATTCTTTATAGCCAATTGTTAAAACAATTTTTCAAAAAATTAAAGTTTTTCGGGATGATTTATTTTTATAAAAATATTTTGGGCAATTTTAAGGCGGTTGGAGCGATTCAGTTGAGTCAAATGACGGTTCATTCTTTTTTTTTTCAATGTACCTCAAAAAAATGCATACGAGGTACAGATTAATTCTATATATGCTAATTTTTAAAAATATATAATTAAAGGGCAAAATTATGCATTTTAACATATTTATCACGTAAAGTAGAAAAACTTTTGTGTTACTACCAACTTGAAAAAGCATAACATTGTCGATGATTATTATGAAAAAACTACGACAACGAATGTTTTATACAATTCACAATGAAATTTTGAGTAATTCATAATTATGCCTATTTATATTTCCGTCACGAGATTATTGGCGCATGGTTTACGATGGGCAAGATGTGGATTTTTTTTTCTAAATGTCCACAAAGGTTCAGTTTGCGTTAATCCGTTGTTAGAAATGGTTTATCTTGGTGCTAAATAACAATAAAAATTACATAACCTTTAGTGTGAAAGTCTTGCCCATCTAACCGCACGTTAAATAACATACATTAAACTATTTTTTAACTCTGGTGTTTGGTGGTGAATAACGTTCAAAAAATTCGTAAAGACTCAGTATATTGTAAACAATAACATGTATTTTTAAAATTAAATTTAACCTTGGATTGTGGCTAACGCTCCAACCCCCTTAGAGCGAAAGTATTCTTTATAAAATTTTGCTAAAGTTCATAGTTTTTGAGTAATACATTTTTGAAATTTTCCGAAAGAGTTTTCCAATCTTACACTTGATTCATGTATAGAAATACTAATTAAAAAATTACTCACATCGAATCGTCAATTCCTGGCCCATACAATAGGGCTTCTGCCGATGTGGAAGCTCCCAAAATATCAATTTGTTGTTGTCTTCGAAGCATTCTGCTTTCTCGGGTATTATCGTTTGCGCGTTTATCAGTCGTTACCTGCCATGGGGACCCAACGCCCCTTCACTAATTGTGGGATATCCAGGAAACTATTCGTCGGATTTACTTGAAATTTTCAAGGAATATTTTCGAAACATCATACTTCAAAAAAATGTTTTTTTTTAAATCGATTTTTTGATAATTCTGACTGCATCTTGCCCATTAAAATCGCGCAGATTTGTATGTAGATGACACCGATCAACGTGATTGGCGCGTCGAAATCAGGCTCAGGATCCGGTCAATCGAAATGTTATAAATGACATTTCGTAATCATTAATTAATAACCATTAATATTTAAAGTAGGTTACTTTTGTACGAAAAGAGTTTTTTACGAAGAAAAAAAACGTCAAGATGAATAAAAAGGAAAAAAAAACAAAATTGGTCATTTTGGGAGATTGGAATGTAAGTCCGCCTTGCAACAATACATTTTCTCGCCTAAAAAAATAAGTCTTGACATTTCAATCTGTGAGCCTGTATTTTTTGATAAATATAAATATAATATAATATTGCATACGATTCTGCCTTATTTGTTCAATTCTTAAACCCCGAAAAAAATAGATCGAGGCTATAGAATCCAATTATCTATTAATTACCAGTTCTAACCCACATGTACCGCGGGATCCCGCTTATATAGCCACTTGAGCACAATACGATACATTATCGACAGACATCAGCAGATAATTACACAGTTTTACGTAATCATTTGATTAGGGACAAAAGTGGGGGCACATCGACAGAGCTGTGTTGACATTTCTCAGCTGTGTGGGGGGGCGCTATCAAGGCTCCTCAAGCGCTGACATTAGTCATTGAACTTGTAAACTGCCCGAAGACACGCACTGCCAGCTCAATGTGTAGCCATCGCGCTAATAACCTAATCGAAGATATCGGCCGTTTCAGCCCAATTCGATCTAGGCGATATTTTTAAATATATTTTGGTTTCACCTTTTAGTACTTCCAACGGTCTGTAGGCGAAAATATTTTACCATTTTCAATTTAGTTGGCATGGAATCTTCAATTTAGAGTTGGCAAGCGAGTTTCTGAATCAACACTGCTGGTATTTTTCCATTTTTCTAATATGTTTGTAATAACATCGTCGAAGAACTCGAAGACTACGCATTATTTCAGCATTCGAGTATCACAGAAGAATGCCGAGAGATATTTGTTTTCTCAACGATATCGATTATTTGTTTAATTCATTATTTGTTTATTATCGATTATTTTCTTCAAAGAAATTTATGATTAATCGTGTATCAATACAAGAATCACTGTAAAAAAGTTAGGGGGCTACATCTCCCTAAAGGCCTGTAAAAATGGCCAAATTCCGACTTTTTTATGGCAAACGGTTGGTGAAAAAGAAACATTTTTTTAACACAAAGCTACATATGTTGACAACCTTTGAAAAAAATCACCAAAAAATACAGAAAAACAACAAAAACATGGCCGGTGGCTGATGATGACATTTTTTTCACGACGTTTGGCGGTGGACACTATCCAGCTCGAACGGTTCATCGGAAAGCGAAAAACCAAACGACTTCTTCGAGTTCATAATAAATACCAGTCGTTGACGATCGTCGATTTAAAAAATCATTTTTTTTAAACAACGTTACACCGAATTTAAACTCGAGCATACCAAATTTACGAAAAAGTCGTCATTTTGACGTAACTATTAAAAAACGAAGATCGATTTTGGAAAAGTGGGATCGTCAACGACTTTTTAATGCTTCTCATCGTATCACCTGTAAATTTGGAAACAGTCCATCAAGTGATTCTCGAGATATCATGTCCACCGATTTTGGAAACAGTGTTTCGAGAAAAACGCGTTTAACGTTTGAAGTATGGCGCTGCTACCGCTCACTGTTAGAAGCGGTGGCTCATCCAATTTTAGGAATATTTCAATGAAATTTTTAGGAGATATAGCTAAAAGGTCATACTATCGAATGAAAATGTCTTTGGAAAATGCAATTTTTTGAAAAATCATGAATCATTCTCAAAGTATTCCTGCCACCACTTTGTCTCATAGTTCAATAATATAAAATCTTTTTTCAAACATGATTCTTCACAAATAGAAGGAAGTGCATAACGTTCCTTGGCCCGTTATCAATAATTTTTTTTTATATTAAGTCGTGAATTGAAAATTCGTCCTCCTGTAAAATAATACTGCGTTGAAAAGGAGAATTTTATAACTGAGGATAGGTGCATTTGAAATTGCCGTATAAAAAATTATCGCGTCGGGCTGCCACATAAAACTTTGCCACATAAAACATTTTCATTGAAACT
The DNA here is from genome assembly GCA_964007375.1 of Ophion obscuratus. Classification (NCBI taxonomy): domain Eukaryota; kingdom Metazoa; phylum Arthropoda; class Insecta; order Hymenoptera; family Ichneumonidae; genus Ophion; species Ophion obscuratus. Next base: position 33,073,075 of record OZ023322.1, on the reverse strand, counting down.
AAAGTTCCGTGAAAAACGACTATGGAGTTGAATTCGTCGAGTATACTCGTGCAAAATTTATATTTACTCATGAGCAATAACTGACATTACTTCAGAAATCAATTATGTGTCATTCTTGTAAACGAAACAAAATAATGATAATTTAGTAATGAATGCTAACGTGACAAAGCTTCACGTCGAATTATCAATTTGAAAAGTTTTACAGCAATATTTCCAAATGATGAATGTTCTTTGCTTGAATACACGTGCTTCTAGTAATACTGATTTCTCGAGACAAAAAAGACGTAAAAAAATACACCCCAAGTACTTTAAAAGTTGCTTCATCATTATTTTCTTTAAGGGGTAAGGCCACTGTAACGGCCCAAAAAAAAAGGTTTTTTCACTAATTTTTTGCTCCCGAAATTGAAGGTATTTGAAAAAAAACTTTTAATGGTGTTATCGGGCATACATTAAACTTTATTATAAAATTTTTTTACAGTAATAAAAAACAAAATGGCGGTTCCACAGCTATCTTCCCGGGACATGTTTTGCTTCCAGGGCTCCGCGGCACGCAGCACCACTGGTGCACTTTTGAATCTAGAACAAAAAAAAACCATTAATCTAGAGGACTATAGCTAGAGAATGTCGATCGGATTTTAAAAAGTATCAATTTTTGTGGATTTGGCGTGCGTTTGAAAAAAAAATTGATTTTTTACGAAAAAAACGGCAAGTTTTTTGTTAATAAAAAATCAATAAATAAAGTTCTTGAACATTCCGATCGACATTCTCAAGATAATGTAAATGTTCACATCTGGTTAAAATTTCAAGTAAAAAAAATGAAAATTGTTCGAGTTATGCTGCGTGCCATTTTGAAAAACCATGTTTCGAGAAAAACGCGTTTAAAGTTTTGCGAATAGTTTTTTATTGGAAAAAATTAAAAAAAGAAGTTAAAAGTAAAAAGTTTTTTCTTATTCTAGAGGGTTTAAACTATTTTTTAAGCCAATAAAAAAAAATCGATTTTTCAAAAAAATTACAGCGGCCTTACCCCTTAAGCACTGAGAAATGTTTAAATTGTGAAATTATTTTTAATGTTTGAATTATATCACTTAAATATTTTAAATATTAAATTTATGTTTAAATTATTAAAATAAAATTGAAATCGCACGACCAAATTTATGATAGTCTGAGGTGACGAAAACGAGGCATGCCCATTTTTTAAACTACTTGTCGTACAAGGTTTATGAGACTAAAAGAAGGACAAGTTAAACAAAAGGCGTCAAAATTTAATTTGTAAGCTGCAGAAGCTCTGCTCGACTGTCAATTTATTCATAACCTATAAACAATTTTAATTTATTCATAACCTATCAGACTGTCAATTTATTTATAACCTATAAACAATATTCATATCTATAAACAATGCTGAAGAACATGGAGTCTTTTCGCAACAGGAAGTTATATTAATTTAAAAAACTCTAAACTCCTTTTTTCCGATTCCCGTCTAGTTTATAGTTCACGTTCAAATTATTTTACCTTACAACAGTAATTAATAACGTAAACATTTTGGCTTGATGTTTATTCGATGACACTCCAAATTTTTCCTGGATACGAAATCTCCTGATCTGTAATATTCAAATATCACGCTTTCCCAAGAGCTGTCATCATTTCATACATTACGAGACTCGAAGTTCTCCACCAATGAATAAAATACAACAGCTATAGCGAGAAAACTAACACGCCACGTTTTTGTTACTTTAGACCATTTCGACGCGACTCATACCATATGACTTTTATTACCTTTTTTTACCGCATTTATAATGGTTTCAAAGTAAAGGTTAATCGATGTTTCTTTCCGCTTATGTCTTTCATCTATCTCAGTTTTTTCAATCCAGTCGCCGATTGCTCGTATGCATCGAAAAACTCTATTTTCTCCATAGTCGTTCAATATTGTTTGGTGCCTTCTCGTAAAAAGAGATTGGTTTTTTGTTCGTGACCTCGAGGGGCCGCCTTGTGTTTTAGTGAAGTTTTATTATTGCCCTTCATCGATGTAAGAAAACCCTATATTTATGGCTTCTTGCTACCATATTTTTTGCCTTTACGATTCTTGAAAATCGATTTTTCATTGTCTTCGATCGCGTCAAAAAAAGCTATATTTCTCGCATATGGTACCTGAAGATATGAAGTTCTTATCGCATTCAATCGATGAAAGCACATTCGATATTTTTGGCTGCTAATATCTAATTTTATGAATTTTTCATTATCTTTGCGTCCACGTAAATTATAAGCATTTCATAATGTTTTCACTCAAAAACTGCAACGTTTCATCATATTCCAAATGATTGGGGTAGAATATTCATAAGTAGAATTTCCATAACCGAATATCCATAAGTAAATATCCATTAGTGGAATATCCATAAGTGCCAGTATCCATAAGTGAATATCCATGAGTGAATATCCATAAGTCGAATATCCATAAGTGAATATCCATAAGTGAATATCCATAAGTCGTATATCCATAAGTACGAATATCCATAAGTGAGTATAGAGTAGAAATAAGTTTGTTTGCGTTTGGGTTATTCATGAAATATCTCAAACTATCCCAAACCCAGACAAACTCACTTATCTCTACCTCCTGTCATTTCTGGCACTCATTTCCACTCTATACACACTTATGGATACTCATACGTATGGGTATTCGACTTATGGACACTCGACGACAGTGATTCTAGATATGTCGAATTGTATGTGTACAGTGGGCACGGTCTTTACAGAAGAATTTGAAGCTGATACCTTTATAACTGGTAGCTTTTTGACATCGTTAATAAAAGTTTTTCCGTTCGAAAAATAGGTGCTGATACATTGGGCATGTTTATTACACACATTTAACACACCTAACATTTAACAATTGGTCGAATGCCGATCAGTGCAGTGCTTCTATGTGAAACATCGATTTGATCACTCTCAACTTTGGGGTGAATTTCATTCCTTGAGTGTCCGCCATACCGAAAAACCTCTGTATTTTTTTTTAGCCTTGCAATGTGTGGCAAGGCCATTAAGGGTGGAGATACCTTTAGGCGACGAAAACATTTCTGATTTTCATGATTTTTTTTATAGATTTACTAGTTTCTTCACCATTTTTGAGACTTAGGGTGTCTTTTATTACTACTTTTAGCTGTTACATGGTATTTTTTATTAATCTTCAAAAACGGCGAAGGTATGGCACGATCTTCTAAACGGGTTGCGGCGGATGTTGTCGGGCGGCGTGACACCTAGCGTCGGCGGGATTAATCTAAAAAAAAAACCAACCTAGATTTTTCTTTCATTAACACTCATACGCAGAATATGAACCAAGAAAAAGTGAGAAATGTTAAAAATCGATGAAAAGGCACGCTTTGAAATAAAAGAATAGAATTTTCCAAAAAATTGCTACATTTTGCAATAACAATACTTTTTTTCTGAATTTTCAAGAACATTTAGGTCCATGTTTTAGACACTAACGTTAGAAAGATTTATACCGAATTTCATCAGAATCGGTGGACTTGTTTTTTAGCCTTACGTCACGGCAGTTTTGGCAATGCAGTTTAGAGGGCCGCGCCATACATTCGCCACTTTTTAAAATTAATGAAAAATATTTATAATATACTATGTAACAGCCAAAAGTAGTAATAAAACATACCCTCAGTCTCTACGTGAAGAAATATTTCCTTAAAAAACGAAATCATGAAAATCAGCAAATTTGTTTCTCGTCTAAAGGTATTTCCCCCCTTTAAAAACACCATTAGAGGCTTAAGGAGACTGTGTTGTTAGCATGGAAATTGGAACAAATAGCGGCGGTATTACAATAGCAGGTGGCTGCATTCAAATCCGCTGCCCGACTGTAGATGTGTCTATAGCTGTTTTATATGCTTTAGTACGGACAGATGTTGCGCTTGTCATCTTGAAGGGTGCTTGGGCCACTAACTTCCAGTCAAAATATTCGACCGAAAACGTTAAAAATTGAACGTGATATAATGTTTTTCCAATGTTTATTGCGACGTGGAAAGTCTGGAGCTCATTGATTGCTTACACAGACTTCCGCTGAGTCCGCATCATCCGGAACTATTCGAAGTGGTTGGTTTCGATGATTCGAAAGTGGCCATTGTGATCCTCATAATAAGCAACAACCAGTTCAGTTGGAGATTGAAGATGCAAAGTTCACTAGATGAAAGCTCTCCTCAAACATCTGAAGAGTTGGCTGATTCGCTCAAGATTGGAAATTGAACCCTACAAAACATCAGCCATTGAAAACCTACGAAACATCACCATCCAAACAAACCTACAAACTGAAAATTGAAACCTACAAAATTGAAACAAAACATCACCATCCAAACAAACCTACAAATTGAAAATTGAAACCTACAAAACATCAGCCATTGAAAACCTACAAAGCATCACCATCCAAACAAACCTACAAACCTACAAATTGAAAACCTACAAAACATCACCACCCAAACAAATCTACAAACTGACCATTGAAAACCTACAAAACATCAGCGCTGGCAAAGCAGTAATAGTTATTTTGTCGTGTATTGTAACTGGGGACGAAAAATGGATCTCTTCGGACACTCTTTAACGCAGAATATCACAGATTGACGCTGGCCAACCATCAACATTCATGCCAAAATGGACTATCGTTGGTCACAAGTCATGCTGTGAATCTCTCCATACAAATAGTCCATATCTCACCAGACATGGCTAAGCCAGTGCTTCGTAAGCTCTTGAGAATCAAAGAAACGGTCACTGCTGACCATTACCAACAGCAACGAAAGTGTTTAAGGGGTCTTCTCACTTTACACACAAAAAAAGGCTATTTTCATTAATTTTTTGACAGGTTTATATAATAGATATTGATATAAAAGTTGTTACACTTAATAAATACACTTTCGAAGTACATAAAAAAACATTTTTTACATGTATTTATGTAACCCAAACAAACTTTGAACGCGTTTTTCTCGAAACATCGTTTTTCGACGGTTTGTTGATAAAATCTTCGAAACTACTAAACCTATCCTAATGAAATTTTAACCACATATTCTTTACAACTAGCTATAGCACGTGCCGAGCATTTTTTTAAATTTTGATATTTACTTTTTTTTGCCAAAAACGGTAAAAAACACGTTTTGTTTGTTTTTTCGAAAAATGTCCGCTTTTTTGTTATTTTTGCATATATGAAAAATCATATTATATGCGCTATGGCCATTAACATACTGAATCTAAAACCGTTTGATTTTTTTTTGTTTCGAATGATCCATCTCCGAGATTTCATCAACAGCGCAGACCTACAATTTTTTAGAACATTTTTTAACTACCATTTTCGTCTATAAACAGTGACTTGAATAAATAATTAAAAAAAAATGTATTTATTAAGTGTGACAACTTTTATAGCACCATCGATAATATAAACCAATCAAAAAAAAATCATGAAAATAGCTGTTCTTTAGCGTCTAAAGTGAGAAGATCCCTGGAACTATAATTTGATTAAAAACACATCAGCATCATCGAATCGCCGAAAGGTATTCTGCACGACAACATTCTGGCCTTCGTTGCTTTGGCGGTGAAAAAAGAACATTGATGAAACTGGAATAGGGGTCCTAGTGTAGTCTCCGGACCTTGACTCAAGTGATTATCACTCGTTCCGGTCGATGCAACACATCTCAGAAGATAACACAGTTTCGTAATCACGCGGAAGTTAAAAGATGGGTGAATGCGTGGATAGCTCCAAAAGACAAGGCATTCTTTTGACGTGGCACTCAACTTTTGTCGCAGTGGTGACGAAGTAGTAACGTCCGAAAAAAAATATTTTGATTCATGTTAACCAACAAGTTTTTATAAAATAAATACTAAAAAAACAGAATAAAATTAAATATATAGTATATAATACTCATTGTGCGAAATTAAATGTTCTTCAACGACGAACAAATTATTAACAATAATTTTTGTATTAAACGAGACATGATTTATGGTTTTTTATTATCCTGATGCGGTTAGTGTGACATAGATGTGCAAAACGAACAAAGATTTTAAAACTTTTCAAATAAAAATGAATAAAACAATTTATAGCATTTTAGGTGAATTAGTTTTATGTTAGTTATCTTTTTTAATTGTTCTTCAATAATTCATTGAGCAAAATATTTGAAAAATAATGCCTTGCGGACTATGCAGAAGAATATTCGGACGAAGTAAAAGAAAAAAATCATCCAAAAATATCGATAACCCTTGATGTTATCGTGCAGACGGTACAAAAAAAAAACGACTCAAGAAAAACGCGTTACGAGTTGAACGTAAAAATATCATAAATATTTCGCTGCTGGTCAACTTACCTTGAATCTGCCATTCGAGTTTTGTACTGTTCACATTTTTCTCCACATATTCAGTTCTTTTCTATGGTTTTATCTAATCTTCGGGTTGTGCGATCTTTTATTGCATCTTGAGTCGCAAAAATGCCGGCGTGTTCGGATGGGCTGCTAGCTTTTCTCCTGTACTGTTATTATATTCTCCGCATTCAATACTTAGTCCAAGTAATTATACATGGTTCCTATACAGCTTGTGCTCCGCCGTTGATCACAGCTGTTCCTATATTGATTCCCATTTATAGAATCGTATATAGATCGAATTTTCGAAAGTTTCAATTTGATCTCAATGATATTTCAATCAGTCAGGTTTGCAAAATGTTTTGAATTTTTTTTTGAAAATTTGATCTATCCCTCTCAGACTCATATTTCGCGAGGTACAGCATTGTCTTAAGGCCTCAGGCCACGGTAACGGGTATAAAATCATGGGCGAATTTAACCATTTTTTTTTGTTTGGAAAAGTGATTCACTCATAAAATGAATTACACATCTATTTAGTATGAATATCAAGCTGTTAGAAAAAAAGTATATATATATTTTATTCGGTGTACAAAATGGCTGACTATTAATATTTTCTTTTGTTATCTTTTTCTTAGGCTTTCTGCGACGTGACATTTAGCATCCACAATTTTTACCTCGAATAAAAAAAAAATTCTCGTCTATCTATATTAGAATACCTAGAGAAGTACGTACAGAATTTAAAAAATATTGTTTTACTCAAAAGTTGTAGGTATTTGAACTTAAAAAATGAATTTTCCGTGAAAAATTTCGTTATAAATGCTCATAAACTGCTCATGAAATAAAAAGTTTTCGATTAATCAGAAATTCCGTACGTACTTCTCTGCGAAATGCAATTAGGAACAAAACTTCTAAATTTGAAGTAAATCGAGTGAAAATCGTCGAAGTTATTTGTCACGCCAATTGAAAAAAAGCTGTTTCGAGAAGTTTCGAGTACATCGAAAAAAAAATTCTAACAGATTGATATTCATACTAAATAGATGTGTAATTAATTTTATGTTGAATCACTTTTTTATACGAAAAAAATGTTAAATTCGCACATGATTTTATACCCGTTTCTGTGGCCTAAGGCCTTAAGGCTCTTAGGCGTAAATGTCCTTTAAATATAAATTATAAAGTTTATCATGTATATTTTTTAAACACTTTTCAAACATAGAAAATGCTCATAGTTACAACTGTTTTTTCGGTTCTCTGGAATGGTATCACGCCTTAAGGAGTTTGAGGTATTGTACGAAAAGTTTTACGTATACCGCCTAAAAAACTACAGGAAATAAAAATAGAAAAGACTGAAACATTCATAATTATTTGGAAAAGTCGACCACTTTTATCATATGAAAAAAAAAATTATTCTACTGGGTACTTGTTTAGCCGTGATTTGTTTAAATAATTTCTTGGTCAGTTCTTGACACTACTATCATTCGAAATCAATGTTCATAATATGTCAAAAATTTCTGGATTTTTCAAATCTGTATGAAATTGCCGAGTATGTTAATTCTGATCAAATCGATATTTCACCTGGGTATGTATTCGTGATGCATCCCTAATTGCCTTTTGAAATATTTCAAGTAGGGCAAGTTGATACCGATGTGCGTCCAATATCCTTGGTATATGTTTCTCACTAATCACACAGATTATCATCACCAGATGGACAATAGGACTGCTGGGGGTGGCTGTAGATGTTTTGAGATAAAAAAGCTCATACTGCATACCTATACTCTAACGGATCAATAATATTCATGATGGATGATCCGAAGCGAGCTCTTAAGTGATCGTTTGATCTGCCAGTTAATTTGCCTTAATGGTTCGGCTTGCCCGGTTGCACTATACAGTACCTGCAACCGGGCTATCCTTTTGACGCGTGTCTACGTTTATTATTATATCTCCTTCTCAACGTGCAATCTATTGAACATTAAAAAAAATGTTTTCAAAGGTGTAGCGGTTAATAATTATTTTAAATATTGTTTTTTTTTCTTATTCTGGCGGTATGTAATCCCTCAGGTAAAGTCGCAAACCAAAACATAGTACCTGGAGTTTTGTTTTTCATTTTTGATCGTCGCTGTGTTCAAGATTTTCGCCGTCATGCATGTCTATTTGTACAACATGATTCATCGATATTACTATCAACTTTCCATAGCGTTAAGAGGGCTACATCTACCGAGAGGTCCGAAAAAATGGCCAAATTCCGAATATTTTTCTGGAGTACAGTTGGTGAAAAACAAGCATTTTTTTTTAACACGACGGTGTATATATTGAGATCCTTTGAAAAATCGTGAAAAAATACAGAATACAACAAAAGCATGGCCACGCGACGTTTGGCGGTGGACACTCTCCAGCTTGAACGGTCCATCTAAAATGTAAAAACCAAACGGATTATTTTAGTCAACGATAAATACGAGTCGTTGACGATCGTCGATTTTTTCTATAATTTCTTTAAACAATGAGGCGATTAATTGAAATTCGAGCACACGAAATCCATGAAAAAGTCGTAATTTTTAAGTAACCATTAAAAAATGACGTACGATTTTGCAAAAGTGAGATCGTCAACGACCTTCAAATGTTTCTCATCGTGTCTTCTGTAAATTTGGAAACCGTCCGTCCAGTGGTTCTCGAGATATCATGTCCACCAATTTTGAAAGCGGTGTTTCGAGGAAAATGCGTTTAAAGTTTGAAGTATGGTGCCGCTACCGCTCGCCCGACCGCCTGTTAGAAGCTCTAGCTCATTCAATTTTAGGATCATTTCGATGAAATTTTCCGGGAATATAGCTAACACGTGATGCTATCAAATAAACATATTATTGGATAAATGCTATTTTCTGACCCACTTAGGTAGATGTAGCCCGTTAAAGATGAAAAGCATCACTTGCTCGAGCCGGTTAATCAGTCGGGTGAAAAAGGAAATATGATATATATAAACGTAATCATACAGGCTTAAATCACAGAACTTAAATGACGCTGTTGATCGGGGGAGTGCAGAAGCTGAAGATTTTCTTTTCGTTTATTTTCAATCTCGCCTACTTTGTCTCTATGTATTTATCTATGCCCTCCTGTCGCTCATCAAAAGAGATAAACAATACGAGAGAGAAAGAGGGGGGGAGAGAGAGAGAGATTTTGGGGTGGAGAGGGGGAGGAGAGAGGGAGAGTGAGGAAGACAGAAAGATAAGCGCGGGAGTCGGCTTCTGAGTCGTTAGCATAATACCACCAAGTGCTTTACCTCGTTGTAGTCAGTTCGTTTCGCTGCCTCGATCGCGTCACATTTATCGTCTCTTCTTTCAAATACGTATCGATCGATGTGAGACGAACAGTAGTATCGCAGCTTGTGAAGGCCGCGACGCCGTATCGTTTGAATTTAAACCGTGTTCCTCGTCCATCGTCGCTTTTTCTCTCACCTGCGCGAATAAGCTTAGTTGCAACGAGATTGTCTTCGCAGTTGTGCCTACCTTCGTAGACTTGGAGATAAAAACGCCCAACGGATCGTTATAATCATCGATTGCGATCGTGAATCACAAATAAAATCTTCGCGACTGATTGCCATAAAAGTTGCCCGATAAATATAGGCGAATCATTCGTCGTATCGATCAAGATACATTGATTATCATTGAAGACTAGTTGACTTGATCGACAAAATTGTACGATAAATAAAGAGTTGATTTTTTCAATATTTGCTCGTTTTGTTTACTTTCAACAACGTCACAGAGGGGCATTAGCCGAGTGAACATCAAATCATGGTATTGGAAGCATCGGAAATGGTCGTCGATTATCTTATCTTCGTGGCGGTCATCATTGCCTCGTTCGTCGTGCCACTTTGGGGAAGGTTCAGGGCTAAGAAAAAGGAAACGAAAGCGGATTACGTGTTCGCAACTGGCACCGTCTCCATGGGTGCAATGATGCTGTCAATTGCTCGTGGTACACTCGGAGTACGATCCTTTCTCGGATATCCATCGGAACTCTATTATCGAGGTAGCGCAATGTGGGAAACGCTATACGGAATGCTACTCTCTTATCCGATAGTCTGCTTCATCTTCGTACCTGTCTACTACAGCCTTGGAATCACATCGGTATATCAGTATCTCGACATGAGGTAACAATAAATACGTGGTACAATTTCCTTCAAAGGAATCAAAGGAATCATTTTCTTGATTCCTTTGATTTCTTTGTTTCCTTTGATTTCTTTGATTCCTTTGATTTCTTTGATTTCTTTGATTCCTTTGATTTCTTTGATTCCTTTGATTTCTTTGATTGCTTTGATTTCTTTGATTCCTCTGATTTCTTTGATTCCTCTGATTTCTTTGATTCCTTTGATTTCTTTGATTCCTTTGATTTCTTTGATTCCTTTGATTTCTTTGATTTCTTTGATTTCTTTGATTTCTTTGATTTCTCTGATTTCTTTGATTCCTTTGATTTCTTTGATTTCCTTGATTCCTTTGATCAAATAATTTCCTTCTCTAACTTGTTTTTCGACATCGATATGGATTCATAAACATTTATCTTTTCACTGTTAGCAGTTTTACCTCAGCTCGCTTCGAATAATGTCTGATCAATAAGTTCGGCGCTTATCGTGACTGCCGAGTCACCTGTTACGCGTTATCATTATAGACGAAAATAACGTGCGCCCCGTATCTCACGGGGTTCAGCAAGTGTCGCCACGAGTCGCCACCGTGTTTCGGTAAATTGACTCGATTATCATCGATGATCGAGCTGCGTCTTTCGGAAACTCGTTACTTCCGCTACGGATAATGAATCGACGTTTCGTGATTGCTTGTATCTTTTCCATTATTGGAGATAAATAACGAGATGTAGATACAATAGTGATAAATCTTTTCGCCGCGTACATTTGATTTCGGCAGTGATGCATTCATCTATATGAGGAGCAGGCTGAACAAATTCAGACTTGTCCACAATACGTCATTTTTTTCCGTGCCCATCAACTTCCTTTTCGCTTTACAAGGTAGTTTTTAACTTTTTTATGTAAAAAATATTTCGGGAGCTAATAAAGATTTGCTTGAAAGAGACGAAAAAAAAAAAATGACGTACTCCGCATATGTACTCACTTTTCATTCAGTTCGATGTGAGGAAAGGAAACAGACATGAAGGATTCGAAAACAAGTTGTTGTTCTTGTTTTTTCAGGTTCAAGTCGAAATTGGTGAGATGTTTGGCCAGTTTTTCATATGTTATCCGGAGCCTTCTGAATCTTGCCGTTACGATATTTACACCTTGCGTTGCTCTGAAAACTGTCATAGGCTTGCCTTATTGGGCGAGCATTTTGGGAATAACAACGATATCGGTCGTGTTCTCATCTATGGTAAGCAAGCGTTAGACAAATATATATGTATATATCTATGTGTGTGTGTGTGTGTGTGTGTGTGTGTGTGTGTGTGTGTGTGTGTGTGTGTGTGTGTGTGTGTGTGTGTGTGTGTGTGTGTGTGTATGTATATATATATATATATATATATATATATATATGTATGTATGTATATATATATATATATATATATATATATATATATATATATATATATATATATATATATATATATATATATATTAGACTGATTCAAAAAAAAAATTTTTTTCTGGATTCTCGTGCTATTGTTGGGCACTGATAAAACAAAATTTCTCTAAAAAGATGGGCGCGGTCACTCAATTTTTAGAGGTGGCTATCTAGACTTTTTTGTATTTGAATTTTTTTTAACGAACGTATTGCATTTAAACATAGTCATGGCTTCGGATTACGGATAAAAATCGGAAAAGTTTTGAGTTTGTTCTTTTACAAGCATAACAGAGAAAAACTGACCATACGTCGAAGTGCACACGAAACGATGAAAGAAATTTTCGAACAATGGAAATGTGCTGAAATTCCAACGCGTCGATTGAATAACGCAATCTTGAAATCAATAAAACTCCATCTAGTCGGGAAACAACTTTTAAAAAATCGAGTTAAAAACAATTTGCCGTCACAAATATCGAAGGAGCGTAAATTTAAGAGAGATTTGGACAAACTGTTCAACGTTGCACATTTTCGTTCTGCCCAAAATGTTAACGAACTTGAGAATGGCTGGGAAGAAATGTAAATGAGTTTGAAGATAATATAAGCGTAGCATTTTGAAAATGTAAATATACGATTTATGAATAAAAGCTTATAATTTAATTTTTCGTAAAAAGTGCGAAATGTTAATGCGGATAAATAAATCTACATGAATAACGAGAGTAGTATAGACGCCATTATTGATCTACCTGGATTTGAATTGTGAATATTGCAATCTTTTCAAATTGTTAGAGTTTATTTTTGTTACGAAAAAGCTGCTGGATGTGATTTTTATCCGTAATCCGAAGCCATGACTATGCTTAAATGCAATACGTTTGTTAAAAAAAATTCAAATACAAAAAAGTCGAGATAGCCACCTCTAAAAATTGAGTGACCGCGCCCATCTTTTTAGAGAAATTTTGTTTTATCAGTGCCCAACAATAGCACGAGAATCCAGAATTTTTTTTTTTTTTTGATTCAGTCTAATATATATATATATATATATATATATATATATATATATATATATATCTATATGTATATGTATATGTATATGTATATGTATATATGTATATGTATATGTATATGTATATATATATATATATATCTTCCCTTCTCTCTCTGCCTGACCAGTGAAAATGTAGCAATTTAATTCATTGTATAAGGTTGCGAATGATAATACGATGATTTTTTTGTGGAATTCGTGTTTAATAAATTTAAATGACACATTTTCAGGGTGGTCTCAAAGCAGCCATTATGTCAGATGTAATTCAGGGAGTCACAATGATTGGAGTTTCTCTAGTCATCATTGGCCAGGGTCTCTTCGACGTTGGTGGCATCAGTACAGTGGTTAACATAACTCACGAGCGTGGACGTCTTGATTTTTTTGAGTAAGTAAAATTTAAAAAAGTCATAATACAGAAATTCTATAACTGATATTACACGAAATGAAACGAATTATGTCAGAGTAAAAATAGCATTCGAAGGAAAAAACAAGTTTAGCGAGTAATTGAATATGGCTCATATGATGCTTACGAGACAACAATACAGAATTAAGGGGCTATACTAGTGTGAACGCCGAAAATTTGGGTGATTTTCGGGAATTTTTTGGGAGAAAAGTACTGAACTAAATTTTTCGGAAAATTAAGAATATATTTGGCTATATTTGACCTATATTACATAATTTTTTCATAGAAAAATATTGAGATCCAAGCGACTTATGCGCTGCCTTCGGAGGCGCCAAAAAAAAAGTTCCTCCACTGCTGACATGATTTCGGCCGATTGAGTAGCTGAAACCGAAAAAGGAAAAAATGCCGTTAAACTGGAAGGTATTTCCTGTACAATGACGTAGGATTTTCGAAAAATATCAAAATCTAACAAAATGGCGTAGTTATGAAAAAAGTCTGTTTTCTTGCCTATAAAATGGTCGTTTTTTTTCAACGCCAAATCGTCAATTTTCTTCCAATCAAAAATATCCTACGTCATTGTAGAGTAAATATATTCAAGAGTACTCAATTCAGATTTCAAGTCAATCGGATAATTGCTCTTTGAGTTACAATGTCAGCAAATTTGAAAAATCTCATTTCGGGAAAAACGCGTCTGAAGATTTAACTGTCGATTTTTGCAAGATAAAATGATATTGATATAAATGATATAAATGATAATGATATTCTTGAAAGTATAAACTGTCGAAAAAGTAAAAAAAAATCGATTTTTTGAAAGTATACCCCTTAAACACGGTATACCCCTTAAGCACAATATTTGAGATTCGTAAAAAGATCGGCTGTGGAAGCGTTGAAATAAAAAAAAAATTGACCTTCCCGATCAAAGAATGATTGGTTAAAAAAACATAAAGTTTCGGTCTGGAAAGTACACGTTCGAGGATTGCAAATACGGGACAATTTTTGGCGGCCGGCAAAATCATTTTAATCGACGTATTAAAATTGTAACCATACCGGATTTGCGTTACCTAAGCTGTGCGGCATATGATGTACGAGGCTTTAAAATATTTGACATACCGAATATATTACGTGGGTATATATATATCACGTACATGTGTCGCCACCAGATGTCATGAGATATATGCGCAGAAAAATAAAAGTTTCAGATATCACGTGAAGCGTTCGATAAAAAAGTGTCGACGCTTCGAAATGTATTTTCCATGTATGTTTTCGTTCCTTGCTGTTTTAATATCGTAGCCCGACTCTACGGAATAATCTTCATTCGACCGATACGTCGTGCTTAAGTGCCCGTAATGAGGCATTGAAGAACGACGAAAGACCAACAGATTGTTTTCTCCAGCGGTTTTCTGACCTCACGGACTTCAAATAGTACTTGGATGTAAATTTTTTACGCGAATGTTTGAATATACTCTGCACGGTAGCTCAACCGGTCATAGATTTTTTCGAATGTATGTGTAGTGGAATGAAAGTTGCAAAACTATTCGAAAATTCGCAAAAATACTCATTTTTCTTGCCAATAATGCAGAAAATTTTCGAGTTCTCGTATTATATAATACATATTTGGAATCAACACTTAAGGACTTATAAATCTTTTGATGATTGGAAAAAAGGCTTTTTTGGGATTAAAAAAAAAATGCCAATGAAGCAATTAAAGTGAGGTTTGGAGGATTGATTTTACTTGTCTGTAGGTACTCAAAACAATTTATCAGTTTCCGAAAAATACAAAGTAGCGACCCAGTGGCCGGTAGAAAAAGAACGCCTTTTTAGGCCCTCGAACTCGTTGGGGGGGGGGGGGGGGGGGAATTGAAATTCCGAACTTTGAATGACCAGAATGCTCAAAATTCCGAAAATATACTACCTCGAAAGATCAAAACTCCGAAAGAATTTTACACGAAAGACCAAAACTTCGAAAATCTGAACACCTTCAAAAGAATTCGGCTATGGAAGTTTTATAAGTGTCAAAATTTTCAATAAATCGACGAATTATTTCAAGATTTTTTTTTTTCATTAAGAAGTGATTTAACGTCAATTTTGAAATTTGTCTAGACAATGTTATACTTTCTACATCATTTACAGTCAACTGTGTAGACTTTCGCTGGCATAATCTTGACGAACCTCGTAAATTCGGAACATTAAAATTAGGAATTTTAAACCGTCGGCGCATTCAAAGTTCGAAATTTCAACCCGACCCTCATGTCAAGATCATGCCAGCGAAAGTCTACACAGTTGTGTGTAAATAATGTGGAACGTATAAAATTGTCTAGACAAATTTCAAAATTCACGCAAAATGACTTCTCAATGAAAGAAAATTCTTGAAGTAATTCGTCGATTTATTGAAAATTTTGAAACTTTTAAAACTTCCATAGTTGAATTATTTTGACGGTGTTAAGATTTTCGGAGTTTTGGTATTTCGTGTAAAATTCTTTCGGAGTTTTAATCTTTCGGGGTACTATTCTTTCGGACTTTTGAGCGTTCTGACCATTCAAAGTTCGGAATTTCAACCCGGCCCCATCTTCAATTTTGGAACATTAAAATTCGGAACTGTAAACCGTCGGAGCATTCAAAGTTCGGAATTTCAACCCGGCCCCCTCGGCG
Organism: Ophion obscuratus; assembly: GCA_964007375.1. Classification (NCBI taxonomy): domain Eukaryota; kingdom Metazoa; phylum Arthropoda; class Insecta; order Hymenoptera; family Ichneumonidae; genus Ophion; species Ophion obscuratus. The sequence goes on along the minus strand of OZ023322.1, from coordinate 33,057,112 downwards.
GAGACGCACATGAGCACCCGGAGCAAAAAAAGATTTTCTTTCGTAATCCACATGAGTTTTTCTAGCAAAGTACACACGATTATTACAAAATATATATTTTTGCAAATTTGGCATCATTCTGAAGAAAAAAAAACTCGCATTTTCGACTAAAGAACGGCCTTGATTTGTTTATAAAACCGTAATTATTGATCGATCGTAAACATCGTGTGTACTTCACTAGAAAATCTATCTGAGAAGCTACAGTTGCAATTTGAAGTCAATCGGTTGAAAATTGTGGGAGCTACGAGTCCGCCCGATTTTGAAAACACGATTTCACGACAAAAAAAAACGCGTTTAAAGTTTTAAAACCATGTTTCTTCGGACCATATCATTATCGGGATGTTTATACAAGTCAATCATATCATTCTTGGAATGTTCATGTATTATTCAAGCCAATACAAAAATCAAACCATTTTTTTCGAATCTAAATAGATCTTAAAAAAACATGTCAGCAATGATCGAATTGAAAATATATTTTTTAAATGTGCGAATTGAAATTCTATGAGGATCTAGATGAGCTATGAGAAATGTAAAAGATTCGATGCAAGGAAACTCAACACTTCATTTTCGTCACACAGTTTCAACATGGATCCATCGATTCGTGTTACGACAGTCTCGGCAACGATAGGTCAGCTCTTCATGAGTCTCTCTATATTCGGTTGTCAGCAAAACTTCGTTCAAAGGTACTGCAGCATGAGCAGTCGGAGCAAAGTCGTAAAGTGAGTAAAACACCCAGCCAATTAATTGAGAGTGAAGTCTTTCTCCATGAAAGCACACAAGCAAAACATAAAGAAAAAAGCACATACCCAACTGTCGTTAGCCTCAACATCACGTAAGATAGCCCAACTCCGTTAATCGAAGCAACGGCGATGACCAATGTGCACCCACGTGCTTTCGCTAATACAATGATTCATTTCAATTCAATTGCAGAACGATGATGACAAACATGCCGGTAATAACGATATTGTTCTCATTGTCATGGGTCGTTGGTATGGTAATCTTTGCGAATTACGCAGACTGTGATCCTCTGAGCCTCGGCTACATATCGAAATTTGACGAAATCGTGCCGTTCTACGTGGAGGACCGATTGTCCTACATGCCCGGTCTATTGGGTCTGGTTATGGCGACTCTGTTCAACAGTGCACTTACGTTAGCCGTATCGACCCTCAATTCGCTCGCAACAGTGACATTCGAAGATTTTCTCAGTCAGATACCGTCGCTGAGCAACCTACGAGACACCCAGCAGCTCCATCTTATCAAGATAATCGGTGTGATATACGGTGTTGTCGTGATCGGCATAAGTTTTCTCGTTGCCATGCTGTCGGGTGTCATTGAGTCGTCGATGCTCATGACCTCCGCAACGTCGGGACCACTTTTGGGTGTTTTCGTTCTGGCGATGTTGGTGCCGTGCTGCAACTGGAAGGGGGCCGTTGCTGGTATGATATTCAGTCACGTTACGACATTGTGGATCACCTTCGGGCACTTGACCCTGACGAACAACTCCGAGACCCTGCCGTTGTCAACAGCCGGCTGTCACAACGACACGTTTTCGTCGCATCTAACGAGGCCGTTGAATCGGCACGCGTTCGAAGGCTTCGACGGCATTTTCGCTACAACGGCCAGCCCGGCAGCCGTCAACGCCGCGGCCAAAAGCCCCTTGGAAGTCATCTACGGCATTACCTACATGTATTACGCTTTCGTCGGCAGTATGACGACCATTATAATCGGTATAATGGTGAGTCTCGCAACCGCCGACTCGATCAATGACGCGTACGAGGAACATTTGTTGCATCCAATGGCGCTTAAACTGTCAAAGTGGTGTCCGGGAAAGCCGCGCTTGTACGCGAGCACCACCACACTGGCCGATCCCCATACAGCTACCAATTCAGTTTACGCTAACTCCGTCGCGTCTCTGAACAATGGTACGAGCAAATTAAATCCATTCGCCGGTACCGACAATGACGGCAAGCCTCAACTCAATGCCGCATACGTTGATAAACTCAATGCTATCAAGGGCGCCTCCCTCGAGGCTACCAACGAAGTAACCAAAGGCACGAGACTCTGAATGCTTTGGAGAACGATACCCGCGCGGAGGGAGGAATAAAGAAGCTCTTTTTTCTGTAGAATTTATTTAACGTATAGGAGACAATGGGTGCAGTGATAATCGCCGGAAAATGGACTGGAAAACGATGCGCTTGCCAAATTCGGATTACATGCATTGTATTTTACGGTTCGTCTTGTTTTTTTGTTTTTTTTTAGAAATATTCGTACGAGTGAAAGTGTGCCAAAAACAAAGTGCCCAGATGCAACATATGTACTAATTAGGGTATTCCTTTCGCAGGGGGCCGTATTTTGTGGGCGCATAAGCAGAGCCCTATTTTGTAGGGACATAAGTAGAGCCGTATTTTGTGGGGATATAAGCAGGGCCGTATTTTGTAGGCGCATGAGCAGAGCCGTATTTTGTGGGGGCATAAGCAGCGCCGTATTTTGCGGGGACATAAGTAGAGCCGTATTTTGTGGGGAATGAGGAGAGCCGTATTTTGTGGGCGCATAAACAGAACCGTATTTTGTGGGCACCTAAGCAGCGCCGTATTTTGTAGGGTCACAAGCAGAGCCCTATTTTGTAGGGACATAAGTAGAGCCGTATTTTGTGGGGATATAAGCAGGGCCGTATTTTGTAGGCGCATGAGCAGAGCCGTATTTTGTGGGGGCATAAGCAGCGCCGTATTTTGCGGGGACATAAGTAGAGCCGTATTTTGTGGGGAATGAGGAGAGCCGTATTTTGTGGGCGCATAAACAGAACCGTATTTTGTGGGCGCCTAAGCAGCGCCGTATTTTGTAGGGTCACAAGCAGAGCCGTATTTTGTGGGGGCATAAGCAGAGCCGTATTTTGTGGGGACATAAGCAGGGCCGTATTTTGTGGGAGCATAAGCAGAGCCGTATTTTGTGGGGGCATAAGCAGGGTCGTATTTTGTGGGGCGTAAGCAGAGCCGTATTTTGTGGGGACATAAGCAGGGCCGTATTTTGTGGGGGCATAAACAGGACCGTATTTTGTGGGGGCATAAGCAGGGGCGTATTCTGTGGGGGCATGAGCAGAGCCGTATTTTGTGGGCGCATAAGCAGCGCCGTATTTTGCGGGGACATAAGTAGAGCCGTATTTTGTGGGGAATGAGCAGGGCCGTATTTTGTGGGCGCATAAGCAGAACCGTATTTTGTGGGTGCCTAAGCAGCGCCGTATTTTGTAGGGACACAAGCAGGCCCATATTTTGTGGGAGCATAAGCAGAGCCGTATTTTCTGGGGACATAAGCAGGGCCGTATTTTGTGGGAGCATAAGCAGAGCCGTATTTTGTGGGGACATAAGCAGGGCCGTATTTTGTGGGGCGTAAGCAGAGCCGTATTTTGTGGAGACATAAGCAGGGCCGTATTTTGTGGGGGCATAAACAGGACCGTATTTTGTGGGGGCATAAGCAGGGCCGTATTTTGTGGGGGCATAAGCAGGGCCCTTCTGAATCTTTGGTAAATTGCAGTGGCGGTTGATAAAAGTAAGTCACAATCAATTATTACACCCAACGATATACTGGGATAAAAAATTTAGCTCAAATTTAGTAGATTTAGACATTGACATTTCTTCTGAAAAGTCGCGGCTACCAAAATTCTTCTGCCAGTCAAATTTTTCCAAGTTTTATCATAAATATTTTCTTTAAACATTCGGTGACCCCCTGTTTTTATCGTCGTTACGGAATCTTTAGATTTTTTTACACGCGTGAGCACATTCTATCAGCCATCAACAGTTATTTAGTGGAATAATTATTATACATAAATGTGGCCAGCGTGTCATCTCCATAAAGCCCCGTATAAATGAAACAATTTTCAGAGTCGTAATTTTTCGTTAAAAATTCGGTAACTAGGTTTGAAATTTTACCAGCATATTGGGATGTATTTTTACCTGATTATAATCAGATAAAAATACATACCAATATGCCGGTAAAAATTCTATAAAATTCTATAGGCTAAAATCAGTTGATTGTTGAATATTTAGGTTTGCGAAAGGAATACCTTAAGTAGAGTACTAGCGTAGAAGTGAAACAAACTCACGACCATTCAACGACGGAATGATATACGAATGATGATTCGAAAAGATTGTCGAGCAGCCAAAAAATGAACGAAAAGTTTACTTTTAACGGTTTCTTATTGATGTTTTCCTCGCAGTAACGTTAAAAGAGACTGATGACAGTGATCGAGTCAACGGAGGCAATTTGATTATTGATAAGCTTCGGCAAAACAAGTGAATTGCAGAGAGAATAAACTAATACTACTCGCAAATTGATCTCGAGAGTGGCTTGCTGTCTTTCATTGAGCGTTAAGTGAAGCACTCGTAGTGTCTTTTTTTTTTTTTTTTTTTTTTTCAATGCCTCGCAACACATATGCATATAGTATTTAAAGCGTAAGCGACACATCGTTAGGGTATGTAAACGTTTGGATTTAGAACCAGTATTTTTTTTTATACCGGAAAAATGTACGTAGCGCACAAGTAAAACTGAAACATTGTCTTCCTCCATTCTAACTTGTAAATATTTCGTACGATCGTGACTTTGCGACAGGAAGACACGCTATTCGTTGATAGAAAAGTGAAGTAAATATGTTTTGAAAGAGTCAATCGACAATGTCTTGCCGAAAGTGCACGAAATCGACCGAATGTACGAAGCATTTTCGGCCGATTCGACAGCATTATTTATCGCGTTGTTTTTATGTTTTCTGCCGTCTGTATGCTGTTTTCAGCGAAGGTGAAGAACTCAACGTGCAGAATTGATTGGAGGAGAGAACACTCGGAGAACATGTAATTAAGGCCATTTTGTGATTGTTTTAGATACATAAATATATTTGTCGAAAAGTTCTGTCGGACCCTCTTTGGAAGATACTTTACTGCTGATAAACCTGAAAATTCAACGATCAAGTAATTAGTGAAAATCGTTGAAGCTGTTCTTCTCGAAGTAACATTTTTCTACCAGGGAGGACACGTGTCTCGGAAAATTCATATCCGACTGAGACACAAATTTCACGGACTTGATACTTTAAGGGGCTACATCTACCAGGAGGCCCCAAAAACATGGCGAATTCTGATCTTTTTCTGGGAAACGGTTGGTGAGAAAGAAACGCATTTTTTTCAAACACGAAGGTGGGTATATCGAGATCCTTAAAAAAATCAGCAGAAAATACAGAAAAACAACAAAAACAGCCGCCGGCATATGAAATTGTTGTCGCGATGTTTGGCGGTGGACACTCTCCAGCTTAAACGGTCCGTCCGAAATACGAAAACCAAACGGGTTATTCAAGTTAACAATAAATACGAGTCGTTGACGATCGTCGATTTTTAAAATTGTTTTTTTTTAACAACGTGGCGACGAATTGAAACTCGAACGTACAAAATCGAGGAAAAATGTCGTCATTTTTACGTAACTTAAAAAAAATGAAGATCGATTTTGAAAAAGTGCGATCGTCAACGACCTTTAAATATTTCTCGTCGTATCTCCTGTAAGTTTGGAAATAATCTGTCGAGTGGTTCTCGAGATATCATGTCCACCGACTTTCGAAACAGTGTTTCGTGAAAACCGCCCAGCTGCTCCGCTCGCCCGACCGACTGTTAAAAGATCTAGCTCATTTAATTTTAGGAATATTGCAATGAAATTTTCAGGGAATATAGCTAAAAGTTAATTCTATCGAATAAAAGTATTTTTGAAGAAGGCAATTTTTTTACCCACCTAGGTAGTAGATGTAGCGAAATTAAGGGAGCTTTCCAGTGTGACAGCCCGAAAAATCGCTGTTTTTCGCGATTTTTTTTTTTAAAGAAAAAATCTAATCGGTCTCGTTTTTTTTTTGTATATTAATTGGGTATTGAAGAATACAAAACAATTTTTTAAAGATCGATTTATTTATTAATTAATATCTATAAAAATGATGAAACAATTGTTGCAGAAAATGCACTTGGATGTGGTGTCCACGTTGGGGGTCACAATTTTGATCTGAAACAAAAAACACAAAAAGATTATTGATCGGTATATGATTGGCTTTCGTGCTATGGAGGCTTTTTTTTTTTTTGCAAAAATGGCGCCGGTTTGAACAAAAAGTATCGATTTTAGCATTTTTTTTGGGCAGTTTTTTTTACAAAAAAATAGGAAGATGTCAAAAAAAAGCTTCCATAGCACGATAAACAATGACGTTAAGAATATTGTGTAAAAAATTCAACTCGATAGCTTTAAAACTCTGCCCTCCAAGTTGGACACCGTTTTGAAAAATGCTGTTTCGAGAAAAACGCGTTCAAAGTTTCAAGTGAGGAAATTTTAGGTAAATCGTTTACTTACGGTCAATCAGCGATGCCAAAGAAGCGATGGGAAGAGTGTATACTATTCGATAAAGCAAAAAAAAAATCGATTTTTTGAAAATTTCACACTGGAAAGCTCCCTTAATTGAAGGTTCTGCCTTGTTGGGCCAAATAATGTTCGATTTTTCACCAATTTTTTATGCGAAAAGTATTAAATATAGAATGTTGATATTTGGCATGTAGACTAAGCGGTCTTTATTGAACGTGAAAATATTTTTTAAAGTTTGACAAAACATGGTGGTGTGAGTGGGAGGAGCCACGTATGTCGGTGCGCGGGCAATGACATTCTTCGCTCGCGGAAGTCCTAAGTCCCGGACAGGTGATCTGAAGCAAAAAAATCAAATATATTTTCACTCTTTACAATATTGTGTATAAGTAGACCTAGAATCAAGAAGAGAAATTGAAAAATAAAAAAAATAGTGAGCGATTGGAAGAAAGTTTGTTTTTTTTCCCAAAAAATTATTTATACTATTTTTTTATTTGTCAAATTTTCTTCTCGATTCTAGGCCAGCTTATACGCAATATTGTGCAAAGTAAAAATATGTTTGATTTTTTTGCTTCAGATCACCTGTGCGGGACCCTCCGCAAGCGAAGAATGTCATCGCCCGCGTACTTCGCGTCATTGCCACTCCCGCCACCGTGTTTTGTCAAACTTTAAAAAATATTTTCACATTCAATACAGACCGCTTAGTCAACATACCAAATATCAACGTTATATATTAAATACTTTTCGAATAAAAAATTGTTGAATAAACGTTTAGTAAAATGTAACATAGCTATAGTGCTAAAATAGTGTAAACAAGTTTTTCCATAAGGCATGATAAAATAAGGTCGAGTTCGTGTTTACGTGCGTTGAACTTTTGATTGAGTCTGCGCTTAGATCACCGTTACACATAAACGGACTGCATATGCGGGCACACTCATACCCTGAAGTATTCCCCCGATTGACGGCGAACGCCGCACATCTATTTTCAGCCGACTATATACACGCGGTGCTTCAAGTGTTTTGCCAATCAGTTGCCACAATAGATTTAGATTGTGTCAAATCGAGAAACATCAAGCAAATCATTTATATTAATTTTCCTTATATAAAAAGCTTATGAGTCGTGCAGGATATTATAACTGCCATTGCATAAAGAAAAATGCAAATTGAAGAAAACGTGTATGTCTGCGAATACCTGCATCAGCTTCCAGTGTTGCTGGACTCCCGCTAGTCAATTTGTTTACGCGTTCAAACTTTGTTGAAAAGGTTTATCTTTTCCCGATGGTATTTCGAAAACAAAACAGTCGATAATGCAGTTTTCTCCGGATACGAATGGCTAGAGTGTTTAGCAATGTTTAGCAATAACTATAACAATAATATAACAATATAACGATTACTATACAATTACTATAAATATAACTATAACTGTAACTATAACTATAACTATAATGATAACAATAACTATGACAATAACAATAACTATAGCAATAACAATAACAATAATATAATAATTACTATACAATTACTATAACTATAATTATAACAAAAATATAACAATATAACAACAAATATAAAAATAACTACAACCATAACAATAACTATAGCAATAACAATAACAATAATATAACAATTACTATACAATTACTATAACAACAAATATAACTATAACTATAACTATAATTATAACTATAACTATAACTATAACTATAATTATAACAAAAATATAACAATATAACAATAAATATAACAATAACTATAGCAATAACAATTTTTAATGTTTAGCAATAACCATTTTTAGCAATACACTCTTCGTTCGATGTGTCCAATCGTCGTAAAATGTGATACCCCAAAAGTTCGACGTTTACTCAACAGCATGTCGTTGTCGACTGAAGATCTACAGGGCACTACTGTGTTACCTTACAGGGACACTGCTAAATTCGTATTCCAAAAGTTATTACAGTCCATTTTGGAAAACGCGATGATAATTTGCTTATTTCTAATTGTCGAATTAATTTTTTGACGTGACAACGTCTTAAATTAGGTTGCGGCTCCGTGGCATGCACGGAAAAATATAACGCCCGCTCACGTCTGTTACAGTGAGTCATGACCGAGAGAGAGGCACGCCGGACCGCTGAATGCCGTCTCTCTCCCACTCAAGCATAATCGGTGCGCTGCGCGCGCAGCATTCGAGAATTAGGCGCGTTTAATCGGTGCGTGCTTGCGTCTCTGTCCTTCTCGTGCGTTCTTGGTGTTGGAGCAAAAGAAAGAAAGCGTCATAATACAAGTTCACACGTGTGGTTAAAGTATCGTCAGCTGTGTCTGTAGTGATTGTGGAGTGATTAGATTCGTCATTTACAACAACTACAACAATAAAGGTAAATAATTGTACACTGATATTCCATTATCATAAACTATGATTGATTGATTAATTGTTAGAATAATCTAAGAAACTGAGTTTATAGGTTATGTCTTACTATTGATAAATGTTAGTGTTAAGTAAACAATTAGTTTAAATCATTCCGCAATCAATCGTAATTCAGTCGATGTAGAAAAAATACTCGGTGCTGTATATATTCATCCAGGAACTAGTGTACAGGACATTGGAATGTTACTATGGCAAGGACTTGGCCCGTACGTTCACAACAGCCAGTACGTGCCACCGTTTCTGCAAGTTGATTCTAATACACCGATTCTGATGTGTGGTGATTTCAACCAAAACGTGAGGACTGACGAATCGTTTCTCAATTTCATGAAAGATACGTATAATCTGGAATGCGTTTCAGACGTTTCTAAGTCAACTACGTTGAAAGGAACAACCATCGACTTGACTTTCGCAAGACACATTACAGCAGAAACACTTCCTTTCATTTCATATTTCTCTTATCATCGTCCAATCCTCAACAGAATCACTCAGATAAGAAATAGTTAAGGTATATATGTAAAAAATGTTCAAGTAAATCAAATATATTTCTGTAATTAAAATGTGCAATTGTTATTTTTATTTAAATCCTTGTTCCCACTGTGCGAATAGATCATATTCAAATCAACAAATATTTTATTTAAATCCTTGTTCCCACTGTGCGAATAGATCATATTCAAATCAACAAATATTATACCAGGAAAAAGACGTTGTCACGTTCAAACTTCGCCCGTATACCGACTTTACAGACAACCAGTTTTTTGTTTATTCGAGACAGATTTATTTTTGCTGTTTTGCCATCCCCCCACATAAAATGTACACAACTAGATTCCGAAAATAGCACGACTTGCTCGACCGAACTCTTGAATTGAAATGTCAGAGTAGGCATAAAGGCTACGCTGAGGAAAAGAATCGTTGAATGTGCAAAATGCATTTTGTTGTCTCGAAATTTCGTTGGCTTAAGAGTTTGCTCAGACATGCTAAATAAACTACAGTTCACATCACTGTACTATTTTACCACCAACCAATACTGTTTTGTTATGCCAATCAAAAATCAAGTTGAACGTATTTAAAGATACATTTTGTTGAACCAACTGAATTTTGGATGGGGGAACAAATTTTTTTTTTTCAGTGCATAGTCGGCCTTTAGTCTTAAGTCTACAATTCGAATTTTGGACCACTATCCGAACAAGCACACTACTTCAAGCGGCCGAAATTGAAATTTTACTTTTCGAATTTTGGCCGGCCACTCACATTTGGCCTCACCGTCGCGTCGGGTGGATCGCTACGGTCGGTAAAGAAGATAACTTTACCTTACGCAACATCCCGTGCAGAAATTTTGACCGGGATACCCTATGTCCGATCAAATCCCGATCAGGATTTGTCATGGATTCCCCAAAACCGGTATCCCGGTTAGAATCCAACTTGCATCAGTATCGGCATATGTACGACGACCGTGGCATCATTTTGAAAATTTTGGCGTCACGTGTATTTTCTGTATTACTATTGAATTCCTATCTATAGATAGGAATTTCTGTCTATAGATTCCTATCTATAAAATTCCTATCTATAGATAGGAATTACACAGTAATACCGAAAATACACGTGATGCCAAAATTTTCAAAATTATGCCATCGTCGTCGTACATATTCCGATACTGATGCAAGTTGGATTCTAACCGGGATACCGGTTTTGGGGAATAAGTCTCTGTTTATACCCACCGACATGTCGGTGGGTATAAACATGTATTTAAGACAAATTGAAATCAAATTCAAAATGATTAGATTAAAATTTACACCAACCGTGAGTTCTTACGTATTGCGAGAGAAAATATTTCGTCGAGGCAAAGAAATTTTTGCAAAAAAAGTTGTGAGTTTCAAATTTTACATTATAAATATGAAAAAAATCACAAAATGAGTTGTGAATTTCCTCAAGTTGAAGAAAATAAAAATCGAATTCACGACAGTTATATTAAAATTTACACCACAAGTGCAAACGTATTTTGAGAGAAAACATTGTGTTGAGGCAAAGAAATGTTCGCACAAAAAGTTATGTGCAAAAATGTCTTTGCCTCGAGGCAATGTTTTCTCTCAAAATACGTACGAACTCACTTTTGGCGCAAATTTTAATCTAATCATTTTGAATTTGATTTTCATTTGTCTTAAATACGAAAAAATTCACAACTAATTTTGTGAATTTTTTTGTATTTATAATTTCTTGTCAATACATTTGCATTCACAGATTTTGATGTGAATTTTTTTTAATTCATATCAAAATCTCGCGATCTGCCATTTGAATCTTTGGACAAATTTTTTTTTATTGATAGTTTAATGCACCAAAACTTTATAAATGTTATTTATTTTTATAATAAATTTAACATGTCATAATTCCATTTTTGACATTTTATATCAGCCTGTAGTCATCCGTGATCCTTCCCAGATTCCTCAATGATTCCATGGGGAATTTATTTAGAGTCATTAAAGGATCCGTTTCTGGATCCCTAATGGAATCCAGTTTACGGATCTTACATTTAGTCTTCGAATCTGATCCGATATCGGACTAGATCCCGACTGGGAGCCCGGGATACAAGTCAGAATCCAGCTGTATCCCTGCCAAAATTTCTGCACGGTATATCCCGAGCTTGCGATGTTTTTTTGGTCTCATCTAGTAGGCACAGATAAATTCAGTTACTCTTGATCCTTTCGTGTGCTTGTTTTTTTTTGACAGAATATGGTGTGCCTATCTCGTTGGACAAACGACAAAATATCGGTTTCGAATTTAAGAAAGTCGACTGGTATGTGATAGAAGTAACACGGTCGGTTTACGGAGCTTATAAACAACGAAGTGCGTGCATCATGGGTGCGTCAGTGGAATCGAGGTAATTTCATCAAGTTTATAGGCAATTATGAAACATCACAATTGAGAAGCTGGCGAATAAAACCGAACTTGTCCGCACTACGGCCAATATTTTTTTATTTCAATTTTTCGTCATTTTCACGCACACCTTTATTAGCTCCCGAAATATTTTGAATCAAATTTGGCCCTAAACACGTCAAAAATTGGTCAAAAACTGCCTTTTCGAGCAAAAACATAGTTTTTAGGCACAAAAAAAAAAGAAAAAACGTAATTAAAAATATTTGACGTAGTGTGAACAAGTCCGGTTTTGTTCGCTAGCTCCTCAATTATTACCGAATAATTTAGCTGTAATTTTGAATAGTGAAAACTCACACATTTTCCTGAAAATTAAATCGATCGACAAAAAATACACTCTCAGTACAACAGCATCAATTTTACCATTGGTTTGAAAACATCACTTCACTTTCATATCGATTTATAAAGTGAGAAAAAAAATCGTAATTGCAAACAAAAATATAATTAGTTTTTATTTTATTTTTAAAAATTAATTTATTAAAATTGTTCTATCGTACAGGGGATTTCTCTTTTACGTGCCCAACTTATTAAATTTCCGTTTTTCGGAAAGTATCATTACTATTATTTTGTGATTTTTTACCATTACTATTATTATTATAAGATATGAATAATTGTGATTTCAGATTTAAAAAAAAAAACTTGTTATTAGCCAATTGTAGAATCGCCACGAAAATTAAAACGATAAAAAATTTGTTTCTTTTTTCAATTGATCTATCGATATAAAACTGTAATTATTCATTTCTGGTTTTTTTTTATTATTCGGCTTTTCATATTATGATCACACCTGGTTTTGTTTTTTCATCATTCACAAGCAAGTGCTACTGATAATACTTGATTGCACAAACGCTACAGTTGTATAAAAAATTTCAGTGCTACGTCTCAGCGGCACTGGCTCAGTATCTGAGTACAAGTATGAAGATAGATAGAGAGGAGGGGACAGGGAGCGACAGCGAGGGATAGTGAGGAAGTGAATCTTGAATGAGAGAACTCATGTTTTACAAAACCAACCTGAATAACTGATAAACATCCAGAATATCGCAGAACACCTTTTATTCACCATTATTTAAACAGGAGAGAGATTTATTATTCTGCACGTCTGAATACACCACCTGCCTACGCCGATACAGATGCTATTTTCGAGATAAGGCAACAAAAGTACCGAGCCACTTGCCAACAATTGTCAATGCGAGGGAACATTCATCTATCCATTGCTCATGGGGAGATACCTTTTGGCGAGGAAAAAATAGCTGATTTTCATGATTTTTTTTGAAAGTAAGATTTCTCACCATTTTCGAGACCCAGAGTTTTAAAAAATCTTTAATAATGGCGGAGGTATGGTATAAAACCAACTAAGATTTTTCTCTTATCAAGGGACTATACCAGTGTGACGCTTACAAAAAATCGATTATTTCGTTGTTGTCTTTTTCGACAGTTTATACCTTCAAGAATGTCATTATCATTGATATAATTTATATCAATATCATTTTATCTTGCAAAAATCGAGAGTTTGTTTGGGTTTGTTTGGGTTTGTATTATACTTTCAGATTTTTATACTACAGAATTTTATACTTTCAAGATTTTTATACTTTTAAGAATATGAAATGATATTTTTCAAATTTGCTATCATTGTAACTCAAAGAGCAATTATCCGCTTGACTTGAAATATAAACTGAGTACTCTTGAATATATTTACTCTACAATGATGTAGGATATTTTTGATTGGATGAAAATTGACGATTTGGCATTGAAAAAAAACCGACCATTTTATAGGCAAGAAAACAGACTTTTTTTTTCATAATTACGCCATTTTGTTAGATTTTGATATTTTTCGAAAATCCTACGTCATTGTACAGGAAATACCTTCCAGTTTAACGACATTTTTTTCCTTTTTCGGATTCAACTAGTCAATCGGCCGGAATCATGTCAGCAGTGGAGGAACTTTTTTTTTGCGCCTCCGAAGGCAGCGCTATGTCGCTTGGATCTCAATATATTTCCATGGAAAAATTATGTATGTCAAATATAGCCAAATATATTCTTAATTTTCCGAAACCTTTAATTGAGTACTTTACTTCCAAAAAATTCACGAAAATCACTCAAATGTTCAGAGTTCACACTGGTATAGCCCCTTAACACCCATACGCAGAATATGAACCAAGAAAAAGTGAGAAATATGAAAAATCGATTAAATGCTACGCTTTGAAACAAAAAAATTGAATTTGCCGAAAAATGGCTGCATTTTGCAATAATTTTTATTTTTATTTTTAAAAACATTAAAAATAAGTTTTAGACAATAAGGTTAGAAAGTTTTATACCAAATTTCGTCAGAATCGGTCGATTAGTTTTTTAGCTATATCTCCCCCATTTTTAAGGATTAGTTTAAAAAACCATCTAACAGCCAAAAGTACTAATAAAAAATACCCTAAGTCTCAAAAATGGTGAAGAAATCTTTCGTTAAAAAAAAAATTATGAAAATCAGCAAATTTTTTCTTGCCTAAAGGTATCTCCCCCTTAACCATTCTATGACACACTTATCTTCGGCTACGACTTTGACACACTGGGTCAATTTGACCCGGATAGTACTTCATCCACCTGCCCCTAACAACCCAGCGGTCGGTCTTATGTGAAAAAAACCGGGATACACTTTAAACATTTCTTAATATGTCTGCACAATTAAAATTCGAAAAGTATAAAATTGAATTGTTCTAAAAAATTATTGAAAAATTTCAGTTTTAGGAATGTTTGCATTTTATTTTAATTTCGTCCGGGTCAAAATAATCCAGTGTGTCAAGGAAGGGTCAAAGCATCGATTTTTTGTACTTATACAAAAACGGAGTTTTGACATTGCAAAAACAATCTGTGCAATTCTCCCGGTGCTAGAAATACCTGCATCGCAAAACTTCGGATATCATACTTACGAGAAAAGGTTGCGAGATCGCTCCCTCCGATTTCCATTTGGCATGCTCGTAGAATGGACAAAAGTAGGCGACACGTATTTTTTTTACATCTGCGAAACCCGATTTTTAGGGGTTGAAACGCACCCTCGAAAATAGGGGTGTTTTTCGTTTTTCGTCGATAACGTTTTAACGGTACGAGGTATGAAAAAATTCGAATTACAGCAATTTTTATTTTTTCGTGTACTATACATTGGAGATGAGAACGATAACGTTATCGATGAAAAACGAAAAACACCCCTATTTTCGAGGGTGCGTTTCACCCCTTAAAAATCGGTTGCCGAAGATATAAAAAAATACGTGTCGCTTATTTTTACCCATTCTAAAAGTATGCCAAATTTCATCGAAATCGGAAGGATGACGTACCTAAGAAAGACCCACGGACCAACGTAGATTGAAAACATTTTTGATAGACATCGCTTTTTCAATAAATAGCATGAAAAAAATTAGAAACTTGCTCACTGCTTTATTATTTCATTTCGGTCACAAGTCTTCCTCCAGAAGCAAATTGGTGTCTCGAAATTGGACCATGTCAGCAAGATTGCCGCGGCCCAATTCCTTTATTCCCTCGCACAAAACGTCATTGTGCGGAAAGTCAGTAGTCATTCCGCCGTGTTATCTGTGGCATTCGCTACCTGAGAGTGCAACCAGTGCTCCCTTCAATGAAACTTTCAAGACAAAATTTCATGTTTACTTACTCGAGGGTGAGTGCAACGCTTTTACCGCATCTCAAAGCATGCTGGCAGCATCACTTTGTTTTGATGAGGTTGAAGTTGTGACGTTGAAGTGTGCATCGTTATGATATTGAAGTTTGCATCGCTGTAATGCAACGAAAATATATTTTTCTCGTATGCACGTATTTTTTCTAGCACATTTAGGCTACGAAAGTGACTAAAACATTTTCGAGAATCCTTATTAACAATTCATGGGAAAAAGCTGCAAAAAAATTTAGACAATAACGAAAATGAAGAAATGAAAAAAGGAAACGATTTTTCTTTGCAATGCAGTGATGCAAACTTCAATACTATGCATCGTTGGAATGCAACGATTTGTTTGTTCGTTTATCATTTATTTATTTGTTTGCTTGTCCAAAGCAATTTTTTCCAAATTGAGGTCGTGAATCTCTAATAAGAGTACGTAAAAACGTTTGGCCGATTTTCACTGACAAAAAAATTGAACAATTAAAAAGAATTGATATTCGTTGCGTTCTAACGATGCAAACTTCAAGATCATTTGAAATTTGCATGCAATTTAATGCGTTAACCTCTTGGAAATAGAATAAAATAAAATGATTTTATTCAAGAAATAGAATAAAATAACATTATTTTATACTAGACATAGTTAAATGTCTTAATTATTTAAAATAGGTATTTTAAATATTTAAACACCAATAATTGATATATATATACACTACCGGCGGAAAGTTTCCGGACAAGAGTTGGAAAAAGTGCCCGAACGGTTCTTTATGCCATTTCGCCGGTAGTTGGGCTAGGCCAATTTGACCAACGGCATTTTAAAGAGGGGGGATTTACCTACATTTTGGCTTATGAAAAAAATTTTTACGATTTTTTTTACACTTGGCACCCAGTTTTGAAAACGACAATTTTTTGTCATTTTTTTGTTGTTTTGTGAGTGCACCCCGTTTACAGTAAAAATCTTTTTTATGCATTCCTCCTATTAAAATCATAAAAGGGGAAGCCTAAGCTTCAATTTCGTTTTGTAGAAACATTTTTGCGATTTTTTTTCCCAAAAATATTTCGTTTTTTCGATAAAAATATACAATATGAAAATTGCTCCGGAGTACGAAAACGACGAGGTTTACAACAAAACCTCAAGACGGTAAAAACTTGCGTTACTTTTTGTTGAGTTCATGAGAATTTTTTAAGATTTTTTTGCGAAATTTTTTTAAAATTTATTTCCGGTCGGAACTCGATTGATCTCAACACAATGATAATAACATAATTAATTTTTTTATTTACATATTATACTTTGGTCTCGTCGAAAAAACCTCCTCTCGCTGACAGCACGCTCTTTACCACACGCAGCATCCTCTCCACAAGTTTTTCGAATGTCTCTCGGGGTGTTTCTTTCCATGATTTTTGTAGGGATTCCCATAGCTTTTCGGCGGATGAATGCGTGACCTTGCGCACTTGCCGATCGATTTCATCCCACAGCAGCTCTATGGGATTGAGATCGGGAAATTGAGGAGGCCATTGCATAATTTGAAGCTCCCCACTTTTTTGCTTCGTTTCAAGATATTTCGAGCAGAATTTTGAAGTATGTTTCGGGTCGTTGTCTTGTTGAAAAACGAACCCCCTTCCGATGAGTCGCTTTCCAGAAGGAACGGCATGGTTTTTCAGAATCGCGTGATATCCTTTTTGGTCCAGGATTCCTTTGACTCGGTAGAGGTCCCCCGCACCAGCATACGAAAAAGATCCCCACACCATTACAGAACCGCCGCCGTGTTTAACGGTTGGAATTACGCAATCAGGATGCATTTTCTCGTTAGCTGAGCGACGAACGAAAACTCGACGTTTTCCTCCAAATATTTCAAATTTGGATTCGTCGGTCCACAACACCCGTTTCCAATCTTCGATCGTCCAATTCTTGTGCCTGCGTGCGCAATTCAATCGCTTCTCTTTGTTTCCACGGCGCAAGCGTGGCTCTTTCGTTGCGACTCTTCCGTATAATTGTGCGCTGCGCAAGCGTTGTTTAATCGTCGTAATTGAAATGTTTTTTCCACGACTTTCGACAAACTGCGCTTGGATGTTTGCCGCCGTGAGTTTTCGATTCCTTTTAGACATCACAATTATTGATTGGTCTTCCGCTTTGGAAGTAACAGGAGGCCTCCCGGTACGATTTTTATCGCGGTTCGATTGTGTTTCTCTGAAGCGTTTTATAGCATCCCCAACGGTTGATTTGGGTATTTTCAATCGATTTGCAATGTAGCGAATTTTGAACCCTTCATTGCAAAGAGCAAGGATTTCGATGCTTAAATTGGGTCGACGACCCATTTTTTTCTTAAAAATAAAAATAAAATTAACTCTAAGAAGTCGAAAATTTTATTTAATTAACCGTCAATAAATTAATAGTTAAACACACTTCAAATTCAATATATTATTCGACACGATACGACAGGAAAAGCTAACGCGAACGTTTTTTCGATGCTTGCCGAAGAAGTACTGAGTCGAAATAATTTTTGAATATTTTTTCATTGTAACACGTAAAGAGTGCGTGGACGTTTCTCCCACTCTTTGTTTTCCTCTTGTTTTCGAAGTAGAGTAGTCAGCGAACATAGCGAATCTCGCGACGGAGTGTCTGTCCTTGTTCCTTGTTTATTTTTTCGCGAGGTTCGCATTGTCGAGCGTTCGCGAGCGTTCGCTTTGTCGTATAGGTGAGCGATATATTTTTTTTTTACTACTCTACAAAGAGTGGGAGAAACGTTCACGCACTCTTTACGTGTTACAATGAAAAAATATTCAAAAATTATTTAGACTCAGTACTTCTGTGGCAAGCATCGAAAAAACGTTCGCGTTAGATTTTCCCGTCGTATCGGGTCGAATAATATATTGAATTTGAAGTGTGTTTAACTATTAATTTATTGACGGTTAATTAAATAAAATTTTTGACCTCATTAGAGTTTTTTTTTTGAAGAAGAAAATGGGTCGTCGACCGCAATATAAGCATCAAAAAGCGTGCATCAATCCTTGCACTTTGCAATGAAGGGTTCAAAATTCGCTACATTGCAAATCGATTGAAAATATCCAAATCAACCGTTGGGGATGCTATAAAACGTTTCAGAGAGACACAATCGAACCGCGATAAAAATCATTCCGGGAGGCCTCCTGTTACTTCCAAAGCGGAAGACTAATCAATAATTGTGACGTCTAAAAGGAATCGAAAACTCACGGCGGCAAACATCCAAGCGCAGTTTGTCGAACGTCGTGGAAAAAACATTTCAATTACGACGATTAAGAGCGTGCTGTCAGCGAGAGGAGGTTTTTTCGACGAGACCAAAGTATAATATGTAAATAAAAAAATTAATTATATTATTATCATGGTGTTGAGATCAATCGAGTTCCGACCGGAAATAAATTTTAAAAAAATTTCGCAAAAAAAATCTGAAAAAATTCTCATGAACTCAACAAAAAGTAACGCAACTTTTTACCGTCTTGAGGTTTTGTTGTAAACCTCGTCGTTTTCGTACTCCGGAGCAATTTTCATATTGTATATTTTTATCAAAAAAACGAAATATTTTTGGGAAAAAAAATCGCAAAAATTTTTCTACAAAACGAAATTGAAGCTTAGGCTTCCCCTTTTATGATTTTAATAGGAGAAATGCATAAAAAAGATTTTTACTGTAAACGGGGTCCACTCACAAAACAACAAAAAAACGACAAAAAATTGTCGTTTTCAAAACTGGGTGCCAAGTGTAAAAAAAATCGTAAACATTTTTTTGATAAGCCAAAATGTAGATAAATCCCCCCTCTTTAAAATGCCGTTGGTCAAATTGGCCTAGCCCAACTACCGGCGAAATGGCATAAAGAACCGTTCGGGCACTTTTTCCAACTCTTGTCCGGAAACTTTCCGCCGGTAGTGTATATGCGTATATATATACATATATATAAATTATTGGCATTTAAATATTTAAAATGACAAATTACTTCTTTTTGGAGTCGGTGCCAGCCAACGTTACGGAAGAAACGAGATTGCCAATTTAAAAAAGACTGTAGATCGTATATTTCATAAATTTTTCTTCGCCTCCTCTTCTTCAGCGAAAAATGTGACAATATTGGCAATTGGCTGGTACCGACTCCAAAAATAAGTCATTTGGTATTGTAAATATTTAAAAAACAATAATTGTATTTATATATTTTCATTATTAGCTTACAGCAGGGGTATACAAAGTTTTTTTAGCTATCATCACCCCATATGGTTTCGGTTTGGTACTACCTAAGAACGAAGACAGAATAAAAGCATAACCTAATTGAATATCTAGTTTCTCGCATCCTTTCTTTTTAGTTATATTGAGATTACCTATTCTGATTTTCAAATCATGTTTTGCGTTACAGCATGTTTATGCATTCTTCTATTCCTAGCCTTGCCGCACTCTTATGTTTTTACACTATTTTTATTAAACTAATATAGAATCTCTGTTTATCCTTATGGAGTTTTTTATATCGATTTTTTCTTCATCTGTCTAATTTCATTTTCCCGACGGATCTCTAGGGCATAATAAACATTATCAATCGATAGATGCCTGCCCCCTTCCCCTTGCCGGCATCTTGTAAAGGTGCAACTGGCTGAGAATTTTTTTCATATTATTTCCGAGATATGGCTTCATGCACAGATTTCCAATGACCTAATTCGATCGGAGAAGTATCATCTCATTCGCAACGAACAGGAGGCAAAGCGGGGGGTGGATGTAGCCTGCTATATAAACGAATCACTTTATGCACAAGTTCTAACGGCGTCTCCCTCGCACTTCACAAACCAGCCAGAGTATATTCTAATGGATATTCGATACCTTGCTATAAATTCTCTTCTTTTTGCTGCCGTTTATCGACAAGCGGAGGGGGCATTGTTTAAGTAATCAACTGGTGATATAAATAAGTATTCAATGACGTATAGTTATAGAAAAAGATGTTAACTGTTGTTTGTCAGGGTCGAGTTTTGGAGCCCCATCCCTTAACATATTGAAGTTTGCATCGTTCGAATGCGCCGCAATTTTTTTTATATTTTCGTTTTTTTTTCCTACATTTTTATTGCTATCCAAAATCATTTTTTATAGATTTAGCTTGTAGGCTTCTAATAAAGATTTTTTTTAAGTTTACATTAGTTTTGATTCGCCAACGAAAAAAAAATGGCAGAAAAAATGTTATTTTCATTGCGTTCCATCGATGCAAACTTTAATATCATCATCTCTTTTAGCGAATTTTTTATTGTTATGAGTCGTTATGATATTGAAGTTTTCGTCGTTGGAAGATAACGATTTTTTTATTGCAATTTTTTTGGCAGTTCAAAGCTACAGCGAACTTTTTTAAAGATCCTCATTAGAGACCCACAACCTTAATTTCTCAAAAAATATTTTAGATGCCGGGGCCGGGTTGAAATTTCGAACTTTGAATTATCAGAACGCTCAGAACTCCAAAAAAATTTTATACGAAAGACCAAAACTCCAGAAATCTGAACACCGTCAAAATAATTCGGCTATTAAAGTTTTAAAAGTTTCAAAATTTTCCATAAATCGACGAGTTTTTTCAAGATTTTTTTTTAATGAGAAGTGATTTTGCTTTAATTAAAAAAAATTCTACACAATGTTATACGTTCTACGTAGAACGTGTAACACTGTCAAAGCTTGCACGTCAAAGCTGCAGCGAACTTTTTTTAAGATCCTCATTAGAGACCTACGACCTAAAATTATCAAAAAACATTTTGGGTGGTAATAAAAATGGAGAAACAGGGAAAATATGAATTTTCGTTTGTATTCCAACGATGGAAACTTCAATAGTATGTTTTCTCCCAAATGACTTATGCATGCTCAAAATACCTTATAGGAGAGAGCAAAAAGATCAGGCAGCATACTCAACACAGTCGTTTAGCTTGAAAAAAAAGGTAAATTTCTCATTTTACAAATTAAAATTCCACAGATGTCCATTCCCATGACATTTGGATTTCACGAAATTGGAGTTTGCATCGTTGGAATGCAATGCATTGTTTACGCAAATTTCTTTCACCAGTCTAAAGCTACCAAAAAGCTCAAACATTTTTGAAGATTTTTATTTGAAAATATACAATTTAAGGAGGTTGGAGCGTTAGTCGCAATCCAAGGTGAAATTTAATAAAAAAAAATACATGTTATTGTTTACACTATCTTACGAATTTTTTTAACTTTTTTCACCCCCAAACACCAGAGATAAAAAATAGTTTAATGTATGTAATTTAACATGCGGTTAGCTGGGCAAGACTTTCACACTAAAGGTTATGTAATTTTTATTGTTATTCAGCACCAAGATACACCATTTCTAACAACGGATTAACGCAAACTGAACCTTTGTGAACATTTAGTAAAAAATCCTCATCTTGCCCATCGTAAATCATGGGCTAATAATCTCGTGACGTAAATATGCACAGGCATAATTATGAATTACTCAAAATTTCATTGTGAATTGTATAAAACATTCGTTGTCGTAGTTTTTTCATAATAATCATCGATAATGTTATGCTTTTTCGAGTTGGTAGTAACACAAAAGTTTTTCTACTTTACATATATAAAAATTAGCATATGTAGAATAAATCTGTACCTCGTTTGCATTTTTTGAGGTTCATTGAAAAAAAAATGAATAAACCGTCATTTCACTCAACTGAATCGCTCCAATCTCCTTAAGGGGGGATTGTCTTTTTTTCGCAAAATTTACCGCTTTTTGGGAATTTTTTTGTGAAGAAAGTATACAACGGAAAACTTGTGAAACTTGGCATATAGTTTTATTGATCTGTTTACTACATACAAAAAATTTTTTAAACAATTTCATCAAAGAATCCGCCTCCCGCCCCCCTCGACGCGCGATGGTCCTTTTTTGATGGTGTGCACGATTACAGCCTTCACGTTCATCCTGCAACAAAAACCCAAAAAGCATTTTACTTTAGACATATATAGCTATCGTTCGATGAAGGGGAAAAAAATGACGATTTGGTGACGTTTTGAACTTGAAGTATCGATTTTTCGAAAAAAATTGATCGATTTTTTGTTATAAATAAAAAACTATTAAACGTATTGCTTTTTTGCTTCATCAAACGATAAAAGGATGTCAGCTGAGAATTCTGTCCAAATTTGAAGGCAATCGGTTGAATAGTTTTGGAGAAATCGTGCACACCATCAAAAAAGGACCATCGCGCGTCGAGGGGGGTGGGAGGCGGATTTTTTGATGAAATTGTTTAAAAATTTTTTTGTATGTAGTAAACAGATCAATAAAACTATATGCCAAGTTTTACAAGTTTTCCGTTGTATACTTTCTTCACAAAAAAATTCCCAAAAAGCGGTAAATTTTGCGAAAAAAAAAGACAATCCCCCCTTAAGTGAACAGAAAAATGATTTTGCACAATAATAAAATCAAGACTATAAAAAAGAATTTTCGTTGCATTCGAACGATGCAAACTCCAACATAATTGAATATTCCTTGTTTCTTTAAGGGCGGGGTAAAGTATTAAAAAATTTTTTCATTTTTTTTTCATTTTTTAAACGAGTGCATAATATATCAAGAATATTGTGTTAAAATTTCAAGTCGATCGGAGTAAAATTGACGAAGTTATGAGTATTTGAGCGTCTATTGCTCCATGCCGTTCTCTTCTCTTCTGCGTTTTTCAAACCGTTTTTCTGAGACTTGTCATATTTGAAGTCCGTGTGCACGATAACTCAAAATCTACTGGACCAATCGCTTTGAAATTTTGCACAGTACTTCTTCACATAATTCACCAGGTATTGTCGAGAGCTTTTTTGTTTTTTTTTTTTAATAATTACTAATTTTTCAACAACAAATTAGCCGATTTTTTTAGCGAAAATCGTGTTTTTGGCTCCCAAGTGCTACGAAAAATCGAAAAATCGAAAAAAAAAAAATCCTCCCGTCATTACCTCGAGAAACATCTCCTTTAACAAATGCATTTTGATTTTTTTGTTTCAAATGATTCTGTTGCGAGTTATGGTGCACACCGCAAATCAACTTTTTTTCGAGGCGCCTCCGGGGTTTAATTTTCACTCGCTCAATTTTGAATATTTTGCAATGCAAATTTAGGAGAATGTTGTTCAAATATTACTTTATTATATGTAAATTTTTCAATAAACGAACACTATTCGTTACGCCAAAAAAAAATCTCAAAAACATGCCTTTTTTTCGCCGAATTAACTTTACCCCGCCGTTAATTGGCCCATTAGTTGATTATAACTGCTGTCTCGTTCCCATGGATGTCACAGCTGGAACCATTCGCGCGACTTACACATTGCTGTACAATATTTATCTTTACCCTCCATTGCGATGAGCACATCATACGACGTGGTAGAAAATTAGGCTGGCTAATAGCTAAATGTAGAAGGTTGTACTTCCTTGGCGTCATAGTTCATAAGTTTTCACGTACTGATGCCCCACATTGCCTGCGTGAGCAGTTCGTGCGACCTGCTCCAACGTCATGCTCTACGCGCAGTTCGTTGGGACCGAGTGAGCTCTTTGTTCCATCTTGCCGTACCACCACTTACCAAAAAGCGTTTTATGTCGCAGCTGGCTATTTTTGGAACTGATTGCCCTACGCCATTACATCTTCGCGTTCGTTGGTGCTTTTCAAACAACGCCGTCTTGCTCATCTGTTTGAGGGTGATGCGATGATATTGACGTTTGCATCGTTGGAACGCAACGATGATTTTTTTTCTAATTGCCAATTTCGTTTTTTGGCAAATCAAGCTACAGCAAACTTTTTGCAGATCCTCATTGGAGACCTTTAACCCAAATCCTCCAAATATGATTTTGAATAGCAATGAAAATGTAGAAAAGCAAAAAAAAATAATTTTCGATGCATTCCAACGATGCAAAATTCTACAACGTTAGGATGCGGATTGGTATTCCACGGAGTATGGATGCGTGAGCGATGAATTTGTGGCTAAACTTGTGTATTTTAGGTCCCGTTATGAGTGGATAATCCTGCAACCGGAATTTCAGTTTAGTACAAGTCCCATGGTTTTCGAGATAAAAACCATCTGCTTTTTCCATTTCTACAAATAATAACTTTTTTGACCCGGTTTTTTAAAATTACTCTTGATAATTTGTTTTGTCTGGAAAAGTCTTCTTTTTAACCTTAAGGGGTTACGTGGGTTTGAAAATATCTAAAAATTCTATAAAATAAAATATTACTTTATTTAATTTCAATTACTATTGAATAATACTATTAATACTAGTATATACTATTAATAATAAATACTTTAATACTATAATAGTATTATAATACTATTTTTATAATACTATAAATAGTAATTTATTAAATTACTATCAGTAATATAATATAATTAATAATAAATATGTATTATAAATATATACAATTATTTGACAATTTTTTAGGCAAATTTTTCACTTACCAAAAATTTGCCTAAAAATCGTCAGATAATTGTTAATAACAAATGAACTATGCAATATTAAAAGAAAAATCCTACATACTTCCATAAACAATGTATTTTTCAAGATATATTCAACATTTCAAGTGAATCGGTTGAAAATTGTCTGAGTTATGTTTTTAGCCAACTTAAAAAATGCAGTTTCGAGATAAACCGCTGCACAGCCGCCATTTTGAAATTGATCGTTCTTTTTCGGCCTCTAGAGTGACCTAACCCCTTAAAGCGATTTGCAATAGACTCGATTTGCCGAAAAAACAATAGAAATTAGAAAAAAAAAATTTTCATTGCGTTCCAACCATGCATACTTCAGAATGTGAATTGGGTATTACGAAAAAAAAAATCCGTTGAATTCCAACGATGCAAACTTCAGTTTGAGTTTCTATTAGAATTATTTCTTTACTGCATTAACCCTCTTTCGTTTTATTTTTTTATTGTATTTCTCTATTTTTGAAATCACAACGGAGAGAACAAATGTTTGTTCAATCTGCATTATTATTAATTATCCCGACAGTCTTTGGACCAGGGTATAATAAGCTCAATCAATCAATTGATTGATCGATTGATTTCGCCTCCCGCTCTCCAAGCCTGTGCCGCTATCTCTCCGTGCATGAATCAATAGATCTGATTAATGTCAGATGGATGCCGTGTCAGTTGTCGGTCGAGTCGAACATTTGCACTTGTGACTATGACGGGATAATCCTGGTATCGGGAAGTTCACCTGGTACGACCGAGCCTGAACCCTTCAAGACTGTCCTCTATGCCGCAGCTCAGATCGATTCGGCGCTTGGAACGATCGGTGCTGTATTGCCGATTAATCTACCGGCTAAAAGACTCGTATACAGTCCAACCGGTCCTCTCAACATGGACTACGACGACGTTCGAAGCTTTGCTGAAGCAGCTACACGAGGCATCGAAAGGTATACTACTATTCACAGGACTAACAATTTCATCCGTTATAATTTCATTCTGTTTTCCATTAGGGGAGACTTTGTCCTTGGAGTGCCATATTTCAGGTGTTTACATTTTATTTTTTTTTAAAGGAAACGAGTAAAGCTTTTTGAGTGCGGTTTTTTCTTGCTTTTATTCATGATATACAGAACGTTAAAAAATTCTTTTTTGAAAAAAAAAAAACCAAAATGGCGGCCGTTGCAGCTCCGCGAAAACAGGTCCTCAAATCGCGGGACGTAAACGGCTGACATCACTGCCCCCTCTTTGTTGATCTGAAACACAATTTCAAAGCATGTTATCAATCTGTGACCCTTTGGTCATGGAATGACGGATGGGTTTTTCGTTTAGTACAAATTTCGAAAAATGGCGGCAATTTAAAAAAAATCGAATTTTCGCGTTTTTTCTCGCATAAAAAGATAAATAATAAATGCAAAAATGTATCTATCGAAAAAACGATCCGTCATTCCGTGAAGACATATTTTCTGAGTATGCTCTCCAAATTTCAGGTCGATATGTTAATTACAGCGGTCAGGAGAATGTCAGCCATTTTTAAAAACGTGTTTTCGACAAAAAACGCGTTTAAAGTTTTGTAATGTGTCTACACAAACGTGTTTATAATTCCCGCTAATCGGCAATGCCTGGTCCATAGAGGCATCCCTCCTCTTCTTCTAGCTGCTCATGTTGAGCCGCTAACATCTCCCGCTAAATTTCAAGGACAAAGTCTCCGTTAGCCTCGATAAGTATCGTCAACCGCGTAATCAAACGAAAACACTATTACAAGTCACGTGATATTGATGAGCAAGCCTTCGTCACAAAAGTAATCGTAGGTTTTGTGCAGATACTATTAAGGGGGGAGATACCTTTGGGCGAGGAAAAAAACGGCTGATTTTCATGATTTTTTTTAAAGAAATGATTTCTTTAACATTTTTGATACTTAGGGTATGTTTTATTACCACTGCTGTTCCATGGTATTTTTTTTTATTAATTTAAAAAATGGCACAGGCTTGGCACGGTCTTCTAAATGGCTGATTTTCATTATTTTTTTTAAAGAAAGGATTTCTTTAACATTTTTGATACTTAGGGTATGTTTTATTACCACTGCTGTTCCATGGTATTTTTTTTATTAATTTAAAAAATGGCTCAGGCTTGGCACGGTCTTCTAAACGGGCTGCGGCGGATGTTGTCAGACGGTGTGACACGTAGCGTCGGTGGGATTAATCTGAAAAAAAACCAACAAAGATTTTTCTTTCATTAACACTCATACGCAGAATATGAACCAAGAAAAAGCGAGAAATGTTGAAAATCGATGAAATGGTACGCTCTGAAACAAAAAGATAGAATTTTCCGAGAAAAATGGCTACATTTTGCAATGAAAAATACTTTTTTAAAGGAAGGAGTAACTGCCCATTTTCCACCGTTATCTTTGGATTTTTTTTTTAATGAAAGGAATAAAATACATGGTCAAAAGCACTTTCAGGCTTTATTAGGTATATATTGAAGTATGTAAAAAAAATATTTGTCAAAAGAATACATAATAAGCATTCATAATCCATGGAATACCAATCCGCATCCTGATGTTGTTGAATTTTGCATACTTGGAATGCAACAAAAATTCTTTTTTTTTTTCATTATAGTTTTCTTACATTTGTATTGCTATTCAAAAATAATATTTGATGGATTTGGGTTGTACGTCTCTAATGAGAATCTTTAACAATTTTTAAAGTCGACGGCGGACACTTAAGTGATGATCTTTGTAAGTCTCAAAAAATAGTGAAGAAATTTTTCCTTAAAGCAAAAATTATGATAAGCAGAAAAAAAAATTCTCGCCTAAACGTATCTCCCCCCTTAGAAAATTGATCTGTTTAAATTCGTGTTAAACAAAAAAAAAAAGTAAGTGCATCAACTAGCAACTAGAATAGTTTTTATTTTCAATCAGAGGTGTTGGAAATAACAACAAAAGTGCTTAGTTGGTACGATTCCGGTAAGTCTACTCTAAAGTGAAGGTACGCTTGTACGTCGGCTAAAGCGGGAGCCTGAATTAGAAGGTCCAAAAAAGCGTCTTTTCGGGAATTGTTTTAGAAGAGAAAAAATAAGTGAGCCCAGTAAACATTGAGGTACCTTTTCATCTATATTTGAAATGTTTCAACATGAATGAATGAATGACTGCAAATATATCAGCCTATTCCATGTGCGGAGCTCGTAATTCTTGACTGAATCAAAAATTCTATTGTCAAATATTTTTCTTCTGAGTGAATTAAGAAAAAGCTGAAAAAATCGTGAAATCATAACTTTTCTCAGGTTTGAAAAAAAATGTGTAAAAAAAACACTTTAAGGGGTTAGGCCACTTTAGAGGTCGAAAAAATAGGCTTTTTGGGGATTCTTTCAGAAAAAGTACAAAATTAATCGAGATTACAAAAAATATCATACATATCAGTGACTGTGTACAATAATTTTTTTGGTGCGATTAATTTCAAAATGGCGACTGTGCAGCGGTTTATCTCGAAACTGCATTTTTTAAGTTGGCTGAAAACATAACTCAGACAATTTTCAACCAATTCACTTGAAATGTTGAATATATCTTGAAAAATATACGTAATACATAGGATTTTTTTTATATTGCATAGTTCATTTGTTATTAACAATTATCTGACGCGATTTTTCACTTTCCAAAAATTTGCCTCAAAAATCGTCAGATAATTGTTAATGACAAATGAACTATGCAATATAAAAAAACCCTACGTACTTCCATAGACAATGTATTTTTCAAGATATATTCAATATTTCAAGAGAATCGGTTGAAAATTGTCTGAATTATGTTTCCGGCCAACTTAAAAAATGCAGTTTTGAGATAAACGCTGCACAGCTGCCATTTTGAAATTGATGGCTTCAAAAAAATTATCGTATACAGTCACTGATATGTACGATAAACACCCTTTTTGTAATCTCGATTTATTTTGCCGATTTTCTGAAAAAAAAAATCCCCAAAAAGTGTTAAAAAATGTATAAAAAAAACCGTCATCATGAAACAATAAATTACTGCAAATATATCAGCCTATTCCGTGTGCGTCTTGTCATTGCAGTCTCCAATCGGCGGAAAAGTTACAGCTCGTCATTCTCGACTAACATAAAATAAAAATACCAATAAATTGTTCAATTTTCATATATCTTTCTTCTGGGTGAATTAAGAAAACGCTGAAAAAATCGTGAAATTATAACTTTTCTCGGGTTTGAAAAAAAATGCGTTTAAGAAAAACACTTTAACATGCTATAAAAATGATTTAAAAAGACTTTTTCAACGACTGTTTAAGGGCGGGGTAAAGTATTAAATTTTTTTTTCATTTTTTTAAATTTTTTTAAATGAATGCATAATATATCAAGAATATTGTGTTAAAATTTCAAGTCGATCGGAGTAAAATTGACGAATTTATGATTATTTGAGCATCTATTGCTCCATGCCGTTCTCTTCTCTTCTGCGTTTTTCAAACCGTTTTTCTGAGACTTGTCATATTTGAAGTCCGTGTGCACGATAACTCGAAATCTACTGGACCAATCGCTTTGAAATTTTGCACAGTACTTCTTCACATAATTCACCAGGTATTGTCGAGAGCTTTTTTGTTTTTTTTTTAATAATTACTAATTTTTCAACAACAAATTAGCCGATTTTTTTAGCGAAAATCGGGTTTTTGGCTCCCAAGTGCTACGAAAAATCGAAAAATCGAAAAAAAAAAAATCCTCTCGTCATTACCTCGAGAAACATCTCCTTTAACA
Source organism: Ophion obscuratus (assembly GCA_964007375.1). NCBI lineage: Eukaryota > Metazoa > Arthropoda > Insecta > Hymenoptera > Ichneumonidae > Ophion > Ophion obscuratus. The sequence goes on along the minus strand of OZ023322.1, from coordinate 33,027,540 downwards.
AATGCATTTTGATTTTTTTGTTTCAAATGATTCTGTTGCGACTTATGGTGCACACCGCAAACCAACTTTTTTTCGAGGCGCCTCCGGGGTTTAATTTTCACTCGCTCAATTTTGAATATTTTGCAATGCAAATTTAGGAGAATGTTGTTCAAATGTTACTTTATTATATGTAAATTTTTCAATAAACGAACACTATTCGTTACGCCAAAAAAAAATCTTAAAAACATGCCTTTTTTTCGCCGAATTAACTTTACCCCGCCGTTAAATTCACTTAGAAGAGATTTTCATACTGAAGAAAATAAACTTTGGTTTGATTCAATAGGTCGTTTAGTTTTTTTTTTGCTATCACGCCCGCCAAATTGGAAAAAGCGTTAAATTGAAAAATGAAGAAAAAGCGCTTCGAAGTTTTCAATGCAAGGAAATATCAATATCAAAGATCAATCGCTTCTCTGCATTTCGCCTTGTATCTTCGAAAATATTTACAATTGGCCTCTGCAACTTTGTAAATATATTCTTGGATAGTTTATCTATCGATTGAAGCAATAAAAAAAAAAAAACGATTTTTAGGACCTTCTAATTCAGGCTCCCGGCTTAAGTATATTGCCGGATCTGCACAATATTTTTGTCTTTTTCGAACGATGTCCTCTCCTTCGATCTACCTCGGTACTTGCATAATAAGAACTCTGCAAGGCGGGACTGCCCGACCGTAAGTACCAAAAGCTTTTTCCTCAACGAGAAAAGTGTGATTTCCCAAAAAGCACAACGAACCGAGAGCCGGGCACCGAACTGGAGTGGCGGAAAAGTTTGATGCAGAAGGAGAACAGAGAATAATGAAAAGCCTTCGCTGCTCGCGGCATTCCCGACTGCCCTTTGATTCCATTAGCAAGCCCGTTGTTCACGGCTGATTGCACTTATGAAAAGTCATTTTTACCGACGTAGTATCCGCGTGTGGATAAATTCTCGTTGTTAACTTTCGCGTGATAAAAGAAAAAGTTATACAGAAGCGGAGGATTTAATGGTGTTGAAGTTTGCATCGCTCGAATGCAACGAAAATTCTGCTTAATTTTTTAATTTCTCCATTTTTATTACTTTCCAAACTCTTCATTGCAGTTCTACGTTACGGATCCCTAGTAAAGATATTTAAAAAACGTTTCAATGATTTTCATAGACTAAATATGTCATATAAAAATCAGGCAGTAGGGAAAAAATAAATTTTCGTTGCATTCCACCGAGCAAACTTCGATACCATATCATTAAGGGAGACTTTGTCCTTGGAGTGCCATATTTCAGGTGTTTACATTTTATTTTTTTAAAAGGAAAGGAGTAAAGCTTTTTGAGTGCGGTTTTTTCTTGCTTTTATTCATAATATGCAGAACGTTAAAAAAATTTTTTTTTGAAAAAAAAACCAAAATGGCGGCCGTTGCAGCACCGCGAAAACAGGTCCTCAAATCGCGGGAGGTAAACGGCTGACATCACTGCCCCCTCTTTGTTGATCTGAAACACAAATGCAAAGCATATTATCAATCTGTGACCCTTTGGTCATGGAATGACGGATGGGTTTTTCGTTTAGTACAAATTTCGGAAAATGGCGGCAATTTAAAAAAAAAATAGAATTTTCGGGTTTTTTTTTCGCATAAAAAGATAAATAATAAATGCAAAAATGGATCTATCGAAAAAACGATCCGTCATTCCGTGAAGACGTATTTTCTGAGTATGCTCTTCAAATTTCAGGTCGATATGTTAATTACAGCGGTCAGGAGAATGTCAGCCATTTTTAAAAACGTGTTTTCGAGAAAAAGGGCGTTTAAAGTTTTGTAATGTGTTTGCACAAATGTGTTTATAATTACGGCTAATCGGCAATGCCTGGTCCATAGAGGCATCCCTCCTCTTCTTCTAGCTGCTCATGTTGAGCCGCTAACATCTCCCGCTGCTCAATCCGGGACAAAGTCTCCCTTAACAATAAAGGGGGTAGATATAGGTAAAAAGATTCTTCCAAAATTCTCCATTATTTGCCCTGGACAAATTACAGGGATTGCTGTTCCGATCGATTGGTTTGAGTCGAGGAGAAGTTGGACATTCTCTCATTTATTATCCGTGTCTATAGTGCAATCATACTTTCTTACACATTCCGTTCCCAATGCGCAATTTATTTTCTTTGCGAGAATACATCGTGAAAGAAGTAGAGCAAGAAAGGAATGATATATGGCGCGAGCTAAAGCGCGAGAAGAAAGACGAAAAAACCCGCAGATTTTATAGATCTAGAAAATTAAGCTTTAAGGGGGAAAACACCTTTGAGCGAGGAAAAAAATGCTGATTTTGACGATTTTTCTTTATAGGAAAGGTTCCTTCACCATTTTTTAAATTTAGGGCATGTTTTATTATTGAACCTTTGGCTGTTACACGATATTTTTTTTATCTTTAAAAAGCACCGTCTTCTAAACGGGATGCGGCGGATTTTGTCAGACGGCGTGACACGTAGCGTCGGCGGGATTAATCTGAAAAAATACCAACGAAGATTTGTCTTTTATTAACACTCATATACAGAATATGAACCAAGAAAAAATGAGAAATGTTGAAAATCAACGAAACGGTGCGCTTTGAAACAGAAAGATTGAATTTTCCGAAAAAAAATAGCCACGTTTTGCAAAAAAAAACACGATTTCTTTTTCTGAATTTTCGAAAACATCTAGCGTCATGTTTCAGACAATAAGGTTAGAAAGATTAATACTAAATTTCATTAGAATCGTTTGATTAATTTTTTTAGCTATACGTCACGCCGTCCTATGCCTACGCCGTGTGTGAATATTGATAAAAATAATACCATGTAACAACCAAAAGTAGTAATAAAACATTCGTTCCGTTTAAAAAACGGTGAATAAATCTTTCCTTTAAAAAAAATCACGGAAATCAGCCATTTTTTTCCTCGCCCAAAGGTATCCCCCCACCCAACCTTACGTTGGCACACTGGGTCATTTTCACCCAGACGAATTCAAAATAAAATGCTCACTCTCACAAAATTGAAACTTTTCAACCATTTTTAACAACAACTCAATTTTATACTTTCCGAATTTCAATTATGCAGACATTAATAAATGTTCAAAGTGCACCCCTCATTTTCTTCGTGGCCAAATATAAGTGTGTCAACGAAGGGTTGAATATACAAGTATGGGAAGTCCGCTCAAAAGCCTCTGGATGGCCCAGATTTTTTTTTTGTATTTAAGACGAATTTAATCTGTTGCAGCTGGGTTGAAATGACGTGCCGTGTCAACGTCGTTGAAAACTCATCCGTGCCTCCTTTGTTCTCAAAATTATTCCAACGCTTGTTTATTTTAAACGCCTTTTACTTTTTTTTTTCATATCCTTTCATGCTGCTTTTCTACAGAGCTCTGAAGGCTGGTGTCCGATGTCCATTGATCGCTCTTCTACCGGACGTGAGATTTACGAACGTTGAGCTTGTGACTTTGCTCGGCGCTTTGGACGGTCTTTATGTTGTAAGTGATTGTTTTGACATATTCGCTGAATAATTTATAGTATGCAAAATAGCGCAGGGTATCTTGATTATCCAAAATGTGTGGGTGACTAAATGAAAAAAAAATATATATATATATATATATATATATATATATATATATATAACTATATATATTATATATATATATAGTTAGAGATGGGATTATTTTTTAACATTGATATATTTGGATAAAATTCGCTAAGTTGGTTGGAAAAAATGGGAAAATACTTTTAACTCTTCGTTGACACATTGACCTTTGACCATGATTTTGGTACCCTGGATCAATTCCACCCGGGTACAGTCTTCATCCACCTGACGGTTGTTAATTTAAAAAACCAGAGATATGCTTTAAACATTTCTCAATATATCTATATAATTAAAATGGGGCCGTTCATATATTACGTCATCGATTTTTGCTGATTTTCGACCCCCCCCCCCTACAATCATCCTATCGTCATTTCCTAATGACTCCCCCCCCTCGCAAAATTGACGTCATTACCAGTTTGGCAAAATTAAAACATTTGCGGATTTGAGAAAAATTGGGTAACATTAAAACATTTTGTTATAAAATCATTTTTTATTATTTTGTACTTTGGCAATGTTTATTAATATAATAATATTATTCTTCCCTATTCTTTAGTTTTCTTTGGATAGCTCCCACATTTTGTTATAGAATCATCTTTTATTATTTTGTACTTTGGCAATTTTCATTAATATAATAATATTATTCTTCTCTATTCTTTAGTTTTCTTTGGATAGCTTCCACGGAGTTTTCACCCATTCTTGCAAATCCTGGATCACGGGTAATATCTCCGTATCCTCCCCATATTCATTTTGGCTCGATCGAACTATTTTCATAGGTACGCTGTTATTTGAAGTTCTCGAATATAATGTAGACAAATCTTATGTAATAAATAAATAAATAATGAGTTCAATAATTAATACCATTAGGTACTTGCAAAATATTTTTCATCACTCATGCGGGGAAACCACTCTAGTTGTACAATATACTATTGTACATTTTGAAGTAACTGGTATCACAAGAATGACGTCAATTTCGAAACGCCCCCCCCCCCCTCTCATCCATCATTTACCGTCATCCGCAGACGAACCCCCCCTCCCCCCCTATTTTAAAATGACGTAATTTATGGACGGCCCCAATTCGGTAAATGTCGAATTAAATTGTTCAAAAACATGATTGAAAATATACAATTTTGGAAAAGTGTGCATTTTACTAAAATTCATCCGAGTAAAAAAAATCCAGTGTGTCAACGTACACTGCGAATAAAAACCAATTGAATCAAAAAAATATATTGGTTGATCCAAATAAATGTGCGGCTGCGGAGTGCCACCGACATATGAGATTGTTGCAATACTACAGAATATAGAAAACTGTGATTGATTTGAATCAAATTTTATTTTATTTGAAAAAGCTCTTCTGTTCTCTGAATATCTACATTATCCTTCAAATAAAATTATATTCTACTGAAATCATTCTATATACAGTCCGTAGATGTATGGATGAAATAATTAAGCGGTTGCTACAACATTTTTTATTTCGTACAAAAATATGATCAATAGAATTAATTATTTCTTCACTGCATTGAAAGAAATATGACATGGGACGTAAGTTTTTCACTTTGTTTTAAATCGTAAATAAAAATTGAGCATTACAATGATCATCCACGATAATAGTGGAGAGAATGTCAGATATCCAATGGAATATCCATGGAGAGAATATCAGATATTCAACTGATGAGAACAGATACTACACTTTGAGCTTAGCCACAGGCCAAGAAGCGAGACTCTTTGGAGTTTATCCGGCGTTTAAGTAGATTTTCGGCTCGCGCTGCGCTTACGAGAAACGAGCGCGCGTGCGCCTTCTAGCGGTTACTCCGAGAACTACGGGTTTCCTCACACCTATAATTTCGGTGGCGCTCAGCCATGATTTGGTTGATTTTTTCCAACCAAATGCGCAAGAAACAAATTTTATTTTCGCATAATTTTTTAACCAATTCAGACATTTACTTAAGGCGTTACCCCCACTTGTAGCGCAAAAAGGCCTTTTTTATGAATTTTTAAAAACAAAACTACAAAACTTTTTTAATCGATCAATATACCATCTTAAAGAACACATCTTGAAGAACTTTCAGTAGTTTTTTTATTGAAAAATATTACATTGTTTAGTGGCAAATGGCCGTCAATGAAATAATGTTTTTATATACACGGTTTGCGGTGACCAACATTGCGGCGAAGTGGATCATCTGAAAAAAAATGCGGATGGATTTAGTCAAATATAAGTATAAACTAGTCTTTAATCGAAGCATTTTAAAAAATATTCATTTTTCACAAAATGGCGGACAGTCAAAGTTAATGGTTCGATTTTAACGAAAAAAAACGGCCGTTTTTTGGCTATAAAACGCCCATTTTTTTCGAAAAAAAAAAATCGAACGATTAAAGACTACATTTTTATGTATTAAATAAGCCTGCAAAATTTCAAGACGATCGGTTCATTAGTGTTCGAGTAATCTTGGTCACCGACTTCAGAAATGCCATTTTGAGAAAAACGCGTTTAAAGTTTCAATTTCCGGTCGTTTGCACAACGGACTCTTCTCTTTCAACGCTCATATCTCAGTCACTTTTGTTCGGATCGACTTGAAATTTTCAGGACATATTCTCAGATATTTATACTTAAAAAAAATCGATTTTTTCAAAATCGCAAGTGGCGGCAACCCCTTAACATTTCTTAATCAAAACAAAATATTAATATTTTAACGAATAATGTACTTGGAAATCAATATCGGATATGGTGAAAAAAATAAAATAACATATTTACTCAATAGAAATTTTATCTGAACCAAACGAACGAAATTCAATTTTTTTTGTGTACTCGAATCAGCAATATTCATGTTATGAATTGAAACGCTTTTTTTGTTCGTTGCAGAAAATGCATTCAAAACTATATAATTTGTTCGCGATAATTTTTTACATAGTTCCAATAATATATTGTTCTCGGCTAACAATATATCTTTTGAATGAAAAAAAAAACTTTTAATTTTATCATGTTCATAAAGTCAATAGCGTTTTGTTTGGACTAATAAATCCGATTATTTACACCACCAATTTTCCAATTGAATCACCGGAATTTCATTCAATAACACCAATGATATTGGATCAATAATTTTTTTTCTCACTGTAAGGTTCAAAATGTGAATAATTTTCGTAGCTTCAAAACGCATTTTTGGATCCAGATAATCAAACTATAAATAGTTGCAACAACCAACAAGTAAAGCCTTTAGTGAAGATTATTTCCCTCCACACAAAAGCGTCATCCATCGAATGAACTGTTTCTCCGCACTGTATCAATTACCTCGCCGCTAGTGTATGAAATGATAAATAATCCTTCCACAACGCGCCAACTGAACAGCCTGAATTGATCCATCAGATCGTCCGTCACCCGATGTACCCTAAAAATTAGAAGTACCGTTCTCTTCCACCGCTACATTTGAACTCTCGCCGGTCCACTTGTTCCGAGATTCTCGTAAGATTCTCATTACACGATAGTGCTCCATCGTCCAACGCATTATGGATTGCTCACTTGCATAGCTCGCGAAAACTTGGCCGTGCACCGCCTCAGTAAAAGACGTCAGGCATACTGACGTATACACCCTGACCCCCGTCGTCACTTTCCGTCTAGCGATCGCTTTGATAAATTGTCCTCCCGATGAACTGGCTCCGGTGCTAAGCCGCTGGACTGGAAGTCCAACCATGAGTGCAGTCATACAGGAAGAATGGTCTGCAGAGGTGATCTCTTTTATCCACCCAACGGAAGCTCCGTGCGCCTCAACACTCTTGCTCTTCCTGCACTTCCGCTACGGGAGGTTGAAGGGTGAGGTGAGAGGGATGAAGCGTAAGACTGTAGAACGTCTCGAAGGAGTACCACGGGGGTGTTTCCCTCCATAGACTCATAGATCGTCTTGATGGCGTCACTGAGGCGCCTGCTATATCCAATGCAGGGCAGAGAGGCGGCAAGTGACAGAGATGAAGAAAGAAAGAGAGAGAGAGAGAGATAGAGAGATAGGGTATTGTGCGCCTTAAGGGGATACCAAAGGTCCACAGCATCACCAGGACTCTCCGCCCCTTTTCGTCCGTCTTGCTGCCCCTTCGCAGGACCAACGAATGCCTTGCGTTCCTGAATCCTGGTGGCTTCGAGCGACCTAATTAGTGAAATACTTGAGGAACCCTCTCACTCCGAACTCGTACTTCTTCGTCACATTCTATTCGCGCCTCATCTCTCTCTCTCTCTCGCATTTTTCCCCCCCTCGTCCTGCTCTCGAAGCCGTGCACATCCCCCACTCCCTTATTTTCGCGAGCTGCAAGCGTCGCATTCCATCCCGCACGTGGATGCAGCCGCGTCGTTTTCCGAAATACCGGAAGCTGCCCTCGGAATTTCTGCATCCCGTAATCGGAACCCATACCGGCATGAGACCGGGAGAAAGACCGAGCGAGATCCGAATGTACCCACAGCATGGAAGGCGTTGTCGCAAAGTCACCAGACACACTCACCAGCACAAGCAGCTATTCTTCGGCCCACTTTGTTTTTATCGCATGCCTAGTCTCTATTTCTGACGTTCACTATCAGCGTCTTCCATTTTGCCTGCCATACATTCACCCAACTCGCCATTGTCGTCTGGATGCTGCGCAATGGCATGATAAAAATACGCCGACGGCACATAACTTGTGGGAAACCACCGCCAAGATGTATGTGAAAAATTCGAGAGATTACTAGTTCTTTGGAGTTCCTCAATAAAGGGTTGAAGGAGAGAGAAGTTGGGAAAGCATGTCGTACGAATGCTGCGATGATGCGGAAAATCCAGAGAGCTACCTATGATTACGAAAATAATAATTACTTGTTGTTTACTGAAGTGTGAATCCCCGAAAGGAAATCATTCCAAACGGTATTACACTACAACCTCTATTATTGGCACGGCTTAAGGGAGACTTTGTCCTTGGAGTGCCATATTTCAGGTGTTTACATTTTATTTTTTTTTAAAGGAAACGAGTAAAGCTTTTTGAGTGCGGTTTTTTCTTGCTTTTATTCATGATATACAGAAAGTTAACAAAATTTTTTTTGAAAAAAAAAAAAAAAAACCAAAATGGCGGCCGTTGCACCTCCGCGAAAACAGGTCCTCAAATCGCGGGAGGTAAACGGCTGACATCACTGCCCCCTCTTTGTTGGTCTGAAAGACAAATTCCAAGCATATTATCAATCTGTGACCCTTTGGTCATGGAATGACGGATGGGTTTTTCGTTAAGTACAAATTTCGGAAAATGGCGGCAATGTAAAAAAAAATCGAATTTTCGCGTTTTTTCTCGCATAAAAAGATAAATAATAAATGCAAAAATGTATCTATCGAAAAAACGATCCGTCATTCCGTGAAGACGTATTTTCTGAGTATGCTCTCCAAATTTCAGGTCGATATGTTAATTACAGCGGTCAGGAGAATGTCAGCCATTTAAAAAAATGTGTTTTCGAGAAAAAACGCGTTTAAAGTTTTGTAATGTGTTTACACAAATGTGTTTATAATTACCGCTAATCGGCAATGCCTGGGCCATAGGGGCATCCCTCCTCTTCTTCTAGCTGCTCATGTTGAGCCGCTAACATCTCCCGCTGCAATTTCAAGGACAAAGTCTCCCTTAAGGAGTTAGGCCACTCTGGAGGCCGAAAAAAGACTTTTTGGGGATTTTTTTTCAGAAAAACTGCAAAATAAATCGAGATTACAAAAAAGGGTGTTGATCATCCGTATCAGTGACTGTATACAATAATTTTTTTGAAGCGATTCATCTCAAAATGGCCGCTGTGCAGGGTTTATCTTAAAACTGCATTTTTTACGTTGGCCGGAAACATAACTCAGACAATTTTCAACCGATTCACTTGAAATGTTGAATATATCTTGATAAATACATTGTCTATGGAAGTACGTAGAAATCTTTTTGATATTGCATAGTTCATTTGTTATCAACGATTATCTGACGATTTTTTAGGCAAATATTTCACTGTCCAAAAATTTTCCCAAAAAAATATGTATGATAAACACCCTTTTTTAAAATCTCAATTTATTTTGTAGTTTTTCAGCCTCTAGAGTGGCCTAAGGCCTTAACACTTGCAAGAATAGAGGTTGCCCATCATCCATACAAGCCGATTCTGCGCCTCTGAGCTTGCAGAGTGCCCGAAAGGCCTCTCTTATTATCTATACAGCACTCAACAAAAGATCCAGCCTAACGAACCGCCCTATTTACCCTCTCCACGTCGCCAAATTGGCGCAGGATCCAATAAGGTACTCTGAGCAGCAAGCCCGCTACCCCCACTCGACCCACAGACCGGGCGAAGCTGCGCCTGGCGCTTCTCCCACCATGCGCCCCACCGATCGATACTCGGCACGTAGTGGGGGTCTGTTGCATCTGCGGAGGTCCCGATAATAGAGATCGCAGTGTAGCAGTGGACTAGAATATTCGTTTTTCTTCTCATGTTCGTACTAATCTGGTGATACATTACGATTTCCTACCTCCAGCCGTTGGAAGTTCGTGAAATCGGACCGGATCGATGTTACAAAGCCTGCCGACTCGGTGTTTGGAGTCCAATATGTCCCAAGAATCTTCAGAGCATAGTTAAATTGGCCTCGGCTCTGGAAAGTGGGCGATACGTTGCTCGGGATATTGGTAAGTAGAAAACTCACCGGTATCGTTCGAGGTTGACGCATTAGTTGCATGAAAATCTCTTCGCGTTTTTTTTTTGCTGAAGCTTTTTTTGCTCATTTCTCGGTTCTTTTTGTATCTTCCTTAACTCTTGTCCAACCCCCTTCAACTTTCAATGTTTCCTCCTTTTGGCTCCTATTGAGCAGGGCCTGCTGGTCTTTCGGCTTGGGTAAACTTATTGCTCAAGTTGGTACGGTCATTTATGGCAAGAACCCTACTGGTTTTTTTTTCTTCCCAACAAAGTTTACCGCGGTTGCGCTTGGTCTAGCGTCGAGCATAGTGTACAAAAAAGAAGGACAAAACGGGAGGGATGAGGAAATCCAAGGAAAAGGTAGAACTTCGGGCGAACAGACTTTCTTTGTCAAGGATGCCGTATCGTGTAAAGAGGAAAATATCGCCTAGGGCTTCCGTGTGAATGCTCTTTTCTCTCCCCCGGTTCTTCTTGACTTATTTTGTCCTTTCTATCACGTCGAAAAGCCCTCTGATTGCAGAGACAGTTTTTTTTCTCTTTCAAATAAAGTTTCTCTCGTTCGTTCTCGTACCTTTTTCTTTGACTTTGTCCCAATTGAGACTAAGACTGTACGGGCAAGGCTTAACATCTGTCTGAATTGTGGTTCCAGATGACGACACGTTCTTCATCTTTCCAACTGCATCGAATCACATTTTCTGCCACCAATCTGCCCTAAGGCGTTCGCTTCAATTTCTTCCTTTCTCTCACCCATCTTTCGCGATCCTGCAAAGCATTCCATCCTTCTTATTTGACTTTGCAGAGTGTCATTCGTGATGTTTATATTGGAAAACCATACGGAGGTGTCCGGTAAATGATATTCGCTTGCTTGGGATCTGATATCCATTGACTCGAAAATGAGATTACTTTTTTAACTCCCCATTATCCGATTGTCAACACTTCGAGTTCTGTATTGTACCATTAAGACTAATGACTCTCTAGCTCCTGCGTGGCACCAATGGGTGCTATATCTCGCTTTTGAATAATTGAGACGCACGGCGTCGCTTTGTTTCTATCAGTGTTTCTGGTGATATGGTGTAAGTTTAAAGTTAGCAACTCAAACTACTGGGTTACCGCTGCTTTAAGGGAGACTTTATCCTTGGAGTGCCACATTTCAGGTGTTTACATTTTTTTTTTTTTTTAAGGAAACGAGTAAAGCTTTTTGAGTGCGGTTTTTTTCTTGCTTTGATTCATGATATACAGAACGTTAAACATTTTTTTTTGTAAAAAAAAACCAAAATGGCGGTCGTTGCAGCTCCGCGAAAACAGGTCCTCAAATCGCGGGAGGTAAACGGCTGACATCACTGCCCCCCTCTTTGTTGATCTGAAACACAAATTCAAAGCATATTATCAATCTGTGACCCTTTGGTCATGGAATGACGGATGGGTTTTTCGTTTAGTACAAATTTCGGAAAATGGCGGCAATTAAAAAAAAAATCGAATTTTCGCGTTTTTTTTTCGCATAAAAAGATAAATAATAAATGCAAAAACGTATCTATCGAAAAAACGATCCGTCATTCCGTGAAGACGTATTTTCTGAGTGTGCTCTCCAAATTTCAGGTCGATATGTTAATTACAGCGGTCAGGAGAATGTCAGCCATTTTAAAAAAACGTGTTTTCGAGAAAAACGCGTTTAAGGGGTAAGGCCACTGTAACGGCCCAAAAAAAAGGTTTTTTCACTAATTTTTTGCTCCCGAAATTGAAGGTATTTGAAAAAAAACTTTTAATGGTGTTATCGGGCATACATTAAACTTTATTATAAAATTTTTTTACAGTAAAAAAAAACAAAATCGCGGTTCCACAGCTATCTTCCCGGGACATGTTTTGCTTCCAGGGCTCCGCGGCACGCAGCACCACTGGTGCACTTTTGAATCTAGAACAAAAAAAAAACCATTAATCTAGAGGGCTATAGCTAGAGAATGTCGATCGGATTTTAAAAAGTATCAATTTTTGTGGATTTGGCGTGCGTTTGAAAAAAAAAATTGATTTTTGACGAAAAAAACGGCAAGTTTTTTGTTAATAAAAAATCAATAAATGAAGTTCTTGAAAATTCCGATCGACATTCTCAAGATAATGTAAATGTTCACATCTGGTTAAAATTTCAAGTAAAAAAAATGAAAATTGTTCGAGTTATGCTGCGTGCCATTTTGAAAAACCATGTTTCGAGAAAAACGCGTTTAAAGTTTTGCGAATAGTTTTTTATTGGAAAAAATAAAAAAAAGAAAAGCACAGGACCTTTTTTTTCTTATTCTAGAGGGTTTAAACTATTTTTTAAGCCAATAAAAAAAAATCGATTTTTCAAAAAATTTACAGTGGCCTTACCCCTTAAAGTTTTGTAATGTGTTTACACAAATGTGTTTATAATTACCGCTAATCGGCAATGCCTGGTCCATAGAGGCATCCCTCCTCTTCTTCTAGCTGCTCATGTTGAGCCGCTAACATCTCCCGCTAAATTTTAAGGACGAAGTCTCCCTTAAGGAGTTTCGGGACAATTGACGAAATTTCGTCATCAGTGTCATAATATGCTGAGTGATTTGACAGCTTTTCATTTAAAAAAATTACACTTTTTAACACTATTTGGTGGGTAAAACTGCCATTCAGCGATCAGCGTAGGCATCTCACTATGATGAAAAAGTGTTTTGTTTTTTCAATTGTAAATTTTGTGGAAACGGTGTAGACGATCGATTTCAAATTTGCAGGGTGCATTCTGTATATAACGAAGAATTTACTGTATAAATTATAATAGGCGCTCGATCCTCTACCGATATGGACAATTCGGTTTAAATTTGGAAAGCATACAACACGTTACATTTCGACGACTCATTTACATGACAGTCGAAATCGGATGGCTAAGAGGCAGTGCGCTTCAATTACAATATTTTTCTAACCAACGCTTGGATTCTCATCACACGGTTACTCTCCTTTTTTACTTGGCTAATTTATCCCTTGACTTCGATCTTTAATAAAGAACACGGTTATTGTCGAATTCGGTCTCTGTCCTCTCTAAATTACGGTGCTCTCCTGTCTTGAGCGAGCTGTTGCTGACGGCACCTCTCTCGCCAAATTCCCCTCTATCTCTGCCTTTATTCTAGACCCAACCGGCATACTCGAAGTTTCCGCGGCAACATTGTTCTTACTGACAACACTGTCTAACAAAAATTGGATGCTTGTCCCGATAAGACCCGTTTTTCATGAAGTTTAAAACGCTGATTCCAAACAAGATGCCAGTTCTCGTATATCAGCTCTAGTTTTGAAGATACTACTCATCTACCTCAAATGCTGATTTAAGGGGTCTCGTCTCTTTAGACGTTTAAAGAGGCTATTTTCATGAATTTTTTTGATAGGTTTATATTATAGATCTTGATATAAAAGTTGTTACACTTAACAAGTACACTTTCGAAATACATTAAAAAATTTTGTTTATGCATTTATGTAACCCAAACAAACTTTAAACGCGTTTTTCTCGAAACAACGTTTTTCGACGGGTTGTTGATAAAATTTTCGAAAATACTGAACCGATCCTTGTGCAATTTTAACCACATATTCTTTACAACTATAGCTATAGCACATATCAAGGATTTTTTTAAATTTCGCATTTACTATTTTTTTTGCCAAAAACGGTGAAACAACACGTTTTTTCGAAATATGTCCGCCATTTTGTTATTTTTGCATATACAAAAAATCGTATAATATGCCATTGACATAGTGAATCTAAATTCGTTTCATATTTTTTTTTTGTTTCGGATGATCCATCTCCGACATTTAATTAACTGCGCAGACCTGCAATTTTTTTAGGAAATTTTTTTAACTACCATTTTCGTCTAAAAATAGTGACTTAAATAAATATACATGTTTTTTCAATGTATTTATTAAGTGTAACAACTTTTATATTAATATCTATAATATAAACTCATAAAAAAATCATGAAAATAGACTTTTTTACTGTCTAAAGTGAGAAGACGCCTGTTAAGGGGTCTTCTGACTTTAGACAGTAAAACGTAAAAGTTAAAAAAAACGAAGAAAAAAAACGTTGATTTTCGGCCTGGATGAAGGTATGTAACCTGTTAAGGTTACATACCTTCATCCAGGCCGAAAATCAACGTTTTTTTTCTTCGTTTTTTTTTTTCGTCAAACGCAAATCGTAGGAAAAATCTGAAGAGTACATAATTTTTTGGCTTCTATGACTATATGATTGTTTTTTTAATCCATTGAACAACAAAATATTCATGGTCGTATACGTGGTGTAAGCCGCTTTCAGAAATATATCGTCGTTAAAAGTTATATCCTGTGGAGGCAACTTTTCCAAAAAGAATACAACCCATGCAGAAATTTTGACCGGAATACCCTATGTCCGATGAAATCCCGATCAGGATTTGTCATGGATTCCCCAAAACCGGTATCCCGGTTAGAATCCAACTTGCATCAGTGTCGGCATATGTACGACGACGATGGCATCATTTTGAAAATTTTGGCGTCACGTGTATTTTCTGTATTACTATGGAATTCCTATCTATAGATAGGGATTTCTGTCTATAGATTCCTATCTATAAAATTCCTATCTATAGATAGCAATTACATAGTAATACCGAAAATACACGTGATGCCAAAATTTTCAAAATTATGCCATCGTCGTCGTACATATTCCGATACTGATGCAAGTTGGATTCTAACCGGGATACCGGTTTTGGGGAATAAGTCTCTGTTTATACCCGCCGACATGTCGGTGTATTTAAGACAAATTAAAATCAAATTCACAATGATTAGATTAAAATGTTCACCAACCGTGAGTTCTTACGTAATTCGAGAGAAAACATTTCGTCGAGGCAAAGAAATTTTTGCAAAAAAAGTTGTGAGTTTCAAATATTACATTATAAATATGAAAAAAATCACAAAATGAGTTGTGCATTTCCTCAAGTTGAAGAAAATAAAAATCGAATTCACGACAGTTATATTAAAATTTACACCACAAGTGTAAACGTATTTTGAGAGAAAACATTGTGTTGAGGCAAAGAAATGTTCGCACAAAAAGTTATGTGCAAAAATTTCTTTGCCTCGAGGCAATGTTTTCTCTCAAAATACGTACGAACTCACTTTTGGCGCAAATTTTAATCTAATCATTTTGAATTTGATTTTAATTTGTCTTAAATACGAAAAAATTCACAACTAATTTTGTGAATTTTTTTGTATTTATAATTTCTTGTCAATACATTTGCATTCACAGATTTTGATGTGAATTTTTTTTAATTCACATCAAAATCTCGCGATGAGCGCGATCTGCCATTTGAATCTTTGAACAAATTTTTTTTACCGATAGTTTGATGCACCAAAACTTTATGAATGTTATTTATTTTTATAATCAATTTAACATGTCATAGCTCCATTTTTGACATTTTATTTCAGCCTGTATTCACCCGTGATCCTTCCTAGATTCCTCAATGATTCCATGGGGAATCTATTTAGAGTCATTGAAGGATCCGGTTCTGGATCCCTAATGGAATCCAGTTTACGGATCTTACATTTAGTCTTCGAATCTGATCCGATATCGGACTAGATCCCGACTGGGACCCCGGGATACAAGTCAGAATCCAGCTGTATCCCTGCCAACATTTCTGCACGGGAAGTTGTCAAAATTAAATGTCAAATTTTTTTTGTGTGAAATTCGTTATGCGTGAAAAAAATGTTTCAAGTAAAACACCAAAATTGGCCCGACAAACGATAGAGAATCTATTTACGAAGATTAAAAAGAAACTCATTTAAAAATATTGAAAATGTTTGAGTTATCGTTTTAACTTAGTGGTCAAGTTATTTTTTCGAGCACATTTCAACTCACCTACAACTATGAGAGCCTAGTCACATTCATTCGGCTGTAAGATCAATTACGTACGTGCGCGTCACTTGTCCATGGGAATGTCTGATTTAAAAAAAAAACAATGCTGCTTGTTGACGACGGTAGTGAGTGTCACGTGGGGTTCGTGTCGTTAGAGTAACGTATTATTAGTCACCAGTCGTGGGATATCAGATTGATGTTTGAACATTCAGCGAGTCCGACTTGGAGAAACTAACTCCAGAAATTTTTTTTTTGAATATTAAAAAAATTGAATTATTATTTCATTTTCGTCATGTGTCATGTTTGTAAGCTCAAAGCATAATTGCGTTAATATTAAACAACAACTCACCTTTCTATAAAATTGTAAGATCTGACTACGCATAGAGACAAATTAGCATAGGAGGAACGAAAATGTCAAATGTCTGTCTCGAAGACCAGAGCTGAGAGAGCAAAACCAAAAACAGTTTTGGAATCGGTGACTCGTAATACCGCAAATGACTCAAACTTGTTGGGCACGAATGCACTGTGCAGTGCAATCGACGTTTGCAATATCCTTCATGCTGTTGAATTATTCATATTTTGCCGCATCGCGAAGTACTGAAATGGTGATTGGATGAAACTTCCAGCTCGGTCATATCTATCATAGATTCTGCAAAAACATTGTTACTGTCAAAATTTATGCTATACAATTCAAGAGGAATTGGGTTAGGCAAACTGGACCGTGCGAAAACTATTTCAAGCATTCGTGATCTCTTCCTTATTCGCGTCATGACCTTATGGTGCGGAATGGATTTACTTGATTTGATAAGCTGGCACCATGATGCCCCATTGGGACTATTTTTAAATCTGCATGGAGACGTATAATTTTACTATTTTATATATTTATCGACAATAAGCAAGCAGTCGAGTGACGATTCCGTTTGTGATAAACTCAAGATCTTTCGAAAGTTAAGGGGCTACATCTACCTAGAGGCCCAAAAAATGGCCAAAATCCGATCTTTTTTCTCTGGGAAACAGTTGGTGAAAAAGAAACGTATTTCTATTGCACAAAGGTACACGTATTGAGAGCCTTGGAAAAAATACAGAAAAACAACAAAAATATGGCCGCTAACAAATGATATTTTTTTGACATTTGGCGGTGGACACTCTCCAGCTCAAACGGTCTATTTGAAATATAAAAACCAAACGGGTTATTCAAGCTAACAATATATACGAGTCGTTGACGATCGTCGATCATTAAAATTATTTTTTTAAACAACTCGGCGACGAATTGAATGCCGAGTATTCAGAATCTATGAAAAAAGTTGTAATTTTTCCGTAATTATTGAAAAATGAAGATCGATTTTGAGAAAGTGAGATCGTCAACGATCTTTAAATGTTTTTCATCGTATCTCCTGTAAATTTGAAAGTAATCCATCTAGTGGTTCTCGAGATATCATGTCCACCGACTATGAAAACAGTGTATCGAGAAAAACGCGTTTAAGGGTTCTCCTTACTTTAGACGCTAAAAAAGCTATTTTCATGAATTGTTTTGATAGGTTTATATTATAGATATTGATATAAAAGTTGGTACACTTAATAAATACGCTTTCGGAATGAATTTTAAAAAAATATATATTTGTCACTGGTGAGGAAAATGGTAGTTAATGGTAGTTAAAAAAATGTCCTAAAAAAATTGTAGGTTTGTGCTATTGATGAAATCTCGGAGATGATTCATCCGAAACATAAAAATCAAACGGTTTTAGATCCAGTATGTTAATGGCTGTAGCGCATATCATACGATTTTTTATATATGCAAAAGTAACAAAATGGCGGACATTTTTCGAAAACAAAAAAACGTGTTTTTTTCGCCGTTTTGGGCAAAAAAGTAAATATCAAAAAAAAAAAATTTAATGCGCTATAACTATAGTTGTAAAGAATGTGTGGTTAAAGCTTCATAAGGATCGGTTCAGTAGCTTCGAAGATTCTATCAACAAGCCGTCGAAAAACGTTGTTTCGAGAAAAACACGTTTAAAGTTAGTTTGGGTTACATAAATACATTAAATTTTTTTTTTCGTATTTCGAAAGTGTATTTATTAAGTGTAACAACTTTTATATCAATATCTATAATCTTAGGTGTAGTAAAAAGAAATCCAATATTTTTGCCTTCAGTTTATGCAAAAATAATGGATTTCTTTTTACTACACCTGATAACCCTATCAAAAAAAAAATTAATGAAAATAGCCTTTTTGGCGTTTAAGGTGAGAAAACCCCTTAAAGTTTGAAGCACGGTGCTGCTACCGCTCGCCCGGCCGACTGTTAGAAGCTGTAGCTCATGCAATATTAAGGGAGACTTTGTCCTTGGAGTGCCATATTTCAGGTATTTACATTTTATTTTTTTTAAAGGAAACGAGTAAAGCTTTTTGAGTGCGGTTTTTTTCTTGCTTTTATTCGTGATATACGGAACGTTAAAAAATTGTTTTTTTTTTAAACCAAAATGGCGGCCGTTGCAGCTCCGCGAAAACAGGTCCTCAAATCGCGGAACGTAAACGGCTGACATCACTGCCCCCTCTTTGTTGATCTGAAACGCAAATTCGAAGCATATTATCAATCTGTGACCCGTCGGTCATGGAATGACGGATGGATTTTTCGTTTAGTACAAATTTCGGAAAATGGCGGCAATTTAAAAAAAAATCGAACTTTCGCGTTTTTTTTCGCATAAAAAGATAAATAATAAATGCAAAAATGTATCTATCGAAAAAACGATCCGTCATTCCGTGAAGAGATATTTTCTGAGTATGCTCTCCAAATTTCAGGTCGATATGTTAATTACAGCGGTCAGGAGAATGTCAGCCATTTTTAAAAACGTGATTTCGAGAAAAACGCGTTTAAAATTTTGTAATGTGTTTACACAAATGTGTTTATAATTACCGCTAATCGGCAATGCCTGGTCCATAGAGGCATCCCTCCTCTTCTTCTAGCTGCTCATGTTGAGCTGCTAACGTCTCCCGCTGCAATTTCAAGGACAAAGTCTCCCTTAAGATTAGTTCAGTGACATTTTCAGGAAATATAGCTAAAAGGTGATACCATCGAATAAAAATATTTTTGGAAAATGCAATTTTCGACCCGCCTAGGTAGATGTAGCCCGTTAAAAAACACTTTTGGCTTTCGTTGCTGGGCAACATTGAGTCTACTTGGATCCCGCTTCAACTATGTTCATCTCTTTGTCATATTATGATGAGCAGTATTAGGTAAACTTCCTTAAAATTTTAACCAAAAGGGAAAAGGTTGATTGTTTCATTAATATTAAAGGGGCTATACCAGTGTGAACGCTGAAAATTTGGGTGATTTTCGGGAATTTTTCGGAAGAAAAGTACGCAATTAAATGTTTCGGTAAATTAATTTTTCGCCATATTTGACCTATATAGCTATATAAAATATTACATATACGCTATTATATAAATATAATATTATATTATATAAATATATATAACATAATATTATAATATAATATTATATTTATTATTATAAATATTATTTAAATATTTTATATACGTATATATAAAATATTATATATACGCTATATAAAATTTCGCTATATTTGGGCTATATTACATAATTTTTTAATAGAAAAATATTGAGGCCCAAGGGACTTATGCGCTGCCTTCGGAGGCGCCAAAAAAAAAAGTTCCTCCACTGCTGACATGATTCCGACCGATTGAGTAGCTGAAACCGAAAAAGGAAAAAATGTCATTGAACTGGAAGGTATTTCCTGTACAATGACGTAGGATTTTCGAAAAATGTCAAAATCTAACAAAATGGCGTAGTTATGAAAAAAAGTCTGATTTCTCGCCTATAAAATGATCGTTTTTTTCAATGCCAAATCGTCAATTTTCATCCAATCAAAAACATCCTACGTCATTGTAGAGTAAATGTATTCAAGAGTACTCGGTTCAAATTTCAAGTCAATCGGATAATTGCTCTTTGGGTTACAATGTCAGCAAATTTGAATAATCTCATTTCATATTCTTGAAAGTATAAAAATCTCATTTCATATTTTTGGAAGTATAAACTGTCGAAAAAGGCAAAGAAAATCGATTTTTTGAGAGTGTCACACTGGTATAGCCCCTTAATCAAGTTGACTTTTCTAGTATTTTTTTTTTAAGCTCGATCAAATCTGCAGTCTTTAATGTTTGGTTTATTGCGATGTTGTCGATCGTGTACAGCCGGCGGAGACCCAGAGCGCATGGCAGCTCCGAGAGTCGAGGAATATGTAGCCGAATTGTTTTGCGGCTCGAACGTGACCGTTCAAGTTATTAGCGATCCAGACACGCTGCTCCAGGAATATCCTCTGTTTGCATCGGTGAATCGGGCTGCCTCGGTCATTTCACGCCATGCCGGAAGGATTATCTTTCTGACTTATGAGCCCGTAAATTCGACATGTGTTCTCGAAACCCTGATGTTCATCGGTAAAGGCGTTACCTACGATACCGGCGGTGTTGACATCAAGTATGGCGGAACGATGGCTGGCATGTCAAGGGACAAGTCGGGCGCTGCTGTTTGCACTGGATTTATGCAGGTAGCGTGACCACTGAAATTTGGATTTTAAGAAATTATACCGTCTCGTATGATTATAAGCCAAATTTACTATTTTTAGAATTATCAAAATGTAATTAAATGTATTATAAAAAAATATTAACATTAGGTTAACATTCATATTAAGATCTGGTGAGCGAATTTTCAGCTGCTATTTTGAAT
Organism: Ophion obscuratus; assembly: GCA_964007375.1. Lineage (NCBI taxonomy): Eukaryota > Metazoa > Arthropoda > Insecta > Hymenoptera > Ichneumonidae > Ophion > Ophion obscuratus. The sequence continues at coordinate 33,006,702 of OZ023322.1, read as the reverse complement.
TTACGACATATATCATACCCGAATAGGTCCTTAAGGTAATCATATGGCCAGGCCTCAATCCATAGGATGTTCATTTTGTTTACCTTCACTAAATATATTAATAATCGTCTCTGTAAAATTTCAGGGTCGATTGTCGATCTAATTACAGAGAACAAAATTAACGTTACGTATTTTTATGAGGGATTTCCGAAACGACATGAAAAAAAAAAATCCAACTTCCGGTCGCTACAAAAGTGTATATAATAGTGGGAGAATCCGTCAGATTCTTAACGGCGGGGTAAAGTTAATTCGGCGAAAAAACGGCATGTTTTTAAGATTTTTTTTTGGCGTAACGAATAGTGTTCGTTTATTGAAAAATTTACATATAATAAAGTAACATTTGAACAACATTCTCCTAAATTTGCATTGCAAAATATTCAAAATTGAGCGAGTGAAAATTAAACCCCGGAGGCGCCTCGAAAAACGTTGGTTTGCGGTGTGCACCATAACTCGCAACAGAATCATTTGAAACAAAAAAATCAAAATGCATTTGTTAAAGGACATGTTTCTCGAGGTAATGACGGGAGGATTTTTTTTTTCGATTTTTCGTAGCACTTGGGAGCCAAAAACACGATTTTCGCTAAAAAAATCGGCTAACTTGTTGTTGAAAAATTAGTAATTATTAAAAAAAACAAAAAAGCTCTCGACGATACCTGGTGAATTATGTGAAAAAGTACTGTGCAACATTTCAAAGCGATTGGTCCAGTAGATTTTGAGTTATCGTGCACACGGACTTCAAATATGACAAGTCTCAGAAAAACGGTTTGAAAAACGCAGAAGAGAAGAGAACGGCGTGGAGCAATAGACGCTCAAATACTCATAACTTCGTCAATTTTACTCCGATCGACTTGAAATTTTAACACAATATTCTTGATATATTATGCATTCATTTAAAAAATTTAAAAAAATGAAGAAAAAAATTTAATACTTTACCCCGCCCTTAAAAATAATCAGAATTATATACTTCACACTTGTACAATGTGTCCAATAGGAAGTTGCTGAAACTAATCGACTGTCATTTTAAAACACGTGCACAGAATCAGAAAAGCTTTAACAAATTGCTTTAAATAGAGGAAACTCTGCAGTTTTAAACGCACATAAATAAAACCCAGTCAAATATTGTTCATGTCAATTTATTACATCTTATAAAAATAACGAAAAAGTACAGTGATCAATGATAGATATTTTCGAAGTGCGAACCGTTAGATTGTGCACAAAAATCAATTCTCTTTTGAAAACTGTGAAAAACTGTGTCCAACGTATCGTTCGTAATGCCGCGAACCACTTCCTGGATGGCCGCGATCAGTTCTTCTACTGTGCTGGGGTTTTTAGCGTAACAATGATCATTAAGGGGTAAGGCCACTGTAACGGCCCAAAAAAAAGGTTTTTTCACTAATTTTTTGCTCCCGAAATTGAAGGTATTTGAAAAAAAAAAATTAATGGTGTTATCGGGCATACATTAAACTTTATTATAAAATTTTTTTACAGTAAAAAAAAAACAAAATGGCGGTTCCACAGCTATCTTCCCGGGACATGTTTTGCTTCCAGGGCTCCGCGGCACGCAGCACCACTGGTGCACTTTTGAATCTAGAACAAAAAAAAATACCATTAATCTAGAGGGCTATAGCTAGAGAATGTCGATCGGATTTTAAAAAGTATCAATTTTTGTGGATTTGGCGTGCGTTTGAAAAAAAAAATTGATTTTTGACGAAAAAAACGGCAAGTTTTTTGTTAATAAAAAATTAATAAATAAAGTTCTTGAAAATTCCGATCGACATTATCAAGATAATGTAAATGTTCACATCTGGTTAAAATTTCAAGTAAAAAAAATGAAAATTGTTCGAGTTATGCTGCGTGCCATTTTGAAAAACCATGTTTCGAGAAAAACGCGTTTAAAGTTTGTTTGGGTTTTGACACGCTTGGCGGCGACCTTCATTTCCTAAGGACAACAAATTTTTTTTCGCACAGGACCTTTTTTTTCTTATTCTAGAGGGTTTAAACTATATTTTAAGCCAATAAAAAAAAATCGATTTTTCAAAAAATTTACAGTGGCTTTACCCCTTAATGTAACCCCACAAGAAAAAATTACAAAGGTTCGGGTCCGGTGAGTACGGAGGCCATTCTGGTCCGCCTTGAGCAAATTTAGGGTACCCCAGACCGATTACTCGAGTCCCATATACGCGATGAATAGCTTCAAACACCTCATGAGTCCGGTGCGACGTCGCTCCATCTTGCATGAAGTAAACAATTTTAACCAGTCCCCTCTTTTTTGCATAAGGGAAGAATTTCGTTTCCAAAAGCTGTTTGTAACTCTCTCCTGTTACCGTAGATACCAAGAATTGCAAATAAATTCCTTTTACCGAAATCGCTGCCCATGCCGTTACTTTCTGTGGATGAAGGGACTTTGCTAGCGACATGTTGGGATTTTCCGTTCCCCAAAACCGGTAATTTTGCTCGTTTACGTACCCGTTCATCCAAAAATGTGCTTCATCGGAATAAACAATCAATTTCTCATTAAGTTCTTCGGCTTCCAACATTCCCGTAATAGTGTTACAAATTTCGATGCGTTTCGTCACGGCATGTTCAGTTAACAATTGACGAGTACTTATTTTATACGGATGAAACTTTAAAAAATATTTCCAAATGTTGCGTAATGATGATTTGGTGATTTTTAATGCTTGAGCAGCTTTCCGAATCGAATCATTTGGATTTTGTTTGAAATAATTCTCAACTTCGTTGATCTTCTCTGGTGTAGTCACCGTAACAGATGGACCTGGCAACTCGTGTCTACGGTCCTGGAGTGTACCATACTTCACGAAGTTATCGATTATCCTACAAAAATTAACGTAAAATTACTTCAATGCAGTTTAATTGAATTGAAACACAAGTTGTGTGATAGATGAATATGAATAAATATTAAATTCTTACCTTTTCAGAGTGTTTTCCCTCGAAGCAGAAGTACTGAGTTATGTTTCCGGCCAGCTTAAAAAATGCAGTTTTGAGATAAACGTTGCACAGACGCAATTTTGAAATTAATCGCTTCAAAAAAATTATTGTATACATTCACTGATATGTATGATAAACACCCTTTTTTGTAATCTCAATTTATTTTGTAGTTTTTCTGAAAAAAAAAATCCCCAAAAAGCTTATTTTTTCGGCCTCTAGAGTGGCCTAAGGCCTTAAAGCAAAATTGGCAAAACTTCTAGAATTATAGAGGTTTCAACACCGCGGCGCATTGGTTCCCTCGACAATACCCCATGGCGATACCCAAAAAACTGATACCGAGTATGCCAGTACATCAACAAAAAAAAATTAAACGATTGTAGGGACGACTCAACTTTTTTCAGTTTTCTCATCTATCGGTGCACTTGTTAAGTGTAAAAGTGGTAAAAAAAAATTATTTCCCGAAGATCGGTGGCTCGAATTGGATTTCCTTAGTAGCAGTAAAGTGCAGCTATGATCTAACTTGTATCAAGTCATGTCACATCGTTGATAAATCTCTTAGAATAGCAAAAAATTATAAATTGTCTTTCCCACGCGGCTTTTAGAAATTGACTCGAAGAGACTCGCTTTATCCTTTGGCATTATGAACATAAGCCAAGGACGTGCTGCAAGAATATATTAAGCACGTCTCGAAAATGTTTATTGTGGAAGCATAGCAATCTATGACATCGTGACGTGAAAAGCCGCTGATGGAGAAAAGGAAGCGAACGGTGAAGACAGTAATCCTTCGTCAGAAGGTGCCGTGTTCGGAGAGAGAACTTTCAAAAGAAGAGGTTTTAGGTCGCTGTGTGCTTGCACCTCCCCATAGGAGAATACAGTAATGAAGACACCGAAACGGTCGTGAAATCGACTTTTCACTAATCACATAATTGACGGTAAAATAATCCCTGGCACTGCGGAATACAAAACTTGGAAGAGCAATCACGATGATGAATGCACAATGAGTTATTACGGTTTTGCTGGAAAAATGGAAGTGATGCAGTAATGTCTTTGCGATTAATGGACAAGTTCCAAGCTACGAACGGTCAAATGGTGATTTTGCTGAAAATTTTGAGTAGAACGCTATTTTTTTTTTCATTTCGTGGGGGGTCGGCTATAAGTGAGAAACTCAGTTTCCAGAATCTTAAGGGTGGTAGAACGGCCGCCATCTTGAAATTAAGGGCATGATTGGTTTTTTTAATTTATCTTCGTGACCGTGAGCCTGACAAAAATTTTGTAGAAAGCTTCTTTGTTCTTTATACAATTATCCATTACTTTTTCCAATAACTTTTTGCGCTAATGTCAATAATAAAAAAGTTATAGACAAAAAATATTAAAAATTGAGGGATAAAAAACTTTGAGGCAAGATTATTAATTAATTCGAAATCTGACAATAAAAATGTTTACCATTTTTATAGAGCATTTTGCTATAAACAATTTAACCTATTTGTAAACATTCGGATTGTTTTTCTTCATTCTTATGGTTATTTAATTCTGTTCGTTCTTCTTCATTTTATTTAAACGGAATAAACTCGAATTCCTTTCTTCGTTCATTTGTTCATAGAAGTAAATAATAATAATCTTTAATTACGAATTTTAGAAATTTATAAAATTATAAAATCATATGATAATTAAATTCTTCATTATTATTAATCGAGAAAAGAGTGTTGTCTCTTGACAGTTTATTCATTCTGTTTTCAGTTTATAAAGTATTCATTGCTTATGAATTATTGGAAGTTATTATTTAACTTTGAGTTTAATTATTTTTTATTTAATTAATCTGAATTAGTATCAATTCGATTTGAGAGTAATGATGAGTGATAATTAAAAAAAAATCATTGAAAAACTTAACAATATGATTTAAAAAAAACTACTGCTCGGAATACAATCACTAACAATTTTTTAAGGGGTTACTTAAACCCCACTTGCGATTTTGAAAAAAAATCGATTTTTTTTATTGCACTTTTTTTTAAGTATCTGAGAATATGTCCTGAAAATTTCAAGTCTTAAGTTTTTCTCAAAATGGCATTTCTGAAGTCGGTGACCAAGATTACTCGAACACTAATGAACCGATCTTCTTGAAATTTTGCAGGCTTATTTAATACATAAAAATGTAGTCTTTGATCGTTCGATTTTTTTTTTTCGAAAAAAATGGCCGTTTTATAGCCAAAAAACGGCCGTTTTTTTTTCGTTAAAATCGAACCATTAACTTTGACTGTCCGCCATTTTGTGAAAAATGAATATTTTTTAAAATCCTTCGATTAAAGACTAGTTTATACTTATATTTGACTAAATCTATCCGCATTTTTTTTTCTCAGATGATCCACTTCACCGCAATTTTGGTCACCGCAAACCGTGTATATAAAAACATTATTTCATTGACGGCCATTTGCCACTAAACAATGTAATATTTTTCAATAAAAAAAATGACTGAAAGTTCTTCAAGATGTGTTCTTTAAGATGGTATATTGATCGATTAAAAAAGTTTTGTAGTTTTCTTTAAAAAAAATCATGAAAAAGGCCTTTTTTTGCGCTACAAGCGGGGGTAACGCCTTAAATACCGACGTAACCAACTCACCTTCCACAATCTTCCTTCACAGCGCTGAAAAATCAATAAAAACAAACCGAATTGAAAAAATAGATTAAATTGTTTATAACAAAATGTTCTATAAAAAAAGGTAGAAAGCATTTTTATCGTCATATTTCAAATGAATTAAATAATCTTGCCTCAAAGTTTTTTATCCCCTAATTTTCTCATCTTGTTTTGTTTATAACTTTCTTATTATTGACATTAGCGCAAAAAGTTATGAGAACAATTTATGGATAATGGTATCAACTACAAAAAAGCTCTCTACAAAAATTTCGTCAGCCTCACCGTTAAGGAGACAAATTTAAAAAAACCAATTTACCCTTACTTTTAAGATGGCGGCCGTTCTAACACCCTTAACGGCCCGGAAACTGAGTTTTACACTCATGGCCGACCCCCCTACGAAATGAAGAAAAAAAAATAGCGATCTACCCAAAATTTTCACGAGGCCTTTTTTGCAGCACATTTGACCATACTATAATAACAGCTATGAAGGAAATGGAAAGAGCGAAGCCTAAAAATCGCTTTTAGGAGCCGAATACAGTGAGGACTGTCATTGAAGAAAATAAATGAGTGGGACACGTTGGAAAAGTTTTGGGCACGACAAAAAGCACAACGGTGGAAAGGCATAGGAAAATAAAGCGACAATCATCAATAAACTGGCAATGAGTAAGGATTACGGCTTAGCAACACGAGGAAATTCAAATGACCATAACAGATGGTCCAACGTCAATTTCACAACACAAAGGCCGCGCTAAAGGCCGGCCGAGCTGGTGCGCGTCACATGGCGCTGAGGCTACAAAAACACTAGAAACTTTCGTACATGGCGAAACACCCCTGAACGATGCAGTTTTGGAAGTTATCAGACTTGACGTCCGACCATTCATTAGAGCTCCTACTGGGCTCCTACCCACGACAATAATGAAAGTTTTAATTAAGCGGCCCGTCCACTTTGGAGCCACGAAAAAAGCTATTTTCGCGATCTTTTTTTTTTGAGGATTTTATAAAAGATATGAATATAAAATTCGTTGGGCTTGATAAATAAAGACTTGAAATACATTATAAAAAAAAAAATTAATTCATTTTTATTCATTTTTAAGTACAAAAACTATAGTTTAAGGGGGGATTGTCTTTTTTTTCGCAAAATTTACCGCTTTTTGGGAATTTTTTTGTGAAGAAAGTATACAACGGAAAACTTGTGAAACTTGGCATATAGTTTTATTGATCTGTTTACTACATACAAAAAAAATTTTAAACAATTTCATCGAAAAATCCGCCTCCCATCCCCCTCGACGCGCGATGGTCCTTTTTTGATGGTGTGCACGATTTCTCAAAAACTATTCAACCGATTGCCTTCAAATTTGGACAGAATGCTCAGCTGACATCCTTTTATCGTTTGATGAAGCAAAAAAGCAATACGTTTAATAGTTTTTTATTTGTAACAAAAAAACGATCAATTTTTTTCGAAAAATCGATACTTCAAGTTCAAAACGTCACCAAATCGTCAATTTTTTTTCCCTTCATCGAACGATAGCTATATGTGTCTAAAGTAAAATGCTTTTTGGGTTTTTGTTGCAGGATGAACGTGAAGGCTGTAATCGTGCACACCATCAAAAAAGGACCATCGCGCGTCGAAGGGGGTGGGAGGCGGATTTTTTGATGAATTTGTTTAAAAATTTTTTTGTATGTAGTAAACAGATCAATAAAACTATATGCCAAGTTTCACAAGTTTTCCGTTGTATACTTTCTTCACAAAAAAATTCCCAAAAAGCGGTAAATTTTGCGAAAAAAAAGACAATCCCCCCTTAAGGTAACGCCTGAAAAATAGGTGGGCTAGGTGGCTCCATCACAACTCGGCAACGGCTTGTCTGGAACAAAAAAATCAAAGTCCATTAGATTCAGTATGACACCATCTACAAAATGACTCGGATATAAAGTTTTATCAAAAAATAAAAAAAATGGCAGATGAAAAAGGAAAAAAGTATTTTAAAAACGCAGTTTTTCGCAAAAAAAAGAGTAAAAATCAAAATTTTAAAACCATCCAGGGTCATCTTGTTGCGAATCATGTTGATAATATGTGGTGCAAATTCCCAGACAATCGGTTTATTAGTTTTAGAGATACGATGGAGCAAGATTTTGAAAACGTTTCGAGAAAAACGTGTTTGAAGTTTATACTATGAAAAAGTCTTACCTGAACTCAATCGGCAATTCCTGCACCGTACAAAAGCCCTCTATCGTCGATTTCGTCAAGTCTTGCTTGCTTTCGATTTTTTTTAATTTTCAAAGTGGACTGGCCCCTTAATTGATTTCGACGTTTGCTCCGAGAAATTTGACGCTGCAGCACAAAGATCATAGAGATCGCGAAATTCTTAGCCAACGATGTTTTTAAGGGAGACTTTGTCCGGAATTGAGCAGCGGGAGATGTTAGCGGCTCAACATGAGCAGCTAGAAGAAGAGGAGGGATGCCTCTATGGACCAGGCATTGCCGATTAGCGGTAATTATAAACACATTTGTGTAAACACATTACAAAACATTGTAATGATTCGTTTTATTACATTTCATTTTACGAATTACAATTTATTCGTGATTGACAATTCATTTTATGATCAAATCGTCCCTTAACATAATAACAGCAAGAATTTTTAATAAAAGTGAGTAAAATTTAATATCTACATATAAAGTCTTTTTCATTACATCACTGTCGTTTTTTACATGATATCGCCGTGGATATTTAAAACAATGAGTATGAGTTATGGTCAAATCTAAAGTGACTGGAGAGAGAGAGAGAGAGAGCCATTGACGTGACAAACAAATATACCATTAATATGCTTCGTCACTTTTGTCTATCGTCACCGACTACGTCAATATTGAGTAGACCTCTCCGCTATTCGATTAATTTACAATAACGAAATAGCGTGACTTATCTGGGCGGTGTTATGTTTCGAAGCCACCGTTACAAATCTCCAATTTCCGTAGGTACCATGTACAATACTTTTGATCGAGAGGAGCTCCTCGTACGGAAATACAATAAAATGAGACGGTACACGCGTGTCCTTTCTATGGTCTACTCGTTATAACGTTCCGAAGACAAGTGGTAATCCGAATCGTAATCATTCTTCCACTCTCTCTCTCATCTCTCCCCTCTCCTAGTCAAACTCTCTCCACATACACATATACACAATATTGCCTTCCTTATGTTCGTATCCTTACAACATTAAGCGCGTTTTTCTCGAAAACACGTTTCTTAAAAATGGCTGACATTCTCCTGGACGCTGTAATTAACATATCGACCTGAAATTTGGAGAGCATACTCAGAAAATACGTCTTCACGGAATGACGGATCGTTTTTTCGATAGATACATTTTTGCATTTATTATTTATCTTTTTATGCGAAAAAAAAACGCGAAAATTCGATTTTTTTTTTAATTGCCGCCATTTTCCGAAATTTGTACTAAACGAAAAACCCATCCGTCATTCCATGACCAAAGGGTCACAGATTGATAATATGCTTTGAATTTGTGTTTGAGATCAACAAAGAGGGGGCAGTGATGTCAGCCGTTTACCTCCCGCGATTTGAGGACCTGTTTTCGCGGAGCTGCAACGGCCGCCATTTTGGTTTTTTTTTCAAAAAAAATTTTTTTTAACGTTGTGTATATCATGAATAAAAGCAAGAAAAAAACCGCACTCAAAAAGCTTTACTCGTTTCCGTTAAAAAAAAATAAAATGTAAACACCTGAAATATGGCACTCCAAGGACAAAGTCTCCCTTAATGAAGGGTTTTAAGAAATTCTCAAAGTCATAGAAATTACGCTAATGAAAATCGGCCAGATGGCGAAAATCTTCGCGGACGACGGAGACACGATGCACGTACAACGGTGTGACGAACGGACATCTGCCGCACCTCAAGAGACGAAAAGTACCAGCGAAAGAGAGACGCAGCTGTGGACTTCTTTGCAGTCCTGGCATACTTAATTAGCGATCAGTTGTGAAAATTAGTTTTTCCATACTACACTTCAGGCGTACCAGGCGTAACAGCACGGAAAACTTTTCGTAAAAGCATCGCACTGTTGGTGTCTAGAGCGCTGTTTTGGAGGTGATCTTTAGAGTGGAATAACCAAAAAAAAAAACACATGTTTATTGATCCTTGAAGAATATGTACAAATAAAAGATAAATATGAAAAAATGTATCATGTACTTTTGTGGGTTTGTTTACAACGGTGTGCGGAAAATGCCCCCAATGGGGAACCTTAAGCAAAGCTCAGCGCAGATGGCGCCACGTAAACTTAAGGGGAGGGTAGGGGTTTGCACTTTTGAAAAATCGATTTTTTTGTGTCTCATAGCAAAACATTTCGAGAATATAATCCCAAAATTTCAAGTCAATCAGAGCAAAACTGTTGAAGTTATTGACTATTTAGTCCCGCTCCTCTAACACTGTAGCTCCGACTTCTCTAAACTTAAAACGCATTTTTCTCGAAACCACTTTTTCAAAGTCCGTGTTCACTGCCATTTTAAAACTACATGACCGATTTATTTCAAACTTGGTACACACTTTCTACAAATAAAATACCTCCCCCCAACATTTAGTTGGAGATTTTTTTTTACATTGAGGGGGTATTCCACCCCCAAAATGGCGGAATTTTTCGTGAAAAGTAGCACTTTTCACTTTACATGACCACCAAAAATGTATAAATGAAAAAAAATGATCAAAGACCGTTCGGTTGGATTTGATGATACTTTGACTAAATTTTAATGGTACTTGATTTCAGATAATTTCTAGCTGAGATACAGTGAACACCGCAAATCGTGTTTTTCCAAAGGCGTTCTTGGAAAAGCTTTGTCACCGACTTGTTTGTGGATATTTTCGCGTACAAATTTCACGGAATGTTCTTGAAATGACACTTAACAATGTACAAAAGGTTTCATTAAATTTACTCTATTCATATAGATGAAAAAAATTCGCGAAAAAGTGTTTTTTTTTCACGCTGAAACCCCTACCCTCCCCTTAACGTAAACAAAAGAAGCTGTCAACGCGCGCGGTACATTATCACGATGTCTGTCTTGTGCTAAAATTACATGAATGGACATAATGGACAATAATTACGGATATTTAACTATACCGGAATTGAAAAATCGGCTTGTACTCTTTTTCTTCTCCGTTCATTTTTTAATGCTTTAGGCCACAGTAACGAGTATAAAATCATGTGCGAAATGGACAATTTTTTTCGTATGAAAAAGTTATTTACTCATAAAATTAATTAAACATCTATTTAGTATGAATATCAAGCTGTTAGACAATATATATATATATATATATATATATATATATATATATATATTGTCTAACAGCTTGATATTCTGTTAGACAATATATAGTATGAACAGTATGAATATCAAGCTGTTAGACAATATAGATATATATATATATATATTGTCTAACAGCTTGATATTCATACTAAATAGATGTTTAATTAATTTTTAATTAATATTTTGTTTAATATATATATATATTCGATGTACAAACTGGCCGACTACTCGAAACTTATCGAAACAGCTTTTTTCCAATTTTCGTGACAAATAACTTCAACAATTTTCACTCGATTGACTTCAAATTTAAAAGTCATGTTCCTAATTGCATTTCGCAGAGAAGTACGTACGGAATTTCTGATGAATCAAAAACTTTTCATTTTATGAGCAGTTTGTGAGCAGTTATAACGACATTTTTCACTGAAAATTCATTTCTTAAGTTCAAATACCTACAACTTTTGAATAAAACAATATTTTTTAAATTCCGTAGGTACTTCTCTAGGTATTCCAATGTAGATTGACGAAAATTTTTGTTTTGTGTTCTAGGTAAAAAATTATGGATGCTAAATGTCACGCCGTGGAGCGCCTAAAAATAGATTATAAAATAAAATATTGGTAATCGGCCATTTTGTACAACGAAAAAAAAAATTCTATGAGCTTGATATTCCTACTTAAAGATGTGTAATTAATTTTATGAGTGAATCACTTTTTCATACGAAAAAAATTGTTAAATTCGCACATGATTTTATACCCGTTACTGTGGTCTCAGGGCTTAAAGTTTTCTGCTCTAAACAAACAGGGAAGGCATTTATCAATATTTTTCGGCTCAGTTTTATCCCCGTAAATAATGAAAATGAGCTAGGTAAGTGTGATGTAATAAAATAATACCAGAAGGTTAAAAAATACAAATTTTTCAAGTAGACATTTTTAGGTTATGATGATTAGCTACTTAAAAATATACTTTTAGACGTAAGGAGCGTAAATATTATGTTTATACACTGAGCTATAACAAATCCTTCATTTCTATAGTCTGCAGGCCTAAAATGATCAGAATTTAGCCATGAATGTTTTGTGGCTGTAAAGTGCTTGCGACGTATAGCATTTTCCCATTGCGTGCGAAGTTTTTATTTTTGAGGAAATAAATGAATGTCTTCGTTTCTGTATTCAATTGCATAAATTCTTCACAATTTATTCACGACAAACGGATTATTTCAAGAAAATTTAACAGTAGTCGTAGAAACACGGGCAAAACTAAAGAGAATCTCACTAAACGTCATGTTCCGTTTACGTTGTAATACAATGTCCCCTCTAGCGGGAGAAATTGGCACTAAGGTTCCCTACCAGCGACCACTCCTGTGGACGTCGTATGAATGTAAAAAAAAAACGCAACATTCTTAATCTGTGTAAGTATTTTGATGTTGGGCACCAGAGGGAAGAAAAAAATTTACAAAATGTCGACTTGCTAAACTTTGATTATCAATTTTTCCTATTTTCGTGGCCCTTATCGAATATTATGTTCCACACATAACCTCCATGTTTGTACCTTATATTAAAATAAAAATATTCGTACTTTTTAAATAAATAATACGTTTTATTAATAAATTACAACGTCAAGTCGTTTTGAGACATCATATAGAAAAAAAACACGATTTCGACCCGATTCTGCTACATTGATGACAATTTTGTGATTAGTGGCATAATGTACTGAGTTCATTCGGCGACGAGCGTAGGCTTGTGGTTTCTTTTTCAAATGTAAATCTTATAGAAACGGTGTAGATGATCGATTTATAGTTTGGAGAGTGCATTCAGTATATGACAAAGAATTTACTGTATAAATTTGAATTAAATGTTAATATTTCGTAAATTGTCCCGAAACTCCTTGCATATGTACGACTACTACTATTCTGATCTCAGGTCGTAAACCTGCTCCAACCACCGACTGTCAAAGTCATCGCTGCATTGTGCGTCGTCAGAAACAGCGTCGGCGAAAATGCTTATGTCTCTGATGAGATTGTGACCGCAAAATCCGGTAGGAGAATTCGCGTTGTAAACACCGATGCCGAAGGACGGATGGCAATGGCCGATGCCCTCTGCCACATAAAGGAGATGGCGCTGCGTTCGGTGAATCCCCACATCTTTACCATCGGTACACTTACAGATTCGGCAATCAAAACAGCAGGATACGGATATTCGGTCAGTACCTTCAGCATAAATGTATATTTGAATATCTTGATTGTAGAGGAGTAATATAATATGAGATTGACATGCTTAAGGGATAACACCACTCTAGGATTTTGGAAAAATTGTTTTTTTTTGCTTAAAAATAATTTGGGGTCATAAAAACGATATGCAATTGGTCCTGTAGCGAATTTTTTTGTTAGATTCACTTATCGATTTTGCCACAGCCTGTCGAATTCTTTCAGGCGCCTCATACAACTTTAAGGGGCTATACCAGTGTGAACGCTGAAAATTTGGGTGATTTTCAGGAATTTTTTGGAAGAAAAGTACTCAACTAAATGTTTCGGAAAATTAAGAATATATTTGGCTATATGACCTATATAACATAATTTTTTAATAAATAAATATTGAGATCCAAGCGACTTATGCGCTGCCTTCGGAGGCGCCAAAAAAATGTTCCTCCACTGCTGACATGATTCCGGCCGATTGAGTAGCTGAAACCGAAAAAGGAAAACATGTTAAACTGAAGGGTATTTCCTGTACACTGACGTAGGATTTTCGAAAAATATCAAAATTTAACAAAATGGCGTTGTTGTGAAAAAAGTCGGTTTTCTTGCCTATAAAATGGTCGTTTTTTTTTCAATGCCAAATCGTCAATTTTCATCCAATAAAAAATATCCTAAGTCAGTGTAGAGTAAATATATTCAAGAGTACTCAGTTCAAAGTTCAAGTCAATTGGATAATTGCTCTTCGAGTTACAATGTCAGCAAATTTGAAAAATTTCATTTCGAGAAAAAAGCGTTTAAAGATTTAACTATCGATTTTTGCAAGTTAAAATGATATAAATGATAATTATATTCTTGAAAGTATAATATGTCGAAAAAGGCAAAAAAAATCGATTTTTTTAGTGTCACACTGGTATAGCCCCTTAAGGTAGTACGAGCGCGCAATCTTGATTTCTATAGATTTTGTTCAAATTTTAACCAGACATTGTTCATATAATTATGCACGTTGAAGTGAAATTTCAGAACAGTCGACTATTTAGATTGGGAGATAATGGGTTTCAAAATTGCAACTCTTAACAGTGCAGGGTCTGCATTGAAATTTAGACAGAATAATTTTCCGTAAAATATATTTGTCCCCTATAATAAGAAGACATACGGTAACGCGGCATATTTGAAATAATACTGCAACACGAATGTTTATTTGGAAGTAATTTTTAATCGAACAAAGTTTGTAATTAGTTATGAACGAACCAACACCTTTATTTGTTAATGAACAATATAAATAAACAATATAAAAAAATCAATATTTACAATGCAAATATGTTTTTATGACAAAATTTTTAACTTTAGGGTAACGATAATTATTTTTTTCTCGAAATATTGAACAATATTGTTCTGCGAAGACTATTACCATGTAAACCGATGTGTTGGTCTAGTGGTTAGAGTGCTTGCCTCTGAAATCAACACATCGGGAGGTCGCGGGTTCGAATCACCGTCTCGTAGTTTCGTCGAGAAATAAAAACACAGGCGTGACGTAGCTCCAGTTGTACACAGATGTCGCGCACACGGACCGGTACGTGTGTGTGTCGGATGGGTATGGCTGTAGCCTGTGAGCTATTTCTCGACGAAACGCGACTAGCTCCGAGGCTGGGAAGCGAACTCGTGACGGGCTGTATTTGGTATATAGGTTTTCCGCAGTTTCCCTATACCCATGACAGAAATGTCATGATGAATATAATACAGAGGGAGAAGTCGGTTGCGGCCGCAATGGGGAGGGGGGATGGTGGAGAGAAAGAACAAGTGTAGAGCGGTGGGACATATAAGTGGGAGCCTTGTAAAAAGCCGAAAAGGCTGTGCAAGTAAAACTCGAAAAAAAAAGACTATTACCATGTGTCTTCTTATTATAGGGGACAAATATTTTTTACGGATAATTATTCCGTCTGAATTTCAATGCAGACGCTGCAGTGTTAAAAGTTGAAATTTCAAAACCCATTATCTACCAATCTACATAGTCTATTGTTCTGAAATTTCACTCAAACATGCATAATGATATGAACAATGTCTCGTTAAAATTTGAACAAAATTTATAGAAATCAAGTTTGCGCGCTCGTGCTACCTTAAACGCGTTTTTCTCGACACCACTTTTTTTCAAACTGGGAGGACGGATTACTCGAACACCTTAGTATGGATCGATTTGAAATTTTGATAGTAGCTTCACAATTACATTCTCTATGGGAGTACGTAGCCGTTTTTCGATTAAATGGAAACTTTTCTTTTTATTAACAATTTACTGCTTACTTTTTTGCCAAAAAATCGTTTTATTTCTTGGAAAGTACGACATTTATTCAAAATTTGATTTAAAAAAATCCCTACGTACTCCCATAGCTAATACTATATAAAAAATATATTTTTTTTTGTTTTTGGTCCAGGTCTCATAATTTACGAGAAAACCGTCCTCCCCTGAAACTATTTGTACAAAACATGTTTTTCAAGATGGGCTCTGTCGTCGCAATTTTGTATGAAAAATATAATAAACATTTTTTTAATACTTTAATATGTGTCAAATAAACCTTCTCAAGAGAAATCCTATTCCTTTTTTCATACTCCCAAAATAAATTGTCAAAGTTAGGCCTTATTTTCGGTCGCTAGAGCGATCTTATCCCTTAACGCATATCTTTTCAATCTAAATTATTATGAATTTATTTCCATTTTGGATGCAAGCCAAGACCTTGCACTTCCGGTATATTTGTGTGGTTCGATATGTTCGATATGTGGTTGATATCAATTTTTCGTTACAATAATATAATTCGTTTTATTCTTGAAAATAAAAATCAAACATTTTCAATAAGATTATTCCTTAGATTTAACAATTTGATGTACACTTGCATAATACACAGATTGTCCTTGGCTTTTTTTTTTGTAAATAATTTCATTTTTTTGTACAATTGATTAATGGAAAAGATATAATTAAATCATTGTTTGATCTCAAACAAATAATATTAATTTTTTAAGTAAAAGGAATTTTTTTTTATAAGGTTAAACAATCAACGATATTTTCGGGGCTATATTTCATCAATTTTTTGGTACTTTTTCAACTTTTTTGGAAGTTTTCAAAGGACATTCTTTGTACATTTGTTATTACGTAGCGAGCACTAAACTTAAAAAGTCTGCGACAGTAACGACTGCACGATGACGGGGATGCGGACAGCCGCTGAACTCGTCATTTCCACCCACCACCGGGGTGCGCTAACAATCGATTGAACTCGACGCTGTTGTATTTTTCACCAAAGTAGTTCATGTAGAATCGACCATTGCGAGCCCTTTCTAACATATTCTCGAACCATTTCGGATCTTGATCGAAGGTCTTCACGAGCTGTGCTGGTAAGAAGACGGCGAACTCGTGCATGATGTCCAAGTTTTCCGAACTTGCTTCAGACAGCCTTCATGTCGGAGGTTGTATAATCCGATTGAATTTTCAGTTCTGACAGCTTCTGCGTTGGAAGGAACTTCGCTGTTTTGCTAAGTTTGTTGATGCTCGAGAAGCCCATTTTCACCGGCGCGGAACTTTGCATTCAAAATGTTCGGTTTCTTTTTCCGTACATGCTGCAGCCCTGCTATTCTACAGTAGTCTAATGTAATCAGGATTTTTCCATGATGTCATAGGCCCTTCCATTTGCAACCCCCTCCACTGAAAACGCGTCCCCAGTCGCCAATGCAGCTTCAATGTGTCCAGGAACCTTTTTTTCTCCCAAAAAACATTTTCAGAATTTTCACCCTTACGGCACCTTTCACATTTTTGACACGGGCATGGCTCCTACGCACATGGAAAACAGGAAAAACTCAGGGAATATTGAAAATTCTTTGGAATTTTTACAGAATTTACTTTTTCCAAGAATCACAAAAAATCAAGCTGACTTGAAAAAGAAAGTGAAAGATAAATATAGAGATAAAAAATAAATATAAAGTATAAAGATAAATATTTTTGTTTACTTTTTCTATTCATATTATTTTTCGTTATATGCGAAAAAAATTAATTCAGTGCCAAATATTGAACATTTAAAAAACTAATTTACGTTAAAACTCTATACATTTTAATTCGATTTTTTCGATACACAACCACAGTATTATCGTTGCAATAAGTCTTTACATTTATATTTTATTTATTGGCACCGACATAAAAATTTCTGTTTATAATGAAGAACAGGTTCCGTATTTACTTTATATATATATATATATATATATATATATATATATATATATATATATATATATATTAGCTTATAATGATAAAATCATTTTCGAATTCCAGTTCTGTTTTTTATTTTTCATTTTGAAATTTAACATTTTCAGGGGTGGTTTTAAGGGGTCTTCTCACTTTAGCCGCTAAAAAAGCTATTTTCATGATTTTTTGGATAGGTTTATATTATAAATATTGATATCAAAGTTGTTACACTTAATAAATACACTTTCGAAACACATTAAATTGTTTTAAATCTATTTATGTAACCCAAACAAACTTTAAACGCGTTTTTCTCGAAACAATGTTTTTCGACAGCTTGTTGATAATATCTTCGAAAACTGAACCGATCCTTATGAAATTTTTACTACGTATTCTTTACAACTATAGCTTTAGCGCATGTCAAGGATTTTTTTTAATGTTGATATTTACTTTTTCTTTTTTCCAAAAAACGGTGAAAAAACCCTTTTGTGTTTGTTTTTTCGAAAAATGTCTGCCATTTCGTTATTTTTGCATATATGAAAAATCGTATGATATGCACTATAGCCATTAACATACTGAATCTAAAACCGTTTGATTTTTTTGTTTCGGATGATCCACCTCCGAAATTTCATCAACAGCGCAGACCGACAATTTTTTAGGATTTTTTTTAACTCCCATTTTCGTCTAAAAATAGTGACTTAAATAAATTAAAAAAAAAAAACATTTTTTAATGTATTTATTAAGTGTAACAACTTTTATATCAATATCTATAATATAAACCTATAAAAAAATCATAAATATATCCTTTTTAGCGTTTAAAGTGAGAAGACCCCTTAAAAAAAAATATTTTTCATTTGATCCCAATATCCTTTGAAATTTGCAAAACCTGTTCGGAAAATCTGAGAAAGTCAGGGAATTTTGGAGTCAATATTGCGTAACGATCATGATGGGGGTGAGTGGCCATCAATGTGATTGCCCATCTGAGGCGTATTATAATGTTTCTTGCATAAAGGAAATTCTCTTAATGTCACTTCGACGATGATCCCAGAATATGCCAATGGGTAGATGGGTGCTTCGTGAAGCACCCTTCCCGATAAATCCGGATTTTTAACTTAATTTTTTTCAGAACGTGTCTTACTTGCTTATGCGAACGACGAAATCGCAAAATTTTGCTACAGTTGCCGTAGATATTGCTGCTGAATTGCTATAAAATTAAGCACTCAACTCTGTAAAGAGGTCACACCTTAATCGGTAAGCTCTGCCTCCCGGGTTTGAAGTACCCGTTTTTTATTTTACATGGCCATCCTTCATCCGGTCTTAGCTTTTCTTTATGAAAACGCTTCAGGCGATCAACGGCCTTTCCAATCTCCGACGTCTTTTGATAAAATCTTTCACCTGCGCATGAAATGGCAATAAAAACGAGTTGCACATGCTTCTTCCTGCCCTTCTTGCAAAACGAAGTCAAATCCACTGAATTTCACCAATAAAAACAGCGTCCGCCGAAAAAAAAAACGTATCTTTTCGATTTTAATGAAGCATACCATATCACGAATTTAAGGGGCTATACCAGTGTGACACTTTCAAAAAATCGATTTTTTTGAATTTTTCGACAGTTTATACTTTCAAGAATATCATTATCATTTATACAATTTATATCAATATCATTTTATCTTGCAAAAATCGATAGTTAAATTTTTAAACGCGTTTTTCTCGAAATGAGATTTTTCAAATTTGCTGACATCGTAACTCAAAGAGCAATTATCCGATTGTCTTGAAATTTGAACTGAGAACTATTCAATATATTTACTCTACAATGACGTAGGACATTTTTCATTCGATGAAAATTAAGGATTTTGCATTGAAAAAAAAACGACCATTTTATAGGCAAGAAAACAGACTTTTTTCATAACTACGCCATTTTGTTAGATTTTGATATTTTTCGAAAGTCCTACGTCATTGTACAGGAAATACCTTCCAGTTTAACGACATTTTTTCCTTTTTCGGTTTCAGCTACTCAATCGGCCGCAATCATGTCAGCAGTAGAGGAACTTTTTTTTGCGCCTTCGAAGACAGCGCATAAGTCGCTGGGACCTCAATATTTTTCTATGAAAAAATTATGGAATATAGGTCAAATATAGCCAAATATATTTATAATTTTCCGAAATATTTAATTGAGTACTTTTCTTCCAAAAAATTCCCGAAAATCACCCAAATTTTCGGCGATCACACTCGTGTAGCCCCTTAACTAAATGGGAAAGGGGCACTGGCAGTAACATAGTTCCCTTGAAAGATTTTCAGAAACTGCAAGTTTTCCCCTCAACTTATGTTCCAAAGTGTACGCTAAATGACGGTCTAAAATATTTGTTGGATGTTGATTCTATGATTTTCAATTTTTTTTTGCCAAACCTCAATATCTGAATGCCAAAGTGGTTATCAAGAGAAAATCACCACTTTCAAAATATTCGAAACAGCTCCATGACTACGAAGAATTTTTTCTCGCGATTTTGTTTACCACGTGCATTGTAAGTTACAGTTTTCTTCATTGCATATGCAAAGTCTATTTTGTAGATATTCAAATCACTTTGCTCCGTAGTGCTTTACCTTTCATTCCCCTTTCGGTCCGTTCGGCTAACGTTGTACGCATATATTTGCATCACAAATTCATTATTCTCTCCTTCGCTAAATCAAAGTCCATCCATATTTAAATTGTACGCCCTGTATAATCTACTGCGTGCATCAAATACTCGCAGCGAAACATTTTCTCGTATCACCTGCATTACGTCGTTAATGCAGACTGTACACAGTGTAGATGATTGATGCGTGTAAAAAAGCCGAATATCATCGTATTTCGCGCAATGGAGAATACTTTAGAGTATTATCCCCATAAGACTATCAGTTTTTCGGTTTGTTAAATTTAATTAATTTATCCCCATTCGTATATATCCCCTTTTGAAGGGGAGAGATCAATGTAAATACATATAAACATAACGCAATTCTTAATGCATTTTTTAAAATTCATATACCAGATACTTTTAAAGCTTTCGGAAGACTATTAATACTGTATTGGGATGTTGAATAATTTCTCGCTGTTTTTTTTTCGTGAAAATTAATGCTCTGTTAAAAAAAATCATTTGTAATGCTGTCAGACGTTTCAAAACTTTTGTGTGATCAACTTCTAATGATTCTGCAAGTTCAGCTAGCGTCTAACATGAGTCTTCATGAAGTAATGCCTCCAATTCAACGCATCAAAATCATTATTTTTGAAGCGTCTAAACCAATTCTCTGCAAGTTGTTTCCGACAGAATATCGCCGCCTAAGTCTCAACAAGAATTCTGTATGCTTCAGCTGCTGATTAAAAAAAAGTAGTTAAGGGAAGTTTCTGCCTCGTTGGGCTAAAAATGTTCGATTTTTCACCAATTTTTTATGCGCAAAGTATTAAATATAGATTGTTGATATTTGGTATGTTGACTAAGCGGTCTTTATTGAACATGATTTTAAAGTTTGACAAAACATGGTGGTGGGAGTGGGAGGAGCCACGTGTGCCGGTGTGCGAGCGATGACATTCTTCGCTTGCGGAAGTCCCAAGTCCCGGACAGGTGATCGGAAGCAAAAAAATCAAATATATTTTTACGTTGTACAATATTGTGTATAAGTTGAACCAGAATCAGGAAGAAAAATTGAAAAATAAAGAAATAGTGAGCGAGCGGAAGTTTGTTTTTTGTCACAATAATTTTCGCAGTTTTTTTGTTCATTAAATAAAAACTTTTACATATTTTTGGATAATTCTAGTTCAACTTATACATAATATTGTACAAAGTAAAAATATGTTTGATTTTTTTCGCTCTAGATCACCTGTCCGGGAGTTAGGACTTCCGCAAGCAAAGAATGTCATCGCCCGCGCACCGACATACGTGGCGCACCGACATAACAAAAAATATTTTCATGTTCAATAAAGACCGCTTAGTCAACACACCAAATATCAACATTCTATATTTAATACCTTTCGCATAAAAAACTGGTGAAAAATCGAACATGTTTTGGCCCAACAAGGTAGAAATTTCCCTTGAACACTTTGCCAGCTGTACATTTGGTATTGTATACAATGCCTAGGTATCCTATGGAATACCGGATTATACAGATTGCCGGTAACATACACACTTGTATGTTTCAATGGTAGCCTATTAAAAAATATATATATATTTTCAAGAAAACTGCATTTAAAGTTTCTTCGAGTGAAAAATTACAACCTCATATAACTTATAGGTGCTTATTACTGATCTAAAAATAGACGGCCGATCCGATAGTCCCCTTCCTCGCACAGTCCATTCTGCTTCATAAGGTGCTGTGTTCTTTAGTGTTACTATAAAGCTGCAGCACTACCTATTTCAATCTTCGCTCGTTATAATTTCCAGCGTACGTTTTAAATTGCAGTTTTGCAATATCCTTTGTCAACCATCCAGCAGCGAAGAGCATTCCAATTTCAATCATTTTATTAACCTCGAAGGCTAATATCTAGGAGCTCTTTTAAATTGGTTTGTATTCGACATACCTTCATAAATTGGAAAAATATCATTCTGCAGCAACTGCTCCCGGCGGACAGATTTCATGACATCCTTAGGACCTATAATTGATCCTTCTGACTGAGAAAACACCCCCAAGATTTTTCAATGACGGTTTTTAAAATACACAAAAAAATCGTTTTTCACGCTAGCAAAATCACTGTCCCCCCAAATACATTAAAAAAGTGATATCTTCGAAAATGTCCAGATAAAATATTTAAGCTCGTAGCTTTGGACACGAGTGAATCGTGAAAAAAACACGAACATCGATGAATCTCCTGGTTCATCGTAGAAGAACACACACACGTACACACCTTCTCGTTCATTGTATAAAAGCATGCGGTAATTTAACAAGTTTCTCTCTACTTCGCCCTAGTTTCTCAAAGTTTTGACCACGTCAAATAATTACCTTCGAAACTGTTACAATCCACTCGCGTTTTATACGTCCAACTTCCATCCTCTATCCCTTGTATGTGTTCGCCCTGTTCTTTTGTTTTCGATCACGTTTTTCGGCGTCTGACCGACTGAACGTACGCGAACACACATCCGTAAGTATAAATGGGAAGTCGCGCGGCAACGTATATAAACATATACGAGGGTGGGGTGAAAAGTTTCCGGCCTGACCAAGAGATGGTGCCACTAGGTCTAGTTTTGGAGCGGCGTCCTACAGTGTCATTCCTACCGAGCTTGTATGTACAGTTTCAGCCCAATCGCTACGTTAGTTTGCGTTTGAGAGCACATTGCGCGAGACGCTTCCGTTGTTTTCGTAAAAATGGAAAAATTGGAAAAACGTGCTGTCATCGAATACTTCCATTTGAAAGGTTTTACACCGAAACAAATAAAAGAAGAGATGGATTCAGCGCTAGGAGACTCCTCCCCATCATATTCAACTATTAAGCAGTGGGTTTCTGAATTCAAAATGGGTCGTGTGAGCACCTCTGACGAGCCTCGCTCAGGACGGCCCGTTGAAGTCACAGCTTCAGAGATGATTGAAAAAATCCATAAAATAGTGTTGGAAGACCGCAGGTTGAAAGTACATGAGATAGCTGAGACCTGTAGGATGTCAGCTGAACGTGTGCGAAATATTTTGCACAAACATTTGAACATGGAAAAGCTGTGTGCAAGGTGGGTGCCGCGTTTGCTAACGCTCGACCAAAAACTGCTTCGAAAAACCATTTCTACCGACAATTTGGCGCTGTATAGGCGTAATCCAAACGAATTTTTGCGTCGATTCATAACTGTTGATGAGACATGGGTCCACCACTACACTCCTGAAAATAAAGAACAGTCAAAACAGTGGGTTGGAAAAGGGGAACCAACCCCAAAGAAGGCAAAAACAATTTTATCGGCAAACAAGGTTATGGCTACTGTTTTTTGGGATGCGAGAGGAATTATATACATTAATTACCTTGAAAAGGGTAAGACTATCACTGGTCAATACTACGCAGACTTATTGCAACGTTTGAAGCACGAGGTGCAAATTAAACGACCTCATTTGGCGAAGAAAAAAGTTTTGTTTCATCACGACAACGCACCAGCGCATTCGTCGATTGTTGCCATGTCCAAAATCGACGAATTGAAGTTTGAATTGATGCCGCATCCTCCCTACTCTCCAGACTTAGCCCCCAGCGACTATTACCTGTTTCCTAACCTCAAAAAATGGCTTGGCGGAAAAAAATTTAAGAGCAACGAAGAAGTTATCGAAGCTGTAAATCAGTATTTTGAGGAGCTTGACGAATCTACGTTTAAAACTGGTATAACTAAATTAGAACACCGTTATGAGAAATGTATCAGTGTTGATGGAGATTATGTTGAAAAATAAAGCAAAAACAATTTTAAAACATCGTTTTTCTTGGCCAGGCCGGAAGCTTTTCACCCCATCCTCGTACACATGTACCATACACACGAGGATAATTGCTAGATGACTAATAATGGTACATAATTTCTGTATGAGAGATGCAATTACAACGCCAATGGCTGACGAATCTTTATTGGGGTATAACTAATTAATGTTTATTGTGCAAGCTTCAATTTTAATTACTTGAGAGTCGTGTCTTTCTATCTCTACGTTGATTGGCCCTCCAGCTCGTCATGGATAATGCAGTAGCGAGGCTTTCGAGTAACGCTGAAAAGCTTCGAGCTTCCGGTGAAACTATGGGCGATGTCTTTGAAATATCAACACTCCGACGTGAAGATTTCAAATGTCACGAGGGCAAGGCTGAAGGGGATGATGTCCTGCAAATAGTCAACGAGATCAGTACGAAAATCAACCGAGGACATCAAGGAGCAGCTGCTTTCCTCATCCAGGCATCCGGTCTTGACAAGGTTCGTTCAACGTTCAATTGTATGTATCTTATTTTTAACATCACTTGTCACTCGAGTAAATACAATGCTGTGTTGATTGCGGACGAACAACTGACACTCGCTTCAGGTTACTAATGACCATAAACAAACTGACAATGAGGGTCCTGTGAGTACGTTCGGCATTAATACTTCGAATTGTAATAGGTTTTTTATCACGTTGGTAGTCAAATGTCAACTTTCCAACGGTTTGTTGAGACATATATAGGTTTACGGTGGAGCTATTTGCTAAGGCCTTAAAAAGTATTGTAATGATGGTGTGTATATCGAACAATATATCATACCAGTTCCAAGTGGCACCAAATGGCAGGAATGGGGGGCTGCTCTCTTACCCACACCGATTTTGAAGTGTACAGCAGCCACGTGCATTGCTGTTATAGCACCAACCTCGAATGAAAGCTGTTTACGCGCAGTTTTTCGTTTTTTTTGCCCTCATGGTTTTCCCCATAAGCGCTTATCATTTTCATTTAAATTATCAACTTCGATTTATAGAGACTCTTAAGGGCCGTCCATATATTACGTCCTTCTAAATTTGGGGGGGGGGGGAGGTTCGTCTGCGGATGTCGGTAAATGATGGATGAGGGGGGGGGGCGTTTCGAAATTGACGTCATTCTTGTGATACCAGTTAATTCAAAATGTACAATAGTATATTGTACAACTAGAGTGGTTTCCCCGCATGAGTGATGAAAAATATTTTGCAAGTACCTAATGGTATTAATTATTGAACTCATTATTTATTTATTTATTACATAAGGTTTGTCTACATTATATTCGAGAACTTCAAATAACAGCGTACCTATGAAAATAGTTCGATCGAGCCCAAATGAATATGGGGAGGATACGGAGATATTACCCGTGATCCAGAATTTGCAAGAATGGGTGAAAACTCCGTGGGAGCTATCCAAAGAAAACTAAAGAATAGGGAAGAATAATATTATTATATTAATGAAAATTGCCAAAGTACAAAATAATAAAAGATGACTCTATAACAAAATGTGGGAGCTATCCAAAGAAAACTAAACAATAGGGAAGAATAATATTATTATATTAATAAACATTGCCAAAGTACAAAATAATAAAAGATGATTCTATAACAAAATGTTTTAATGTTACTCAATTTTTCTCAAATCCGCAAATGTTTTAATTTTGCCAAACTGGTAATGACGTCAGTTTTGCGAGAGGGGGGGGGGTCATTAGGAAATTACGATAGGATGATTGTAGGGGGGGGGGGGGTCGAAAATCAGCAAAAATCGATGACGTAATATATGGACGGCCCCTTATCAATCCGTTCGTTGATAAGAAAAGAATAGAAAAGTAAGACGAAGTTATCGTAACATTTTATGTTCCTTCACGTTACATTACACATCATATAAAATTTCCGATTACTTTGATCTATGGATTAAGGAGTTTTCTCACTTTAGACGCTAAAAAAGGCTATTTTCATGATTTTTTTTTGATAGGTTTATATTATGGATATTGATATAAAAGTAATTATACTGAATAAATACACTTTGAATGATATTGAAATGTATACACTTGAAATACATTTTAACAAAAAAATATTTATTTAAGTTACTATTTATAGATGAAAATAGTAGTTAAAAAAATGTCCTAAAAATTGTAGGTCTGTACTATTAATAAAATCTAGGAGATGGATCATCGGAAATAAAGGAATCAAACGGTTTTAGATTCAGTATGTTAATGGCTATAGACTATAGACTATATCATACAATTTTTGGTAAATATTTACAAGTGGTGCTCCAGCCCGAATCGGCTCCAAATTTTTTTTCACGTTTTCGGGGCTATTCTGCAGTATGAAAATATGTTTTTTTTTTATGGTGGGGGAGGGGTATTATTTTAAGAAAGAAAAAATAGCTATTTCTGGAAAATATTCGATTTTTGAAATACGTTTTCTGTATGCTTACTCTAATTTGACTTTTACCCAAACAAACCCATACAAACAAACAAACCCGAACCCATGTCATTTCACCCATTCGATATCACCAAACCCGTTTCCTCCATACCTTTAGAAAAAGTTAAAAAAGCGTTTGGGGTTGAAATTGTCTTCCCCCGACTTAAATATTACAAACAAATTGCTTTGAAATACATCGACTCGGTACAAAATTTCCAAACCCCTTTTCTAGCTGGAGTCCCCCTTGTAAATATGTACCCGATTTTTAATATGTGCAAAAATAACAAAATGGCCAACATTTTTCGCAAAAACAAAAAAAGTGTTTTTCCACCGTTTTTGGCAAAAAATAGTAAACATCAAAATTTAAAAAAATCCTTGATTTGCGCTATAGCTATAGTTGTAAAAATTATGTGGTTGAAATTTCATAAGAATCGGTTCAGTAGTTTCGAAGATTTTATCAACAAGCCGTCGAAAAACGTTGTTTCGAGAAAAAATGCGTTTTAAGTTTGTTTGGGTTACATAAATACATACATTTTTTAAAAATGCATTTCGAAAGTGCATTTCTTAACTGTAACAACTTTTACATCAATATCTATAATATAAACCTATCAAAAAAATTCACGAAAATAGCCTTTTTAGCGTCTCAAATGTGAAGACCCCTTAAGGCAGGGGTTCCCAAACTTTTTCGGTGTGCGGCGCCTTTACGGATTTAGTACACCTACGCGACATACGTAAGGGTATTTAAGCTAATTAGGCGGCCAAAATTATTTTCTTAGTTATATATATTACCAATCGTCTCAGTTGAGTAACGGGAAGGGGTCGCCCATTGTTTTGTGTCTATTCAACATTCTCAGGTAGTCGTTTTTTTTTACGTGGGACAAATTTAAGGAATTCTATTTTTTGCGCGCCTAATTAGCAGAAATACCGTGATGTGCGACGCCATAGGACCGATACGTAATGTTATGATTTTGATGACCTTTTTTTAGGTCTTCGCTCACGTGTCACCCCGTGTGACACATGGGATTCATGGAGGATGCGCCAAGCGGCCGAAGACCTAAAAAAAGGGTCACCAAAAATGCCAAACAAATTCGAACAAAAATAGGCAAAAACGAAAATACTATCGTCAATTACAATAGCCGCTGATCTTTTTTCAGATCTTCGGTGCCTCATAGGTCCGCGTTCCTGTTGAAGGGGCGCGGACCTCTCAGGCACCAAAGACCTAATAAAAGGTCATCAAAATGCAAAAACGTATAAGACGAAGAATGATGTACGGCCGCCGCTGATATTCATCCGGTCGGCGTCGCGACGCCCCTAATTCCTCTCCAATGCCTAGTTTGGAAACCTCTGGATTAAGGGGTAGCAATAAGCTTGAAATCAAAATGTAATCAATTTACATTTGTATTTTTATAACCTGAAATCTCGACTTTTACTTATGACAAAAATTTTATAAAAATTCCAATGACAAACCGAGTTAAGATTATTTTTGCGGAAAAGATCGGAAATGGCAGTTGCCCGATAGCAAATTTAAACCTGCAATTGGTAAACACCGAAATAACAAAAATGGAATGTCTTGGGCACTGCCAAAGAAGAATTGAAGTGAATACACGATCGTGTAATGTGAAAACAAAATAAAGATATCGTTGGAAGGAAAAACTTAACTGGAAAGATTATCGTCGAACTTGCTGCCGATTATCGACTTGCGACTGGATCATGTTCACATTCAAGTGAAAAAATGAAAGAAGCTATTTGAGCAACACTTCATAACAAAGTTTTTACGGCTAAAAAGCCTTAGCCCATCAATAATATCCTCCCGGAGCGAATTTCTGATGCTCGTGGCAAGGAGTACGTATTGAAGGCTCATTAAGGAGTTTTGGGAAAATTGACGAAACGTTACTATTTGATTCAAATTTATACAGTAAATTTTTTGTCATATACTGAATGCACGCTGCAAATTGTGAATCGACCGTCTACGCCGTTTCTATAAGATGTACAATTGAAATTTACAGAAGAATAGTTCGAAAAAATGTTTCAAGTACTATGAAAAACTGTCAAATCACTCACAAGGAAATGTTGCGAGGTTGATCTCTCCGATTTTTTAAACAAGGCATTAATTTTCACGAAAAAACAACCAGAACTTATTGAACATCCCAATAGATGAAGATCCCAATAGTAGGTGAAGACGATATTTTCAAATTTGGTGGGTGCATTCAATATATGACAGTGAATCGACTGTATAAATGTGAATCTAATCGTAACACTTCATCAATTGTTCCGAAACTCCTTAAACCAGTGCACGCACAATTTTTTTTTTCGAGTCATCTTCAATGATATCGAAGCTGTCTATGAAGATTTATTCCGTGATGACTTACTGCGCAGCCGTGTTGGTATCTTTCAATGCAATAATAATGCAAACTTCAACTTTAACATGTGAAGCTTTGGAGTAATGATAAAGAACAATAACTTTGTACTAATTCAGATAGCAACCAACTTCACTTTGGGTATGTATAATGATAGCTTTGAAAGCATCGTACCAATGATGCTAGTGATGAGACTGATAGTAACTGGGCCGAATGCGCATGCAAAGTGCCACGAAATCGATGCATGGTGCATAGGGATGGCTGAGCACCGTGCGCAGGAAACAACTAAAGAAGTACGACAACTTCATCTAGCAGCTTAGAGAGAAGCTGAGGCTATTGATGCTACCACGAACGGATTTCTGTGTCATGCCGGAATTGCAGATTAAAAGTACAAAGATAATTTTAAGTTCATCTGGAGCTTCTTGTCAATTTTGAAAATACAACTTAATCGTTTAAGCCACAAATTGTGATATAAAATGCTTTTAACAAGAACAAAACGTTTCATCACAACGATCACAAAATTGTGATCGTTGTGATGAAACAGTGCTTTTAACAACAACAAAACGTTGCATCACAACGATCACAATTTGTGATCGTTGTGATGAATCGTTTTGTTGTTGCTAAAAGCACAACGATCACAAATTGTGATCAATGTTTCATCACAACGATCACAAAATTGTGATGTTGTGATCAATGTTTCATCACGACGATCACAAAATTGTGATCGTTGTGATGAAACAGTGCTTTTAACAACAACAAAACGTTGCATCACAACGATCACAATTTGTGATCGTTGTGATGAAACGTTTTGTTGTTGTTAAAAGCACAACGATCACAAAATTTTGATCGTTGTGATGAAACAGTGCTTTTAACAACAACAAAACGTTGCATCACAACGATCACAATTTGTGATCGTTGTGATGAAACGTTTTGTTGTTGTTAAAAGCACAACGATCACAAATTGTGATCGTTGTGATAAAATAATGCTTTTAACAACAACAAAAACTTCCGCATACCTACTCCCCGCCCCCAATAACATGAAAAAACACCGAAAGTACTGAGCGAACACTTAATACGGAAAATGCATATGAAATATGTAGAAATCAGTCCGCTTTTTTGCGTTTTTCTCGAAACTATGCTTTCGAATGTCATATCTCAACAGCTATTGATTCGATTGGATTTAAGTTTCAACTGAATATAGTTTATAACATTTTCTATCAAGCGGCTGGATGATTTTTTAAATGTTCATTAATTTATTAATAACACACGATTAAAAGTAATGAAAATCAATATTAGTTTCTACAGATCGCAAGTTGCGCAGTTGTCAAAATTGAAACAAATGTATCCAGTTATTCGACAGGTTTATTATTATACCAAAAGTAGTTTCTTTAATTTTGTTATTTTAGATCAGCTTAGTTACCGGCACCACGTCCACGAAATGGTTATACGACGGCTGAATTGTGTGGATGATTAAATCTCAATTATTTATAAATATTTATTAATAATAAAAACCTGTCACTGGTTATAACTATGTACTAACGGTGTGTAAAATCCCGTTTTCGTTATCACAACACCCGCATTATAAACAAATATTTAACATTTAGGCCTCTAAAACAAAAAATATCTCAACTTGGCGTAGCTAAGGGAATTTTTGGCACTATCGATTAAATATATATCTGTAGTTAGTCATTGGCTAATTTATAGCGATCGACATGACGTAGCTGCGGTGCCATGACGCGAAATGAGCGGACCGTTTGTTATCGACACCGTCAATAATAGTTAACCGCAACGTAAATTACCCAAAGTGGCTCGGAACCTACTAGAGGATAAATATATACCCTATCACGTACCTAATCAGCCTATGTGACCTTGACATAAAAAATATATCCCATCGCGTACCTATATAACCAGCCTCTGTGATGTTGAGATAAAAAAAAGCATGTGAAAGTTTGGAAACCACAAAAAATCAAAGGCACATAGGATATAATCCAAATGCATCTGGACCGAATTGTGTAGTTGGTCTTGTGAGTATTTTATACCAGAGATCAATCTGTTATCCATTCAATATACCACGTAAAGCTTGAATCCATTAGGTATTATCGTGTTTTTTATGTTGATATCAGTTTTTCGATATAAATAGGATTAAGGGGGGAGATACGTTTAGACGAGGAAAAATTGCCAATTTTCATGATTTCGTAGGCATTAAAAAAAAAAAGAGATTGAATTTTCCGAAAAATGGCTACATTTGGCAATAAAAAATTATTTTTATTTTCAAAAATATTTAGGGTCATGTTTTAGACAATAAGGTTAGAAAGATTTATACCAAATTCCATGAGAATCGGTCGATTCGTTTTTTAGCTATACGTCACACCAGTTTTGAAAATGCAGTTTACAAGGCCCTGCCATACCTCCACCATTTTTAACGGTTAATGAAAAAACATATTATGTCATAGCCAAGAGCAGAAATAAAATATAGCCTAAGTCTTAAAATTGGTGAAGAAATATTTCCTTTAAAAGAAAAACCATGAAAATCAGCAAATTTTTCGTCTCCCCCTTAAAGGTGAATTTGAAGATGCCTGTCTGCAGGGACGGTCTTCGTAGTAGCCCATTGTCCCAATCCTCTACAATATGTAGGTGCCAATAGCTTTAAATTCACCCTCAGATAAATGTAAGCATATCACAAATAATTTCGAAAACCGTCATACCCCCAAAATTAACAATTCCTTTCAAAAATTGTATTTTCAAAAACCTATCTCACAACCTATCTCAGATATATGCTGAAAACCAACATTATATAGATGCAGCGAGTTCATGCATACATCGTTTTCTCTCTCACACACACGCACATTTACACAAAAGTCAACTCTTACGACTGTGAGTAACTGCTATTACAGTATGCTGTCGAATAAATATCCGACGGAATTGTAGAGACGAATCGTTGAAATTAAATCATTCAAGAGCAATTTAAATACAAATCACATACTCTACTTGTGTTTTTGAACGAAATTGTTTTAATAAATGAGCAATGAGTTTTCATAAACAACATTAATCGAAACAAGTACTTTACTATTTCGACAATGGAGATGTCCATGATGTTGCTTAAATTATCACTATAACTTCCTTCTCGCTGGCCCAGAGAATAAAAATTGGAACTATTTTTTACAATATCTTTGAAAGCAATGATGAAATAAAGAAAACTTTTAAAGGGAAGCAAATTGGTATTTTTTTACGAAAAATATGGTTCTGCTATGGAAATATAGCTATTCAATATGAAAAGAAAGAAAACAAAGTTTACTTTGAAAACACATTCAGATCGACGACTAATTGGAAAACGAACCGGTGTTGGTGATTCTCCATCCAATTGGGCTAATCTGAAGTGACAAAAAAGCTATTTTAGTATAATATTATATTGACATGACCGGTTAGTTTGCTTAAATTTTGGAAATTACGAAAATGACAAGCTCTACCAAAAAAGCTCGATTTTCGACCAAAACAACAATAGGTTATACTTTCATTATAAGCAAATTAATTCTTTAAATGATAAATGTAATGAAGCGATGCCTTCTAGAAAAAAAAATCTACAGATGTTACACAAAGTGCAACTATTTCATGGCATTGAAAATGTAATTAGACTTTTTGGGTTGGTTTTTATTATTTTACAAAAAATATCGACTCATTGAGGTGATATAATTTTTTAATTAAAAACAGCAGTAGAATTGGGTAGGGAGCGGACATTTTTCTACTGATCACAGACATTCAGCATGTTGCAGTTTCTCCCACTTTACTACAACACAGAGGCAGTGGAGTGGGGGTAGCGACAGTTACGTGTGACTTGTTTGTAACTTTGTTTGGGTTACATAAACACATTTAACAAAAATTTAATGTATTTCGAAAGTGTATTTATTAACTGTAACAACTTTCATTTCAATATCTATAATATAAACCGATAAAAAAATGCATGAAAATAGGCTTTTTTTAGCGGATAAACCAAGAGCCAAGCCGACAGACTCTTCCGCTTATAAGTGTAGAGACTCACAACAAAAAAGATCCCAAACAAACCCAAACAAACTTTGTTAGTAATGAAGTTGCTAACAATGAGTGTAGAGACTCACAACAAAAAAGAAACCAAACAAACTCTGTTAGTACCGAAGTTGTAAACAATGACAGTTTTAATGAGGGAGGGAAATGGAACAACGCATAACACATAACACGTGAGTTAGCAAAGGGATTAATAAAACCTTTATCATTGTAAATTTATAAAGGAATCTTTTCTATTTGACATGTTTTTCCCTATAATGCATTGTTTTATTACAATCGTCATTTGAACAATCAAATTAAACGATTTGTCTTGGTATGCAGACTACGAGTTGACAATAGAATTCCATTTTTTTTTAATTTTAATAACTGCAATCTGCGATTCCTCCGCCATATAGTAATTTTTCTGCAGCAACGGCAATATCCTCAGCTCCTTTTCGGACTGCTCGACGAGAAACAAAAAATAACAAATTTTAGTAACAAAAATTCCTAATGTTGAGTTGTTCAAAATGAGCTCAATTTGAAAAAAATAAGAAATAAAATTTTTAATGGCAAGAAAAGTGGCAAGTGTTGCACCATTTTGAAATCTTGATTAAATGCGCCATCTTTTGAAATAACTTGCCAAGGGTAGTGTAGTACATTTTTTTTTTCAAAATGAAGTGTCAAAGTTAAGTAACAATATTTTTGTGAACCGTGACTCACTAAAACTTAACTTATTTTATTAAATTAACAATGTTTTTTGCATTAATTTGTCGTTGCGATTAATAGCATCGTTAATGAAGATCACGAAATTAAAAAAATCACAGCGAAATTGTGACATTGGTGATCACAGGACTTGAAAATGTGACCAAGGGTGTCGAATTTCAACTTTTTTTTTTAAATGTCTATTATCGCTGAACTGAGTGATATGGAATTTTTTTTTATTTTTCCCAGAACTGGTATAACTTGGCCTTTCATCCGGTCTCAGATTATCGTTGAGTTTTGGGACACCCTGTATACCGTAAAATGAGGTTACTTTGAACAGGTTTTGGACATTTTTTGTAGGTAACATTTTTTTTTAATCCTACATTCCAACTTTTTTTGCTCCAATAAAACAATGTGTCCTTCGGATATCAAATGTGTAAGAAAGTCAAGCCCCACCACCCAATGATATATATATATATTTTCAAGTGTCAAAGTAACCTCGAGTGTGGGGTTTCTTTAAAAAGGCATTGCTATGGAACTTGTGTCAAAGAGGCTTACTTTGACATTATTTTGCCAAAAGAATGTAATATTTTATGCATTATACATGGAATTAAATGAAAAACAACGACTTCTCACAATCAAATTGTCATCTTTATTGAGGAAACATTTTACATGAAAATATCAAGTACCTAGGGTACTATTATAGACACTTAAGGGGAGATATACACCTAGGAGCCGAAAAAGGTCATTTTTGTGAATTTTTTCAAGGAAAACTATTTGAAATTTCGGATTAGGGTTTTAATAATCTAAAAGTATATACATTCAAAAATATGTTTAATTTTCTTTATTTAAAATTATCAAAAATATACAAGGAAGGGAAGGTTCAGCTTTGTTGGGCCAAAAAATATTCGATTTTTCACCAATTTTTCATGCGAAAAGTATTAAAATAGAATGTTGATATTTGGTATGTTGACTAAGCGGTCTTTATTGAACATGAAAATATTTTTTAAAGTTTGACAAAACATGGTGGTGGGAGTGGGAGGAGCCACGTATGTCGGT
This sequence comes from Ophion obscuratus, assembly GCA_964007375.1. Lineage (NCBI taxonomy): Eukaryota > Metazoa > Arthropoda > Insecta > Hymenoptera > Ichneumonidae > Ophion > Ophion obscuratus. The sequence goes on along the minus strand of OZ023322.1, from coordinate 32,972,420 downwards.
GCGCGGGCGATGACATTCTTCGCTTGCGGAAGTCCTAAGTCCCGGACAGGTGATCTGAAGCAAAGAAATCAAACATATTTTTACTTTGTACAATATTGTGTATAAGTTGACCTAGAATCAAGAAGAAAAATTGAAAAATAAAAAAATTGTGCGCAAAAAACTGCGAAAATTTTTGGGAAAAAAAACAAACTTCCTTCCGATCGCTCACTATTTTTTTTTATTTTTCAATTTTTCTTCTCGATTCCAGGTCACCTTACACACAATATTGTACAAAGTAAAAATATGTTTAATTTTATTGCATCACATCACCCATCCGGGACTTAGGACTTCCGCAAGCGAAGAATGTCATCGCCCGCGCACCGACATACGTGGCTCCTCCCACTCCCACCGCCATGTTTTGTCAAACTTTAAAAAATATTTTCATGTTCAATAAAGACCGCTTAGTCAACATACCAAATATCAACATTCTATATTTAATACTTTTCGCATGAAAAATTGGTGAAAAATCGAACATTTTTTGGCCCAACAAGGCAGAACCTTCCCTCAAGGAAAGTCCTAACGATTGCACAATTGCAGTACGGGGCATGCAGTTGTTTGCCTCTGAAGTACACCAACATCGACATCGCCGGTCACCTGCCCGATGATATGCGGCTGCGTTACAGCGGAAATCCCGTCCTCGCCCTATCCTACTGCTACTTGATACAAGGCAAATGCCTGACTATTCGTAACGACGTGCCCTGTGAAATGCAGTACGTTTGCGAGCTCGACTGCAAGCCCGTCTGTATTCCGCCCTGTCAAGCCTGTCCAGTTCCAAACACACCGTGCAACGATTCCGACCCCCACCCAACGATGCGAGTCAGTGAAGCCACATGTCAACAACCGTGTCCTCCTGCTGCCCCCTGTCGAACGAATCCCGCTCAGATGTCCGGCTCGGATTCCAATCGCCAAGCAGCTCGTGGGCCAGCTGCCTGTCAGGAACAAGTTATGATAGTCGACCCGGTCTGTCAACCGAATCTCAAGAGAAACGGATTGAATACTGGCGCGTAATTGAGGAAGGTGACCCTGATCGTGTTTTTGTTTTCACGCTGACGGAGGATTTGGGTGGTTTTGTTGATGCTGAAAAAGAAGGACTAATAAACGATATCGCGGTGGAAGCATTACGTTTTACGATGTACCGACGATAAAGAAGATACTAAAAGTGCCGAGGCACCTAATGATGGTAAAGTAGAATTCTGTGGTTTCGTTTTTCTCAAGAGGGGATCCTCGTGGCTGGCTGTCGGATGTAGAAACGCGATTGCTGCGAATGGTAACTTTGTTCGGTACAAAAAGGATAGATTAGATGGTTTCGGAAATAGTGGCACAGCCCCACTGATGAGTTTGTCACCTGACTGACGTTCACTCGAAACGAAACGCTAACATTTTCTCCTACTTTCCTACCTTACCGACCGCCAGTAACTAGACAGTACCGACGACGTCAGGGATGAACACCACCAACAGCAAGCTCTACATATTTATGTCACATTATCACAATGGACTACATAATTATTATTTCTTGGAAGCAATTGGCTTCCTACCTTACCTTACCTTGCCTTCCTACCTTACCGACCGCCAGTAACGAGACAGCACCGACGACGTCAGGGATCAACAGCACCAACAGCAAGCTCTACATATTTATGTCACGTTATCACAATGGACTACATAATTATTATTCCTTGGAAGCAATGTAACGATGCCGAAGTGGATGGTGATGATGTATTATAATTCATTCAGTTTTTCTCTCGTTGTCCGGACCAGCAAGAGCTAAAAGGATAAGGCTGGACTGTTATCATCGGATGGTAATTTGAGCAAGCGGTGCTGTTATTCAATTCTGTTCTATCGCTTGTTGATCAAGCGAACCATCGGTAAAGCAGTTGTCGACCGTAGGTAAAATAATACCCGTACCCATTGAAGTTTACTGCATAATTACAACGCACTATATAACCAGCATTGATTTCCTTAAGGAAAAATACCACTCTAGGATTTTGGAAAAATCGTATCCTTTTGGCTTAATAAATACTTTGGGGTCAGAAAAACAATATGCAATTGGTCCTGTAGCGATTTTTTTTTATGTCCAATTATCAATTTTTCCGCAGAGCTTCGGACCTCGTTCAGGCGCCTCGTACAACTTTAAACGCGTTTTTCTCGAAACCACTTTTTTCAAACTGGGAGGACGGATTACTCGTACACCTTTGCATAGATCGATTTGAAATTTTGATAGTAGCCTCACAATTACATTCTCTATGGGAGTACGTAGCCGTTTTTCGATTAAATGTAAACTTTTCTTTTTATAAACAATTGACCGCTCATTTTCTGGGCAAAAAGTCGATTTATTGGTTTCAAAGTGCGCCATTTTACAAAATTTGATTTAAAAAATCCCTACGGTGTCCCATAACTCATAATATATAGTCTATACATTTTTTTTTGTTTTTGTTCGATGTCTTATACTTTACGAGAAAACCGTTCTCCCGCGAAGCTATTTGCAAAAAACACGTTTTTCACGATGGGCTCTATCGCCGCCATTTTGTATGAAAATTGTAATAAATTTTCTTCTTCATACATTAATATGTGTTGAATAAACCCTCACGAAAGGAATCCAATTCTTTTTTTCATACTCCCAAAATAAATTGTCAAAGTTAGGCCTTATTTTCTGCCGCTAGAGTGGTGTCATGCCCTTAGCTCAGTCTTGCAAAATCGAGTTTACTTATCTCGCAGCAGTCATTTTACCGTTCCATTCATGTATGTACGTAAAAAGGAGCTTTCGAAAGGCATGTGTCAAACTTTTGGTCTTTACGAAATCAATCGGTTAGAATCAGTCGAAATGGTGATGTTTCGAACGTACCATTCTTTGATCATCCCTATTTACTGCCGAGCAATCACAAGCAGGATTCATTGCTGCGAACTGCTAGCTATGAAACAGAATCCAACGAGCCTCGAGCAAAGGGAGGCCTTAATGACTATGATTGACTAGCACAGAGTTTACAGACAGCTTATTTGAAAATAATATACGTGCATATATATATATATATACACATACATACATACATACATAGGCACACCCACGACTGGTACATACCAATGTCTGGCTTGTAAATAAAGATTTTAATGATCTTTTTACAACTAGCATCTCTACGCACAACCTACTTTCGCTTACTTTACCATACTATTCGCTGCTTGCGACTATGAGCTTGAATAATGTCATTTTTTTTCCTCGATATACACGATATAGCATCAATGATACTACATGCTCGGTATATATCCACGGTTAGGTATGAGCAAGCAATTATGTTCTGTATAAACCAGAAGCACGAAGACTATTTACATTGACAACTGCCAAAGATGTAATGGAACTGCAAATTCCAATTACGTTGAAGTTTGGACTGTCGGAATCTAACGCAAATAATTTTTCATAATTTTCCAAATTTTCTTCGGCAGATTTGAGGTTCGAAAATCCGGAAAACATTTTTTAGGATTTTTACTTAAAGATCAACACCACATTTGCGCAATATGATTTTGGATAATAATGAAAATCAGAAATTGAAGAGAATTTTAGTTGCATTCAATGTAAACGTCAACCCCATAAATTCCAATATGTTCGATAATTGTGTTTTTTCTACAGATATAAGTTCTTCTATACGAAGAAGTTTTCTTCTCTGGTATCTTTGTTCAGATAACGTTATGAGTGTATAAAAATGTCGCGTTCCGACACCTTTACCTCTGGTATTTCAACACCGTAAAATTCGTTACGTTTTATTTTGGGTTAGTAACGAGCAATAAAAATAATTGATAATAAATAAAATAATATTTATTATTTAATATTATTATTTGTTAATAAGATATTTATTAATAAAATAATTTTATCTAGTAAACATTTAACATTAATAATATTCATATGGTAATTTGGGCATTTTTAATAATCAAATTAATATTATTAATTTTATTACTAAATATTAGCAATTATATTTATTAATAAAAATGAATAGTAATAATTAATTTAACATAATTAAGAATAATCATAATAATAAATTAATTATTATATCATGTTAATTATATTAATATAATAATATTATTACTATTATATTATAATAATAAAATTGTAATAAATCAACTGATAATTAATAAACAAAAATAATAATAATAATTTCATGCGAGATGAAATTATTTGCGGAATCGCTGGTTGTATAAAAATATTTCCCGACCTCTTACCGAAAACAAAGCTTTCGCGATGCAAAAACTAAGGAGCGTGAAAATGCCTAAATGTCTTTCTTCGTAAGTAATCCGGCAACGTCGCTGCAATGACATCTGTGCGGAAACTCCTCGTTCTCTATGGTATTCCCTCGATTGGGCGAAGGTCACGTGGCTGACATCCATTCGCTTTGTCGTTTCTCCCGGGCTCTGGTAATTCTACGAGATGTTGATACGACGAGCTTGAGCCATTCTTCTTGTCGAACCTTCGGACGCCCTCGCTCTTCAACCTCCCTCCTGTGAAGCCCTTTTTTTTTCCTCAGGCGTCCTCGTATCCACCGCTGCATGTCGCGAGCTTCTTTCCGATGCCCAAGAGGATTATAGTCATTGTCGATTTTTTAACAGCTCCACTAGGGTGGCAGAGTTTTTGCATTGTGCGTTAGGAATTCGTGAAGAAGTTAGTACATGATTGTATAATGTGTTACTGTTTGTTTGGGTCAACAACAAGCTTGTTTTATGAAGCTTTGGGTATATGAAGGAGTTTGGGTTAGTGTTTGTTTGGATTTGGGTTCGTTTCAACGGAACCGATTATCAGTATCTGGTAATCGGTTCTATTGTAATCGGCCAAATGCCCAAGAATATACTGCCAGGGTAAATACTCTGTCCGCATCACGACAGCTGACCCCTGTGGGCAAGAAAACTTAGAGGTCAGAATGTTTTGTCCCCCAACAACAAAGCAGTATTTCAGAAGCTGTACCAAGTGCGGATGCCTTCCTTCACAGTCAAAACTCACTTATTATAACAAACAGCAATTATTCTATCCAAGTGCGAACTTTTTTCCAAACTTTAATTGCAATTTCGCAAAGCAGTATTTTTTTGATCGACAATCACAATTTTTCAATCAATGACGTTTTTGTAGATTTTCAGATACGTAAATGGTGTTCGATTTTTTTTCATTTGCCAGCAGTTTTTGCGTTTGGATAAAGAACCAGCTATTTTTTAAGAGCAGATATACACCCAGATGGTCGAGGTCGAGGATTTAGAAGCTACGAACATTCCGTCGACCGTAGAAGACCTACACTATGGGCCTGGTATCGACGATTCCATGTAAATTGACAAATTTCATGATTTATTCATTCCCAAATTTTCAAACGCGTTTTTCTCAAAAACACGTTTTTCATATCGGTACCCAAAATTTCTCGAAAACCAATGAACCGATTGCCTTGAGGTTTTTTGTGGTTATTCTATACCCCTAAAAAATCACTATTTATGTTCAAACGTCCGCCATTTTGTCGTAAATCGATATTTTCAAAATCGACTACGACAAGTACTAGATTATAGTATCTAATTTAATCATCTTTTTGGTTTTTTCTTATTCAGATTTTTGAAGAAACGCCAGTGGGTATCGTATATGCAGATTTTTTTACGACGCTCAAAGGATCATACAATATTCTTGTATATTGTTGATAGTTTTAAATAAACAAAATTAAACATATTTTTGAATGTATATACGTTTAGATAATTAAAACCCCAATCCGAAATTTCAAATAGTTTTCCTTGAAAAAATTCATAAAAATGACCTTTTTCCGGCTCCTAGGTGTATATCTCCCCTTAATCGAAAAATAAAGCTTTTACTTCTGACCTTTTTCACCTGCATTGAAATTCCGAAAAAGCAAACTACCAGGGACAAGAGAATTCGAAACGTACTGAAATAATACTATTGGCTCTTTTTTTATTATACATTTTTGTACATAGTCACAAGTACGTGTTATAAAATAAAAAAACACATTGTACAAATGGTCTAGTCATTTTTTAATGCTGAAAATAGCCCTATTTGAGCTTAGGACTAGGCATGCCGCCTTAAGGGGGAAGATACCTTTAAGTGAGAAAAAAAGTGCAGTTTTTCATTATTTTTTTAAGACCAAATTTCTTCACCATTTTTGAGACTGAGGGTATGTTTTAATACTACTTTTTGCTGTAACGCGATATTTTTCAAATTAATCTTAAAAAATGGCGAAGTTACTGTAAAATGGGGTTACTTTCAACAGGGTTTTGACGTTTTCTGTAGGTAACTTTTTTTTAACATCCTACATTCCAATTTTTTTTTGCTCCGAAAGGACAATGTGTCCTTTGGCTATTAAATGCATAAGAAAGTCAAACCCCACCACGACCCCACAATTTAATATATATTTTTAAAACAGTGTCAACGTAACCTCGAGTGTGGGGTTTCTTTTACAAGGCATTGAACTAAACTGATGTCAAAGATGAAGTGTCACGTTGACATCATTTTGATAACAAAATGTAATATTGTATGCATTATACATAGAATTTATTGAAAACCAATGATCTTTTACAATCGAATTGTCATCTTTATTAAGGGAACATTTTACATAAAAATATCACGTTCCTAGGGTATTATTATAGGCACTTAATCAATCTTATAATTGTCATTGAGATCAAAATCAACTTTGACAATATTATAATAAACTTGAACAACAAATTTGAACACATTTAAATGCGCACACACTGAAACCGTATTTTGACGCACTGTTAGCCCCAAAAACTGTCAAAGTTACCCTCGATGTCAATTTAACTCCGTTTTACGGTATGGCACGGTCTTCTAAACTGCATTTTCAAAACTGGCGTGACTTATACCTGAAAAACTAATTAACCGATACTGATGAAATTTGGTACAAATCTTTCTAACTTTATTGTCTAAAACACGAACCTAAGTGTTTTTGTAAAAAAAACGTATTCTTTGATAAAAGTTAGCCATTTTTTCGGAAAATTCAATCTATTTGTTTCAAAATACGCCATTTCATCGATTTTCGACATCTCTCACTTTTTCTTGGTTCATATTCTGCGTATGAGTGTTAATGAAAGAAAATTCTTCGTTACTTTTTTTTCATATGAATTCCGCCGACGCTACGTGTCACGCCGTCTGACAGCATCCGCCGCAGCCCGTTTAGAACACCGTGGCATACCTCCGCCATTTTCAAAGATTAATATTTTTTTAAATACGATGTAACAGCCAAAAGTAGCAATAAAACATGCCCTAAGTCTAAAAAATGATGAAGAACTCGTACCTAAAAAAAAAAAAAATCATGAAAATCAGCTATTTTTTCCTCGCCTAAAGGAATCTCCCCCTTGCAGCACTGCAAGACTACATTCGAGAAGGCTTCACGAAGACCCCATAAACATAAATCTCCATGTTTGTATGAAAATTCTGACGTTTCCCACCAAAAAAAAACAACTATTCGCTCACGAAAATTTCGACCGTCCGGCGTTGCCCTCCATTTTTTTTTCGACACGCTAATAATTTTTCGCAACAAACGATTCGCCACAAAAAATTGCAAGTGTCCGGTGCTACCCACGTTCTCCCATAAAAAGGCGGAAAACGTCGAAGAACAATAGTAGGAGGACGAAAAAATGATTTCTCAACGTATCCCACGGATAAGCGAAATGTAAAAAAAAAGACGGACGAACGATTGGTGATGATTAAATAAAAAAACAAAAAGGAAATAGTTAATGCAAAAAGAGGTCTGCGGAGAGATGAGAGGACCAGAAGTGAAAGAAGATAAATAGAAGACGAAGTAAGAAAAGCAAGAAGCTGTGAAGGAATGGTCGGTCATGGCAGGCGTCCTGGGACCCGTGCAAGAAGAAAAGGAAGAAGAAGAAGAAGAAGCAGAAAATAAGCTACGGTGGAGAAGGGTAGGGGACAGCCTGGTGGGTTCGACGGCCGGCTGGTGGCCCAGTGACCGGGACCGGTTCCCTCCGCGGTTCCTCCTTCCGCCTTCCTTGCAAACGCACAACTGCATCATCTCTCTCCCTCTTTCTCTCCGTGTTTCTTTCACTCCTCTCTCTTTTCCCCTCCTCCTTCTTGATCTTCTTTCCTCTCGCTTCACCCGTCGCTTCGTATCTTCTCCCTCCGCAGCTACACGAGATTTCTTCGTCTCTCTCTCTCTCTCTCTCTCTCTCTCTCTCTCTCTCTCTCTCTCTCTCTCTCTCTCTCTCTCTCTCTCTCTCTCTCTCTCTCATATTCTTTTTGTCGTTTTGCTCTCCCATACTATAGCTGCCTCTCTCATACGGTCTGCTGGAGTCTCGTACTTCAAGTACTCTTCAGCTTTCTCTCTTGGGGCTTTCGGTGCATGGAAAAGCTGGGAGAACACCGTCGGAATCGCATACATGTTTATGTGCACGATGAGACAAATATATATATATATATATATATATATATATATATATATATATATATATATATATATATATATATATATATATATATATATATGTCTGTGCGTGTGTGTATATATATATATATATATATATATATATATATATATATATATATATGTATGTATGTATGTATGTATGCATACAGGGTGTCCTGATATGAATGGATAATCCTACAACTGACGACAGGTCAGATGATGTCCCATTATATGCTGGAATTTCAGTTTAGTAAAAGTCCCACGGTTTTCGAGATTTTGGGCTTCATGTTATTAAAAAAAAAAAAGATCTGCTTTTGATTTTTCGCATACCATTTCTACAGATGATATGAATCGACACTAACTAAGAAACTTTTTTAAGTAAATGGCACGATATGCGTAGTACATTTTTTTTACACCGCAGCCTATCAAAGGCGGATGTTCGAATTGGTTTGTTGGAAAATTCTGCATTAGGTCTTTTTTCATAAAGTTTCCTTAACATTTGAGGCTCTATACCAGTGTGAACGCTGAAAATTTGAGTGATTTTCGGGTATTTTTTGGAAGAAAAGTACTCAATTGAATGTTTCGGAAAATTAAGAATATATTTGGCTATATTTGACCTATATTACATATTTTTTTCATAGAAAAATATTGAGTTCCTACCGAGTTATGCGCTGGGTTCGGAGGCGCAAAAAAAAAGTTCCTCCACTGCTGACATGATTCCGGCCGATTGAGTAGCTGAAACCGAAAAAGGGAAAAATGTCGTTAAACTGGAAGGTATTTCCTGTACGATGACGTAGGATTTTCGAAAAATATCGAAATCTAACAAAATGGGGTTGTTATGAAAAAAGTCTGTTTTCTTGCCTATAAAATGGTCGTTTTTTTTTCAATGCCAAATCGACAATTTTCAGGCAATCAAAAATATCCTACGTCGTTGTAGAGTAAATATATTCAAGAGTACTCAGTTCAAATTTCAAGTCAATTGGATAATTGCTGTTTGAGTTACAATGGCAGCAAATTTGAAAAATCTCATTTCGAGACAAACTCGTTTAGAGATTTAACTATCGATTTTTGCAAGATAAAATGATATTGATATAAATGATATTCTTGAAAGTATAAACTGTCGAAAAAGGCACAAAAAAATTGATTTTTTGAAAGTGTCATACTGGTATAGTCTCTTAAGGGGAGATATACACCTAGATGGTAGAAAAAATCGATTCAGAAGCTATGAACATTCCGTCGACCGTAGAAGACCTACACTATGGGCCTGGTATCGATGATTCCATGTAAGTTGACAAATTTCATCATTTATTCATTCCCAAATTTTCAAACGCGTTTTTCTCAAAACCACGTTTTTCAAATCGGTACCCAAAATTTCTCGAAAACCAATGAACCGATTGCCTTGAGTTTTTTTTTTTGGTTATTCTATACACCATTATCTCGTACTTGTCATAGGATTTTTTTTCTGTTACTTAGTTTTTGTTGTATAGGCAAAATAATAACTAATTTTTGGCCCAAAAATCACTATTTATGTTCAAACGTCCGCCATTTTGTCATAAATCGATATTTTCAAAATCGGCTATGACAAGTACTAGATTATAGTATCTGATTTAATAATTTTTTTGGTTTTTTTTTTTTCAGATGATTTTTGAAGAAACGCCGGTGGGTACCGTATACGCAGATTTTTTTACGACGCTCCAAGGATCATTCAATATCCTTGGATATTTTTGATATTTTTAAATAAAGAATATTAAATATATTTTTGAATCTATATACTTTTAGATAATTAAAACCCCAATCCGAAATTTCAAATAGTTTTCCTTGAATAAAATTCACAAAAATGACATTTTTTCCGAGTCCTAGGTGGATATCTTCCCTTAAGGTTAATAAGAAGACTTTTCTAGATAAAATAAATAACCAAGAATATTTGTTTTTAAACCGGCTCAAAAAAGTTATAATTTGTAGAAATGGCATGCGACAAACCAAAGGCAGATGATTTGGAAATTTCCGCATATAGTGGGATATGGTCTGACCTATCGACAGTTGCAGGATTATCCGTTCATAATAGGACACGCTGTACACACACACACACACACACACACACACACACACACACACACACACACACACACACACACACACATATATATATATATATGCATCCTTAATAATGCATGGATGAATAAATAAACAATGCACCCGGAGTATTTAACGCCGGTATGACACCACACGTAATACCGTCACGCGAACATGAACTTGTACGAGAAGCAAATGCAGCAGGATGAAAATCAGTAGCAGTCGCTTCGAAAAGAGAGCGCATCCACATTAAGATAAGAAAACGCCAATTAACATCTCAGAATTAATTGTATCGTTATATCTCTTATCCTTACGACTCCTACAGTTCTATACATACTCATCGTTACCGTTCTTTTTCCTCTAACAAGGAACATCACTTGAGTGTCCGCCGTCGATTTATCGTTAGTTCAAACTCATTTATGCGTTGAAGCATTGACAACTATTAGACACGTATTTTTTTTATCGGCGGAAAAACGGTTTCAAGGGCGGGAACCACCCCTCGGTGAAAGAAATGTCGAGGGGTGATTTTGCAGTTTCACCCTCAGACCACCGATCTGAACGAAACAAAAACCAAAATTCTTCTAATGTAAAGCGATGAAAAACCAACTGTAGAAAAATCGACAAAAATGAAATTATCATAGATAAGTATAGAAGCATGGAAAAGTAATTAAATTAAGGGGTGACATGCCCTTGTTAGAGGGGTAGTTTCTGCCCTTGAATCCTTTTATCTGCCGATGAAAAAAATATGTGTCTAATGGTTTTCAATGCTTCATCACCTGTACGAGTTTCGACAAAGTCGAAGGCGGACACGGAAGTGGTGTTACTTGTACGCTTTATACAATTTTAGATTCCTTTTTATTTATGTATAATACGAGAAAAAAAAATTCCTTTTTGATGTTATTGTTTCGATTAATTGCAACTCTTGACACTTTTCCATTGCGTTATTGACATTGTCTGAAAAAAAAATCTATTCCGATCAACTACATTTTTTTGTTTGAATGAAATTAAATTGGTGTTGAATTCAACTTTTCACTATTTGACTTTGTTATAGCGTTGTTTTATTTAATATATTTTTTTGTAACGAATTAAACGTCTTTTTAGCATCTTTTGGTATTTAGTAATTTTTTTGGTAATTGAATTTTTCATTAGATCCTAGGCATTGGTTTGCTTTATTTCATCCCGTTGGGCGCCGACCCCACGCGGGTAGTACGCTCCGCGACCGCCCGGTGGCGCATGCGCACGAGCCTTCTCGCAAGCGTTACGTAAGCGTTACGTGAAACGAGGCGTAAGATTGCCGTACCGAGCGAACGTACAACCGTAAGACGCGTTGACGAGAGTTTGCAGACCGCAGCTTGTGTTTGTTTAAGGGGCTATACCTACCCTACATAAAAATTGCCGAATTCCGATTTTTTGGGAAAGGTTTGGTGAAAAAGAAACGCATTTTTCAAAACATAAAGGTACATATATTAAAAGCCTTTAAAAAATCACCAAAAAATACAACACAAACCGGTGGTGGACACTCCCAGCTTAAACGGTCCATCTGAAAATCTAAAATCCAAACGGATTATTTAAGCTAACAATAAATAGGAGTCATTGACGATCGTCGATTGTTAAAATAATTTTTTTGAACAATGTGGCAATGAATTGAAATTCGAATATAAAAAATTTATTTAAAAAGCCGTCATTTTTACGTAACTATTGGAACACGAAGATTGATTTTAAAAAAGTAAGATCGTCAACGACCTTTAAATGTTTCTCATCGTATCTCCAGTGAATTTGGAAATAATTCATCATGTGCTTCTCGAGATATCATGTCCACCGACTTTGAAAACGGCATCATCTGTTAGCGAACATGTTTTTGTTTTCTTTTTGTATTTTTTCGGTGATTTGTTTTGAAAGGCTCTTAATATATCTATCTTTGGGTTTAAAAAATGCGTTTCTTTTTCACAAGAAAAAACGTATGTTGGTCATTTTGCTTGGGCCTCTAGGTGGATGTAGCTCCTTAACAATGTTCTCAAATATTTGGGAATTTCGTAGTCTCCGTGATACCTATGCAAGGCATATCAACAGACGAGAATGGAAGAGACTACCGTAGATGTACTTAAGGCCTTGGGCCACAGTAACGGGTATAAAATCATGTGCGAATTTAACAATCTTTTTTCGTATGAAAAAGTGATTCATTCATAAAATTAATTACACATCTATTTCGAAAACACATATATATATATTTTTTTTCGATGGACAAAATGGCCGACTACTCGAAACTTTTCGAAACAGCTTTTTTCCTATTGCCGTGACAAATAACTTGAACAATTTTGACTCGATTTACTTCAAATTTAAATATTATGCTCCTAATTGTATTTCGCAGAGAAGCACGCACGGAATTTCTGTTTAATCGGAAACTTTTCATTTTATGAGCAGTTTATGAGCAGTTATAAGGACATTTTTCATTGAAAAGCCATTTCTTAAGTTCAAATACCTACAACTTTTGAATAAAATAATATTTTTTAAATTTCGTGCGTACTTCTCTAGGTATGCTAATGCAGATTGACGAGAATTTTTGTTTTTTATTCTAGGTGAAAAATTGTGGATGCTAAATGTCACGCCGCGGAGCCCCTAAAAAAAAGATGATACAAGAAAATATTAGTAGTCGGCCATTTTGTACATCGAAAAAAAAATTCTAACACCTTGATATTCATACTAAATATACGTGTAATTAAGGGCGGTGTAAAGTATTTAAATTTATTTTTTTCATTTTTTTAAATTTTTTTAAATGAATGCATAATATATCAAGAATATTGTGTTAAAATTTCTAGTCGATCGGAGTAAAATTGACGAAGTTATGAGTATTTGAGCGTCTATTGCTCCATGCCGTTCTCTTCTCTTCTGCGTTTTTCTGAGACTTGTCATATTTGAAGTCCGTGTGCACGATAACTCAAAATTTAATGGACCAATCGCTTTGAAATTTTGCACAGTACTTCTTCACATAATTCACCAGGTATTGTCGAGAGCTTTTTTGTTTTTTTTTTTAATAATTACTAATTTTTCAACAACAAATTAGCCGATTTTTTTTAGCGAAAATCGGGTTTTTGGCTCCCAAGTGCTACGAAAAACCGAAAAATCGAAAAAAAAATCCTCCCGTCATTACCTCGAGAAACATCTCCTTTAACAAATGCATTTTGATTTTTTTGTTTCAAATGATTCTGTTGCGAGTTATGGTGCACACCGCAAACCAACTTTTTTTCGAGGCGCCTCCGGGGTTTAATTTTCACTCGCTCAATTTTGAATATTTTGCAATGCAAATTTAGGAGAATGTTGTTCAAATGTTACTTTATTATATGTAAATTTTTCAATAAACAAACACTATTCGTTACGCCAAAAAAAAAATCTTAAAAACATGCCTTTTTTCCGCCGAATTAACTTTACCCCGCCGTTAATAGCATCTTTGGAATTTTTCAATTCTGTAAAGCTTAAAATATCCCTAACCGTTCAGGCTAATGGAATCGAAAATAATTAAAACATTTAAAATGTTGAAATTTTTCGCGTATATAAGGCCTTAATCAACTAAGAGTGCAACGCAGCAGCCAATCTTGTGGAATGCGATAGAGAACGCGAGGAGAATAGTTCATCATACGCTAGCCTGCATCTGCTCTCATCAATCGTCAACATTAATCTGTCTATGTCAAAAGTATTGTTTTCTTAGGTCATCCAATCGAGTCCATTAGTATTACCTACATTCAGAGCTACCGAAACTGCTCTGAGCCAGGAATCAAATGATTCAATTGCCAAACTCATAAGTTAAAATCGAAAGCCCTAGTTATCCAACGAGCCCAGCAAGTGAAACAATCCCCCGTGAAACCGCGGATCGAAAATGACAAAATTCAATACGACGCATACCTGCAAACGGAAAGCAGTAGTTCGTTTGATATTTCGGCCAAGCAATCAGCACGGTACTTTCGCGCTGTATCGAATTTTCTATTGCAGGGATTACCAATGCGTGAGGCGTAACAGGAAACGCCTAAAACGGCGATCAAATTTTTCGTAGTGTGCCATTTCTAATGATAAACGGATGCGGCTGTAAGGTAGATAGATCAAGAGGATGATGATTCGTGAGTGATGATGGTAAATATTATAGATGATGAAGAAAAAAGCGGTGGCGAGAGGGTCAAGGGTCTGAAAGGAAAAGTAGCCTCTCTATGCGACCGGACGGGCATCGCGAAGCGAGGGTGGGGGTGAGAAGAGGAAGTGAAAGTCCAAAGCAGTTGCGTCTCGAGCTGCATCCGAGGTTTTGTTCTTTCTTCTTCCGCTCTCTTACTCACTCGCACTCATTGAATCTCTCTCTCTCTCTCCCTCTCTCTCTCTCTCTCTCTCTCTCTCTCTCTCTCTCTCTCTCTCTCTCTCTCTCTCTCTCTCTCTCTCTCTCTCCCTCTTTTTTTATCGGCGGATCTGAATGAAACAAAAACCTTCTTCTAATGTGAAGCGATGCAAAATCCACTATAAAAGTTTTGAAATGAATTAAATTGAGGGAGACAGGCCCTTCTTTGAGGGGTGGTTTTCCCCCTTAAGACCGTTTTTCCGTGGATAAAAAACATACGTCTCTAATAGTTTTAAATGCTTTATCACATATATGAGCTTCGAAAAAATCGAAAGCGGACACTTAAGGGGGGAGATACACCTTTAAGCGAGGAAAAAAAGGCTGATTTTCATGTTTTTTTAAAGGGAATATTTCTTCACCATTTTTGAGACTCAAGGGATGTTTTGTTACTAATTTTGGCTGTTAAATCGTATTTTATGTTGTTAATCTTTAAAAATGGCGGAGCTCCTCTAAACTGCATTTTCAAAATTGGCATGACGTGTGGCTAAATAACTGATCGACCGATTATGTTGAAATATTGTATCGATCTTTCTATCCTTATCGTCTAAAACATAAACCTAAATGTTTTTGAAAATTGAGAAAAATAAGTATTTTGTTAATGCAAAATGTAACAATTTTTTCGGAAAATTCAATCTTTTGGTTTCACAGTGTACCATTTAATCGATTTTCAACATTTCTCACTTTTTCTTGGTTCATATTTTGCGTATGAGTGTTAGTGAAGGAAAAAAAATTGTTCGGTTTTTTCCGATCAATTTCGCCAACGCTATGTGTCACACCGTCTGTCAGCAGCCGCAACCCGTTTAGTAGACCTTGCCATAATTCTGCAATTTTTAAAGATTAATAAATAAAAAATACCATGTAAGTCAAAAGTAAAAATAAGACGTACCCTAAGTCTGAAAAATCTTGAAAAATCTTCCTTTGAAAAAAAATCATGAAAATCAGCAAATTTCGAAAATAAAAAAACTCACCCCTCAAAAAGTGTTTCTTCAATTGTAAATTTTGTAGAAACGGTGTAGACGATCGACTTAAAATTTGAAAGGTGCATTCAATACATGACGAAGAATTCACTGTATTGATTCGAATTGAATGTTAGGATATAGTCAAAGAAGCTCCTCAAGTGATGTTTCTCGTTAGCCCTATTCTCCAAGCCAATCTCAATACACTTGAATTTTGGCTCGAAGTTCTTACCTCCGATGACGAAATAGAAAGAAACTAATGGATTTACGCGCAGAGTTCCTGCATTGAAGTAAGCACTTCCTAAAGATTCAGGAATGTCACGATATCGATAATTCGACAACCGCAAAACGTTCTCCCACTCGTACGATTCTTTCCTGTTCATCTTTCCTCGACATACTTTTCTGATACGTCTAACCGTCGTTTCCTGCCCGAAAGCCCAAGTTACCAGATTGCAGCGAATCTCGAGGGCAGCCAGGATCTCATGCATCCGCATGTACAAATATGTCTTCGTGTCGAAGAATTAAATGAGATATATCTGTCGTGATAGAAGGCACGGGACCGCTAACTTGTCCACGAGGACTCAAGATCCGTTAGATCAGCGGGACATTCTGGGTTGTCGGGAAGGGAGGGCGAAGGGAGAGAGATAGAGAGATGGTGAACGAGAAAGATGAGAAGAGGACAGAGAGGTCGGCCGGCTGAACCTGTGAGACTAGTGATGAATGGAAAAAAAATGGGCCGTTTTTTTAAGCTGGACCCCCAATTTTGTTAGTGGTAATTGAGAAGGAGATGATGGAGAGGGGCATTGTGTGTCGTACACCGCAAGTGAGTGCGAAGGATATAACGGTATCCCAAGCATCGGCCGAATCGCGGTGTAATTTCGAAGGAACAGCCCGGGCTTCTTCGAACTCCTCCGCCTGCACATGTATGTGTATGACGAAAAAGCGCCTCTCTCTCTCTCTCTTTCTCAAGTTTCGTTTGCTCATGAGACTAGCCTAAGTACGGATGATCTATGAGTTAGTAGTAATCAGGATATGATTAAGGTTAGAAATAATTTGAATTAGTTTTAACTACCGTTCCGACTTCTAGAGTCGTTGCATTGTATATCATTTTCCTGTTTAATATTATTTCGATTTATATGAAGTCATTGCGACTATCATTCTCACTACCTCGTATTTCTTGAGTTACCAGGGCCGATAATAAATAATCAATCAATCGATTGATCGAACACTAACTAACTAACTAACTAACTAACTAACCAACTAACTAACTCGCTCGCTCGCCCGCTCGCTCACTCACTCACTCACTCACTCACTCACTCACCCACTCACTCACTCACTCACTCACTCACCCACTCTCACTCACGCACTCACTCACTCACTCACTCACCCACTCACTCACTCACTCACTCACTCACTCACTCACTCACTCACTCACTCACTCACTCACTCACTCACTCACTCACTCACTCACCCACTCACTCTCACTCACGCACTCACTCACTCACTCACTCACTCACTCACTCACTCACTTGCTCACTCACTCACTCACTCGCTCACTCACTCACTCACTCACTCGCTCGCTCGCTCACTCGCTCACTCACTCACTCACTCACTCACTCACTCACTCGCTCGCTCGCTCACTCGCTCACTCACTCACTCACTCACTCACTCACTCACTCACTCACTCACTCACTCACTCACTCACTCACTCACTCACTCACCCACTCACTCTCACTCACGCACTCACTCACGCACTCACTCACTCACTCACTCACTCACTCACTCACTCACTCACTCACTCACTCACTCACTCACTCGCTCACTCGCTCACTCACTCACTCGCTCGCTCGCTCGCTCACTCACTCACTCACTCACTCACTCACTCACTCACTCACTCACTCACTCACTCACTCACTCACTCACTCACTCACTCACTCACTCACTCACTCACTCACTCACTTACTTACTTACTTACTTACTTGCTTGCTTGCTTACTTACTTACTTACTGACTCACTCACCACAGCTCAGAAGAAAATCGTCCGAAAAAAAATTCACACCCATTTAGTTTTTTCATGAAATGATAAAATGTACAATTAAAAAAACCATTTTTACCATAAGAGGCACATTTTACGCACTAAATATTGTAAAGAAATCTGGAGGGTGCATTCAGTATGTGACAAAGAATTTGGTATAAATTCAAATCAAATGGTAACATTTGGTCAGCCGTTCCGATACTCCATAAAAGTAGAAGAAACCAAACGGTGGTTGAAAAAGTCCAACAGCAAGAGAGTTCAAGTGTCTCGATGTTTTTTTGCGAGTCTTCTTTATGGAGTATCCACATCTGAAACGTGCGTTCGAACGAGTATTCAGCAGATTCTTTAGCTCAAGAGTAAATAGGAATCGTCGTGTTCACGAAAAATGCGTTTAAAGTTTTAAAACCATTTTTGCACGTGTCAAAAAAAAACTTTCTTTTCACCTAAAAGGACTTTCACACATCATTCTCACAACGTTTCAAGATGGCAGCCACAACGATTCTACTCACGCCTTACCCCAGGTAGAAATGTGATCAGGAAGCAATTATCTACATACCGAAAAACGTTACCTCGCACTGAAAGGGAGAATCCCAAGGAACCGAATCCCAAAGAAAGGTGGCTATCATTGAAGACCAGACTGATAATGAACTCGCGGTATCCAAGGCCTATTAGCGAGCTGCCGGAGTGCAGCAAAACGGCCATATATACAATACAGTGGAGTGAGTTAACGCGAGCAGGCCGATGCATATCTCAGTTTATTTCTCTCTCTCTCTCGCTCGATCTGCGGAAACGGGGTATACAGATTGAGGAAGAAAAAAAAAGCCGCGAGTGGCTCGCCCGAACTCGGACGCGCGATCGCCTGTTCACTCGCGCGCATTCGCATTTGCTTGGGGCTGAATCTGCGGACCAGAGTATACACCAGAGTGCCCTTAAGACTGCCGTCTTCTTTCTCTCTCTCTCTCTCTCTCTCTCTCTCTCTCTCTCTCTCTCTCTCTCTCTCTCTCTCTCTCTCTCCCTCTCTCTCTCTCTCTCTCTCTCTCGCTCTCTGTCGCAAAGCGGCACCCAGTTATATGCAGTACAGATAGATACAGAAATCGTCAGCAGGAACGAGTGAGAGAGCTCGCCCGAACTCACCGTGCAAAGTAAGGAAGAGTTCCCTGTCGGGTCATTGACCGCAACTCGCCGTGACCTAGTGCGAGCGCTCAGGACATTGACTCTGCCATCGCCATCTGCGATCCCAACTTCCCCTCCTCTCGCCTGCTCACTCCCCTCCTTCTCAATCCTTCCCCACCCCTCATTCCTTTGCCGCGACTACCGTCCTCTTTCTCTCTCGCACCTTCAACCTTTTTCTTCGGCTGGCAATCTGTCTTTCTTCTGTCCCTCCCCTCCCGCCGCTCTGCCTCGTTTTTCGTCTCTGTCTTCCTCGCTTTGCAGGCTTTCCTGAACTTGAGTTGTTCGCTGATACTTCTACTACACTCACTGTATAATCAAGCACTCCGCACTCTCTTCCTTCCCCCGCTTGGCTTATTAACTCTACTGAGTGTTGCGCTGATTTTCTCTTATTTTAGTTTTTGGGTAACTTTTAGAGAATCGAGAGAACAGTTTCGAGGTGGATTGTGTAGAGGGTATGCTTGCTTGGTTGTGAACACTCTTTTTTTGTTCTTGTCTGGCAGGGTTTAGTACCTGCGGAGGGCTTTGCGGACTCGAATTTGCAAATTGAAGGGCCTTGGGTCGTATTTCTTGGAGCGGATAGCAAGTGGATTGGGGACTCGTCTAGAATTAAACTGGCCACGTCATTCTATGGGAGGGTTTCATTTTTAATCCCGGGTTGGTGATAATGATGGCGAATCATTACTTTCGCACACCCTAGGGTTGGCTTTGATTGGGTAATTCGATAACTTTTGTACTTGGGAATGACAAATTTTCATTTGCACTCGCTGTTTAGTAAAAATGAAATGTGACTGCTTGCAGCCGAATGGAATGGATGTGGTCTCTTTGAGGATCGAGAATACATAATGATATTGGCGAATGACGTATAACGAGTGGTAGAGTTGTCAACCTTAAAAACTACTTCGCTCATGAACTGATTACACAGGTCGATAATAATTTTTTTATTGTGTGTATTGTAATAAATAAATGTTAATTCTATACATCGAATAATAAACAAAATCTTTATTTGTTACTTATCAAATTTGCTTTTGTCTTTTTTACGTTGATATATGAGACTTAAAGTTTTTGGATGATAGTATAAGCAGCATCTGGTAAAACTATTTTTTTCTTTATTGGTTACGTTGAAGAAATCAAACTTTTACATCTAGGACTCGGACTTAAAATGTGCGTTGACCGGTGTTATAGGACCTGGGGAAATTTGAAATCAAGCGATTGTCGGAATCCATAGCAAACAGGAATTGTAATACTAAGGCGATACCGATACATTTCATCTTGGGAAAAATTGTTAGTGTTATTGCAATAAACACGAAAAGTAGATCTTTTTCGATAAACCAGATTTCTATATTTGACTTTCTTATTTCAATGAACTTCGGATTGTCGGAAAACAATGCTTTTTCGGTTTTTTTAAAAATAATAATGAAGCAATCATATTAAAATTTAAAGGATGTATTTTACGTGCTCGTGGGTAGTCAAGGAATTTTTTTTTTTCCCAAAAAAATACAAAATGCTGGCCCAGTATCCGATAGAAAGAGGACTCCTTGAGGCCCTCCACGGGCGGGCTCGCTGGGTTACTCATATGAGCACACAGTGCAAAAAAAAACTAGTTTTTTATAATAACCTACATGAGTTTTACTAGCGAAGCATACACGATTATTAGAGAATATTGATTTTGGCAAAATTGACACAATTTCTAAAAAAGTCACATTTTCTACAAAAAACGGTCTTAATTTGTTTATTAAAAAACTTCAGAAAATATTTATTTTTGAAATATTGGCACTATTTTGAAAAAAAGTCGCACTTTCGAATAAAAAACGGGCTCAATTTGTTTATAAAAGCCGTAATTGTTGATCGATCGTCAAAATTCCATGTACTTCGCTGAAAAATCGGTCTAAAGAACTACAATTGAAATCTGAAGTCATTCGATCGAAAAAAGGTAGGAGCTACGAGTCCGTCTGATTTTGAAAATGCGGTTTCACGAAAAACGCGTTTAAAGTTTTGAAACCATTTTCCTACATGTCTATAATTTTTTTTTCTCACCTAAGAGGACTTTTGCATATCATTTTCGCAATATTTAAACATCGCTTAAGCCAATAAAAAAACAATACATTTTTTTCAAATATATATAAGGCCTTAAACATTTTTCTGTTAGTTCTGAGATAGCAGTATTTTGTTACAAACATATATTTTTTTTTTGAGATAAAAACTATGAACAATCGTTTAGTACACGAAGATTTCATTTACTCCTAATCATCACTGTATTCGGCATTCGAATAAAGATTTCGGCGACAGGACTTAACGTGTCCATTTGACTCATCAAATGAACTGGAAGTTTACCTCGACATACTTCCATTTTTAAATGACGGTTTATTGTTACCATCGTTTAATGATGCAATTTTAAATTTGATCCTCGTTTATTTTATTTCACTCCATCCCGTTACTTGCGCATCCAACGCGGGAGTCGTGCGCTCCACGGCCGCCCTGTGGCGCAGGAGCTCGAGTCTTCTCGCACAACCGTTACGCACTCCGAATAAGCATATAAGCGAGCCCGTCAGACACATCGACGTATTTATTTCGCACTTTGCATAAGGCCGCCTATATTTGATCAAATTTCTCGCCAAAGATTTTGGAAGACCACAATCTTTTTTTAATTCACTTTTCAGATACAACTAAAAAATTTTGACGTTTGGAAAAATGCTACATTCTTCAAATGGAGATTCCTATGTGCGAATAAAAATGGTGAGGATTTAAAGATACTTTTGATTCGTTCGAAATTAAAATATGTTTGCATTGAAGACTTATTTATCGTATGCAAATAGATGTGTTTTGTATTTAAATGTATATTTCGAAGAATCAAAATCAGAAATTGTTTCATACAATATGTATTAATTCAATTAAAATTCACCAACATAATCGCAATAATCAAAGCATCACTTTTTTTTTACTAAAATCTTGACCGTTTTTGATTCACTTCCGTGAAAAATGATTGCAGGAAAACAAACGTAAAAACGTGAATCTTTGTCTTAATAAATCTTGAAATATTGAATCTAATCAAAATAAAGTTCAGCAATGTCATTTCAATTATTCTTCCTTGAGAATAATTGAAAGGACTTGGCATTTTTTACCAAGTGGTTCGTCATGAAAGCCAAAATGACACAATCGATTTCAAATTTCTATAATTGTCGACTTCAGACTACAGAAACTTCAAAAGCACTTTTGACAAGCCAAAAGTCTTCGTCGTTCCAAGAGGTTCAATACCTTTTTAACACCCTTGAGCTATTGATTCAATAAAATAACTTATTCGGCCGATGACGATCATTGAAAAATTATCAAAAAATTGCAAATTTTCCATTTTCCAAAAAACATTGTGCTACGTGGGGAAAAATGGCCGCGTGGTGAAAATACCGGTAACTGTATTACCCGTAATTGATTCGAATAAATCATTTCTCTCGATGGGTCGCTTAATCGTTCGAGGAAAAACGCTGCAACCGTCTGAGTGCAGTACAAAATGCCCGGATGCGTCGATCCTCGCGGTAGGATTCGGAAAAACGCGTTTTTCCATTACGGCGTGAGTAGCGAAGGATCAGAGTCACGACTGCGAAACGACGCCGCTGATCGTGTATTCAGCGTTGGCGCTCAAAGAGAAAGAGAGAGGCAGAGTTTCATTCGATGGTCATGGCCAAGCAATAAAGAGTAATAGAGAAGGCGAAAGCGAGCAAAAAGAGAGAGACAGAGAGAGAAATTAAACGAAATGAAATTTTATTCATGCCCTAGCACGCTATGGGGCCATTTTTTACAAAAGATAGCGAAGAGATGACATAAATTATTGAAGATAATAGTAGTAATAGAAATGGGCCACGATACCATACGAATATTTAAAATAATTAAGGGGGTAGGCTACGGTGAATTTTTTTTTAATCGCTCGTCGCTTGAGGCAACTCAAATTGGAGAGGAAGGTCCAACACATGGTGCAGGAATCGCAGATTGAAGGTAGACATATGATTACGACGATAGATCTGCTAGTTAAACTTTAAGGGGAGGTAACTTTAGACGAGAAAAAAGTTCGTTGATTTTCGTGATTTTTTTTAAAGAAATAATTTATCGGTTATTTTGTAGACTTAGGGTATGTTTTACTACTACTTTTGGCTGTTACATGGTATATTAATCTTAAAAATGGCGGAGGTCACGGTCTTCTGAACGGGTTGCGGCGGATGTCGTCACACGACGTGACACGTAGCGTCGGCAGGATTAATCTGAAAAGAAAAATCGACGAAGATTTTTCTCTCTAGGCCACTCTAGAGGCCGAAAAAATAGGCTTTTGGGGATTTTTTTTTTCAGAAAAACTACACAATAAATCGAGATTACGAAAAAGGGTATTTATCATACGTATCACTGACCACTTTTTTAAGTTGGCCGGAAACATAACTCCGACAATTTTCACCCGATTCACTTGAAATGTTGAATATATCTTGAAAAATACATTGTCTATGGAAGTACGTAGAATTTTTTTTGTATTGCATGGTTCATTTGTTATTAACAATTATCTGACGATTTTTGAGGAAAATTTTTGGAAAGTGAAAAATTTGCCTAAAAAATCGTCAGATAATTGTTAAAATCCTATGTGTATATATATATATATGATAAACACTCTAGTAGCATTTTGTAATCTCGATTTATATTGTAGTTTTTCCGAAAAAAATACCCAAAAAGCCTATTTTTTCGGCCTCTAGAGTGGCCTAACCCCTTAACACTCATACGCAGAATATGAACCAAGAAAAAGTGAGAAATGTTGAAAATCAATGAAATGATACGTTTTGAAACAGCAAGATGGAATTTTCCGAAAAAATTGGCTACATTTTGCAATAAAAAGATACTTTATTCTTAATTTTCAAAAACGTTAAGGTTCATATTTCAGACAATAAGGTTAGAAAGATTTATACCAAGTCTCATGAAAATCGGTCGATTAGAATTTTAGCTGTATATCACGCCAGTTTTGAAAATGCAGTTTAGAAAACTGTGCCATAACTCTGTCATTTTCGAACATTGATAAATAAATAAAAAAATACCACGTAACAGCCAAAAGTAGTATTGAAACTTACCCTAAGTCTAAAAAATGGTGAAGATATCTTTCCTAAAAAAAATCACAAGAATCAGCAAATTTTTTTCTCGCCCTCCTTAAACGCTTTTTTCCATAAACTATGTTTAAGAAAACGGTGTACACGATTCCGTCGACATCTAATGAACGGATTTATTAAAAATTTGGTACACTTATTCAGCGTAACAGTAGTTTAGTCTTGACCGACGTTTCTTTTCTTAACATTTTTTTGTCATTAGCCATTAACAATAATGATATCGATCTGCCTCGAAAAATCAAAGAAAAAAATTTAATTTTTTTTTATTGATGCTTTTAACACGATAACAAAAAAAGCTTGGTCAAGTCATAACCAATATTATCAATTTTAGAATAGAGAAATTCGTTTTTTTTCTAATTCACGAGATTGTTAATAACTCTATAAATTATTAATATTTTTAAATGAAATTTAGTATACAACTTTGTTAATGTACGTACGAATGAATATTTAAACGATTTTTCAATCATATTATTGATTCCTTCAAAATTAAATTTCTCAAACAACCCTGATTTTCGGCTCGTCAGGGTAGCCCAATCCCTCAACAGTGAATAAAAATAATAGCTGTAATAATAAAACAACATGCAGTAGTAGTGATAAAAAAAAAGATCATAGTAATCGTAGTACTGCTGGGCCCTGCTAGCTTTGGTCTAGAAGAGGAAAGAGGTCAGACGAATAAGCAGGAGGAGTCGTGAAAAGTACGCGATAACACGTAATACCCAGGAAATGGCGACGACGATTAAGGACGGACAACCAGCGAACACAGTGGCGATAAGACGTAACATGCTCGTCACGTCGTAAATCGAAAATAAAACGAATGCACGGATTCATAGCCTTTGTAGTGTGGGTTGAGTTTCCCTGCCAATGGTACACCAGACAACAGTAATCGGAGTGCTAAATAATAAGAGTTGATACTGGCTTTACTGTGAGGCACTGAGAAAGCGAGTTTTTACCATTTTTAGGTTATAAATAGACAAATGGCCTGTATGAGAAACCCGAGAGACACGTTTGCGTCATGACGGATTTTGACACATTGACATACCAAAATTGGCAGTTTTATTAGCACAAGACAAGACAACACCATCAACCTCGATTTTCGGACCGGCCTCGGAGTTGATCGGGCTGATATTTGCAGTACTCTCGAAAATAACAGCATTGTGTCGGATGCACTAAGGGATCAGGCTATTGTGACGACCCGCAAATCAGAGTTCTTCGAAAATATGCATTTTAAAGGAATAAGAACGATGATTGAAGAGATCGTTTGGACATTCGTTTCTATACACATTAACAAAGTTGTGTACTAAATTTCAGTGAAAAATATTAATAATTAACGAAGTTATGAGCAATCTCGTGGAGGACCTTTCAACGAGACTCGACGGTGTACTTGGTTTTAGCCACCCAATTCATCTGACACAAAAATAACGAGTTTTTTCATAAAGTAGATGACATTGGCTAAGACTTGACCGAGCTTTTTTCTGCTATCACTTTTCATTCATCAAAAAGAAAAATTCGGATGCTTTTTTTTTCAGTTTTTCGAGGAAGAGTGACATCATTGTTAATAACTAGTGGAAAAAAAATGATACGACGAAAAACGTCGGTCAAGACTAAACTACTATTACAGCCAATAAGTGTGCCAATTTTCAAGTGAATCTGTTCATTAGACGCCGAGAAATCGTGTACACCGTTTGAAAAACGTAGTTTCAAGAAAAACGGTTTAAAGTTTTACCTTCAATCTCCGATTTCTACATCATATGTTGGACCTTGCTCTCCAATTTGAGTTGCCTCAAGCCCCTTAAGAAAGAGACTGCACGAATTCACGAGAACGCGCGGACCTACGCATCACATTGGCGTCATGGGACACCATAACGACAGCAGTATTGATCTGCGAAAGATTGCAATGCAAACAGATTTGCTTCATCGGGAAGGTCACTCTGTTAGCATATTGTATGCTAGCGCCAATGTTATTCACGAACAGCGCAGGTTGCAGCGATCCGACAACTGAGCCCTTGGGGGCCCCCATTGTTGACGGTAGTCAGGTAGAGCGTTGCCCCTTCAAGTCGACACTTGCTTGAGACCGACCTGTTAAGTACCCCACAGTTCTTAGCTCGCGCAAAAGATTGAGAGGAACCGTGTCGAAAGCCTCACTGATGCCGAACAATGTAGGGGAGCTGTACTCAACATGACATAATCAGATAGGACGACACACCCTCAATATCTTTTTAAATATTCGAGCTATATAAGTAACGATGACGTTCTATGTTCGGCCACTAACAAGGAACATCACTTTGGTGTCCTCCGATTTTGTTGAAACTTTTTTATGTGGAAGAGTATCAAAAACTGAGAGACACGTATTTTTTTTGTCGGTGGAAAAACGGTTTTAAGGGGTGAAACGCACCCTCGAAAATAGGGGTGTTTTTCATCGATAAAAAAAATTTAACCCAGAAATTAATGTATCTGAGCATAGTTGGGTCGACTTGTGTAAGATGACATACATATGTCGTCTTGCACAGGTCGACCTACATGTGGTTTTTTATCTTTCTATTTTTTTTATCTAAGTAAAAAATGTCCGGAAGCTGAGTCTATTTAATTATAATAATAAACCTTTATGGCTATATGCTTGGCTTTGGATTCATACGTCGTGATTTATTTAAATATTTATCCTAAAAGCAAAAGGTATGTCATCTTAAGGGGTAAGGCCACTGTAAATTTTTTGAAAAATCGATTTTTTTTTATTGGCTTAAAAAATAGTTTAAACCCTCTAGTTTAAAAATAGTTTAAATCCTTTTAACTTCTTTTTTAAATTTTTTCCAATAAAAAACTATTCGCAAAACTTTAAACGCGTTTTTCTCGAAACATGGTTTTTCAAAATGGCACGCAGCATAACTCGAACAATTTTCATTTTTTTTACTTGAAATTTTAACCAGATGTGAACATTTACATTATCTTGAGAATGTCGATCGGAATTTTCAAGAACTTTATTTATTGATTTTTTATTAACAAAAAACTTGCCGTTTTTTTCGTCAAAAATCAATTTTTTTTTTCAAACGCACGCCAAATCCACAAAAATTGATACTTTTTAAAATCCGATCGACATTCTCTAGCTATAGCCCTCTAGATTAATGGTTTTTTTTTTTGTTCTAGATTCAAAAGTGCACCAGTGGTGCTGCGTGCCGCGGAGCCCTGGAAGCAAAACATGTCCCGGGAAGATAGCTGTGGAACCGCCATTTTGTTTTTTTTTTACTGTAAAAAAATTTTATAATAAAGTTTAATGTATGCCCGATAACACCATTAAAAGTTTTTTTTCAAATACCTTCAATTTCGGGAGCAAAAAATTAGTGAAAAAACCTTTTTTTTTGGGCCGTTACAGTGGCCTTACTCCTTAAGCACAACTTCTCTAAGGATCGCAAGCACGTAAGAATTGCAATCAAGTTGCAAAATTCCAGGTGAATGTCAGTACTGCTAATTGTGTACTGTAAATGAAAATGATGAATAAATCCTGTATTTTCTATTTTTGTTCACCTGTCATATTCTTTTCAAATATCTCGCAACCCATATAGAACTTTTTGACACAAACAACAAGTTTTCAATATAATTCTTTAATAAATATGTTTATTCTTTAAATAAAACACGAGCATCAAATAAGATTGATGTTGAATCCAGTAATTTTCGTAATTCCGACCTGGTTGTATAAGAGAACCATTATTTTCTGAAGAAATAATAAGTATTCCTTCCGCTAACTTTCCCTGCGGCGTTACATGTTATCGATAATTAGGTTTTCTATGTTAGATTCTCACATCCTCGTTCTTTTTAACTTTCACGAATATCCGCCAATCAAAGAATATGGGGAATGATTTCTGTTCCCGTATAGTTATGAATATTTCTCGGAGGGGTCATTTTTGTCAAGCACCGATCAAGAATCACATGCGAATAAAAGTTTGAATGCGACCATCATTGAACGGATTAGAAAGGCCGAAGGATGATGAGGTCTCTTTGTTTAAATTAGTTAAGGGGCCAGGCCACTCTAGAGATCGAAAAATAGGCTTTTTGGGAATTTTTTTTTTCAGAAAAACGACAAAATAAATCGAGATTACAAAAAAGGGTGTTTATCGTACATATCAGTGGCTATATACAATGATTTTTTTGAAGCGATTAATTTCAAAATGGCGGCTTTGCAGCGTTTATCCCAAAAGTGCATTTTTTAAGTTGGCCGGGAACATAACAGACAATTTTCAACCGTCTTACTTGTAATGTTGAATATATCTTTAAAAATACATTGTCTATGGAAGTACCCAGGATTTTTTTTATATTGCATAGTTCATCTGTTATTAACAATTATATCTGACGATTTTTAGGCAAATTTTTGGAAAATAAAAAATTTGCCTAAAAAATCATTTCAACAAAATATGCGAATTCGGTGATACATCACCGAATTCGTATAATGTGTTGAAACTTCGATTTTCTTGGAACTTTTCGGGCTAGAAACTCATCGTTACCATGGACAATTACAAATTCTCTTTATGCGAATTCGGTGATGCACTTCTGGCCCAGAAGTGCATCACCGAATTCGCATATTTTCATCAAATTTGTTCATCTTTTTGTGAGCCCGACGTACACGGACCGGAAACTGCGAGTTAATGTTAACGTTAACTTGCACTTGTTAACCGTAATGTTAACGTTGCATAAATAACGTTGAAATGCGCGAATAATTTAAAGGGGGACCTTTAGGCGAGGAAAAAATTTGCTGATTTTTATGATTTTTTTTAAAGGCGAGATTTCTTCACCTATTTTTGAGACTTAGGGTATGTTTTATTACTACTTTTGGCTGTTACATGGTGATTTTTTTTCTTTATTAATCTTTAAAAATGGCGGAGGCATGGCACCGTCCTCTAAACGGGTTGCGGCGGATGTCTGACGGCGTGACACTTAGCGTCGGCGGGATTAATCTGAAAAAAAAAACCACCGATAATTTTTCTTCCACTAACACTCATACGCAGAACATGAACCAAGAAAAAATGAGAAATGTTGAAAATCGATAAAACGGTACGCTTTGGAACAAAAAGATTAAATTTTCCGAAAAATATAGCTGCATTTTGCAATAAATAAATAATCTTTTTTTATTTTCAAAATCATTTAGGGCCATATTTTAGACAATAAAGTTCGAAAGATTTATACCTAATTTCATCAGAATTGGTGGATTAGTTTTTCAGCAATACGTCACTTTAGTTTTGGAAATGCCGTTTAGAATACCGGGCCATACGTACGCTATTTTTGAAGATTAATTTTGAAAAAAAAAAATCCATGTAACAGCCAAAAGTGGTAATAAAGCGTACACTAAGTCTCAAAAAAGGTGAAGATATCTTATCCCCCTCCCTCTTTAAGGGGGGGGGGGGGATAAGTTTAATTCCCTATAAAAAGCGCATTTACGACAATTTTTTTTACGACACAGTTAATATATATTTGTTTATGTAATTAGCATATAATAAAAGGACATTTGCAGAATATTCTGTAAAATGTTCATTAATAAGTATGCAAAAAGGAGCTATTGGCAGCAAATATTCGCCTAAAAAAAAGTTATATTGCCGTGAACCGCATAACTCCTCACTGGATCATCTGAAATAAAAAAAAAAACCAAAAAGATTTCATTAGTTGATACGTTCCTTAAGGCAACGCTGTCAGATTTTAAAAAATGGATGTTAAATTTTTTGGTTACACCTGGAAGTCAAAAAACCCCATTTTTATTTTATAAAATCGGAAATTTGGTTATTGTAAAATAGATTAAACTGATAAAAAATAATAAAAAAAACTCGACCGCGTTACCTCGTGATTTACGTGTCGAAAGAGTGCGTAAAATTTCAAAAGGATCGGTGCAGTAGATTTTGTGCTCGAGAGTTCACCGACTTTAAAAATTCTAAGTGTAAGAAAAAACGCGTCTGAAAGTTTCAAAGATTTCTACACTAGAAAATAATAAATTAGCCATCAATAAACGAGTGTTTTTTTCATATACTTACACAGAATCACCGATACCAGTGCCATAAAGCATTCATATGACAAAATAAAAAAAAAACGCCAAAGAAAATACCTCCCCCTTAAAAATAATGAAGATCAGTAATTTTTTCCCAACGTAAAGGCATCTCCCCCTTTAATAAATTAATTTCAATTCAACGGGCTCGTCAAAATGATTAAGCGTGAGATAAAAAGAAGTTTGACAGTTTTAACCTCTTCTACACTAGAAAATAAAAAATTAAACACCAATAAACGAGTGTTTTTTAAATATACTTACACAGAATCACCGATGCCCATCAAGCATTCATATGACAACATTAAAAAAAAACGCCAAAAACATACCTTACCCCCCCTTAAAAAAAAATTGAAAATCAGTAATTTTTTTCCCAGCCTAAAGGCATCTCCCCCCTTAATAAATGAATTTTAACTCGACGGGCTCGTAAAAACGATCAAGCGTGAGACAAAAACGAAGCTACGTGCCAAATGAAAACGAAGGAGGGGAAGAGGAAATTGACGATGACTCTGTATCGAGCTGTATGAACGCGAAACTTTCATGCAGTGACAGCCGAGGTTGTCGCTTCGATTCAATGAGATGCGCTCCGGAGGGGGCCGCCCTCGTGATTATTGAGCTTTCGCGTCACGTGCCGCAGTGCATAAGGGGCACTGACGAGAGCCGAACCGCATCGTTCACGAACCTTCTACGAGAAAAAGGAAAAGAAAGAAAATCAAAGATGTCATGCACACGACGCTTTGTATTTTCGGTAAAAAGGACAATACGTAAGAACGCCGTAAATAGTCCCCAACCCCCTCCCCCCTACTTGGTGACAAAGACTACTTTTTCTCAGGCTCGGAGATCGAATCGCTTTCTTCTTTGACTTTTGTCCACTTTCTCTCGTTTTTTTTCTTCCTCCTTCCGATACTCCGCCTAATTCACCCTCCGCCCTTGAATCTTCCTCTTCCATGGAAAAATGGACTCGAAAAAAGAGATGTTTCGATTTTTCCGCAAGATTTTTCGTCACGCAGACCGAGACGAAACGAT
The DNA here is from genome assembly GCA_964007375.1 of Ophion obscuratus. Taxonomy (NCBI): domain Eukaryota; kingdom Metazoa; phylum Arthropoda; class Insecta; order Hymenoptera; family Ichneumonidae; genus Ophion; species Ophion obscuratus. The sequence goes on along the minus strand of OZ023322.1, from coordinate 32,941,212 downwards.
TGCATTCTTTCGTGCATACCCACACATATATAGACAGATGTATTTCCGCATATAAAATATACGACGGGAAAAAAAGCCGTAAAAAATTCCGCGCACGTTTGGGACTCACAAGGAACATCACTTGAGTGTCCGCCTTCGATTTTCGGTGAAGCTCATATATGTGATAAAGCAGAGAAAACTATTAGACACGTTTTTTGTGATCGGCGGAAAAACGAGTTTAAGGGTGGAAACCACCCCTTAAACAAAGACGTGTTACCCCTTAATTTAGGTTATTTTAAATACCTCTATAGTGGATTTTCCATCGCTTAACATTAGAAGAATTTTGGTTTCTGTTTCATTAACAAAGTTCTTAAACAAAGACGTGTTACCCCTTAATTTAGTTTATTTTAAATACCTCTATAGTGGATTTTCCATCGCTTAACATTAGAAGAATTTTGGTTTCTGTTTCATTCGGATCGGTGAAATGCTTGTGGGTGAGCAAAATCACCCCTCGACACGTTTTTTTTGAGGGGTGGTTTTCCCCCTTGAAAGCGTTTTTTCGCCGATAAGAAAAAAATACGTGTCTAATAGTTTTCAATGTTTTATTACTTATACAAGTTTCACCAAAATCGAAAACGCACACTTAAGGGGGGAGGTGCCTTTGGGCGACGAAAAAAAGCTGATTTTCATGATTTTTAAAAAATAGAAAGATTTCTTCATCTTTTTTTGAGACTTAAACATGTCGGAGGTATGGCACGGTCTTCCGAACGGGTTGCGGCGGATGTCGTCGGACGGCGTGACACGTGGCGTCGGCGGGATTTGTCTGAAAAAAAAAATAATCAACATTTTTCTTCCATTCACAGTCATACGCAGAACATGAACCAAGAAAAAGTGAGAAATGTTGAAAATCGATGAAATGGTACGCTTTGAAAGAGATAAATTTTTCCGAAAAAATGACTACATTTTGCATTAAAAAATACTCTTTTTTTATTTTCAAAAATATTTAGTCATGTTTTAGACAACGAGATTAGAAAGATTTATACCAAATCTCATCAGAATCGGTTGATTAGTTTTTTTTAGGTATACGTCACGCCAGTTTTTAAATTGCAGTTTAAAAGACGGCGTCATACCTCCACAATTTTTAAAGATTAAACAAAATAAAAAAATACCATGTAACCACCAAAAGTAGTAATGAAATATATCTAAATGTCAAAAATGGCGATTAAATCTTTTCTTAAAAAAAAAAACATCACGAACATCGGTAAATTTCACATTTTTGGTGAAAAGCATATTTCCTCGTAGATAGGGGAGCAGCCTGCTCGGGATCACGAAAACAGAGGTTAAGAGGATAAAAGATCGAGAAGGGCAGCGGCTATTTTTATTTCTTTTTGTAACCTCCCTGCATAAACGGAAACACTCGGCAAAAAATGAACATCCGGCAGAATAAAAAATGAAGAGCAGTAGCTATTGCTCACGGAAGCTTATTTCTACGTTCAACGGACTCCTCATGTACACTACCGGTCAAAAGTTTTCGGACACTTCAGATAATTGCAAAACTTTCGATCACTGGGTAATTGCCAAATAGTGTTAGAATAGTATAATTAATTTGGTTTATTATTTTACGAAGACACTATTTAGCTCTCTGTAATGAATAATATTATTCTAATATGATTTTGCAATTATCCAACGTGATTTAAAGTATTGAAATTATCTGAAGAGTCCGAAAACTTTTTGCCGGTAGTGTATACAGGGTGTCCGAAAACTGATTGCGTTCCCTGAAATGGTGGGTTGGGGGTGAAATTCCGAGTCGATTGATATAAGCATGTGTGGGTCTCAGATCATCCCCTGAATTATTATTCATTTTCCAAGGCGGGCGCACCTGATTGGCTCGCCTTGAAAAAATTCATAATAATTCAGGGGTTGATCTGAGACCCACACATGCTTATATTAATCGACTCAGAATTTCACCCCCAACCCCCCATTTCCGGGAACGCATTTAGTTCTGGGACACCCTGTATATATCGACCGATAAGAAACAGACGTATATATGTGGGTGTATGCGTTGACCGCTATGCATATGTCTGTACATGTGGGGGTGTATCTATGGTCCAAGGTGTGCGAACCCTCCGGCACCGGTCTTCCCGAATGTTACTATATTTACACACGCGGCAAGCCCGAAGACGAAAAAAAAACTCGAGTTTTCATTGCATCCATCCCCGTGGCGTATTTTATGAAACCACCAATGTTTTTTTTACACTGTCTCCTCGGGGTGAGAACAACGGATGTACAGATGCATGTGCAGCATGTACGGATAGTTGGTGGTGTTCTATCGATCTCGTTGCCCCACCGGTTTTTCCAAGTCCCGCGATTTTTTATTTTATTTTTTCATCCCCAGCAGCTCGAAAATATTGTCCGCATTGGGTACGCGACATAGGTAAAGGCAGATTACTCGCATCGTATTACGAGAGTACAGAACGTCCTCCAGAAAAATGCGGGGGCTGAATATGATTGAGTTAAGAGTACCAACGAGATTTGTGCACGGAAGAGGCTGATTTGATAAATGAATATTAAAATATAGGTATATAGAGGAGAGTAACCAAATAGAACGGTATCCTTAAGGGCTTACAATGTAAACGTCCAAAATTAAGTGTTTTTTCGCGATTTTTTTCGTGGTAGGACAAGTTCGAGGATAGTAATATTCAAGGACGTTATTAGTCATATCTTCAGGGGAAGAAAAAAAATTATAGTGAAAAATTAAACAAAATGGTGACGCTGGAGCCATTCTCGCGAGGCATGTTGAATTTGAGACGCTCTGCTGCACGCGATATAACTGACGCAAATTTGAATTTGCAAAAAATTTAAAAATCGATTTTTTTGCCTTTTTCGACAGTTTATACTTCAAAAAATATCATTACAATTTATATAATACATATCAATATCATTTTATCTTGCAAAAAACGATGGTTAAATCTTTAAACGTTTTTTTCTCGAATTGGAATTTTTTAAATTTGCTGACATTGTAACTCAAAGATCAATTATCCGATGGACTCGAAATTTGAAGTAAGTACTCTTGAATGTATTTACTCTATAATGACGTAGGATATTTTTGATTGGATGAAAATTGACGATTTGGCATTGAAAAAAACGACCATTTTATAGGCGAGAAAACCAACTTTTTACATAACTACGCCATTTTGTTAGATTTTCATATTTTTTGAAAATCCTACGTCGTTGTACAGGAAATATCTTCCAGCTTAACGACATTTTTTCCTTTTTCGGTTTCAGCGACTCAATCGGCCGGAATCGTGTCAGCAGTGGAGGAACCTTTTTTTGGCACCTGCGAAGCCAGCGCATAAGTTGCTTGGATCTCAATATTTTTCTATGAAAAAATTATGTAATGTAGATCAAATATAGCCAAATATATTCTTAATTTGGTATGACAACTTTGTAAAAAGCCAAAAAGGCGATGCAAATAAAACTTCGTACTACTATATTCTTAATTTTCCGAAACACTTAATTGAGTACTTTTCTTCCAAAAAAATCCCGAAAATCATCCGAATTTTCAGCGTTCACACTGGTACAGCCCCTTAATTTACATGAGTATAGCTAGAAAAATACGTAGGTGATTTTGAAAAGTTGAATTTTTGTATAATTGGCAAGTATTCGAAGTAAAAACTCAATTTTCAAGAGAAAAAAGGGCAATCATTTATTGAGGCCTTGTGAACGCGAAAAATTGCAGTTTTTCATTTTTTTTTAAATTTTTGCTTCCATTAGCCTGAACGGTTAGGAATATTTGAAGCTTTACAGGATTGCAAAATTCTGTAAAGCTATTGAATGAGGTAAGATTGCATATATAATTCTTCTTTAACAAAAACTTCAAAGTCGCTTTTCTATGATTCACTTTTTTGAACCTTGTGAAAGTTCTAACCCTTGAACGAAGGTTCAGATCGCTTTGAAATGTTTACAACATATTTTTAGTATCATCACCTATCGTGTGAACCACAGAAATAAAAGTTTCGAGGACACATCAAAATATAAAAAATAAAATACCGACAGAAAATTGAGTAAAAAAACGTAAGTTTCGAATTTTTATTATAATAATTTTTTTATAATATTGTTGGTTCACACTGAAGATACATTCATTATGCAATTATAAATATGTTCATTTTTTTCAGACACCCACATCGATGCCGAGAAATTTCACCATCAACGCGCGAGCAAAAAAATACATTGTTTTATTATGTCATATCTTCGCCATTTGTTAATATTTCTGATTTTTTTTATATATACTTAACCATGTGCGTAAATGATCTGTAGAAAAAAATGTTGTCAATATAAGCGTTATTTTTTTTAAACCGCGTCTAGAAAAGTACGAAAATCGGCGAAATCGCGTATATAAGGCCTTAATGACTAACGTTATAATTAACTCATCGGAAATCCCGTACGTATTTCTCATTGGAATTTTATTTTGAAGATTTGCTCAAAATTTGGAGTGAAAATAATGAAAATTGTTGAAGTTATGCTGCGTGCCGTTTCAAAAAATTGTGTTTCGAGAGAAACGATCGACGTCTCGTACACGGGCCAGCCACTGCCACCGCAGACCTACACGGTCCTGCGGATCTTTGTTTTACACATACCAAACTTTCCCACCCTATCCTAGATGGTTCAAAGCATTTCATCAGCCAAATTTTAACTATCGATATTTTTGAAAATTCTAAAGTCGTTTTTTGAAATTTTTTGAAAACTCCAGTTATTTCTTTTATTCTAGAATTCTAGAAACCCCTTAAGAGGGGTTTCTACTTCATTGGGCCAAAAAATATTCGATTTTTCACCAATTTTTCATGCAAAAAATAATAAATGTTGAATTTCGAAATTTGTTATGTTTACTAAGCGGTCTTCATTGAACATGATAATATTTTTTAAAGCTTGACAAAACATGGTACTGGGGGTGGCACGAGCCACGTATGTCGGTGCGCCAGCGACGATATTCTTAAGTTCTGAACCGGTGATCTGAAGCAAAAAATGAAACATATTTTTACTTTGTACAATATTTTGTATAAGTCGACCTAGAATCAAGAAGAAAAAGTGAAAAATAAAATAGTGAGCGATCGAAGAGAACGTTTCGTTTTTTTTTACCAAAAACTGTTGCTGTTTTTTGTCCATAACGTAAAAACGTTTGAATATTTTTGAATACCTCTAGTTCAACTAATGAAGACGTTTTATGTACACGTGTCTGTCAAATTTCATAACGATTGCTCTTCTAGGGCGTGTAGGAGTACTTCCGAACACTTGGAAAACGTGGTTTCGAGAAAATGCGTTTAAAGTAAAACTGAAGTTTATGTGTGATTAGAATGAAAAGTTGTATATTTACACCTAATCTGCTATGCCAGGACCATAGAGTATTCTTTTTCGTTGGCTCTTCCCGATAAAGCAAAATAATTTTTCTTTTTGGCTACCAAAGTAAAAACCTCCCTTAAGGGGTTATGTACAGTCAGGAGGCCCAAATCAATATTTCAAGAATTTTTCTTGAGAAAACCTTTGATTCTATTAACGTAAAAATTCGTACGCGTACTATGGTAACTTTTTACTGTATTTTAACAATTCTTATGTGTGAAAATAATTATTTAAAAAACTGCTATAGCTGATCTCCAGGAGCACCTCTGAAAAAAGACGTCTGCGGTGAGCACGAAATCTCTGGACTGGATCATCTAAAATGAAAAAAAAAATCAAAAATATTTCGTTGATATAATAGATTATCATGTAATTGATCGAAGGAATAAGCAAAATAATAATTTTTGACAAAATGGCGGCTTTACAAAAAATCGATTTTTGGCAAAAATGTAGGCCTTACATTGTTTATAAAATGGAAAATATTTATCGGTGATAAAAACCTTCGATTAATTACTAAAAAATATACTTGAAAAGATTGTGTTAAAATTTGAGACTGATCGGTTCAGCCGTTTCCGCGAAATTTTGCTCACCAAATTTAAAATACACAGTTTTGAGAAAAACGCGTTTAAAGTTTCAAAAGCACTTTCGAACTTAAATATATGTACATTACGAAAATAAAATTTAACAATGTCGATTTTCGACAATTTTAAGTGTATATAACCCCTTAACTCTTCATATCACTGTGTGACAGTTCCGTAACAAACCATCCGAGTCATCACAAAGTCCCACATTGACCTTTAATCCTTTTTACAAGCTTTTTTCAAATGAATGTCACAATGTTTCATTTAAACCTATTTGCAATTCATGAAAACCAGATTGCAGTAGATGCATCAAAAATAGTTCGAAGTTCACTTATCGCGAGATTGCAAGATTCGAGTGTGTTTAGTTTGCGAAAATCGAAGGAAATATAAAAACGACAAAGAGTGTGTGACAAATGTGGTTTGGCTTTGTGCTGCAACAAGCAAAACCACTGCTCCAAAGTTATACATCGTGAAGAAATGTTACGACACAATGGATAGTGTCTGTCAGACTCCCTTTATTGCTTTACAACTAGTCCCCTAATTCAATTTTTCAAAAACTCAATAATACGTTTTTTTTATTTATTAAAACCTACCATGAAGTCAACTATTTTTACATTTTTACGTTGTTGAGTTTTGAAGGGTTAAAATGGAATACTACCATTTATCTGTTACGAAGAGTTCAGGACGCAACGCAAGGTCATATGTCTCAATCACTCACTTTAGCATCGCACTCATTTCGTCCCGTCAGTCGGACAGACCTTGTGACTGTGGCAGGAGTGCTTTGTTTTGTCGATGCTACAAAACTTCTCAAGTTACGTAAAATACAATGTGTTTTCTTTAATCAGCTGGAAATACTACTGTGATTCTATGTTCACGATGTTTTATTTATGTTTGTTTTAATGTTTTCGGGACGTTCTGTTTAACGGGTTATGTCTAGTTGTAACAGTCGAAAACAGTTCATTTTTCGGGATTTTTTTTTTAGGAAATCGTGAAGAGAAATTTCAACAAAAATTAGGTATTTGAAAAAGTATCATCTGAAGAACAATCGGTAATTTATTTTTGTGTAAATTTTTTAATTATTATCGATTTACAGCCGATTTCCGGGAAGCACCTTTCGAAAACTTTTGCAGTGAGCAATGTCCTTCTGAACCAGGTTATCTAATATAAAAAATCAAACAGATTTCGGTGGTATATTAGTTTATCCTATGATTAATGAAAGAAATTTCCGAACGACCAAAATTTAAAAAAATGGCGCCTGTTTAAAGGGAGTCTTGATTTTTGCGACAAATGGAATTTGACGTTCATCAAATCGAAGGTATAAGGCAAATGTCCCAATTATTGAACAGCTAAGGATCTGGGGGATTGAATTCGATGAGAAAAAATATAAAATCAAGAAAAAACCGTCGCTTTCATGTTCAAATGATACTTTGATATTTTTACTTTCGAAAAATCACCCTTTAAATTATTTTCAAATGATTTCAAATGAAAAAAAAGAAAAACAATGTGAAGCATCCAAATGTCCCAATTATTGAACACTGGAAGTGCCTATGTCCCTAATATTGAACAGGCATGACCCCGTTATTGAACACTCTCGATAATTCTTTTTCCGTTCCGAAAATATTAGTTTGGGTACAATATTAAGAAATAAAAGCAAAATCAAACACTTAAATAATCTTTTATTAATTATGTAAAAATACAAAAATATATGTTTAGTCACTTTGGACAGGTTTTTGGTTCATTCGCATTTGGTTTATTTTTGCTTTTCAACTCGAACTTTATTTTATTTTTATTTTCAGCTTCCTCGCTTTTATGTTCTATTTTTGTTTGATTTTGTCGCAGCTTGGCTCCCTGAAATATCGGAGAGCAAAAAATATTGAACATTACATTCGTATTTTTAGGTCACATTTAGGTTATATTCTCTGTTTACTTTTCTTTTTATCTTTGTTGCACGCAAATACTAATAAAAAATATATTTGACGATCTTAGAGTTATTATTAAAAGAATAAAGGTAAGTTTATACAGGAACTTACAGTTTTTGTTTGAATAAATCCGATTCACACGATCTGTCACACGTTAACTGTCTCGATGTTTTGATGGGTTTAATGACGCCATCTTGGAGAATTCGAGTGTTCAATAATTGGGACACACTGCATTTTCGATGTCCCAATGACCGATCACCGTATTTTTTAACATATAATTAATTTAATTTTTTTTTTGAAATTGTTATTTGTAAGAAATTTTCTGTGGAACCTGAAACGCCTTTACTTTTTGAGATGCGACAGTTTTTGAACTTTTTATGCCCTTACGCATGAAGCGGCGCGTCTTAGCAAAAACGATAAGCAGTTACCACGAGACGTCAAATCGGATCACCGTTGCTGATTAAATAATTTTTTTCTCTATTAATTAAAGTTTTTTTGCACAAGTAAGGTAACATTTCGATAGCTAAAAGTTTCATATATATAATGAAATTTTTATAAATAAGTAAATGCATGCAGGTGAATGAGAAATAATAAAAAGACACGATAGTGTTCAATAATAGGGACATTTACCTTATATCAGAAAAAAATCTATTCGATCAAATACTATATTTTTACATCTAGAAAAAGTCCTCATAATTCCAAAAAGATCGATCCGGTAATTTTTTAGATATTTTGCTCACGGATTTTGAAAACGTACTTTCAAGAAAAACCGTTCAGTTTCGAAAGATGCTCGGAGATTTCCGGCGGACGTCAACATAATAGAATATAAATCTGTCAATTCCGATCCTATCATTTTTAAATATTCAGGGAATATCTATAAGATGATGAACTATCGACAGACATTGGTTTTGAAAAAAGTGATTTTTTTTATTTTTACAACTAGGCATAACCTCTTAAATCTATCAATTTTTCTGGCCGTACAAAAATATCCATATACATACACACATACACACACACACTCACGAACACTTTTTCAAATGTCACTTCCGACCCTTTGGACTCTGAGGACATCGACATCGAAGTTTCGAAAAACAATATTTTTACGAAACCAAAGCTTTCGTTGATAAAGCACAGAAGTATTATAATCCCGCAAAAGGGCGAAATATGACTTGCGTCTTTGGCTTTGTTCCTCTTTAAGGCGTTACCTCCACTTGTAGCGCAAAAAAGGCCTTTTTCATGATTTTTTTTAAAGAAAACTACAAAACTTTTTTAATCGATCAATATACCATCTTAAAGAACACATCTTGAAGAACTATCAGTAATTTTTTTATTGAAAAATATTACATTGTTTAGTGGCAAATGGCCGTCAATGAAATCATGTTTTTATATACACGGTTTGCGGTGACCAACATTGCGGCGAAGTGGATCATCTGAAGAAAAAAAATGCGGATGGATTTAGTCAAATATAAGTATAAACTAGTCTTTAATCGAAGAATTTTAAAAAATATTCATTTTTCACAAAATGGCGGACAGTCAAAGTTAATGGTTCGATTTTAACGAAAAAAACGGCCGTTTTTTGGCTATAAAACGGCCATTTTTTTCGAAACAAAATCGAACGATTAAAGACATTTTTATATATTAAATAAGCCTACAAAATTTCAAGAAGATCGGTTCCTTAGTGTTCGAGTAATCTTGGCCACCGACTTCAGAAATGCCATTTTGAGAAAAACGCGTTTAAAGTTTCAATTTCCGGTCGCAACACAACGGATTCTTCTCTTTCAACGCTCATATCTCAGTCAATTTTGTTCGGATCGACTTGAAATTTTCAGGACATATTTTCAGATACAAAATGCAATTTTGTATTCTTCTTATTGCTTCTTATTGCTTCAACAAAATGCAATACAAAAAATCAATTTTTTCAAAATCGCAAGTGGGGGTAACCCCTTAAACTGAGTCTCCCACACATTCTCACCACAACGAATTCTGCTTCATGTCAAAAAATACAGTAATATTTGAATTTCACCTCTTTCTTATATTCCATTAAATGATGTCAGTCTTCGGTTTCATTGGAGTACTCGGCGTTCACCATTCTGCCCACGTTGGATCTCACCCATTGATTCTTCAAACAGCTAATCGCCTTTCTTCACAAGGATATTTTCGTTGACGCCATTCGCACATGGGTCCTGAAATACAGCATGCGATGCCGAGTCTTCTTTATCCGATCATGTGAAAATTCGTTAAATTATTCACAAAACGGGCTATTCCCGATCGTTTCATAAGTGTTACAAGAGCTCTCCTCGCGAATACACGATTTGTCCGACAACACATCTTTCTTCCCCTTCATTTTATTCTTCTTCGATGTCTCATGCAGCGTCCGGCAATTTTTAGTTTAGCTGGCCAAACGGGTTTGCCACCAGGGAACCTCATACATAAAGGCGCTAATCTTTCTTTACTCTCCTTCCTCTTTTTTTGCCTTTCTTCGCTTTCTTAGTGTGTTATGGGCGCAAAGAGTGGCTAATCATTTAGCGCGCTGATCCGGTGATTTCTTTCATTGCTCGACGAGACATTCGCGCGCCAGTAAGAGCTTCTTCGCGTCGTGTTGCGTTCCCGACTTCCCGGTGATCGCAGGAGAACGACGGTCAAGGCCTCAGGTGCGATAGCAACTGTACTTTTCTCACCTCTTTGCCTTCTTTCACCCGCCGCTTCCCTGTTCGTGACTCTCTCACTCCCTCTGGTTATCGTCGTGAGACAACGATAACTATGAAAAGACGCACTTTCAGCTCTCCTCACCGCGAGCGTCGTTAAAAGTATTTAGGTCAAAAAGTCACCGGTCGTGTGTGTGCGTATGCGTGCAGCCATGTGTCTGTGTGTATATGTGTGCGTGTGTAGGTGTAGGTGTGGGTGCGCGTGTAGTAGATGTGAAGTAGGAGTGTAGGTGCGTGTGAAGTAGATGGGTAGGTGTGTGTGTAGTAAATGCGTAGGTGAGTAGGTGAGTGTTTGTGTCTGTAGATATGTGTGTGTGTGTGTGTGTGTGTGTGTGTGTGTGTGTGTGTGTGTGTGTGCGCGCGCGCGCGCGTGTGTGCGTGCGTGCATGTATGTGTGTAGTAGATGTGTAGTAGGAGTGGGTGCGTGTGTAGTAGGTGGGTAGGTGTGTGTGTAGTAGGTGGGTAGGTGTGTGTGTAGTAAGTGTGTATGTGTGTAGGCGCGTGTATCGTGGTTGTGTGTCTGTGCCTGTAGGTATATGTGTGGGTGTGTAGGTGTGCGTGCGTGTGTAGTAGATGTTAGTAGGAGTGTAGGTGCGTGTGTGTAGGTGGGTAGGTGTGTAGTAGATGAGTAGTAGGAGTGTGGGTGCGTGTGTAGTAGGTGGATAGGTGTGTGTGTAGTAAATGTGGATGTGTGTAGGTGCGTGGGTAGTAGGTTTGTGTCTGTGCTTGTAGGTATATGTGTGTGTGTGTGTAGGTGTGCGTGCGTGTGTGTAGGTGTGTGTAGTAAGTGCGTAGTAGGTGCGCGCGCGCGCGCGCGCGCGTGTGTGTGTGTGTGTAGGTGTGTGTGTAGGTGTAGGTGTGCCTGCATGGGTGTGTGTGTGTGTGTAGGTGTGGGTGCGTGTATAGTAGATGTGTAGTAGGAGTGTAGGTGCGTGTGAAGTAGATGGGTAGGTGTGTGTGTAGTAAATGCGTAGATGTGTAGGTGTGTGTTTGTGTCCGTAGATGTGTGTGTGTGTGTGTGTGTGCGCGTGTGTGTGTGTGTGCGTGTGTGTAGGCGTGAGTGTGTAGGCGTGAGTGTGTAGGCGTGAGTGTGTAGGTGTGAGTGTGTAGGCGTGTGTGTGTGTGTGTGTGTGTGTGTGTGTGTGTGTGTGTGTGTGTGTGTGTGTGTGTGTGTGTGTGTGTGTGTGTGTGTGTGTGTGTGTGTGTGTGTGTGTGTGTGTGTGTGTGTGTGTGTGTGTGTGTGTGTGTGTGTGTGGATGTGTAGGTTGTCTGTGTGTGGTGTGCGTGCGCGCGATGACCGTTCTCCAATTGACTCGCGAAAAGAGAATGCATATGACACGAAGAGGAGAAAAAGAGCCGGTGTTAACACCTCACGAAGGTGTCCACTTGATATCAATAAAGAACTACTGCAATGACTCGATCTTAAGACAGGATTTACATTTAAAAACATTAAAAAAAAGTTTTTTTTTTGTTTGAACGATGGAACTATATAGGTATGTAGAATACCTTCCCAAAGTTTCAAAGCGAAATTCGAAAAACTTCGAATTTTGGAACCTGTCAACGCGGTGTTTCACCGCTCGTATTCGGATGCGCGTGGCTGGTAGAAACGAGAGCGCAGAGGGGCCGGCGGAGACGGGCAAAAAGTAATTAAATTAATAACTAACAATTACAATCACTACTGTAATTGATAATTTTATTACTTGTCAACGGATTGCTTAAGTAATTAGCTACTACAAGTACCTAGTGCAATTCAATTCAAATTTTCTCAATTTTTCGCAAAACTGCATTTTTTAAATTGGTGTGCAGGTTCACTGAAAAACTATTGAGCCTATTGAGTTTAAACTTGGTAGAAATATTGAAAATTTTTCCCATTTTACGATTCCTTAATTGGAACCTCAAAAATGTTTTATTTTCATTTTTTACCTCACTTCTGAGTGCTCCGAATCGCACGAAACATAGCCTAGACGGTGAATGTAGCAATTTGAAGTGGTTGAGTACTGTCGTTGTATGGCAAATGTACAATGATGTAATAATTGAACACCTACTATGAAAATGTCTCCGTGGGTACACGCAGAATTCAAATGAGAGGTTCAATTCCATCGTTCGGATAATAGCTCCTAAATCAGTTTTGAAACTTTAGACGCGTGTTTCTCGAAATCACGTTTTTGAAAACGAGAAAACGCGTAATTTGGGTAATTTTCGTCCGATTGACTGGAAATTTTAACTGTAGCCTCTTAGTACTGTTCTATTCTCTAAAGTAATATTCTTCCATTACCATTTTTACTATACTATTTTTACCATTTATCAACATTGCTCGTTTTCATAAACGAATTGAGGTCAATTTTTTAGCCAAAAAAATGTATTCATAATGTTGCCATTTTTCGAAAAAAAACCATGTTTTTTTGATAATCTCGTGTACTTCTCTAGCGAAACTAATCTAAATGACGATTATTTTTGTTTTGGGTGCTAATCCATAAAAGTTTTGCTTCCTCCCGCAGAGGGCCTGACAAAAATGCCCTTAGTGTAGCTACGACTGAGCTGCGATTATGTATTTATTCTTCATAACAATTTTTTTTTGTATAGGTCAACACACGTAGAATAAACCCTCTAAACCTTATTTGGATTGCATTTTTAGTATTTAGAAAAATACCTTAAACGTCCAATTTCAGGTAAGCCACAAAGATGTAACGCCTTGACGGCTTTACATGGATGTTTTTCTATTTTAATAAAAAAAATAATTGTATTTGAGAATTTTCGTTAGCGTTTACTTGCTGCAAAATCCATTTGCAGCAAGTGCAGCAGTACAGTAGGAAAATCTTTAAAATACGAAGTTCACCTCTTGACGAAATGTATTCTGTTCTCACGCTAGGGCTTATTGGCTACATCCACCAAGGTGGGTATAGAAAATGTCAAAATGTCAAAAATGTCCAAAAAAAATTACCGAAAAATATGTGATTTATATTTTTTTCTTTACCTTTATTTTCAATAATATTTTTTAGATTAATAGCTGAGATAATCGTACACCATTTGATTCCTCAGAAGGAGAATTTGAATTAGTTTCGAGGTATAATGTAGAGTACACAAGAGAGGGATTTGTTTGAATTTTTTATCAGTGTTCGATTTTTGTTTATAAGATTTATTTCAAGCATTTGATTTATTGGTTTTAAATTAAGTAGTTTAATATTTTATTTTTTTATTATCATAATAAGTTATTTAGTTATTTGAATTCGAGGGGCATTTCCTCGATTTCATCATGATTTATTAATATATGTATGAAAATTAGTTATTTTACCTTTTATTTTAGATTATATATTTTTTATAATTATAATTAAATTAATCATTTATAACTAAGATAATACATTTTTAATTTTTATTTTATATTTTCAAAACATACTTATTCAGTATTTTTTTCTGACCTCTACGCAGATTTAGCCCCTTAATAAACACTTATCTTTTGGCGCTCTTATCACCATGGAATTTTATTTCAGGGGAGTGAAAACTCCTTGGCTCGTGTCACCATGCGAATGAGCTGAGCGTTTCAACAATTGCATAATGGAAATAAACTACACTTTTCTTCCCAATCACTCTAGTCTCACGCTCGCTGCTTCGTGTGTCGACTCAACGCGCTCATTTATTTCTCTTTGATATGCAGACCAGGCTGGATTACGCGCATACGCACACCAATGAGCACACGCGCGCACGCGTGACTTCAAATTCATGCACACTCACACCGCACGCCCTATATCTTCGATGTCGTTAAACTTTTGAGTATTTAGAAAATATGAAATTGTCTGAAGGGGCTGTGCGTATAGCGTCAATATGCATAAGCATATCTCTAGAACCCTGACACAGCCCAAATCGAAATTTTCCACCTATTTAAAAAAAATAGCTGATTTTCATGATTTTCTTTTAAAGAATAGATTTCTGCGCCATTTTCGAGAGTTAGGGTATGTTTTACGCTGCGGCTAGCCGTCCGGTTATCGGACGAATAAGCGTATGTTGTTCGTCCGGATAGCGGCTCCGTTCACGCAGTTCACGCTGTGCAACGGCCCAAACAATCAAACCCAAACAAACAAACGTAAACAAACAAATCCAAACGAACAAACCGAAACAAACATACCCAAACAAACAAGTCTAAATAAACAAACACACCCCAACAAGCAAATATAAATAAACAAACACACCCCAACGAACAAACAAAACTAAATAAACAAACACCCCCCAACGAACAAATTTAAATAAACAAACACACCCCAACGAACAAATTTAAATAAACAAACACACCCCAACGAACAAATCTAAACAAACAAACACACCCCAACGAACAAACCCGAACAAACAAATATAAATAAACAAACACCCCCCTAACAAACAAATTTGAATAAACAAACACACCCCAACAAACAAACAAACCTATACAAACAACTCCAAACAAACAATCCCAAACAAACGAACCCAACCAACCCAAACCAAACAAAATTATAAAGATTTGATTCGGACGAATGTGTAAATTATTCATCGGAATAGTTTGTTTAAGAATTAAACACATTCTATCCGGACGCTTATATATATGTTATTCGTCCGGATACTAGCTGACACGAATCACAGTAATATGTACGTTACTGGAAATACGGCGTGAACTGAGCCGCTATCCGGACGGGGAGACACTCCGTATGTTTCATTACTATTTTTGGCTATTACGTGTAATTCTTTTCTTTTCAAATTAGTCATTAAAAATAATGAATGTATGACACGGTCTTGTGAACTGCATTTTCAAAACTGGCGTGATGTATAGCTAAAAAACTAATCGACCAATTCTGATGAAATTTTGTGTAAATCTTTCTAACCTCATCGTCTAAAACACAACACCAAATGTTTTTGAATTTTGTTATCAAAGTAAATGTTTAGTTGCAAAATGTTGCATAATGTACCATTTCATCGATTTTCAATATTTCCTACTTTTTCTTGGTTCATATTCTGCGGATGAGTGTTAATGAGAGAAAAATCTTCGTTGTTTTTTTTTCGTATTAATCCTACCGATGCTACGTGTCACGCCGTCTGACAACGTCCGTCGCAACCCATTTACAAGACCGTACTATACCTCCGCCATTTTTAAAGATGAATTTAAAAAAAACCATGTAACAGCCGAAAAGTCGTAATAAAACATACCCTAATTTTCAAAAAATGCTGAATAAATATTGCTTATTAAAAAAAATCTTGAAAATCATCAACTTTTGTTCTCGCCTGAAGGTATCTCCCCTCTCGATTCAGATATTCGGAGTACACACGTAACGAATCAGTAATAAATTGGCAGACAGGGTAACCGAGAGGTTCATTTTTGTTTTTCCCTTGGAGGTAAGTATTGCGACCTCGTATGAGTGATCCTCAAAGTGGGTCGACCTTACCAGGTAGGGGTGAATGTGATGCATCAGATGAGGTTAGGGATGAAAATAAAAATAGGAAATGATTTCCCAGTAATCCAAGCCTTCTGTACCTACCCCGTGCAGAAATACAACCGGACATCCCAAACTTAGTGGCGGGCTCTAGCCAGGCGTGCCTCGTGCGTTTTACCTGACCGGGCCCTTCAATGGAATAGACCGGGAATGCCACAAATCCTTTTTTTACGACTTACACTCTATGTTTGGAAATGAGAATGTTCCGGCCGGGAATCCATTACGAGAGAGTCCACTTTCGCGTAATGTGTTCCCGCTCAGGTTATTGACTTCTTAAAGAGTGGATCCTGCCTTCAAGAGCTGCGGACAGATGTTTTGCTTTTCGCCCTATCGAAGATATTTATAGGTCTCAAAATTTAGATGTCTCAAAATGACCTGACATTTCAGTTTACTAATAAAACGTATTGTTTATTTGGAAAGTATGTGTGGAACACAATATCCGATAAATGGCCGCTTTGTCCCTGTTTGCGAACGTTCACTCTTTTGACGAAATTTTGAATAACATTTTGGCATAATTGCGAACTAATTTCATTAATGGTGCGTCCAATTGCTTCCTTGAGCTCTGGAATGGTATGTGGATCATTGGCATACACTTTTCCTTTCAGAAAAGCCCAAAGAAAGGAGTCCAATGGCATCAAATCGTACGATCTTGGTGGCCAATTCACATTGCGGGGCGACCATGAAACTTCGCCTGCAATAACTATGCAGCAACAATGCAGCAAATAACAAATTCTATGCGTTGCTCAGTCTTGTAATTCTCCATGACTAAACCGCAATACTTCCTGATCCCAATTGTCTAAGATTAGTACTCTATATTTGCCACAAAAAAAATGGCGCGTAATTTAAAATGTCAGGTCATTTTGAGCCACCCTTCATAATTGATTAGGATAAAACTGACACATTTATCATAATTCTATCCACGACTACCAATATTCATTTGTCAATGGAAATCTACGCAAACGGAAATCATTACAATCAATACTGGTTTTTGAATAAGTAGGTATTAGTTTTCATATACCGAATCACCAAATCATTTAATGGCGATAAAATAAAGCAGGTGGTTCGTTGGTTTTTAAATCGGAGTCCCTTGTCAGGAAAGTTCAGTGCTCCGGCTGGAAAGACACAGTGTCTTTGACACTGAATGTATTTGGTGAACTTTGGTTGACTGAATGTATTTGGCCAACAATCTGGTGGGTTGCTTAAGGGGTTAGGCCACTCTAGAGTCCGAAAGAATAGGCTTTTTGGGGATTTTTTGTTCAGAAAAACTACAAAATAAATCGTGATTACAAAAAGGGTATTTATCATACATATCAGTGACTGTAAACGATCATTTTTTTGAAGGGATTAGTTTCAAAATGGCGGCTGTGCAGCGTTTATCTGGAAACTGCATTTTTAAGTTGGTCGGAAACATAACTCAGACAATTTTCAACCGATTCACTTGAAATGTTGAATTATCTTGAGAAATACATTGTCTATGGAAGTACGTAGGATTTTTTTATGCATAGTTCATATCTGACGATTTTTGAGGTAAATTTTTGGAAAGTCAAAAATTTGTTTAAAAAATTGTTCGTTCGTTGCCTAAAAAATTGTTCACGGAAGGACGTAGGTTTTTATCATATTGCATAGTTTCTTTTTTATTAACAATTATCTGACGATTTTTTAGGCAAATTTTTCACTTTCCAAAAATTTGCCTAAAACATCGTTAATAACAAATGAACTATGCAATATAAAAAAAAATCCTACGTACTTCCATAGACAATGTATTTTTCGAGTTATATCCAACATTTCAAGTGAATCGGTTGAAAATTGTCTGAGTTATGTTTCCGGCCAACTTAAAAAATGCAGTTTTGAGTTAACGCTGCACAGCGGCCATTTTAAAATTAATCGCTTCAAAAAAATTATTGTATACAGTCACTGATATGTATGATGAACACCCGTTTTGTAATCTCGATTGATTTTGTAGTTTTTTTTTAATCCCGAAAAGCCTACTTTTTCGGCCTCTAGAGTGGCCTAAGGTCTTACACGAAGTGCTCTCGCGTAACCGAGGTATCATTATACAGCGATAAGTCATTGACCCGTTTTGTGCCACGTACAAAAGTGCCATGCTTACAGCGTGCACTTTCTTA
Organism: Ophion obscuratus; assembly: GCA_964007375.1. NCBI lineage: Eukaryota > Metazoa > Arthropoda > Insecta > Hymenoptera > Ichneumonidae > Ophion > Ophion obscuratus. Next base: position 32,923,058 of record OZ023322.1, on the reverse strand, counting down.
TGCTTATGATTTTTGGACACGTACTTGAAAAATAATAAGTATCATTACCACCTAATGCTTATTGTCCTTTTTTTCAAGAGTTCATCTCGTCTGTGTACAATTATTTTTCTCGTCATTTTTCGATGAGCTCCTGTTCAGTTCCTGACAAGAAAGCAGCAGATTCAAAACTGGTCTAGGGCCCGTTACTTGGCGAACCCCATCCACGCTGGAAGTCCCAAACCTTTCCTGAAATCATTAAAACGTTAAAGTTTGCATCACTGGAATACAACGAAAATAATTTTCTTCTAATTTCTCAAATTTCCTTTGGTAGATTTGAGCTGCGAAAAACACGCAATTTTTTTAGGATTCTTGTTAGCGATCGACACCAAATTTGCAAAATATGCTTTGGGATAGTAATTAAAATAAGCAATTGAAAAGAATTTTGGTCACATTCCAACGATCCAACGTTGAAGCTTGTATCTCCGGAATGCAACAAAAATAATGTTCTCTTTATTTACCAAATTTCCTTTGGCAGATTTGAGCTGCGAAAATCACGCAAATATTTTTTAGAATTCTCATTTAGCGATTTACAGCAAATTTGCAAAATATGTTTTTGAAAAATAATTAAAATAACAAATTAAAAAGAATTTTCGTTGTATTCCAATGATCCGACGTTGAAGCTTGCATCTCTGGAATGCAACAAAAATAATTTTCTTTTAAATCCCAAAATTTTCTTTGGCAGATTTGAGCTGCGAAAATCGAGCAAACATTTTTGAGGATTCTCATTTAGCGATCTACAGTAAATTTGCAAAATATGCTTTTGGATAAGACTAAAAATGAGAAATTGAAACGAATTTTCATCAGATTCCAACGACCCGACGTTGAAGGTTGGATCTCTGGAATGCAACGAAAATATTTTTCTTTTAATTTCCCAAATCTCCTTCGGCTGATTAGCACTGCGAAAATCACGAATTTTTTTTTTTTTCGATTTTCATTTAGCCATCTCCAGCAAGTTTACAAAATATTCTTTTGAATAATAATTAAAATGAGAAATTGAAAAGAATTTTCATTGCATTCCAACGACCCAACATTGAAGTTTCCTTTAATTTCTTCTTCAACTTGAAAAATTTCCTCTAATTTCCCAAATTTCGTTTGGCTGATTTGGGCTGCAAAAAACGCTCAAAATGTTTACAGCAAATTTGCAGAATATGCTTTTTGATAATAATTAAAATGGGAAATTGAAAATAATATTCGTAGTATTCCAACAATGCAAAATTCAATCCCATATATCATTAGTAAAGACAGACAATGGACTGAGACGTTTGGCAGAGTTAAATTTTTCCATGGTATTTCACGTGTCATTTATTGATTGTGAATTTCTCGTAATTTACCTTTGGGGAAGGTTTTCCGGCGTGAAATGAAAAATTGCAGGTGCGGAATGCCTGATGCGTGGTACGATAGCACCTAGCGTTCGAGCACGTGACGTGACGGGAAAGGGACGTTAGGACGTTAATTATTCTAGCGGTGACTCTCCGACGATCGTTTCTTGGCCAATGGGACTGTGGTTCTATGGGACATTGGAGTCGTCGAGTCGTCCGGTACCTTTATATCCATCGTACATTAGAAACACGTTGAAGCCACGCCTCGTGACCCAGACTTCCACATAACAGTTCTCGAAACGTCGACGATGCCGCGATACAGTGTTTATATTAGAGACATGCACATACATGTGCAGACAAATGACTCTCTTTGGTACGCGCACAACGAGGAGAAAGAACGAGGTGAAGGTGCGACGAAAGAAAGCAATAGCATAGTCCAACAAGCAAGTACGTAACAAACCGAATGAAATAGAAATGAAATTTACTCCCATGATATGGTGAACAAAATCATCGAAATTCATTCAAAGAAATCGTCGCAATATATATCAGTTCGAATTTATAATGTGATTTTTGTTTTTCAAAACACAAACTATTGATACTTGACTTCAAGTCTCATTTACGAATATATAATGACCTTTTTTGTATTTTTTAAGAGATACAGTGAGCCTAATAATAGAAAGATTACATTTTTGCCAAAATTTTGAGTTTTTTTTTTCGAAGACCTTTGTATCTTCATGAAAAATCGCGAATTTTTTTTTCGAGGTGTCCATCATTTTCGACTTTAAAAATCACGGTAGAAAATTATTTCCAATTTTTTTTTGTTAAAAAGTCATTGTTCGTCGGACGACAAAAAGCAGTGAGGAAAAAAGAATTTCCATTCCGTATGCACAACTTTAAAGCTGCGCAATTTTTTTCAATTTCTGCTTTTTATCGTTCAACGAATAATAACTATGTGAAAAACATAGTAAATTATTTTCAACACTTTTCAAAAATGGTCGAAATTTACGCGAACAATTCAATTGTTTCTTATATGAGTAATTCAAAAATTTAAAAAAAATCGGATCACTTACCCAGTATTTAGTTAACTGAAGGGCTTTTGCTATTATCAGGGCAATAGAAAGCAATTTGGGTAAGGGAAAGTATCCGAATAGAAATTGTTCATTATTTGAGTCATTGAAAATGTCTTCGTACCAATTAACCACGATTTACTCAATTCTAACTTCAATTTTTACCAATTTCTATTAATCCGTAATTTAGTGTGTTTAATTTGGAAGTTCTCAGTCTTTAAAGGGGGAGATACCTTTGCGCGAACAAAAAATATCTGCTTTTCATGATTCTTTTTAAAAAGAAAATATTTCTTCACCATTTTCGAGATGGAGGGTATGTTTTATTACTGCTTTTGGCTGTTACATGGTATTTTTTTTATTCATCTTAAAAAATGGCAGAGGTATGGCACGGGTCTTCTAAACGGGTTGCGGCGGACGTTGTCAGACGGCGTGACGCGTAGCGTCGGCGGGATTAATCTAAAAAGAAAACAACGAAGATTTTTCTTTAATTAACACTCATGTGCAGAATATGAACCAAGAAAAACTGAGAAATGTTGAAAATCGATGAAAGCTTTGAAACAAAAAGATTGAATTTTCCGAAAAAAAATGTCTACGTGTTAATTAAGAAAATACGTTACTTTTAATTTTCAAAAATATTTAGGTTCATATTTGAGACGATAAGGTTAGCAGCAAATATACCAAATTTCGTCAGAATCGGTCGATTAGTTTTTTAGCTATACGTCACGCCAGTTTTGAAAATGCACTTTAGACGACATGGTCTTGAAGTTTGCATCATAGGAGCGCAACCGAAATTGATTACTTTTTATTGATAACATTTATTTTCGGCCGGTTCAGGCTATGAAAATCATTCAAACGTTTTTACGTATTTTTATTACAGATTTACGACCTCAAGTTGCAAAAAAAGATTTCGAATGATAGTAAAAATGAAGAAATGATAAACATCGTTGCATTCCAACGATGCAAACTTCAAAGTCATTCGACGACTTGCCAATCTTCGCCATTTTAGAAGATTGATTTTACAAAATACCACGCGACTGCCAAAAATAGTAATAAAACTTTCTCTAATAACCAAAGGTTGCGAGGTCGATCTCTCCGATTTCGATGAAATTTAGCATGCTTGTAGAATGAGTAAAAATAGGCGACACGTATTTTTTTTTCAATCTGCGTAACCCGATTTTTAAGGATTGAAACGCACCCTCGAATATTGGGGTGTTTTAGTTTTTCGTCGATAACGTTTTGACGGTACGAGATACAAAAAAAATTCAAATTGCAACAATGTTGATTTTTTCGTATACTATACATCGGAGATGAGGACGATAACGTTATCGACGAAAAATGAAAAACACTCCTATTTTCGAGGGTGCGTTTCACCCTTTAAAAATCGGGTTCCGCAGATATAAAAACAATACAAGCATGCAAAATTTCATCGAAATCGGAGAGGTCGACCTCGCAACCTTTCCTTGTAAGTCTCAAAAGGGTGAAGAAATCTTTTCTTAAAAAAATCAGCAAAAAATTTCGTCGCCCAAAAGTATTACTGCAATAATTAAAGAAAATCGAAAACTGTATTTTGTTAATGCCGAAGTCTGAGCGCAAGCCAGCAACTGTGCTAGTCGTAGCTTCAAGCCCGCATAGTGTGCTCGGATACTATACAGGGTGGACCATTTAACGTGACCACCCCAAATATCTCAGTTGCTTTTAGAGTGACGAAGAAAATGTCAGGAGACAATTTGATTGATTTCGAAGGGCTGATACAGTGGTAAAAAATTCATTTTTTCAAGGTCATAGTTTTTGCGTTCTCAAGGTCATCGATGGTTTTTCAAATGGGAACATGTTTTTTTTTTTACTAAGACGTTGTAGCTGTTATTCAGACAAATCCAACGACCTATGATATCATTTCAAGGTCCTGATATCATAGGTCGTTGGATTCGGCTGAATATCAGCTACAAAGTCTTTAAAAAAAACATGTTCCCATTTGAAAAACCATTGATCCGTTATCGGTTGGATAACCTGCGCCGCTATCATACCAGAAACTATTCGAAGGTCAAGAGAATCGTTCATCCAACTTAAAAAAAATATTCCGAGGTTAATGGCCATCACTTCAATCATTAGTTACAATAAATGTTCTGCACAAAACATTCAATTACACTATTCGGATATTCTTATTGTCAATACCATCACGATTTCGCGTTTTTACACGTGTATCTTGGTGAAAAATCATTTCAAGGTCATGGTATCATAGGTCGTTGGATTCGTCTGAATATCAGCTACAACCTCTTAATAAAAAAAAACATGTTCCTATTTGAAAAACCATTGATGACCTTGAGAACGCAAATACTATGGACTCGACAAAAATAAATTTTTCACCACCGTATCAGCCCTTCGAAATCAGTCAAATTACCCCTTGACATTTTTTTCGTCACTCTAAACGGCAACGGAGATATTTGGGGTGGTCACGTGACATGGTCCACCCTGTATGTCTCTCGTGACCTACTGTTAGTTCGTAAAACTCGTGAGGAGAGCACTTGGTACGAGCCCGTGCATCGGTCGTCCGTCAAATTGTCGGCATGAGAAACGGACCCCGAATGCCTTTTTTCAGTCCCAAGCGTCTATTTCTCCTCACTCCTCTTTGTTCATTCAGTGCGGACGGTACGTCACTTTTCTGGCCCCGATCATCCTTCATAGTTCATCCATTATATCCGAAAATCTGTGGACATCCGAAGAGTACACATACACGCGTTCAAACGTATGCGAACCAGCTTGACCGTAGAGTGGACAAGCGAACTCCGTGCCCTCTGCATGTACATTCATTCTGCGAAAGGATTATAGCGGACGAATGACCACACACCGCAGGACCGATCATTTTACATCTTCAACTCTTTTTACATTTATTTCGCATTCTATTTCCTATATTCTCTCGTTCTCTTGTTCATTCGAGAGCATCTCGTACAACGGCCAACTCCCTCAACGAGGGTCATTGTGACGAAAAAAAAGAGAGTCTCGCTGCCGTTGGTCTCCGGTCGATTCATCCTGATCAAATCGCTCACAGCGAGCTGTATCGACAGCTGAAAACTCGGCCCATCTCCTAATCTGACGCGAGTAATTGCCAATTAAAAAGACGTTTCTCCTCGCCCTTTTACAGCGGACACACGATTTCGCGCCTCGTCCGATCTTTTCGTCCATTCCCGAATGCATTGTCCAGCCGGATGGTCTTCTCCTTTCTTCCTCGTTCGACCGAAAGAGCTGCTGTTGGACGATTATGAGTTCACGCGGTGAAATTTTTGCTTCGAAGGAAAGAAGTACATTTGCTCGGACAACTCTCCGACATCGGCACGCCTTTGACAGCGTAAACGCTGAATTTCTCGGACATCTGCATTTTTTTGATGCTCCTGTATGCAGTCACGGATGTGATCTTATGTGGGGGTTGGGAAAGGATTGAACTTTTGGGTCCAGCTGATGATTTTAGCGTGTCCACTATACCCAATCTCGTTTTTATTTTTTTTATTTTCCAATCGGTCTTTTCTGGTATCACGTCCTTTTGATGTCCCCATTGAGGCAGAAGGCTAAGGGTGAACATTTTCCCAGCACAGTAGGAACGAAAATAGAACATGTGTTAGGCTTGTGCGAGAGCCTGCTATCTTTTGCACATCGATTGATGAACTTTCGGGTGACGGGGAAGGGATAAATAATAAATAAACCAATCTTCATGGATCCTCGTTTTTCCCGGAAGATATTCAACTTCGGTATATAATGAAGACAAAAAGATGGAAAAAAAATAGGCGAAAGAAAATCACCGTTAAGGCGAAACCTATAACATTGGGGGCGAGGTTGTTCGACTTCCTCATCGTCACTATCGTATCCTCCTCCGATCGTTGACGTCGTTGTGTATGCAATCTCTCTTGTGAAGGCGTGGCGGAAACTCTGCGATGGTTCTTCGTGCAGGATGACACAAAGGAAGCACACCTAGGCGATGCCACTGCTTTGCTTTCATCTGCAGTAAATGTGCGTGTATGCATGACATATATATATATATATATATATATATATATATATATACAGTTGCATGCAAAAGTGTCCGGCCAAACATAATTTTATGATTAAGGGGAGATATACACATAGGAGGCGGAAAAAAGGTAATTTTTGTGAAGTTTTTCAAGGAAAACAATTTGAAATTTCCGATTGGGGTATTCATTATATAAAAGTATGTACATTCAAAAATATGTTTAATTTTCTTTATTTAAGAATATCAAAAATACACAAGGATATTGTATAATCCTTGGAGCGTAGATAGAGATATATATATATACAGTTGCATGCAAAAGTGTCCGGCCAAACATAATTTTATGATTAAGGGGAGATATACACCTAGGAGGCGGAAAAAAGGCAATTTTTGTGAATTTTTTCAAGAAAAACTATTTGAAATTTCCGATTGGGATTTTCATTATCTAAAAGTATATAAATTCAAAAATATGTTTAATTTTCTTTATTTAAAAATATCAAAAATATACAAGGATATTGTATGATCCTTGGAGCGTCGTAAAAAAATCTGCGTATACGGTACCCACTGGTCTTTCTTCAAAAATCATTTGAAAAAAAAAACCAAAAAGATTATTAAATTAGATACTATAATCTAGTGCTTGTCACAGCCGATTTTGAAAATATCGATTTATGACAAAATGGAGGACGTTTGAACATAAATAGTGATTTTTGGGCCAAAAATTAGTTATTATTTTTCCAATAAAACAAAAACTAAGTAACGGAAAGAAAAAATCCTATGACAAGTACTAGATAATGGTGTATAGAATAACCACAAAAAACCTGGAGGCATTTTGGGTGCCGATGTGAAGAACGTGGTTTTGAGAAAAACGCATTTAAAAATTTGGGAATGAATAAATCATGAAATTGGTCAACTTGGATAGAATCATCGATACCAGGCCCATAGTGTAGGTCTTCTACGGTCGACGGAATGTTCATAGCTTCTAAATCCTCGACCTCGACCATCTGGGTGTATATTTCTCCTCAAGTAACGTTTAAAGGATGCAAAATGGAAACACAAATATATCATATTTGCTGCTTCATAAATGTACAGCAGAATACCAAAACGATATAATTCGCTTCGTTTCTTTTACATTATCAGTCACAAAATCATGTAAATATTGAGAGCTCTGTTCCTCTTGCATTGTACGATCATTAACACTCAGTCAAGATGTCGAAACGCACGTCTTTAGATATAAGTAAAGTGGTTATCAAGTTGCACAACGAAGGAAAAGTTTCACGTGAAATAGCTAAAATTTTGGCGATTGGAAAATCGACTGTTAACGATATAATAAATAAATTCAAGACTACAGGTACTCGAGAAGATAAATACTGTCCTGGGAGACCTAGGAAAAGAACTAATCGTGTCGATAAAGTGATCAAAAGAAAGGCTGTCGCAGACGTGAAAAGGAATGCTCCAATCATCGCACGTGAATGAGGCGAAGAAAATTTGGCTGACGTTAGCCAAAATACTGTTTCGCGTGGACTGACAGAAGTGGGACTTTTTGGACGTGTTGGAGATAAAAAGCCACTCATCAGTAAACAAGATAAGAGGGCCAGGTTGGAATTAGCGAAAAAATACCAGAGCTGGACTGTTCAAGACTGGAAAAAGTGCTGTTCTGAGACGAAACTAAAATTAATTTGATTGGAAATGATGGGAGAAGGTACGTTCGACGACCAAAAGGAACTAGAAATAATTCGCGATATCAAACACCAACTGTGAAACACGGTGGACGTAGCATTATGCTATGGGGTGCATTCTCATGGAAAGGCGTCTGTCCAATCTTTAAAATTGAAAGCACTATGAACTCTGCTATGTATAGAGATATTATATTTAAAGAAATGCTGCCTTATGCTCGTCAGAATATGCCACGAGGATGGATTTTTCAGCAAGATAATGATCCAAAGCATCGATCACAGCTCCTTCAGCAGGTTTTTAGCAAGAAAAGTATTTGAGTTTTAGAGTGGCCGAGTCAATCTCCGGACTTGAATCCCACAGAACATTTATGGCAAGAGTTGAAATTGAGAGTAGGAACTGAACATTGTTCCAACAAAGCTGCTTTGTGGGGAAAAGTTCAAGAAGAGTGGAAGAATATCTCTCGAGATGGAATCATCAAACTTATTAAATCGATGCCTCACCGATGTGCTGCCGTGATAGCTTCGAAGGGCATGGCTACCAAATATTGATGATAATCTTACATTTATTACCGTTTTCAATTTTTTTTTCTTGTGTGACTATATTTTTTCTCTGTATATAGTTAGTAATTCGTACTTGGCCGGATAGTTATGAAAAAGCGAAAATTGTTATTTCGGTTATAAATAATTGTGAATAGTTATATATAATTTTTCAATAACACGTTTCGATTGCATAATAAAAGAACTTTACGATGATATGTTTGTGTTTCCATTTTGCATCCTTTAAACGTTACTACATCATAAAATTATCTTTGGCCAGACACTTTTGCATGCAACTGTATATACACGCACAGGGCGTCCTGTTTTGAGTGGATAATTCTGCAATTGGCGATAGGTCAGATCATGTCCTGCTATATACTGGAATTTCAATTTAGTAAAAGTACCATGGTTTTCGAGATTCTGGGTTTTATTTTATTTTTTTGAAAAAAAATGATCATCTGCTTTTGGTTTTTTGCGTGCCATTTCTACAAATGATATGAATCGGCAATACCTAAGCAACTTTTTAAAGTAATTGGCACGATATGCGTAACACATTTTTTTTACACCGCAGGCTATCAAAGTCAGATATTCGAATTGATTTCTATGAAAATTCTGCATAAATTATTTTTATAAATTATTATTTTTATTATTTTTATAAATTATTTTTCATAAAGATTCTTTAACATTTAAGGTTAAAAAGAAGACTTTTCTAGATAAAACAAACAACCAAAAGTATTTTTTTTAAACTGGGTGAAAAAAGGTATCATTTGTAGAAAGTTATCATTTCGCTAAAGACTTAAGCAATTTTGAGAATTAAATTTGAGAATTATTTTAAGAATTAAAAAAAAATTCAATTTAATCGAGTGGCCAAAATCGAGTACACCGTTGAGCCCCTCACGATCAAAGGTCCATCATGAGATTGCTTATAAGTTCTTTAATCATTAATATTTCTTTATAAAACTCGCTACACAACATTGTTGATGTACATACAAATAAATGTCTAAACGATTTCTTAATCATCCTACTTATCTCTTCACAATAATTTTTTTTCTTAATAATCCTGATTTTAGGGTCGTCAAAGTGTCCTAACCGCTTAAAAAAGGTGTTCAAAGTTACAAGACCTGCAACTGAATCAGCGAAATATCTTCTATGCTATAATTTTTTCCAAATTTAACATGTATGAATACATTTCTGTGCACACAAAGTTATGAAACAGGGCTTATGTTCGGTACAGAGATGGCGAGCAATGTTCAAGGGGTCTTCTCACTTTAGACGCTAAAATAAAGGCTATTTTCATGAATTTTTTTTGATAGGTTTATATCATAGATATTGATATAAAAGTTGTTACACTTAATAAATACACTTTGGAAATAAATAAAAATATTTGTTTTTATTCATTTAAGTCACTATTTATAGACGAAAATGATAGTTAAAAAAAATTCCTTAAAAAATTGTAGGTCTGCGCTGTTGATGTAATCTCGGAGATGGATCATCTGAAACAAAAAATCAAACGGTTTTAGATTCAGTATGTGAATGTCTATAGCGCATATCATACGATTTTTGGTATATGCAAAAATAACAAAATGGCGGACTTTTTTCAAAAAAACAAAAAAACGTGTTTCTTTCACCGTTTTTGGAAAAGAAGAATAGTAAATATTAAAATAAAAATAAAATCCTTGATATGCGCTATAGCTATAGTTGTAAAGATTATGTGGTTAAATTTTATCAATGAGCTGTCGAAAAACATTGTTTCGATAAAAACGCGTTTAAAGTTCGTTTGGGTTATATAAATACATCAAAATATATTTTTTAAATCTATTTCGAAAGTGTATTTATGAAGTGTAACAACTTTTATATAAATAACAAATTTCTATAATATAAACCTGTCAAAAAATTCATAAAAATGGCCTTTTTTCGCGTCTAAAGTAAGACGACCCCTTAACATCGCATTATCGAAATTAAATTTTAGCAACAAAATTCAGCACATTGCTTTCGTTTTTTAAAATTCTTTTTTTACCCACACAGTTTCTCCCATGAGTAAGCCAATGATAAAAAAAAACCGATGACACGAGTACGTAAACTCATTTTTGCGTTACCCCATTTCTCTTCATTCGTTTTTACTTTTTATTATTCCTTCGGATGTATGCACCACTATCTTAGGGGACCCTTGAATTTTTTTCCGGAAACGGGATGCGGCTGAGAGTCCACGAGCGAGGATGAAGGCAGAACGCAATTTTATTTCTTTCCGCACACGGGTCATCTGATATCCCGGAAGTGGTATGATCGCGGGTATACGGCGAGCGAAAAGGGATGATGGAATAGAAGGCGGAGAAAGGCGACGAAAAAGGGAAAACAAAGAAGAAAAGTGAGAGCGAAGAAAGCAAAGGGTTGATAGAGTCTCGCGAGTCGCAGCTGCTGCTTATGCCATTTCAGGAGGCAGGAGTCTTTCTCGAGGCACGCGGCGCCTCCTCATAGAAGCTTCATCGGCAAAGGGATGAACACAAGAGGACCAGAGTGCGCTCACCGTGCTACAATCAAAGGGGTAGTTTTTCAATCTCAAGTAGCTTTTTTATGGATTCCGGCCCATGTGACGGGTTCGTTTTTTTTTTTCGTCAAAAAACGTGTGTATGAGCTTACACCGGTGTAGTGCTTTATAAATTAAGTGTCGCGTGTCATACTGCTCAATGGCCCTGCTGTACGGAATTTTTGTCAACTTGTTTTGCATAATCTTTTCCGATCTATCCGTCACGAAGTTTTTGCATTAGTTTCTGTATGATAAAGCAATTTTGGAATTAACATTGGAATTAACAATAATTTCAGATTTTGTCGTAAGTCAATTCTGTATTCGTCGATGTCGGCCTTAAGGGGCTATGCCAGTGTGAACGCTGAAAATTTGGGTGATTTTCGGGAATTTTTTGGAAGAAAAGTACTCAATTAAATGTTTCGGAAAATTAATAATATATTTGGCTATATTTGACCTATATTACATCATTTTTTGATAGAAAAATATTGAGTTCCTACCGAGTTATGCGCTGGGTTCGGAGGCGTAAAAAAAAGTTCCTCCACTGCTGACATGATTCCGGCCGATTGAGTAGCTGAAACCGAAAAAGGGAAACATGTCGTTAAACTGGAAAGTATTTCCTGTACAATGACGTAGGATTTTCGAAAAATATCAAAATCTAACAAAATGTATGTTCTATAGTATCTAATGTATGTTCTATATGTTCTACATGTTCTACATGTTCTAATGTATGTTCTATATGTTCTACATGTTCTAATGTATGTTCTATATGTTCTACATGTTCTAATGTATGTTCTATATGTTCTACATGTTCTACATGTTCTAATGTATGTTCTATATGTTCTACATGTTCTAATGTATCTTCTATATGTTCTACATGTTCTAATGTATGTTCTATATGTTCTACATGTTCTACATGTTCTACATGTTCTACATGTTCTATATGTTCTACATGTTCTACATGTTCTACATGTTCTACATGTTCTATATGTTCTACATGTTCTACATGTTCTAATGTATGTTCTATATGTTCTACATATTCTAATGTATGTTCTATAGTATACAAAATGTTCTATAGTATCGGGCGTTTACGATTGTACCTCGAATATTCCTGACTTCATTCTAACAACATTTCTCACGTCTCAATCTTATACAATGTATTTTTTTTTTCACCAAAACAAGCACAAAGAAACGACAACGAAGGATTCTCCTTGGCACGAATACAACTACACTGGTGTACGAAGTAAATCAGAGTCGAATAAAGACTTGTACGTGTAAACGTTCACCTTATCACGAAACAATACAATTTAGCGAAACAGAGGGGTGATAAAGTGAATAGAGTGAAATTCACAAGAAAGAGCATCGCGAGAGTAACGTGAATGGGCACGGGCTGAAGACGCGAGGGCGGTGAGGAGGGGGGGGGGTCTTAAGGAGGTAGAAAGCAAAAATAAGAAGAACGAGACGAGAACAGAGTAGAAAAGCAGGAGGGAGAGGGCTCAGGCACTCGTGACTCTCTTCGGGTGTCTAGCGCCTGAGCTCAGGGAACGCGGAAGAAGAACGCCGGAGACGTGAGATGCTGGATGGTTGTATAGTTATATACACATCGCCATGGTGTGTGTATGTGTGCGTGTGCATGGATACGCGAGGCGTGCAGTGAAAAGACGAAGAGAGGTCATAAGTAGATAAGAAGGATTACACACACACACACACACACACACACGCATTGGTGTAGGATATAGCGTGTGCCATGAGTGAGAAGTCGAGGAAGGGAGTCGCTTTCCAAGTAAGAGTGGGTTAAGGCTCAAGGTCCTCCTGCCGGTTATCTCGGGAGAGGCACCATGAGACGGAAGAAATGCCCCCCGGATGTGAGTGATGTTCGCCAAGAAACGGCAATGGTGAAGGATAGACCAAAGCGGCGAGGGAAAGAGAGAGAGAGAGAGAGAGAGAGAGAGAGAGAGAGAGAGAAAAAGGATCGTAAGATGGTAAGAACGAGCAGCATCAGCCGCCAAACAGCAGCAAAGTACGAGCCTCTTTTCTCGCTGGATTCCTTGCATCGAGAGCGACCTATAGACTCTCTTGCGAGAATTTTCACGAGCTGTGCTGTTGGACAACATCAACTAACAGTATCTGAACTCCACGAGCTCTGTATTAGTGTTGAAGCATCGATGGAAGAGATGCAGTACCGCTTCTCGTTGTATCGTGAGTCAGAGAGAAAGAGAGAGAGAGAGAGAGAGAGAGAGAGAGAGAGAGAGAGAGAGAGAGAGCCGTTGGTGGTTGAATCGCCCGATACGAGCGGACGTATGCACTACCACATATAAATGCCTACATGTCCACGCATGTACATATGTACTGGGGAATGAACGCGCACGTGTAAGAACGTTAACCGCTATAACTCGGGGTCCACGTGGTGACCCTATGAAGCCCTACGGCTCGTACCTTCGAGGCCTGTACATACCTTATGTAGGTCACTGCCTTTCGCACAATTTGAGAACGCTTGCGCATATAACAGCATAACAGTTACCTACCAGGGTGGGCAAGACTTGTTGAAGCTGTGACAAAAAATGCTCAAGAATATGCAAAGGATTACATCAAACTATGTAATCAAGAATCTGGAAAGGATTACATCAAACTATATAATCAAGAATCTGCAAAGGATTACATCAAACGATATAATCAAGAATCTGCAAGGGATTACATCAATCTATATAATCAAGAATCTGCAACGGATTATATCAAACTTTGTAATCAAGAATTTGCAAAGGATTACATCAAACTATATAATCAAGAATCTGCAAAGGATGACATCAAACTTTGTAATCAAGAATTTGCAAAGGATTACATCAAACTTTATAATCAAGAATCTGCAACGGATAACATCAAACTATATAATCAAGAATCTGCAAAGGATTACATCAAACTTTGTAATCAAGAATCTGCAAAGGATTACATCAAACTATATAATCAAGAATCTGCAAAGGATGACATCAAACTTTGTAATCAAGAATCTGCAAAGGATTACATCAAACGTTGTAATCAAGAATCTGCAAAGGATTACATCAAACTATATAATCAAGAATCTGCAAAGGATGACATCAAACTTTGTAATCAAGAATTTGCAAAGGATTACATCAAACTTTATAATCAAGAATCTGCAAAGGATTACATCAAAGTTTGTAATCAAGAATCTGCAAAGGATTACATCAAACTTTGTAATCAAGAAGCTGCAAAGGATTACATAAAACTATGTAATCAAGAATCTGCACAGGATTACATCAAACTTTGCAATCGAGAATCTGCAAAGGACAATATAAAACTATATAATCAAGAATCTGTAAACGCTCTGCAAAAGGCTAGACAAGGCAACAACAACACAAATTCTTGGTGTTGACAGAATTCATATGATTTTTTGTTAAGTGACTACTGGTGATACCTATACCAACCTATATTTCAAGCTACTACACAGGGTTTTCAAACGAATTTTAGTTTTAAATGAGTGTCGTCAACAGTCAATATAATACATTTTTTCTGTTTTTGTTTTGTTTTATTTGCTGTTGTAAATTAGTTTGGTGATATGTACACGGTAAAGCAAAGATGAGCTGGTTCGAACTACCCTAATGCATTTTGTTGCGTAAGCGGAATAAACATAACGATTACAGATTTCGTGAAAAATGTTTTTTTTTTCTTATTTAGGGATAGAACTAAAGGATCAAGATCAATGCGCAAAAAAATCTTGGCTTGTTCAGTGAAGAGCAGGAGGAATGTCTACCAAGACATAAAAATCATGGAAGATAGTTATAAGGGAAGATGGGACACACACATGATGGCTAAGTATGTTGGAGCTTGATGCGCGTCTGTCTTGACAAGTCTCACTCAAGAAAATCACGAAAAAGAGGCTTACTCAATGTAAAGATACTTTTCAAAACTTACATTTTTCGATGAAACTAGATTTCATTAAAAGATGTATATTTTCGTGTTCTTGCGTCGAATATCAATATTACGTGTTAGAATAGGATCAGTATAGAGATAAGATTTAGAAAGAGGTTTTGTGGCAGAGTTTCGTGGCATCAAATCGACTGTTGAGCTTTTTTTATCGGACCATCTGGTGATGAAATTCATTCGGTAGCAATCATTTTCGTTTCCGATAAAATACGGATAATTGATATGCGTAAGATGCCTTCATCTTTCATCTTCTGTTCGAAATCATGTTAATGATAGCCCCGTAAGAATTTGTGGCTTAAATATTGAAACGCTGTAAAAAGACATGTCCACCAGCGTCAATGCAAGGCGGCGGCCATGGATTATAAGATATTCGTATGGACGGGAGAAGCATCAACGAAATTATCATCGTTGATTGTGCGGGGGAGAGATGAGCATCATGATATACTGCGTGCTTTTTTAGCTAAATTTTCCACGTTGGTTCCCATAAACGTGTTTGACATTGAACCCCCTTAACTCATCGCAATAAGCGCATACATTTTATCATTTGGTCACGATAGCTCATCGGTCCATTTGGCGCCTCGTCCTCGGTATAGAAACATCTGAGCATCTCACTGCCAACAAAAACGATTAAGTAATCAAGAGCATGTACAAGGTTGACATAGAGTCATCATTTTTCGGACAGAGCATTTTCATAGATGGTTAAACTTTTTAAGGAAAACGAAACGCCAGGCCCTGTGGGATTCATCGATGCAGAGCCTGATGATTTGTTTTTGCGGTAGGTAGAGTTCATCTCTGCTAAATCTCTGTCCAACAATTCCAGCTATTTCTCTAGCATATGTCGTGTGGTGCAGCTTTCACTTTGCCTTAAGGATACATATCGGCCGCTGGATTGCCGCGAAAATTCTTCTATTTTGCTGAAGCAACCGAGATCTCTTCGTAAAAAATCCTCTCTCTATTAGCTTCGCGTTTTCAGAGCAACCTACTGTTATTATCATCTTAAGATTGATGGATATCTTCCGTTTCATCAATACTTTCGAACCAGGGCTTAAAAAGGTATGTAAAGTTTAGTTTCTATGCTGTACCATAAGAACATGATTTTGCTAAAGGTTATCAAATTGGACATCATCAATTGATGATACGAACATTCCTAAAGGTTTTAACATCTTACAAGGAAACCGTGCGGGGTGTCTCCCTTCGATTTTGACAATGTTCGGCATGTTTGTAGACGGAGTCAAAATATTCAAGCTGTATTTTTCCATATCAGCGAAACCCTATTTTTGAGGCGTCAAAAACGCGTCCTTTAAGATCAGGTTTTTTCAGTTTCTGGCGATAACTTGGACATCATCAATTGATGATGCGAAAAATAAACATTTACAAAACATTTTAACCTCTTGCGTTTGATCAATACTTTCGAACCATGGTTTGAAAAGGTATGTAAAGTTTAGTTTCTATGTTGTACCCTAAGAACATGATCTTGCTAACGGTTGTCAAATTGGACATCAATTGATGATACGAAAATTCCTAAACGTTTTAACCTCTTACAAAGAAACCGTGCGGGGTGTCTTCCTTCGCTTTTGATAAAATTTGGCATGTTTGTAGATGGAGTCAAAATACTCGAGCTGTATTTTTCCATATCGGGGAAGCCCTATTTTTGAGGCGCGAAAAACGCACCCTTTAACATCAGGTTTTCCGGTTTTCTGGCAATAACTTTTAAACGAAACGAGATACAAAATAATTCAAATAGCAAAAATGCATATCCTTGAACGTTCTTATTGAATTGGGATGGAAATTTGATTAGAGGATAAGAAAGTAGCAGGTATGTGTCTTTTTGATGTCCCGCAATCAAGTGGTTGTAAGCCACCCTTTGATTTTTTCCTACTATCAGCTTATACAAGTCCAACATTTTGCTCTACCCGGTTAAATTCGTGCTAATGTAAATCCATTTGTTCACTGGATTAAATATTCATGAAAAATAATCTCCCTGCTCTTCCCCTCTTCTGAATACGAAATTCCACCCTTGGAGACTAGAGCATTTTCAGGAAAAGTACTATGTTGCATTTTTGAATACTATGTCTTTGGAATTGGATAATTGCTGTTTATGTTAGGTACTAATATTCATATTGCTTTTTAAAATGGATATTGTCTCAAAACTCCTTAACCTCCAATCTTTCATACGTAATATACATATAACACAGATACCCAAAAAAATCCCAGTCAATTATTTCGACCGACTACAAACATGTTAAATTTCACCGAAATCGATGACACCTCGCGCGGTTCCCTCGTCAGCTCTTATCGTTATGGCGATGTGAATTGCCTGGCTGACCAAACGTCGAGGTATTCGACGCTGTAAGTGGGCCAGCGAAGTTGGTTGGTTCCCCTTGCTGCTTGACACTTGGAAGTCCCATGAATGCAGACGTGGACACATGCTGAAATAACTTCGAGGACCTACACCAAGTACCAGGATAGCTTCATCGTCGTACCGGAAAAACACATGCGTGCTGAGTAACGATGCTTATGTATAAGTTTCCATACGTATGTAGTTGTACACCCACATATATGAGTAACCACAAGTTTCAGTTGGTACATATAAGTGTGAGTGGAAGATCGGAGTACTCTGTGCTCGCCTCCCTCGAGAATTGCTCCGTTAGTCAGAGTGTCGCGGAGCCAGTTACCGTGTTACCGCAATTCAGGCCACAAAGTCAAAATACAGTTAGCCAGCGCAGCGAGAAGCGGCTCTGGTTTGCCGATGGCGAGAGAACACACCACGTGTATATATATTGCTTTGACGATACTGAAAGAAGTCCGTAGAGTGCCAATGCATCGGCATATACGAGCTGAGAGCAACGAGGAGTAGTATGAGATAAGGGGGGGACATGAAAGAGAGATGCGAAGATATGATGCAAAGAAAAGGATAAAACGAGAGCTATATATCATTAGGTAGCACAGGCTATGTGACTCCTTTAGTCCAGTCGGAATAAACATGACTTCAACGATCGTAGCATGTTGTCAATTTTTTTATAGGCTCTTTGGACCACTAGGAATGTACATTAAATTCTGACAGTTCTATGATGTTCTGCGGCCACCAAAAGATATTTAAAAAACCAGTGTTTTTATGTTATGTTCTCTGGAATGGGTTTAATCAAAAAATGCTTTCTGCAAAAGTTGTGCGGGATAATGTCATCTACAAAATAAGTCCTATGCAAAAGTCACGTACGATTGTTACTTTGACGGTAAATCCGCGATGTATGAAGTTTTTTTTATTGTATCGATCCCTTTTTTCATCGATTCAAATTAGTTATACGTTGCAAGACATTTGCAACGTATAACTAATTATAAGTAATATATATATATATATATATATAAAGTGTAACAGCATGTTGTCAATTTTTTCGCAGGTTCTTTTAACCACCAGGAATGTACAATAAATTCTGACAGTTTTATGATGTTCTGCGGCCACCAAAAGATGTTTTAAATACCAGTGTTTTTATGTTATGTTCTCTGGAATGGGTTTAATCAAAAAATGCTTTCTGCAAAAGTTGTGCGGGATAATCTCATCTACAAAATAAGTCCTATGCAAAAGTCACGTACGATTGTTACTTTGACAGTAAATCCGTGATGTATGAAGTTTTTCTCATTGTACCGATCCCTCTTTCCACCGATTCAAATTAGTTATACGTTGCAAGTGTCTTGCAACGTATAACTAATTATAAGTAATATATATAAAGTATAACAGCATGTTGCCAATTTTTTCGCAGGTTGTTTGAACCACCAGGAATGTACAATAAATTCTGACAGTTCTATGATGTTCTGCGGCCACCAAAAGATGTTTGAAAAGTCCAGTGTTTTTATGTTATCTTCTTTGGAATGGGTTTCATCGAAAAACGCTTTCTGCAAAAGTTGTGCGGCATAATGTCGTCTACAAAATAAGTCCTATGCAAAAGTCACGTACGATTGTTACTTTAACGGTAAATCCGCGATGTATGATTTTTTTTTAAATTTCATCGATGCCCCTTTTCATCGATTCAAATTAGTTATACGTTGCAAGTGTCTTGTAACGTATTTAGATTCGTATGTTAATGCCTATGGCGCATATCATACGGTTTTTTATATATGCAAAAAACAAAATGGCGGACATTTTGCGAGAAAAAAAAACAAAAAACGTGCTTTTTCCACCGTTTTTGGCAAAAAAATAGTAAATATCAAAATTAAAAAAAAATCCTTGATTTGCGCTATAGCTATAGTTGGAAAGAATATGTGGTATATGTGTATACTATAAACCTATCAAAAAATTATGAAAATAGCCTTTTTTAGCGTCTAAAGTGAGAAGACCCCTTACAACAGTTTCATGTCTTCGAGTCTCGCTGAACATTAGACGTCGTGTTCGGTGAGATTTCCTTACTTTACGTGTGAATTCGTCTACTTATGGGGATCATTACTGAAACACTATCTTTCAGCACGTCAATATGTCACCCAAGAAACAAAAAACTTATGCCAATTTCCTCAACTGCAAGACGCGACGAAGCAGTTGAGAGCAATATATTCGAAGAATACACGTCATGCGGCGAAAATATTTTAATCTCTCTCGGATGCTGGAAATTCCTGCTCGATCGAGTAGATTATACATCAAGCAACACGGATAAAGATAGTTTCTTTTCTTGCTAAAAAAACTCCTCTTTCAAACGATAATTTGATTCATGGAAAAAAATAATTGCTTTTACCTTCCGTTGTCTCCATTAACGTTCTATCGATCAATGCTTGCGGCCTTTGGTCCCAACTTTTCGATATTGAGTTGTACGCGTGCAACAGTTGCATCAGTGGGGTGAATGACCAAACGGAAAAGTGCTGTAAGAAAATAGGAAGGAGAAAGAATTCACTGTCTCCTCGTCATCGTGGCATAAGTTCTTTTAGGCAGTATTGTTGTCGAGAAATTTGAAAAAATTGTAAATTTGTTTTTTCCCTCACGCTACATACCTTTCCGAATTCGTCGGTGAAAACTGTATAATTAAGGAAATCTTACCATTTGATTCAAATTTATACAGTAAATTCTTGTTCACATACTGAATGTATCTTCAAAATTTTTAGTTGATCGTCTACACCATTTCTATAAAATTAAAAATTGAAAAAAAAACGCTTTTTAAGGGGTTATTAACATTTTCGAAAAATCGATATTTTCAAATTTTATTTTCGTAATGTACATATATTTAAGTACACGCACAGAAAATTTCTTGTCAATCCGGCGAATATTCTCGGAGTTACACGCACATTTGTAATGACGTGTCAGGACATTTGAAAGTGCTTTTGAAACTTTGAACGCGTTTTTCTCAAAACTGTGTGTTTTAAAGTCGGTGAGCAAGATTTCTCGGAAACGGCTGAACCGATCAGTTTCAAATTTTAATACAATATTTTTAAATATATTTTTCAGTAATTAATCGAAGCTTTTTCCTCACCGATAAATGTTTTACATGTTATAAACAATTCAAGGCCTAATTTTTTGTCAAAAATCGAATTTATTTAGAAGCCGCCATTTTGCAAAAAATATAATTTTGCTTATTCCTTTGATCAATTACAAGATAATCCATGATATTAACGAAATACTTTCGGTTTTTTCATTTTAAATGATCCATTACAGCAGCTTACAAAATAATTATTTTTACAAATAAAAAATGTTAAAATACCGTTGAAAGTTACCATAACATGTGAACAAATTTTCACGTTAATATATTTTAAGGTCTTCTCAAGAAAAATTCTTGAAAAATCGGTCCTTTTGGGCCTCCTGACTGTATGTAACCCCTTAAAATAGGGTGGCTCCACTTATCGCTGAATGGCAATTTTATGCATGAAATAGTGTGAAAAAATGTTTTAAATTATATGTAAAACTGTTAACATTGTGACCATTTCGTCATCAGTGTCATAATGTGATAAACTGTTAAAATTGTGACAATTTCGTCATCAGTGTAATAATGTACTTCCTATGTTATCTCGTCATCTCCCTATGTTTAAAAGTGTTTTTTTTTTAATTGCAAACAAACTGTCAACTGACTCATTACATTGTGACAATTTCGTCATCAGTATCATAATGTACTTCCTATGTTATCTCATCATCTCCCTATGTTTAAAAGTGTTTGTTTTTCAATTGTAAATTTTATAGAAACGATGTAGATGATCGATTTAAAATTTGGATGGTGCCTTCAGTATATGACAAAGAATTTACTGTATAAATTTGAATTAAATTGTAACATTTCGTTAATTGTCCCGAATTAACGACGTTACATTTTTTTAATTTTCCTATTTTATTTTTTGTGTCTAAAAACGGTCTGCCTTTTCGCCTACAAAGGCAGTGCTTAAGGGGTAACACCATTCTAGCGCCCGAAAAAAAGGCCTAACTGACGATTTTTTTTAAGTATAATAAAAGCAATGGGAATTCTTTTTAGAGGGATTATTCAGCACATATTTAAGTATAGAATTTTTATTATTATTATTTCTGTACAAAATGGCGGCAAGAGAGCCAATCTACGAAATGATTTTTTTTTAAACACCTCCAATAGCGAACAAATTTCTCGTGAAATATAAGATCTGGAACAAGAAAACAAACAAAAATTAAATCCTTATACTATTGACTGTAGAATTACGTACGGATTTTTTTTTTCATCAAATTTTGTAAAAGTCGTGCACTTTTGACAAAAAAGTTGATTTTCTGCTAAAAAATAGGCAGTAAAATGTTTATAGAATAAGAAGTTTACATTGAATCGAAAAACAATCGTGTTGAAGTAGTGTTCGCTAAGATTGAAAAAAGTGGTTTCGAGAAAAACCCCATTTTTAAGATGTTAAAACATGGTTTAAGCAACGAAAAAAAAAATATTTTTTTCAAAATCCTCGGGTGGTGTTCCCCCTTAACAGCTGCTCAGGCGTTAGGGCCGGATTGGACTCCAAAAATTTCAGGAGCTAGTAAAGGTGTGCTTGAAAAACACGAAAAATAAAAATGACAAAAATTTGAAATAGTTTGGACAAGTATGGTTTTGTTCGCCAGCTCCTCATATATTTTTAAAGGATCAATAAACATGTGTATTTTTTTCTTATTCCATCCCAAAAATCACCTTCAGAACAGCGCTCTAGAAAACAATACTGCCTTAAAGACCCTTCAGAATTCGCCCCTCCATTATTAGGTGGGCGGTGGGGGGTATTAAATTAAACTAAAATATAGACTACCATTTAATATATATATACTATATTATTTAATATAATATAATATATTATATATATTATATTATATTAAATTTTATTAAATTATATTATATTATATAAAATTATATTAAATTTTATTTATATTTATATAGAAATATATAAATATAAATAAAATATATATACAATATATTATTTAAGACTAAACGTTATTTTTTCTTCCAATTGCACCAATTTTATTCGGCTAATTTAGGCTGTGAAACTCACTAAAACATTTTTACGTACTCTCATTAAAGATTCACGACCTTAATTTGCAAAGAAAACTTTGGATGATGAATTTAAAAAAAGGAGTGAAAAATTAAGAAAAAAAGATCGTTGTATTCCAACGATGCAAACTTCAACACCATGACAATACAACGTGTGCTCGTTTTCTGTATCCATTTCTCGAAGGTCTACGATCCATAGCCGCACAACTATGCTGGCCATATACGAGTCCAAGAAGAAGTTCTCGCCGTTTGTGCAGCATTCAAGTGGACCCTACAATTTTGAAAGTTTAGCACCGCGGCAGGTCAAAAGCCTCTGACAATAAGCGCTACTCTTCTTTATCCCCACCATCGCGTCTTCCTACTTTCTTCTTTTACAGTGCTCCGTCCTTTCTGCCTTCGTGATCACAGATTTGGTACTGGATTTAAAAAATCGCTGAATTATTTGCTTGTGAACTATTATATTTTTATAATCATTTTGTCACAAACGCTCTGAATGAAAATCATGTGCATTTCCTAATTTAAGGCTGTTCTCCCGTTAAAATGGTCGAACTATATCTATTTTTTCCTCTCGATGTCTATGCCAGATATTGGAATAAAACCTTCTGGGCTCACCTCACAAATCTTGCTTTTTCATAAGAAATATGCAGTCAAGTAAAAAAAAACTAATTTGATAAATTTCCCCTCGAGTTTGAACATAAAGTTTCGAAAAGGGTGTTTTTTTTCGGGGCATATATATTTTTGTAGAAAACACTGGGTGCATGTATATTGATAATTATAGTGCTGGCCATAGCGGGTACGATTGGAAAGGGAATGGAGAAAGGATTTTTTTGATCGGTCAACACTCGCCGCATTTATCGTTTCGACGGTTTTGAAAAGTTGATTCGAGCAACACTCGTTTAAAGCTCGTCCCATTGTTCCGCGCGCTACCTGTGCACGAGTCCGCTTACCTGCCCGTAAAATCTGAGGCGTTCGAAATTGAGACAAAATATTCCTGACAAGGAACATCACTTTGGTATTCTCCTCCGATTTCGTTGAAGCTTTTTTATTTCGAAGAGTATCAAAAACTAAGAGACACGTTTTTTGTATCGGCGGAAGAACGGTTTTAAGGGGAGATATACACCTAGGAGCCGGAAAAAGGTCATTTTTGTGAATTTATGCAAGGAAAACTATTCGAAATTTCGGATTGGGGTTTTAATGATCGAAAAGTATATACAGTCGAAAATATGTGTAATTTTCTTTATTTAAAAATATCAAAAATATACAAGGATATTGTATGATCCTTGGAGCGCCGTAAAAAAATCTGCGTATACGGTACCCACTGGTGTTTCTCCAAAAATCATCTGAAAAAAAAACCAAAAATTATTAAATTAGATACTATAATCTAGTACTTGTCATAGCCGATTTTGAAAATCTCGATTTATGACAAAATGACGGACGTTTGAACATAAAGAGTGATTCTTGGGCCAAAAATTAGTTATTAATTTGCCTATAAAACCAAAACTAAGTAACGGAAAAAAAATCCTATGACAAGTACTAGAGAATGGTGTATAGAATAACCACGAAGAACCTCAAGGCAATCGGTTCATTGGTTTTCGAGAAATTTTGGGTACCGATTTGAAAAACGTGGTTTTGAGAAAAACGCGTTTGAAAATTTGGCAATGAATCAATCATGAAATTTGTCGACTCACATAGAATCATCGATACCAGGCCCATAGTGTAGGTCTTCTACGGTCGACGGAATGTTCATAGCTTCTAAATCCTCGACTTCGACCATCTAAGTGTATATCTCCCGTTAAGGGGCCAGTCCACTTTGGAGCCACGAAAAAGGCTATTTTCGCGATTTTTTTTCTCAGGATTTTATAGAGGATATGAATATAAAAGTTGTTGGGCTTGATAAATAATGTCTTGAGATACATATAAAAAATTTTAATTCATTTTTATTCATTTTTAAGTACAAAAACTATAGTTTAACGCAACGCCATCACAAGTCGGCAACGGCTTGTCCGAAACAAAAAAATCAAAGTCCATTAGATTTAGTATGACACCGCCTACAAAATGACCCTCGGATATAAAGTTTTATGAAAAAATTAAAAAATGGCACATGAATAACGAAAAAAAGTAAACAAAAATGCGTTTTTTCGCAATTTTTCGCAAAAAATTGTAAAAATCCAAATTTTAAAACCATCTAGGGTGATCTTGTTGCGAATCGTGTTTACAATATGTGGTTCAAATTTCAAGAGAATCGGTTTATTAGTTTTAGAGATACGATGGAGCTACCCGTGCAGAAATTTTGACCGGGATACCCTATGTCCGATCAAATCCCGATCAGGATTTGTCATGGATTCCCCAAAACCGGTATCCCGGTTAGGATCCCACTTGCATCAGTATCGGCATATGTCCGACGACGATGGCATCATTTTGAAAATTTTGGCGTCACGTGTATTTTCCGTATTACTATGGAATTCCTATCTATAGATAGGAATTTCTGTCTATAGATTCCTATCTATAAAATTCCTATCTATAGATAGGAATTACATAGTAATACCGAAAATACACGTGATGCCAAAATTTTCAAAATTATGCCATCGTTGTCGTACATATTCCGATACTGATGCAAGTTGGATTCTAACCGGGATACCGGTTTCGGGGAATAAGTCTCTGTTTATACCCACCGACATGTCGGTGGGTATAAACATGTATTTAAGACAAATTAAAATCAAATTCACAATGATTAGATTAAAATTTACACCAACCGTGAGTTCTTACGTATTTCGAGAGAAAACATTTCGTCGAGGCAAAGAAATTTTTGCAAAAAAAGTTGTGAGTTTTAAATATTACATTATAAATATGAAAAAAATCACAAAATGAGTTGTGAATTTGCTCAAGTTGAAGAAAATAAAAATCGAATTCACGACAGTTATATTAAAATTTACACCACAAGCGTAAACGTATTTTGAGAGAAAACATTGTGTTGAGGCAAAGAAATGTTCGCACAAAAAGTTATGTGCAAAAATTTCTTTGCCTCGAGGCAATGTTTTCTCTCAAAATACGTACGAACTCACTTCTGGCGCAAATTTTAATCTAATCATTTTGAATTTGATTTTAATTTGTCTTAAATATTAAATTGTGAATTTTTTTGTATTTATAATTTCTTGTCAATACATTTGCATTCACAGATTTTGATGTGAATTTTTTTTAATTCACATCAAAATCTCGCGATGAGCGCGATCTGCCATTTGAATCTTTGGACAAATTTTTTTTTATTGATAGTTTAATGCACCGAAACTTTATAAATGTTATTTATTTTTATAATAAATTTAACATGTCATAATTCCATTTTTGACATTTTATTTCAGCCTGTATTCACCCGTGATCCTTCCCAGATTCCTCAATGATTTCATGGGGAATCTATTTAGAGTCATTAAAGGATCCGGTTCTGGATCCCTAATGGAATCCAGTTTACGGATCTTACATTTAGTCTTCGAATCTGATCCGATATCGGACTAGATCTCAACTGCGAGCCCGGGATACAAGTCAGAATCCAGCTATATCCCTGCTAAAATTTCTGCACGGGTAGATTTTGAAAACGTTGTTTCGAGAAAAACGCGTTTGAAGTTTATACTATGAAAAATTCTTACCTAAATTCAATCGGCAATTCCTGCACCGTACAAAATCCCTTCTGATTGCTCATCATCGTCGATTTCTTCAAGTCTTGCCATCCCATTTTTTAGGAATGCAATTTTTATCTCATCCTACATGATTATTAAATATTACAAACGTGATTCATAGCATTTACTGGCACTAAAGTGCGAACTTAATTAAATTAAATTGGTATGAATGACGTGAGGTGTTCATATTTATTTATAACAAAATATATCATAAATATATGAAAAGAACAAAAAAATTCTAAAAGATAAGACTCAAATGAATACACATTTGTAAAAAAAAAAAATTGTCAACACTGTAATCTGAGCACTGTAAAAAATAATATTGAAACAGTAATGATGAATTGAGGTGAGCTGGAAATATCGATATCTGATCAATAAAGTTCACTCAAAAAAAAAAACATTATTGATGAAATATAAAAAAGAAGAATCATCTATTAATATTATACCAATTATTTTTTCTTCAAGCATGAGGTGACATAAATTTAAATGAAAAAATTATGTGTGAAACTTATGCACAAATGATGTCGATTTTGGTCTCCCTGTTTTTCTTTTAATATTTTATTAACTTTGAATATAGTATTAACTATGTTAATACTATAGATTAACGATAGAATTACTATAAAATATTGTGAAGTATATTTGATTAACTATAAAAAAGATATTCATTATTCCTCGCACTGCGTAAAAACTAGTTGAAAGTACGAACACAATTAATTTTTTCAAAGGTGATGTTTTCTTTTAAGGCGCGAGCCTGAATTAGAAGGTCCAAAAGAAGCGTTTTTTTCGGGAATTTTTTTAGAAAGGAAAAAGACAAGGGGGCCGAGTAAACATTGCGGTATATTTTCATGTATATTTCAAATGTATAAAAAAAAGTTCAACATGAAACAATAAATGACTGCAGATTTATAAGCCTATTCCATGTGCGTCTTGCCACTGCAGTCCCCAATCCAGTCCGTAATTTTTTATTGAACCAAATAAACCAATAAAATGTTCAATTGTCATATATTTTTCTTCTCGGTGAATTAAGAAAAAGCTGAAAAAATCGTGAAATTATAACTTTTCAGTTTTTTAACAAGGTTTGAAAAAAAATGTGTTAAAAAAAAACACTTTAACGTGCTATAAGAATTATTTAGAAAGACTTTTTCACCGACTGTTTTTATTCACTTAGAAGAGATTTTCATACTGCAGAAAATAAACTTTGGTTTAATTCAATAGCTCGTTTAATTTTTTTCTCAATCACGCCCGCCAGTTGGGAATAATAGCGCAAATAAAAACTGGATAAAATGCTCTTCAAAGTTTTCAATCAATATTAAATATCAATCGCATCTCTGCTTATGGCCTTGTATCTTCGAAAATATTTACAATTGGCCTCTGGAACTTTGTAAATATTTTCTTGGATAGTTTGTCTATTGATTTAAGCAAATAAAAAAAGGCGATTTTTTGGACCTTCTAATTCAGGCTCCCGCCTTCATAAATTGAATAGCTGCCATTTACTGATGATTGCAATGGTTTCACCACATTACATTAACGAATCTCCAAACTGTCAAAAAGTAGTTGGAGTTACTAAACGAACGATCTGAAATTTTCATTAAAACATATCGTTGTCCATTTCGCTGAATAACTATCGGACGTAATAAAATGTTAATTAAACAGACTAAGGAGCAATCTATGACCACAAAAGTGGAGAGACCAACATTTTTTTTTCAATTATATTGGTTCCTTTCGACTTTCCAGTAACATGGGTTTGAATAAATTCATTGCAAGCGTTAAGTATAGAGATAGTGTGTATCGCTCAGCCGAGAGCATACAATTGATTTCCTCCGTACAGTGCGAGGGGCCACCTCAACTATTTACTATATATATATACATATTTATATACATGTATACATGAGGATATGTTCGCAGGAGGTTAACGACACTTTGTCGTCTGTCGAAATAACGTGCACGCACACATATAGGTCGGCTC
Organism: Ophion obscuratus; assembly: GCA_964007375.1. NCBI lineage: Eukaryota > Metazoa > Arthropoda > Insecta > Hymenoptera > Ichneumonidae > Ophion > Ophion obscuratus. The sequence continues at coordinate 32,894,884 of OZ023322.1, read as the reverse complement.
ACGCATAGGTATATACATGTATACACAATCATCGTGTATTTCGTAGCCTATGCTGTAGAAGCTGCCAGTCTCGTACGTTTGGTAATGCTGACTGCGGTTCCACATGTACGAATAGAAATATGTTTGATGATTGAAAATCTTTTTTTCGATTTCTTTCATCTCCTGCAGACAGCAAAACTTCCTCCCACGCCATAATTATTAACCCTTTGTAACTTAACAACGTTAAAATTTAAAAAAATTATTGACTTTATGGTAGATTTAAATAAATTTAAAAAATAGGTAGGGGAGAGGCGCTTTTGGATACCTTTTTTTGAAGTTGAAAAAAGTAAACAATTGCTGAGACCTTCAAGTTTTAAGGTTTTATTATCTACATGTCATATAGAACAAGATGCTGATAATTATTGTACACATTATATTTAAATACTTTGAGTTATTTTATGTTTCATAATAAATAACAAAAATTATTATTAAAAAAAAATTGCCTATGATCGGATATCCGATATAAGGGCCCAAACGTAATTTTCCTTGCATCTGAAATTGGGGGACTATTTTTATATAAAATTAAACGATACTTTTACTGTTTTAACTTTGTGATTATTATCAAACAATTAGGAATTATGAGTTAATCTTTGATTAGATAGGGACATCTTGGCGCAAACGGATTTTCAATATCAGGCCCGATTAAGTATCCGATATTGTGCGATAAACACCGCTATTTTTGCAGATTAATAAAAAAAATACCATGTACCAAAATTTGTATACCAAATGCAAAAAAATACCATTGATAAAAAAATACCAACAGTAGTGATAAAACATGCCCTCAGTCTGAAGAATGGTGAAGAAATCTTTGCTTTAAAAAATAAATCATGAAAATGTAAATTTTCCTCGTCTAAAGATTTCTCCCCCCTTAAGGCTAGATACCATATTAAAACGCTGCTGCATGAATACCAAATTAACATTTCCATTTTCACTGTACGAAGCAAACGTTACACATCCACATATTCAGCGAAACTAAAGGACGTAAATTAATAAAATAATTTTATGTAAAATACGAAGGGATGGATAAAGGGATCGAAAAAGGTTGCATAGTTTTACAATTTGTCTGTCACATCTCTGAGAAATCCGCGAACGGAGGGTGTACGGATACAGGGTGTCCTGTTATGAATGGACAATCCTGCAACTGTCGATAGATCAGATCATGTCCTACTATATGCTGGAATTTCAGTTTAGTAAAAGTTCCACAGTTTTCGAGATAAAAATCGTCTTCTTTTGGATTTTCGCATGCCGTTTCTACAAATGATAACTTTTTTTACCCAATTAAAAAAAATACTCTAAATTATTGGTTTTATCTAGAAAAGTCGGCAAAAATAACATAAAGCCCAAAATTTCGAAGACCGTGGGACTTTTACAAAGTGAACTTCCAGCATATCCAAGCAAGCTTGCCCAGGTCCAAATACAAAGTCAGCCGCCTACCCATATCAAATATGGCATCCACCATTTACTTCTCTACACATGTCGTACCCTTTGACGGGTCTGCGAAAGCGTGAGCTCCAAAAAACTGGTCGATGTTTTATTTTATTTTTCTAACAGTACCCCTGCAGAAATTTTGGAAGGGATACAGCTGGATTCTGACTTGTATCCCGGGCTCCCAGTCGGGATCTAGTCCGATATCGGATCAGATTCGAAGACTAAATGTAAGATCCGTAAACTGAATTCCATTAGGGATTCAGAACCGGATCCTTTAATGACTCTAAATAGATTCCCCATGGAATGATTGAGGAATCTGGGAAGTATCACGAGTGAATACAGGCTCAAATAAAATGTCAAAAATGGAATTATGACATGTTCAATTTATTATAAAAATAAATAACATTTATAAAGTTTTGGTGCATTAAACTATCAGTAAAAAAAAAATTGTCCAAAGATTCAAATAGCAGATCGCGCTCATCGCGAGATTTTGATGTGAATTAAAAAAAAATCGCATCAAAATCTGTGAATGCAAATGTATTGACAAGAAATTATAAATACAAAAAAATTCACAAAATTAGTTGTAAATTTTTTCGTATTTAAGACAAATTAAAATCAAATTTAAAATGATTAGATTAAAATTTGCGCCAAAAGTGAGTTCGTACGTATTTTGAGAGAAAACATTGCCTCGAGCCAAAGAAATTTTTGCACATAACTTTTGGTGCGAACATTTCTTTGCTTTAACACAATGTTTTCTCTCAAAATACGTTTACACTTGTGGTGTAAATTTTAATATAACTGTCGTGAATTCGATTTTTATTTTCTTCAACTTGAGGAAATTCACAACTCATTTTGTGATTTTTTTCATATTTATAATGTAATATTCGAAACTCACAACTTTTTTTGCAAAAATTTCTTTGCCTCGACGAAATGTTTTCTCTCGAAATACGTAAAAACTCACGGTTGGTGTAAATTTTAATCTAATCGTTGTGAATTTGATTTTAACTTGTCTTAAATACATGTTTATATCCACCGACATGTCGGTAGGTATAAACAGAGACTTATTCCCCAAAACCGGTATCCCGGTTAGAATCCAACTTGCATCAGTATCGGAATATGTACGACGACGATGGCATAATTTTGAAAATGTTGGCATCACGTGTATTTTCAGTATTACTATGTAATTCCTAATCTATAGATAGGAATTTTATAGATAGGAATGTATAAACAGAAATTCCTATCTATAGATAGGAATTCCATAGTAATACAGAAAATACACGTGACGGGAAAATTTTCAAAATGATGCCATCGTCGTCGTACATATGCCGATACTGATGCAAGTTGGATTGTAACCGGGATACCGGTTTTGGGGAATCCATGATAAATCCTGATTGGACATAGGGTATCCCAGTTAAAATTTCTGCATGGGTATTAGGATGACGAGGTCGGGATTTTACATGCAATTATCATATAGTTTTGTCGAGGTTGAGTATTTTTTTGATTGAAAAATGTTGACGAACTTTGAAGTTATTATTATTTAAATAAAGTGCCTCCGTTGCCGCGTCCGGCAACTAGGCTGATCTGAAATGAAAAAGAAAAAATACGTACTTTTGGTATAATGATAAAAGTTTCGTATGAACGGAAATTTTTTTGAAATGAAAAAAAAATCACGAAAATGGCAAGCAGTATAAGAAAAAGTTCAATTTTCAACAAAAAAAAAATATAATTTTAGTTACTACCGAAAAATCTAAACAAACCCGAACAAGAAATACAATTTTAATTTTTCATTATCAACGTACGGTAAACATATTTTTTAAAAATAATTCGGCCACATGATAGAATCTCTTATAAGCTCTGTCCGAATTTGAAGTTAATCGGACGAATAGATTTTGGAACACGACCTATACTGTTTTTAAAAATATAGTTTCGAAAAAAAAACGCAAACGAAAAAAGGGTAAGGGTAGAAAATATCTGAAATAAGTACACAACGGAATATCAGAAAAACAATTTTTCAAAATATAAAAAAGTGACTAAAATGCTCTTGATTATCGATATAATTATTTTCATTATAAATTATTGTTATACAATTGATAAAAAATAATTAATCTTTTTACCGAAGTTTTACTAAAGGTTTTACTCTTGATTATCGATATAATTATTTTCATTATAAATTATTATTATATTATTGATAAAAAAATTAACCTTTTTACTAGTTTTTTTTTTCATATGCCGATTTCTTATAAATAAAACAAATCAATGTGAATATCGACTTTCTGAATTTACCGCTTCATTGATTTAGCACAACTTTCTCTTGGGATGTATCACTGTCGACGACCGTGATCATGCAGTGCTTGGGCACACTATAATCATGTGCCAGTTTCGCTATTAAACTTGATTCGTACGTTTAGTAAAATAAACCTCAAGCCTTTGCCTCATTGAGTTCACTTAAGGCGGGACATACATTTAGACGGGAAAAAATTAAGCAATTTTAAGGGATTTTTAAACTGAGAAATAATTATTCTACATTCATCAAAATGTAGGTATACATTCATAGTATATTTGAGTAAACAAAACTATTTTTTAAATTAATTTATCATCAAAATGGCGGAGCTGCGGAAAAGCGTTACATCAACGTTGCCGGGTGAGTTGCGAATTTCCGTACAGTCAAGCTTCCCGTAGACTTTGATTTGCAAAAAATGTCACCTTTATTTTAGTTAAAACATGATAGTTTCTATTTGACAGTAATTCAAATGAAGAAAATGCAAATTTAAGAAAATGGCACGCATTTAGAAAAAAATCAACATTTCACGCGAAATTTCTGTAAAATTTGGTTAAAAAAGTACTTTTTTCTAATTTTTCAAAAACAATTGTTGTCAAATGGAAGGTAGCAATACTATCAATAGTTCTACCAAGTTTTAACTAAATTGGTTTAATAGTTCATGAGTAATCGTGCACGTCAATTTCGTTTAAAGTTTTTCGAATTTCGTTTTGAAACTTTGGGAAAATATTCTACATATATAATTCTGTCGTTTAAAAAAAATCTACAGATATTACACAAAGTACAACTATTTCATGGCATTGAAAATGTAATCAGGCTTTTCGGGTAATAAAAGAAGGTAGATGTAAATAATATAAGTGGGTTTTTATTCTTGTTCAAAAAAATATTGATGCATTAAGGTATTTAACTGGGATTGGTTGGGTTTGTTTCTATAATAATTGTTTTATAATTTCTGTAATATATTTGTAATGTAATTTGTAAATTGATAACAAGATTAGAATTGGGTGGGGAGAGCAGCTCCCCCCACGCTGCTGCAACACAGTAGCAGGGGAGTGGGGGTAGCGTTTGTTTCGTATTGCATCCAGCTAGCTCAGACCCCTATACCCAGTCTACTTCAATAAACATATACAATTTTAAAAGCATTTTCAATGCTAAAAAAGAAATCGATATTTCTATCGTCACCAGCGTGACACCGTATCTCTATCATTTTATCTTGTAAAAATCAATAGTTAAATCTTTAAACGCGCTTTTCTCGAAATGAGATTTTCAAATTTGCTGACATTGTAACTCGAAGAGCAATTATCCGATTGACTTGAAATTTGAACTGAGCACTCTTGAATATATTTACTCTACAATGACGTACGATATTTTTGATTGGATGAAAATTGACGATTTGGCATTGAAAAAAACTACCATTTTATCGGCAAGAAAACAGACTTTTTTCATAATTACGCGATTTTGTTAGATTTTGACATTTTTCGAAAATCCTACGTCATTGTACAGGAAATACTTTCCAGATTAACGACATTTTTTCCATTTTCGGTTTCAGCTACTCAATCGGCCGGAATCATGTCAGCAGTGGAGGAACTTTTTGTTGCGCCTCCGAAGGCAGCGCATAAGTCGCTTTTATCTCAATATTTTTCTATGAAAAAATTATGCAAAATAGGTCAAACATAGCCAAATATATTCTTAATTTTCTGAAACATTTAATTGGGTATTTTGCTTTAAAAAAATTCCCGAAAATCACCGAAATTTTCAACGTTTACACTGGTATAGCCCCTTAAGAATCAGCTTGATACATCTACCTCGGATGAATATAAAGAGAGTTTCGCACTCTTGCTCTCCGCTATTCGATGAAAGTTGATGGGCAAACCTCGATCTCAGTAGCACATGCCTTTCTCTCTGAATTTTCCAAAATCAGCAAGGAAAACCGAACAACTCACAACGAAAGGAAAAAACAGCACACCTTCTTGCGTCGTTGCAATACCCACGTGACAGCTTAAGGCGCTTTCTCGTATCGCTAGTCAGCATGGACATGTCTGCAAAGTTGGCTGTCACGTATAATGGAAATGAACCAGGGAACCTTTCAACAGCACAATATCCTTTAGTGTACGGCCACGAACGCAACTATGAGACTCTGCTACACGGCAGTATGGCAGATGCGAAGAAAGTTAGCGAAATGGCTCCATCTGAAAGTATATCCGGTTTTCCATTATGTACCCGGGTGATGACCGAAGGCTGCTTGCAAAAAGGAATATACGCCGAGAAAATATATCTAAACCGAAAGATCTAAACCTGCGCAGAGTCGACTTGAGTGGGTTGTGCGCAGCCTCCATTTTTGCAAATGCGAAGCGCCGATCCCTCCGCTGTACCGATAATAGAGGTCGCGGTGTACAAATAAAAAACAGTGACGCCAAACTCAATATCAGCGTTCAGGCAGTCTTATTGTCTAGAAATTTGGAAAAATCGTTTTTATTTTCATTTTATTATTCTACAGATCTTTCTCGAGGAGCGCGTTCGGGACGGAGCAACTTTAAGGGGCGAGATACCTTTAAGGTTTCCAGTGTGAAAGCTGGAAATTTGGGTGATTTTCGGGATTTTTTTTTGGAAGAAAAGTACTCAATTAAATGCTTCGGAAAATTAAGAATATATTTGGCTATATTCGACCTATATTACAGAATTTTTTTTCATAGAAAAATATTGAGGTCCAAGCGACTTATGCGCTGCCTTCGGAGGCGCCAAAAAAAAGTTCCTCCACTGCTCACATGATTCCGGCCGATTGAGTAGCTGAAACCTGAAAAGGAAAAAATCTCGTTAAGGGGTAAGGTCACTGTAAATTTTTTGAAAAATCGATTTTTTTTTATTGGCTTAAAAAATAGTTTAAACCCTCTAGTTTAAAAATAGTTTAAATCCTTTTAACTTCTTTTTTTAATTTTTTCCAATAAAAAACTATTCGCAAAACTTTAAACGCGTTTTTCTCGAAACATGGTTTTTCAAAATGGCACGCAGCATAACTCGAACAATTTTCATTTTTTTTACTTGAAATTTTAACCAGATGTGAACATTTACATTATCTAGAGAATGTCGATCGGAATTTTCAAGAACTTTATTTATTGATTTTTTATTAACAAAAAACTTGCCGTTTTTTTCGTCAAAAATCAATTTTTTTTTTCAAACGCACGCCAAATCCACAAAAATTGATACTTTTTAAAATCCGATCGACATTCTCTAGCTATAGCCCTCTAGATTAATGGTTTTTTTTTGTTCTAGATTCAAAAGTGCACCAGTGGTGCTGCGTGCCGCGGAGCCCTGGAAGCAAAACATGTCCCGGGAAGATAGCTGTGGAACCGCCATTTTGTTTTTTTTTTACTGTAAAAAAATTTTATAATAAAGTTTAATGTATGCCCGATAACACCATTAAAAGTTTTTTTTCAAATACCTTCAATTTCGGGAGCAAAAAATTAGTGAAAAAACCTTTTTTTTTTGGCCGTTACAGTGGCCTTACCCCTTAAGGCGTTACCTCCACTTGTAGCGCAAAAAAGGCCTTTTTCATGAATTTTTTAAAAGAAAACTACAAAACTTTTTTGATCGATCAATATACCATCTTAAGAACACATCTTGAAGAACTTTCAGTAATTTTTTTATTGAAAAATATTACATTGTTTAGTGGCAAATGGCCGTCAATGACATAATGTTTTTATATGCACGGTTTGCGGTGACCAACATTGCGGCGAAGTGGATCATCTGAAAAAAAATGCGGATGGATTTAGTCAAATATAAGTATAAACTAGTCTTTAGTCGAAGGATTTTAAAAAATATTCATTTTTCACAAAATGGCGGACAGTCAAAGTTAATGGTTCGATTTTAACGAAAAAAACGGTCGTTTTTTGGCTATAAAACGGCCATTTTTTCGAAAAAAAAGTCGAACGATTAAAGACTACATTTTTATCTATTAAATAAGCCTGCAAAATTTCAAGAAGATCGGTTCGAGTAATCTTGGTCACCGACTTCAGAAATGCCATTTTGAGAAAAACGCGTTTAAAGTTTCAATTTCCGGTCGTTTACACAACGGATTCTTCTCTTTCAACGCTCATATCTCAGTCAATTTTGTTCGGATCGACTTGAAATTTTCAGGACATATTCTCAGATACTTATACTTCGAAAAAGTGCAATTAAAAAAAAATCGATTTTTTTTCAAAATCGCAAGTGGGGGTAACCCCTTTAACTGGAAGGTATTTCCTGTTCAATGACGTAGGATTTTCGAAAAATATCAAAATCTAACAAAATGGCGTAGTTATGAAAAAAGTCTGTTTTTTTGCCTATAAAATGGTCGTTTTTTTCAATGCCAAATCGTCAATTTTCATCCAATCAAAAATATCCTACGTTATTGTAGAGTAAAAATATTCACGAGTACTCAGTTCAAATTTCAAGTCAATCGGATAATTGCTTTTTGATTTATGTCAGCAAATTTGAACACTATCAATATTGAATAACTATCGATGTTTGCAAGATAAAATGATAGAGATACGGTCTTGAAATGTTTACAGGATATTGTAGAAAATATAAACTGTCGAAAAAGGCAAACAAAAAAAGTCGATTTTTTGCAAGTGTCACACTGGTATAGTGAGCAAATAATTCTGACTTAGGGTACGTTTTATTACTACTTTTGGCTGTTACATGGTATTTTATCAATCAATCTTTAGGAATGGCGGAGGTATGGCACGGTCTTCTAAACGGGTTGCGGCGGATGTTGTCAGACGGCGTGACACGTAGCGGCCGCAGTATTAATCCGAAAAAAAAAACAAACGAAGATTTTTCTTTCATCAACACTCAGATGCAGAATATGAACCAAGAAAAAGTGAGAAATGTGGAAAATCTATCAAATGATATACTTCGAAACAAAAAGAATTTTCTGAAAAAAATCCCTACATTTTGCAATGAACAAATCCTTTTTTTCCATTTTCAAGAACATTTAGGCTCATGTTTTAAATAATAAGGTTAGAAAGAATTATAGCAAATTTCATTGGAATCGGTCGATAAGTTTTTTAGCTATACGTCACGCCAGTTTTGATAATGCAGTTTACAAGACCGTGCTATACTTTTGGCATTTTTAAAGATTGAAAAAACAAATACCATCTAACAGCCAAAAGTAGTAATAAAGCATACCCTTAGTCTGAAAAATGGTGAAGAAAACTTTCCTGTTAAAAAAAAAATCATGAAAATCGGCAAATGTTTTCCTCGCCTAAAGGTATCTCCCCCCTTAAACGTGTTTTCCATGAAACTATGCTTTTCGAATTGGCACCCTCAGTAGACTGTTTTTCAACGTTGGTAGCAAAGTTGGGTGGAAATTATTTTTTCTTTTTTATAGAACTCGTAGAATGGTGAGAAAAATAAGAAAAATTGATAATCAAAGTTAAGCATGCCGCGATTTTGCAAACATTTTTTATTTGCAGAGTCTGGCACAAAAAATCACTACAGTCGTACAGATTAATAATGTGTTTATTTTTTCTTTCAGATTCATAATACGTCCACAACACTGGCCGCCAATTGGAGTCGTTTTCGGTGCACTGTTGTCAGCAAACGTACAAAAGTATACGATAATCATGTTTTACGATTGAAAATGCTTTTGAAACTGTATGTTTGTGAGGTAGGCTGGGTATAGGGGTCTGAGTCAGCTGGATGTCACGCGAAACTAACGCTACCCCCACTCCACTGCCACTGTGTTGCAGTAGAGTGGGGGTAGCTGGGACGTGCTCAATGCCTGTAATCGGTTGAAGAATGCCCTCTCCCTACCCACTTCTCACCGTGGTATTAATTTAAAAATTATATTACCTCAATGTATCAATATTTTTTGAAAAATAATAAAAAACCATTTCATATTATTTACATGTACCTGTTCTTTATTACCCGAAAAGTCTGATTACATTTTCAATGCTATGAAATAGTTGCACTTTGCGTAATACCTGTAGATTAAAAAAAAAATTGTACACGTTCTCGAAGGATCGATAAGCATGACAAGAAAAATGTGAGTAAAAGAATTTGGACAGTTAAGGGATTTTCTCACTTTAGACCCTAACAAAGGCTATCTTCATGAATTTTTTTGAAAACTTTATATTATAGATATTGATATAAAAGTTGTTACACTTGATAAATACACTTTTGAAATACATTAAAAAATGTTTTTTTTTATTTATTTAAGTCACTATTTTTAGACGAAAGTGGGAGTTAAAAAAATTCGCAAAAAAATTGTAGGTCTGCGCTGTTCATGAAATCTCGGAGATGGATCATCCGAAAAAATCAAACGGTTTTAGATTCAGTATGTTAATGGCTATAGCGCATATCATACAATTTTTTATATATGCAAAAATAACAAAATCACGGACATTTTTCGAAAAAAAAAACGTTTTTTCACCGTTTTTGGAAAAAAATGAGTAAATATCACAATAAAAAAATCCTTGATATGCGCTATAGCTTTAGTGGTAAAGAATATGTGATTAAAACTTCATAAGGATGAGGTCAGTAGTTTCGAAGATTTTAAAAACAAGCCGTCGAAAAACGTTGTTTCGAGAAAAACGCGTTTAAAGTTTGTTTGGGTTACGTTTCATTACATTTTTTTAAAGGAATTTTGAAAGTGTATTTTAAGAGCAACAACTTTGATATCAATATCTATAATATAAACCCATTAAAAAATGCACGATAATAGCCTTTTTTAGCGTCTAAAGTGGGAGGAAACCTTAAACGGTTATTCGATCTTAAAAATCACCTACGCACTTATCGTAACGTATCCATAAGGTTTCGGCCATTAGCGTTGTTCGAACAACCGAATTTGAGTAACGTGGTAAAAATTTGAATAAATAGGTAAAAAATTTACGATTATTTTCCGGAAGGTGTGTGTGTGTTTCCTTTTACGACAACCTTTCATCACATATAACGTATTGTGAAAGTATTTCATGTTAAGGGGTTACCCCCACTTGCGCTTTTGAAAAAAAATCGATTTTTTTTAATTTCATTTTTTTGAAGTATAAGTATCTGAGAATATGTCCTGAAAATTTCAAGTCGATACGAACAAAATTGACTGAGATATGAGCGTTGAAAGAGAAGAATCCGTTGTGTAAACGACCGGAAATTGAAACTTTAAACGCGTTTTTCTCAAAATGGCATTTCTGAAGTCGGTGACCAAGATTACTCGAACACTAACGAACCGATCTTCTTGAAATTTTGCAGGCTTATTTAATACATAAAAATGTAGTCTTTAATCGTTCGATATTTTTTTCGAAAAAAATGGCCGATTTATAGCCAAAAAACGACCGTTTTTTTTTCGTTAAAATCGAACCATTAACTTTGACTGTCCGCCATTTTGTGAAAAATGAATATTTTTTAAAATCCTTCGATTAAAGACTAGTTTATACTTATATTTGACTAAATCCATCCGCATTTTTTTGTTCAGATGATCCACTTCGCCGCAATGTTGGTCACCGCAAACCGTGTATGTAAAAACATTATTTCATTGACGGCCATTTGCCACTAAACAATGTAATATTTTTCAATAAAAAAATTACCGAAAGTTCTTCAAGATGTGTTCTTTAAGATGGTATATTGAACGATTAAAAAAGTTTTGTAGTTTTCTTTTAAAAAATTCATGAAAAACGCCTTTTTTGCGCTACAAGTGGGGGTAACGCCTTAAATATTGGCGATGACGATAATGAGAGCCCCAATGAAATCGATGAATTTTAGGCTCCAGATCTCCTGGAAAAAAAATTCGTCGTAATTTAAAAATGTCAGCCACCGAATATCGCGAGGCCTATGGTGACGAGATCTTTGTGAAGAGAGCCTATTTTTTTTCCAACGCAATTAAGAAGGTACAAATCTGTCCATTGTCGAAAGATTTACGTACTTTTTCACCAAGTACGTAAATCAAAGCTCCTTATTATTTTCGTCTTTGAGTGGGAAATTGATCGGTTGCAGGCCGCCCCGGTCATGCTGGTTTCACTTTCTTTTCTTGCAAGCCTGTTGGCTGCGCTTCGCTGGTGGAAGGTGAAGAAGGGAATAAAAGTGCTGAAAAAAAGGATAGCGAAGCCACATCGTGACTTAGCGTGTTGGTAGTACTTATATAATAAGGTTTGTGTGTATGTGTATGTCTGTGTGTGTGTGTGCCTAGGCCGAGGGAGCAAACGCTGAAGTGCCAACGTCGCTTCACTGCTGCACCACCTAGCACGCTCGGGGAAAGTGAAATCGGTTCGAGATCGCTTCACTTTTTTGTCCTTCTCGCTCCTTCGTTTATCCATAGCAATAAAATATAGGGTGTCTCAAAATGACCTGACATTTTCATTTATTAATAAAACGTATTATTTATTTGAAAAGTACGAATATTTTTATTTCAATATAAGGTACAAACATGGAGGTTATGTGTGGAACACAATATCCGATAAATGGCCGTCTCGTCCCTGTTTGCGAACGTTCACTCTTTTGGCGAAATTTTCACTAACACGTTGGCATAATTGCGGACTAATTTCATTAAGGGGTAAGGCCACTGTAACGGCCCAAAAAAAAAGGTTTTTTCACTAATTTTTTGCTCCCGAAATTGAAGGTATTTGAAAAAAAACTTTTAATGGTGTTATCGGGCATACATTAAACTTTATTATAAAATTTTTTTACAGTAAAAAAAAACAAAATGGCGGTTCCACAGCTATCTTCCCGGGACATGTTTTGCTTCCAGGGCTCCGCGGCACGCAGCACCACTGGTGCACTTTTGAATCTAGAACAAAAAAAAAAAAAACCATTAATCTAGAGGGCTATAGCTAGAGAATGTCGATCGGATTTTAAAAAGTATCAATTTTTGTGGATTTGGCGTGCGTTTGAAAAAAAAAATTGATTTTTGACGAAAAAAACGGCAAGTTTTTTGTTAATAAAAAATCAATAAATAAAGTTCTTGAAAATTCCGATCGACATTCTCAAGATAATGTAAATGTTCACATCTGGTTAAAATTTCAAGTAAAAAAAATGAAAATTGTTCGAGTTATGCTGCGTGCCATTTTGAAAAACCATGTTTCGAGAAAAACGCGTTTAAAGTTTTGCGAATAGTTTGTTTGGGTTTGTTTGGGTTTGTTTGGGTCGCACAGGACCTTTTTTTTCTTATTCTAGAGGGTTTAAACTATTTTTTAAGCCAATAAAAAAAAACTATTTTTCAAAAAATTTACAGTGGCCTTATCCCTTAATGGTGCGTCCAACTGGTTCCTTGAGCTCCGAAATGGTCTGTGGATCATTGGCAAACACTTTTCCTTTCAGAAAAGGCCAAAGAAAGAAGTCCAATGTCGTCAAATCGCACGATCTTGGTGGCCAGTTCACATCGCCGCGGCGCGAGATAACACGACCATGAAACTTCGTCTGCAATAACTATGGAGTGACAATGCAGCAAATAACAATTTCTACGCGTTGCTCGATCGTGTAATTCTCCACGACTAAACCTCAATACTTCCTGATACCAGTTGTCAAAGTTTGGTACTCCATGTTCGCCACAACAAAAACATAGCGCGCAATTAAAAATGTCAGGTTATTTTGAGACACCCTTAAGGGGGGGAGGTATACACCTGGATGGTCGAGGTCGAGGATTGAGAAGCTATGAACATTACGTCGACCGTAGAAGACCTACACCATGGGCCTGGTGTCGATGATTCCATGCAAGTTGACAAATTTCATGATTTATTCATTCCCAAATTTTCAAACGCGTTTTTCTCGAAACCACGTTTTTCAAATCGGTACCCAAAATTTCTCGAAAACCAATGAATCAATTGCTTTGAGGTTTTTTGAGGTTATTCCATACACCATTATCTAGTACTTGTCATAGGATTTTTTTCCGTTACTTAGTTTTTGTTGTATAGGCAAAATAATAAATAATTTTTGGCCCAAAAATCACTATTTATGTTCAAACGTCCGCCATTTTGGCATAAATCGATATTTTCAAAATCGGCTATGACAAGTACTAGATTATAGTATTTAACCCAAGACGGTCGCACCTCATGAGAATCCCGTGGTGGTCACATGGGGTCTGTCACACCCCAAGCACTTTAGAGCGCTGTAGCATTTCGTAGAATTACTTTGGGGGCTCAACAAAAATTGTGAACATATTTCAAACCTTTCTCTATTATCCTATCCAAGAACGGAACGAAAATTTTAGTTTGAAGTATGTTTAAAAAATTCTTGAAAAAAAAAATCGTGAAAAAGCCCTTTTTTACAAAAAAATGCTGTATTTTTTTTGTTTTTTGACATACCAACAAAATTCAAGCAGGGTCTGATTTGTGAAAGCATTCTCTTTCTGGTGAGTATAATAGTTTTTGTGGGTTTTTTAAAAAGTATATTTATTCCGCACTATGAACATGCGGGTTTCAGCGGCAAAATGATGTACAAGATGTCGATGGCCTGGGGTGTATCACACCCCATGTGACCGTCTTGGGTTAATTTAATAATCTTTTTGGTTTTTTTTTCAGATGATTTTTGAAGAGACGCCAGTGGGTACCGTTTACGCAGATTTTTTTACGACGCTCCAAGGATCATGAAACATCCTTGTATATTTTTGATATTTTTAAATAAAGAAAATTAAACATATTTTTGAATGTATATACTTTTAGATAATTAAAACCCCAATTCGAAATTTCAAATAGTTTTCCTAGAAAAAAATTCACTAAAATGACCTTTTTTTCGGCTCCTAGGTGTATATCTCCCCTTAAGGCCTTAGGCCACAGTAGCGAGTATAAAAACATGTGTGAATTCAACATTTTTTTCGTATGAAAAGTGATTCACTCATAAAATTAATTACACATCTATTTAGTATGAATAGCAAGCTGTTAGAAAAAATATATATTTTTTCTTCGATGTACAAAACAGCCGACTACTAATATTTTCTTTTGTTTTTTTAGGCGTTCGGCGGTGTGACATTTAGCATCCACAATTGTTACCTATAACAAAAAAGAAAAATTCTCGTCAATATACATTAGAATACCTAGAGAAGTACGTACGGAATTTAAAAAATATTCTTTTATCCAAAAGTTGTAGGTATTTGAACTTAAGAAATGAATTTTCAGTGAAAAATTTCGTTACAACTGCTCATAAACTGCTCATAAAATGAAAAGTTTTCGATTAATCAGAAATTCCGTACGTACGTCTCTGCGAAATGCAATTAGGAACATAACTTTTAAATTTGAAGTAAATCTAGTGAAAATTGTTGAAGTTATTTGTCACGCCAATTGGAAAAAAGATGTTTCGGGAAGTTTCGAGTAGCCGGCCATTATGTGCATCGAAAAAAAATATAAATATATTTTCTAATAGCTTGATATTCATACTAAATAGACGTGTAATTAATTTTATGAGTGAATGACTGTTTCATACGAAAAAAAATTGTTAAATTCGCACATGATTTTATACCCGTTACCGTGGCCTAAGGCTTCAATAGAATACATGAATCATTGACAATTGAAGGACAAGATGCTATTTATTGAGTTTTCATGACGAATGTGAGGGAGTAAAAAAAATGTTAACGATTTTTAGTATATAACTAGAAGTATCATGGGCAATTATTGCCACAATAAGTGACTGAGAATAAGATGTTTTTAATTGTTGGTAGCAAAAGACTCAAACGCTTATTTTTTCAACGTATCCGTCAATTCGTTTAAGTTTTTTTTATAGTTTCTTGCCAGCGAGAGCGAAATGTAATGCCTTAGATCATGCACATAGCCACCGGCAGTACCAGCACTAATTAAGTACACATTATATCCCGTCACTCTGTATATAATGGATACGTGTTCCTATAGGGAATGTGTAATCGAGCAGGGAAACAAGTATAGCTAATTTGAACTTTATTTCGTAAAATTGAAAATGTCGTAAAAAAATCTGCGTATGCAGTACCCACTGGAGTTTCTTCAAAAATCATCTGAAAAAAAAACCCAAAAAGATTATTGAATGAGATACTATAATCTAGTACTTGTCATAGCCGATTTTGAAAATATCGATTTATGATAAAATGGCGGACGTTTGAACGTGAATAGTGATTTTTGGGCCGAAAATTAGTTATTATTTTGCCTATAAAACAAAAACTAAGTAACGGAAAAAAAATCCTATGACAAGTACTAGATAATGGTGTATAGAATAACCACAAAAAACCTCAAGGCAATCGGTTCAATTGGTTTTCGAGAAATTTTGGTTACCGATTTGAAAAACGTGGTTTTGAGAAGAAAAAAAACGCGTTTGAAAATTTGGGAATGAATAAATCATGAAGTTTGTCAACTTACATGGAATCATCGATACCAGGCCCATAGTGTAGGTCTCCTACGGTCGACGGAATGTTTACAGCGTCTAAATTCATTTTTTCGACTATCTAGGTGTATATCTTCCTTTAAAGGAAACATTCACTATTTTTGAGACTTAAGGTATCATTTACTACTGATATTGGCTGTCACATAGTATTTTTTTTATTCAGTGATTTTCAAAAATGTCAGAGGTATGGCATCGTCTTCTAAACTGCATTTTCAAAACTGGCGTGACGTATAGCTCAAAAACTCATCGACCAATTCAGATGAAATTTTGTATAAATCTTCGTAACCTTATTGTCTGAAACGTGACCCTTAATGTTTTTGAAAATAAGACGAAAGTATTTTCGTAAATTAGAAAATGTAGTCATTTTTTTCGGAAAATTCTGTCTTTTTGTTTCAAAGCGATTTGAATCAATTTTCGACATTTCTCACCTTTTCTTGGTTCATATTCTGCGTATGAGTATTAACGAAAGAAACATTTTTATTGGTGTTTTTTTCATATGAATCCCGCCGACGATACGTGTCCCGTCGTCTGAGAGCATCCGCTGCAATCCTCTCAGAAGGCCGTACCATACCGCCGTCATTTTTAAAGATTAATAAAAAAAGAAGATACCACGTAACAGCCAAAAGTAGTAATAAAACATACCCTAAGTTTCAAAATTGGCGTAGAAATATTTTCTTTTTAAAAAATTATGAAAATCAGCAATTTTTTCCTCGCCGAAAAGAAACACTATTTTCACACTAAATACTGTGTTGGAATTTACTCTTGCCCGACTTATTATGAAGCTAAAAAAGGCTATTTTCATGCATTTTTTATAGGTTCATATTATAGATATTGATATAAAAGTTGTCACACTTGAAGGGAGATATACACCTAGATGGTCGAAAAAATCAATTTAGAAGCTACGAACAATCCGTCGACCGTAGAAGACCTACACTAGGGGCCTGGTATCGATGATTCCATGTAAGTTGACAAATTTCATAATTTATTCATTCTCAAATTTTCAAACGCGTTTTTCTCAAAACCACGTTTTTAAAATCGGCACCCAAAATTTCTCGAAAACCAACGAACCGATTGCCTTGAGGTTTCTTGTGGCTATTCTATGCACCATTATTTAGTACTTGTCATAGCATTTTTTTCTGTTACTTAGTTTTTATTTTATAGGCAAAACAATAACTAATTTTTGGCCCAAAAATACCTACTTATGTTCAAACGTCCGCCATTTTGTCATAAATCGATATTTTCAAAATCGGCTATCGCAAGTACTAGATTATAGTATCTAATTTAATAATCTTTTTGGTTTTTTTTTTCAGATGATTTTTGAAGAAACGCCAGTGGGTGCCGTATACGCAGACTTTTTTACGACGCTCCAAGGATCATATCCTTGTATATTTTTTATATCCTTGTTTTATATCCTTGTATATTTTTTATATTAAATTAAAATTAATTGTGATTATTAATTTGATATTAAATTAAATTTTTTCATCATTAAATTAAAATTAAATATTTTGTATATTAAACTCTTTTTGAATGTATATACTTTTAGATAATTAAAACCCCAATCCGAAATTTCAAATAGTTTTCCTTGAAAAAATTCACAAAAATGACCTTTTTCCGGCTCCTAGGTGTATGTCTCTCCTTAATACATACACGTTCGAAATACATTTAAATATTTTCTTTTATTTATTGAAGTCACTAGACGAAATGGTTTATAGACGAAAATGGTAGTTAAAAAATGTCCTAAAAAATAATAGGTCTGCGCTGTTGATGAAATCACGGGCATGGATCATCCGAAAGAAAAAAAATCAAACGGTTTTAGATGAGGTATGTTAATAGCTATAGCGCATGTCACACGATTTTTTATATATGCACAAATAACAGAATGGCGGACATTTTTCGAAAGAAAAACAAAAACACGTGTTATTTCGCCGTTTTTGGCAACAAAAGGAAATATCAAAATTTATAAAAATCCTTGATAGGCGCTATAGCTACAGTTGTAAAGAATATGTGGTTAAAATTTCATAAGGAGCGTTTCAGTAGTTTCTCAACAAGATATTATCAACAAGCGGTCGAAAAACGTTGTTTCGAGAAAAAAAGCGTTTCAAGTTTGTTTGGATTACATAAATACATAAAAAAATGTTTTAATGTATTTCGAAAGTGTATTTATTAAGTGTAACAACTTTTATATCAATATCTGTAATAAAAACCTATCAAGAAATTCATAAAAAACAGCCTTTTTAGCGTTTAAACTGCGAAGACCCCTTAATTGATCGAGGAAATATATCGATGACAATTTTTTCTCTCAGCCTAATGGGCTGACCACCGACCCAATAGATGGACGATTAAATATCCTCATTTTCTCGCGAATAGACTTTTCCGCACTTTTTCCCTAGACTTTTCACAAAAATGACAATCTTTCAGAATTCGCGATTTTTATTTAGTAACAGTTATTTTTCGCTGGCCGTTTCGTATATATACATATATATATATATACATATATATATATATATATATATATATATATATATATATATATATATCGGGCGCTCGTTTTGCAAGAGTGGAAATGGAAAACTGCAATCACGATAGAATGTGTCACGTACACATTTGCGACGGTGCAAACGTAGGTGAAACGACGTGAGTGTATTCGCGTTCCCGATAAGAAAGAACAAGATTGATATTTTCGTTTAGCGCCTTGACTGCTCACATGACCATCGAGAGTTCCTCGAGACCTCGTGAAACTGGCACAGTGTCAAGGTACGTCTATACATATAGTTATTCAATCAGTTGTATTCACACATGGAGGGGCGAACGATTATAAGGCCATGCTTCACTTTCACGTGAAGTTATTCTCGCAGGTATTTACTTCCTCACGTGCGAGCGAATTACAATAAAATCTTTTTTTCTACGATCGGTTCTACGGCCGCCTGGTTTACTGTTCGGAGATAAAAATCTGTCCACATTAAAAACGATTAATGACCGCATTAATGACCGTTTAATCCGCACAATGATAAACCTCGAGTCGTGTTGGAGAACTTTTTTCGCTATACTCGATTTGTATGTAGTAGCAGTAGTATTTTGTTTCCTTGTATGCCCTTTTCAACCCTACGTTGACACACTGGGCCCTTTTGATTCGGGGGAATTTTAAATAAAATGCTGATTTTTCAAAAATTGAACATTTTGATAATCTTTTGCATTTTAATTTGTATTTTCGAAATTTCAATTATGCCAACATATTAAAAAGTGTTAAGAGCGTATTCCCGATTTTTTAGAAGAAAAATTGGTTAAGGGGGAAGACACCTTTGAGCGAGGAAAAAAATTGCTGGTTTTCATAATTTTTTTCGAAAAGGAAATATTTCTTCACCATTTTTGAGACTTTGGGTATGTTTCGTTACTACGTTTGGCTGTTTTGTTTGTTTTTAATTTTTTTAAATGGCTGAGGTATGACACGGTCTTCTTAACGGGTTGCGGCGGATGTTGTCAGACGGCGTGACATGTAGCGTCGCCGGGATCAATCTGAGAAAAAAACCGATCAACATTTTTCTGTCATTTATACTCGTACGCAGAATACGAACCAAGAAAAAGCGAGAAATGTTGAAAATCGATGAAATGGTAAGCTTCGAAACAAAAAGATTAAGTTTTCCTAAAATGAATGGCTACAATTTCCAATAAAAAAATTTATTTTTTTTAATTACATTTAGCGTCATGTTTTAGACAATAAGGTTAGAAAAATCTATACGAAATTTAATCAGAATCGGTCGATTACTTTTTTAGCCAGTTTTATAAATGCACTTTAGAAGATCGTGCCATACATCCGCCATTTTTAAAGATTAATTAATGAAAAAAATACCATGTAACAACCAAAAGTAGTATTAAAACATATCCTAAGTCTCAAAAGGGTGGAAAAATCTTTCCTTGAAAAAAAAAAAAAAAATGAAAAAACAGCAGATTTTTTTCCTCGCTCAAAGCTATCTCCCCCCTTAAAGGCAGATGGATGAAGTACTATGCGTGACATCTGGCGTATGTAAAAATTGTCGCCAAATATAAATATATCACGACGGGTTAAGGGTGTTTACATAAATGACCCTCCCTTCTCATTTACATATATTCTTTTACATTGGTTTTCTTATATCAATCCTAGTTGCTAGTGTCTCCAATTCTTTGCCGTAGTCGTATAGTTGCTTAACCGGTTTCACTTTCAGTTGGGCTTCGATTTTTCGGTCAATTTCTAACCCCCTGCGATTTTCCAACCATTTCTTCAGTTTATTAACCATTTACTGGTTTAGTATTTCCTTAACTTTCGTGCATTCGCAAATATGTCTCAAATTTTCAATTTCCATCTTGCCTATTTTAAATTTGGCGTCGACATATCCTTTTTCCCCGTCTTGCCCGAAATGTCCACATCTTAACCTCGTCCACGTTTCTTTTAATTCCCCACTAATCATCTCATCAGAGAAGCGAACTAAGACCGATGACAGTGTCGTAGGTTTTTCGCAGTTTCCCTGTGCCAAAGAAAGAAAATTCAAGGTGAATTTTAAGCTAATATTTAATATGGTAAATTAAAGTTAAATTTAATTCACCTTGAAATTTCTTCTTTGGTGAATGCACCAATGAGCTATTCGACGATCGAATATTCATCGATCAACAGTATCGGCTGAATATTGAAGCTACCATTGGATACCACAAGTTGAGTACCAAATACCGTCTCAAGCGATGGTCTCGCGGTAAGAATTCACTTCCTTTTTACGCTCCAACGAATATTACAGAATAAAAGCTGTCTTCCACGGAATTCGATCCATAGATTACCCAAGAAAAAAAATTCTTGGTGCCGACAAAATTAATGTGATTATTTGTCAAGTGGCCACTGGTGAGACTTATACCGACCTATATTTCAAGACAATGTACAGGGTTTTCAAATAATTTTGAATTTCATAGTGAGCGTCGTTAGCAGTTCATTTAAGAATTTTTTTCTTTGCCTTTTTTGCACATCATTTGCTGTTATAAATTAATTCAGTGACATGTCGACGGGAGTAAACCGAAGACGAGCTTGTCCGAACTACCCTAATGCATTTTGTCATGTATGCGAAGAGTATGTTATTCAAAAATTGAGAAAAATGATTACAGATTTCGTGAAAAGTGGTTTTTTCATATTTCGGAATAAAAATAAAGGGTTAAGGGGTTACCCCCAAATCAATTTTTTTTATTGCATTTTTTTGAAGTGTAAGTATCTGAGAATATGTCCTGAAAATTTCAAGTCGATCCGAACAAAATTGACTGAGACATGAGCGTTGAAAGACAAGAATCCGTTGTGTAAACGACCGGAAATTGAAACTTTAAACGCGTTTTTCTCAAAATTGCATTTCTGAAGTCGGTGACCAAGATTACTCGAACACTAATGAACCGATCTTCTTGAAATTGTGCAGGCTTATTTAATACATAAAAATGTAGTCTTTAATCGTTCGACTTTTTTTTTTCGAAAAAAATGGTCGTTTTATAGCCAAAAAACGGCCGTTTTTTTTCGTTAAAATCGAACCATTAACTTTGACTGTCCGCCATTTTGTGAAAAATGAATATTTTTCAAAATCCTTCGATCAAAGACTAGTTTATACTTATATTTGACTAAATCCATCCGCATTTTTTTTTCAAATGATCCACTTCGCCGCAATGTTGGTCACCGCAAACCGTGTATATAAAAACATTATTTCATTGACGGCCATTTGCCACTAAACAATGTAATATTTTTCAATAAAAAAATTACTGAAAGTTCTTCAAGATGTGTTCTTTAAGATGGTATATTGATCGATTGAAAAAGTATTGTAGTTTTCTTTAAAAAAATTCATGAAAAAGGCCTTTTTTGCGCTACAAGTGGGGGTAACGCCTTAAGATAAATTTGCAGAAAATCTTGGCTCCTTCGGTGAAGAGCAAGGAGAACGCTTCCCAAGATATAAAAATCATGGAAGATAGGACACACACATGATGGCTGAGTACGTTTGGAGTTTGATGCGCGGCTGCCTCGACAAGTCTCACTTGAGAAAATCACGAAAAAGATGCTTCCTCAATGTCAAAATATTTAATAAAACCTATTTTATTCAAATAAAATAAAATTTTATTTTAAAAATTGTATATTTCCGGGTTCTTACGTGAAAATCAATATGAACTGTTAAAATGGGACCAGTATGGAGCTAAAATGAAAAAAAGTTTTTCGACACCAAATGGGCTGTCCAACTAGGTTATCCAAACCAAATCTATAGCTACAAAGGAACATCTCCTGACTGACATCAATGCTGGGACAAAACCGCTGAAGCCGATTACATGAAATTTGGACAGTGGATTGCTTTTGTGACGTAGGCACCCTCTAAGAAGGGATTGTTCGAAATTCAACCCTCAAGGGGAGAAAAGAAGTGACAAAGTTTGTATGGAAATTTAAAAAAAAATTGCTTCGACTCACTCGAAATTTGGTATTCGTGCTTCTTGACACAATCAATGAAACACGTATTTGAGCGTTTTTGAAATTCAACCCCTAAAGAGAGAAAGAGGGTGGCAAAATTTGTATGTCAAATAAAAAAAATCTGGTCAGAAGATTTACTCGAAACTTAGTGTTAAAGCTCTTTAACACAATTGATAAAACACCTATTTCAGCGTTTTTAGAAATTCAACCCCTAAAGAAAAAGGGGTGGCAAAGTTTATACGGAAAATAAAAATAATTGGGTCAAATTTTATTGAAACTTTGTATTACTGCTCCTAGACAGAATTAATGAAATTTCAGCGTTTCTGGAAATTCAATCCTTAAGGGGAAAAGAGGGTAGCAAAGTCTGTATGGTAAAAAAAAAAATCTGTTCAGATTTACTTGAAACTTCGTATTAATGCTCTTCAACACAATTCTACGTGTTCCTTAAGGGGCTATACCAGTGTGACACTTTCAAAAAATCAATTTTTTTGTTGCCTTTTTCAACAGTTTATACTTTCAAGAATATCATTATCATTTGTATTATTTTATCTTGCAAAAATCCATAGTTCGATCTTTAAACGCGTTTTTCTCGAAATGAGATTTTTCAAATTTGCTGATATTGTAACTCAAAGAGAAATTATCCGATTGACTTGAAATTTGAATTGAGTACCCTTGAATATATTTACTCTACAATGACGTAGGATATTTTTGATTGGATGAAAAATGACGATTTGGCATTGGAAAAACGACCATTTTATAGGCAAGAAAACAGACTTTTTTCATAACTACGCCATTTTGTTAGATTTGGATATTTTTCGAAAATCCCAAGTCATTGTACAGGAAATACCTTCCAGTTTAACGACAATTTTTTCCTTTTTCGGTTTCAGCCACTCAATCGGCCGGAATCATGTCAGCAGTGGAGGAACTTTTTTTTGGCGCCTTCGAAGGCAGCGCATAAGTCGCTTGGATCTCAATATTTTTCTATGAAAAAATTATGTAATATAGGTCAAATATAGCCAAATATATTCTTAATTTTCCGAAGCATTTAATTGAGTACTTTTCTTCCAAAAAATTCCCGAACATCATCAAAATGTTCAGCCGTCACACTGGTATAGCCCCTTAATGAAGCATTCCAGGAGCACATTTCATTAAGGAGCATTTTTCCATACACAATCTCCAGGCCTGGAAGTCTATTAATCGAAGCTTTGATTTCGTCGTACCGAAGATGCTTCGGTCGGGCGTTCGCCACCGCTTTGCATCCTTCTTTCAGCTTGGATAATCGATTGGTTATCGACCGATCGTCGATTCACCGTAAAAGCAGCCACATCCTGAGCCCGTGAAGAATACCGTTTCCGGTTTAGCGCCAACGAATGTATATCTGTCCGGTATAAACAGAGAGTTCTTATCTTTGTCAGGGGCGTCGTTGGTGTGATTCGTCAGCCGAACCACCACGGTAGGTCCGAGGTCCACGGGCCTGCTGTTTCTCTTTCTGTCACTTCCTCTCTCCCGGGGTTGTCATAAAAATGTATATCTGTGTACACAGCACAACAGCACGATGCCAGTTGCGAGGAACAGAGAGCTTGATATTTAGCTGGTGGCGAACGCGAACGCGAGCCCGTGCTCGGAGAGTCCCGGGTCAACGCACCTAACCTAACGAGGAGAGCACAGTCGCGAGACGCGGGCCGAGCGAGACGAGCGAGCCGCATAGCCTTCTATCTATCCGAGATTTCTCTCACTCGCACCTTTTGCTACACCGATTTCTCGGTCGAACCTTTCCTTCCTCTTTGGCTCTCTCTCCTCTCTCTCTCTCTCTCTCTCTCTCTCTCTCTCTCCCTCTCTCTTTCTCGCCTTCTCCTGTGATCTTGCTATCTCGCTTTTCTGGCTACAGGCATTATCTGTCTACCTACCTACCTACCCACCTACCTACTTATCATCACTTATTCACAGCGTTGTACAGCTATCAAGGTGGTGCCTATAGTTCAATACAATCTCTCTGCGTTCTTTTCCTCTCATAATATTCACAGCCCTCGCGTGTTCGTGAATGCATAAGTACTGGCCACCATTTGGTGCCAGTCTAACCTTCCTCTCGTCTTACGCTTGCGATTGTGTCCGGAGAAAAAAAATGCAAGTTTGAGAAAGATCATCTTGTGTAGGACTTTGGAAAGTATCCGCTGATTTGTCGAATGTGGAGCAAGTGTATCAAAACAGGAGATAGGGAAATCAGAAGCTTGATGTCTGATTCGTGAATGTACAAGTACTGGCAACCATTTGGAACCAGTATGAACTTCCTCTAGTCTTACGTTTGCGATTGCGTCTGGTGAAAAAGAAATGAAAGTTTCATAAAGAAGATCATCCCGTATAGGATTTCGGAAAGTATCCGCTGATTTATAGAAAGCGGAGCGAGTGCATCAAAAAAGGAGATAGGAAAACCAGAAGCATGTTGTCTGATTCGTGAATGTATAAGTGCTGGCGATCATTTGGAACCAGTATGACCTTCCTCTAGTCTTACGTTTGCGATTGCGTCTGGTGAAAAAGAAATGAAAGTTTCATAAAGAAGATCATCCCGTATAGGATTTCGGAAAGTATCCGCTGATTTGTCGGATGCGGAGCAAGTGCATCAAGACAAGAGATAGGAAAATCAGAAGCTTGTTGTCTGATTCGTGAATGTACAAGTACTGGCGACCATTTGGAACCAGTATGAACTTCCTCTAGTCTTACGTTTGCGATTGCGTCTCATGAAAAAGAAATGAAAGTTTCATAAAGAAGATCATCCCGTATAGGATTTTGGAAAGTATCCGCTGATTTATAGGAAGCAGAGCGAGTGCATCAAAACAGGAGATAGGAAAATCAGAAGCATGTTGTCTGATTCGTGAATGTATAAGTGCTGGCGACCATTTGGAACCAGTATGACCTACCTCTAGTCTTACGTTTGCGATTGCGTCTGGTGAAAAAGAAATTAAAGTTTCATAAAGAAGATCATCTCGTATAGGATTTTGGAAAGTATCCGCTGATTTGTCGGATGCGGAGCAAGTGCATCAAGACAAGAGATAGGAAAATCAGAAGCTTGTTGCCTGATTCGTGAATGTACAAGTACTGGCGACCATTTGGAACCAGTATGAACTTCCTCTAGTCTTACGTTTGCGATTGCGTCTGGTGAAAAAGAAATGAAAGTTTCATAAAGAAGATCATCCCGTATAGGATTTCGGAAAGTATCCGCTGATTTGTCGGATGCGGAGCAAGTGCATCAAGCCAAGAGATAGGAAAATCAGAAGCTTGTTATCTGATACGTGAATGTATAAGTACTGGCAACCATTTGGTACCAGTTTAACCTTCCTCTTGTCTTACTTTTGCGATTGCGTCTGGAGAAAACAAATGAAACTTTGAGAGAGAAGATCATCTTGTCTAGGACTTCGGAAAGTATCCGCTGATTTGTTGCATGTGGAACAAGTGCATCAAAACAGGAGATAGGAAAATCAGAAGCTTGTTGTCTGATTCGTGAGTGTATAAGTACTGGCGACCATTTGGTAGCAGTCTAAACTTCCTCTAGTCTTACGTTTGCGGTTACGTCTGGCGAAAAAGAAATGAAAGTTTCATAAAGAAGATCATCCCGTATAGGATTTCGGAAAGTATCCGCTGATTTGTCGGATGCGGAGAAAGTGCATCAAAACAGGAGATAAGAAAATCAGAGGCTTGTTGTCTGATTCGTGAGTGTATGAGTACTGGCGACCATTTGGTAGCAGTCTAACCTTCCTCTAGTCTTACGTTTGCGATTGCGTCTGGCGAAAAAGAAATGAAAGTTTCATAAAGAAGATCATCCCGTATAGGATTTCGGAAAGTATCCGCTGATTTGTCGAATGCGGAGTAAGTGCATCAAAACAGGAGATAGGAAAATCAGAAGCTAGTTATCTGATTCTTGAATGTATAAGTACTGGCGACCATTTGGTTTCTCTTACCTTCTAAGTCTTAGTTTGGGATTGTGTCCGGACAAAAAAAAATTCAAGATTGAGAAAGATCATCCCGTCTAGGATTTCGGAAAGTATCCGCTAATGTGTAGGTTGCGGAGCAAGTGCATTAAGACAAGAGATAGGACAATCAGAATCTTGTTGCCTGATTAACTTTTCACTCAACCCTTGTTCTATATATTTTTATCATATATTTTCATATATTCGTCACAGTAGACGACGTATTAGGATAGTTGGAAAAAAATTAAAATCACGAAACTTCAATTTTACACGAACACGTTTTAAGGGGTTGGACTTCTGCCATGGCCCAAAAATGAGGATCAATTGAAAAAAAATTGAAGGAATAAGTGAGATGATTGATAAATCGTTTGAACATTTATTTTTACGTATGTACATCAGCAAAGTTGTGTACGAAATTTCATAAAAAAATATTAATAATCAAAGAAGTTATAAACAATCTGGTGAAGGACTTTTGAACTTTTTCTTAAAATAGTAATTTAGGCTAAAACTTGACCCAGCTTGTTATTGTGTTTCAATATCATCACAAAAAAAATGCAATTTTTTTTATTTTTCGAGGAGAAATTACACCATTATTGTTACTGACCAATCAAAAAAAAAGTTAAGAAGAAAAACGTTCGAGTACGGTGGAATTACGCTGTCGAGAAATCGTGTACACCGTTATAAAAAAAAGTTTCGAGAAAAACACGTTTAAAATTTTTTTCCCCAGTTCTATCGGCGCAGTTATAAGTTTACCTTCAGGCTGTGATTCCTGCATCATATGTTGGATCTATCCCTTCAATTTAAGTTGCCTTAAGCGAGAACCATTTTTTTTTATTTCACAGTAGTCTAACCCCTTAACTTCCTATACTTACAATTATCGAATAATCATCGTTCGTCTTGCTATATTCGTAACTTGCTATGGATTAGTAGGGAGCTTGTGGGCATTGCGGGCTGCACACGATTCACCTCTCGAGAACATACTGCAGCAAATATATATATATATCGCGGCCAATGACCCGAATTCGGAACTCCGGAGTTTTTGGTCAGGCTGCTTCCGGGGCTAGACACGACAGTCCTAATCAACGTTCACGGTTGAGTAACGATCAAGCGAAGAACGTTTCAAATGCAGATCCCAACTAATAACCCGACAATACTCCCTGTATAGGCGCCATGCTTTATTCGTGTGGATTCATTGCTAAGTTGGTATGAAGAACGGATCGAAGTAACATCAAGTTCATGCGGAAGTCATTAGTAAAGCAACGAGTGAATTCACTTGTGAATGTAGATACAAAGCTTTGCTATACTCTCAGTTCACCGGAGGTGGGAAGATGAGTATCTTTATTTAGATAAGAATATATATATATATATATATATATACTTGTTTTCTTCGCATTTTTCGATTCCTTTTCATCCTCTCTTACTTGCATATTCTCTTAGGCTCCATTGTGAATAGAAAAATAAACAAACTCAGCACTTGTTATTTTCAAAGTTAGTGTCAAAAATATGATACAATTGTTACTGCTCTGCATTGCATCCAGTCTCTTTAATTTTTTTGAAAATTCGCACTCCTTTGTATCCTACACGGAGAGCATTTTGTGCAAAAAAAACGGCCGATTTCGCGATTTATATTGGCGTATAGTGTTATTGGTAAATTTGACTACAGAAGGTCAATTATTAAGACACACTAGTTTATGTATGCGAAAGAAAAAATAGAATATATAAGTTGGGATTTCAATATCGCATTTACTCAACTAGCTCAAGTTAATGGTGACCATTAGCGTCACCAAGAGAGGGCAGGGGATGCCTGTCCTCCAGAAAAAAAAATAAATCCAAATCCAGAAAAAAATCACAAAAAAAATCCAGAAGATAAATCAATCCAAAATAATTAGATTCAAATTATCGAGTAGTTATTTATTTCGCCCAAGAATGCTTAAAGGATAATTTTATAAAACTTGAACTATTTTCTTCGTCGTAATTTCGTAACTTGTATAAAAAGTAGCTGTTTCATTACGTTAATCAAATGGATATTGAAACGTCACAATTAAGTGAACTGTGGGCAAAAGTAACAGATTAGATTTTCTGTCCGATACACAACCAAAATAATACTGGAAGATCAACATTTACTACCATTTTACTACCAAGATAACAGCATTGTGAATCTAAAACGCCCATTTGAGAATATACTGTTCGTTGATGCAGTTGATGCATTTTTTAAATCGATCATCAAGAACGGAGAGGACTTCATCGATAATTATAAAAAATCTTGATAATTGATCCGTCAGCCTTAGAAAGTGAAACGATGGTAATGAAAAACCTACTTTCATTTAAAAAATGATGAAATAATTGCTGTAAATTTAATAAAGCATATTAAAAAGGAGTACTGCCCTATTTAACATAAACTTTTCCAAATAGCAATAATACACCCAGTGGGCTTCAGAAATGATTCTTTCATATGTCACCGGTGACCATAGAGAATGACATTGTTAAAAAAATCTAAGTAAAAAAGTGTTGGGCCGATTTGCAGAAAAAAAATAGAAAATTAAGACTTATTTAATGAAGTCCCTCCGGAAAGTAAAGTTTAAAGATTGATAACTGGTTTACAGAATGGTGCAAAATTAATCGATTATTTTTTAAGCTATTGCAAGAGTTTTATATAAATGCTAACGTGAACCCGTAATTAAAGCTTCATATTTTATTTGTGTTACGCGATGACCGACTATTAT
This sequence comes from Ophion obscuratus, assembly GCA_964007375.1. NCBI lineage: Eukaryota > Metazoa > Arthropoda > Insecta > Hymenoptera > Ichneumonidae > Ophion > Ophion obscuratus. The sequence goes on along the minus strand of OZ023322.1, from coordinate 32,865,703 downwards.
GTTAATTTTATTTAAAAAAAGATCATTGTGAATTAAGCTCCCTTCTTCATCAAGCCAATGATCGTGACTGTCAATCAGGCTAACTGAAAATAGTCAGGTTATAAACGACTGCCAAACCGAAATTTGCATATGTTCATATTCAAATTCCAATTCATTTCGTCATAATTTAGAAGTGCCTATGTCATCAAAGGTAAAAACGAAGAGTAATCTCTGCGAGCAACGAAACGAAGTCGAAGTGAAAAACGCGATTATTTCACATCGAACATATTAGAAATAAAAATAGAATAAAATACCTCACCACCTGTATACTCAAAATCGACAACATGATCAATAGCGAAATCGTCATATTCGCAAAGGAAGGCGGTAAATAGAACAACAATGTTGCCCGATGTCAAGTATGTGAGGCAGGTGTATCATTTACTTGTTCGTTCATTTATCATTTGGTAATTTTGAAAAACTGTTTTGAATTTCATTCACGCACCCACCCACACTTCTGGATGTATGTGTGCTTGCGCAAGCGTCTTGATGTACAACACACAATTATCAGAGTGAAGAACTGTCCAGGCGCAAAATGAGTAATTCAAGTACACTGTCAATAGATGCTAAGAGGGCGCAAAACTTACAAAGTGAGACTCAGCGGGAGTCTCCCCTCAGCGAGAGATGTACGTGACAGGCGGCGGCAAGTGCTACTGATGCGAGTCGGAGGCTGAGCGTGAGAAACGATGAGCCTCTCAGCGAGCGAGACCAACTTGCTATAGATCACCGCATGAAGAGAGGATGATACAGAAGTTGTTTCGAAATTGCGTGAGACGGTTCATTCATCGTGAGAGTGAATTTGTCCAAAAGCAAATGGAATGATTGGACAACGACGTACAACGTCATGCGCGTGTACGAGAAGTAGATTCGGATCATGAAGTGCAAGCAAGATTAGCGATCGATTCCTATCGTCGTACGATGTTTCAATATAAAAAAGCCGCGGACTCCCAAGTCGAAATTTTCGGCCTATTTTGAAGGTCTTTGACTCGATTTCAGCCTATTTTGAAGGCTTTTGACTCCACTTTAGCCTATTTGGATGGTTTTTGACTTCATTTCAGCCGATTTAGAAAACCTTTGACTCCGTTCCAGCCTTCTTTGAAGGCCTTTGACTCCATCCAAGCCTCACTCGAGGCTACTTAATGTCAGAAGTCCTACTATGACCTTCAAAGTGTTACCTAAATCAACTTCTGTAATATAGACAGAAGATAGGTTATTTTGAAGGCCTTCGACTCCATCTCAGCCTATTTTTAAGGCTTTTAACTCCATTTCAGCCTACTTGGAAGGCTTTTGACTCTATTACAACCGATGTTGAAGGCCCTTGACTTCGTTCCAGCCTCTTTTGAAGGCCTTTGACTCTATTCAAGCCTCACTTAAGGCTACTCAATGCTAGAAGTCCTACTATCACCCTCAAAGCATCACTCAAATCAACTTTCGTAGTAAAGACAGGAGATAGGCTGGATGGAGGTTCCATTCCATGTGCAGGTGAAATCATTTTCTCTAAATAAATCATTACGGGAGGTCAGGGAATGATGAATTCTAATAAAAAATAATATGGGCAGAACTCTCAATTGAGTATGTTAATTTATTTTGGATCTATGCAATATTTAGTAGACGGGCTGTGATGTCTCGCATGTCTTCAGTGTATGTCTGTATGCATAATAGCGTGTATGTGTATGTGGGTATACGTGTGGTATGGTACGTGATACGAATGGTATGTTGACATCCTGCTTAGTGCCTAAAAGTGGATAAAAGGAAAACTTACTCTCGTTTTAGATGTTGAGTAGGAGTTCATTCTACATTAAGCTCGCAGCTATACCTTACTACCGTTTTCTCTCACCACCGTGAAAAGCAGGGCTAAAATAGGCTGAAAATTTCGACTCGGGCTGATGTTTTACATGCCTATTTACAAATCCCATAATGTACATATTCATGGACATCGACTGCATAGGAGCATTCACGGAGCATAGTGTCCGATGTCAACATCTCTCCTTACAAATATTCCACTGTTCGAAGCAATATTGCAGGTCCCTTGATGAGATGTGATTCATGGGTGGCTCACGAGAGTAGATGTTCCAATAAGTGCTTCACCAAAAACCTCTGGATACACAGCGCTTTGTGCGTGGCGTGATGTTTTGATGAACGATTTACGGGCTGTTTATTTACGTTTCAGATCTTTTCTTCTCATGCGTTTACAAAGTGCTGTCAAAAGGTCCTTGCGGTACTCCTGCTTAACAGTCTGACCTTCCGGCATCCAGCTGATGCGAATAATCCCTCGGATAAAAGAAAAACATCATCATTGCTTTGATTTGGACTTGTCCCAAGCAGGGACATCCCTGCTTTCTTTTGTTCCGGCGAAATGGAACTCCTCCAATGCATGGATTGGCACATTGTTTTAGGGTCGTTGCGGATGAACCACGATTCATGGCAAGTTCAGTGGAGGATTTATACTTTTCTCAAGTATGTCATTATTATAATTATCGCAGAACATCTTTTTGTGTTTCAACTAAATAAATAACAACTTGCAACTTGTATTTACCTAAGCCTTTTTAGGTGCCTATAATATTTGCCACCCCTAGACAGCTGCCTATTCGGCCTAGTGGCAAATCCAGGACTGGGCAAGTTATTACCCTTTCCAAAAGGCTTGGATAATTTAAAACGTTTTCAACGACAACGTGCAAACACTTACTCCTATAAAAAGTGCTCAAAGTGACGGTTGGGTGGGGCCGAGGGGGTCGCGTGGTTTAGCCAGCTTGTTCATCAAACTTGACACTACTGGGCTTTTTTTTTTATAGAGGACTGGAAGACATGCAAGGAATAAAAGAAGAGCCTGTAAATTAAGGGGAGATGTACACCTAGGAGCCGGAAAAAAAGGTCATTTCTGTGAATTTTTTCAAGGAAAACTATTTGAAATTTCCGATTGGGGTTTTCATTATCTAAAAGTATATACATTCAAAAATATGTTTAATTTTCTTTATTTAAAAATATCAAAAATATACAAGGATATTGTATGATCCTTGGAGCGTCGTAAAAAATCTACGTATACGGTACCCTCTGGCGTTTCTTCAAAAATCATCTGAAAAAAAACCAAAAAGATTATTAAATTAGATACTATAATCTAGTACTTGTCGTAGCCAATTTTGAAAATATCGATTTATGACAAAATGGCGGACGTTTGAACATAAATAGTGATTTTTGGGCCAAAAATTAGTTATTATTTTGCCTATAAAACAAAAACTAAGTGACGGAAAGAAAAAATCCTATGACAAGTACTAGATAATGGTGTATAAAATAACCACAAAAAACCTCAAGGCAATCGATTCATTGGTTTTCGAGAAATTTTGGGTACCGATTTGAAAAACGTGGTTTTGAGGAAAACGCGTTTGAAAATTTGGGTATGAATAAATCATGAAATTTGTCAACTTACATGGAACCATCGATACCAGGCCCATAGTGTAGGTCTTCTACGGTCGACGGAATGTTCATAGCTTCTAAATCCTCGACCTCGACCATCTAGGTGTATATCTCCCCTTAATACAGAGTGACGCGATTGATAACATAATACAATCAATTCGAATTAGATTTTAAGCGTGCACTGGAAGTGTTGGCTATTACTTTGAGCACTTTTAATATGAGTAAGTGTTTGCACCGTTCTTTCAATCGATTTAAGGAGTTTCGGGACAATTGCCGCTACGTTACAATTTGATTCTAATTTATACAGTACATTTTTTATCATATACCGAATGCACCCTCCACATTCTAAATTGGTCGTCTACACCGTATCTATAACATTTACAATTGAAAAAATTCTTCCAACTCAGGGAGATGCCTACGCTCATCGCTGAATGGCAGTTTTACGCACGAAATAGTGTGAAGAAAATGGTTAAAATGTTATAAAAAAAAACTGTCAAATCACTCAGTACATTACGACAACCTCGTCTCCCTTTACATTATAACAATTAAGTATTTCCTCGGCCTTTAGAGGGTGCATTCAGTATATGACAAATAATTCACAGTATAAATTTGTAAAATGGTAACGTATCGTCAATTGTCCCGAAACACCTTAAGCCTAAAATCATTGGAATTCCTGTTTTATCGATTTTGTATGCTAAATCTGGCTTGATCATCTTGAAATTTGGTGTGTGGCTTATTTTTAGTTCCTCGACAAAATTCCGATGAAAAAAAAGGTGGTCACGTTAAACAAAAATTGAGGCGACCTTGAGATCTCCGAAGCGCCTCCACCTGGATGAACCTCATAGCCACCACTCGATGACCCCCTTCGAACTATGCAACTTTTGTAGGAGAATTTATTTATCGGGTCTGATAGGTTAGAAAATATTTCTACGACTAATCGATGTTGCTTCATCCGGTATACCAACAAAGATATCAATGAATTTGTTGCACGTAGGGGTCGAAAATTCGTCGTCCAAGTTCCTCGGGCTCTCGGTACGAGTTTCAGCGACGTGAACTCTGTGTGTATGTGGTCTCTCTCTCTCCCTCTCCCTCCCTCCCTCTCTCTCTCTCTCTCTCTCTCTCTCTCGCTCTCTCTATCTCTCTATCTCTCTCTCTTTATCGTCGAACTTGGATCATCTCGGTGAGCGACCCCCCCTCTTTCCCCCGACCCGCCCTCCCCGCTCGCCCAAATGTTCCTACCGCTTCGTCGGTATGGAACTGCGATGACGACACAACGACGACGAAGTCGTCGCGGAGAGAGAACACACGGAGGAGCAACATCAGCAGCAGCAGCAGGGTGAACGTCCGACCTAGAGGCTCTCCACGGTGTGCTCTCGTTGCTTGCCTCCGCTTACTTGTGAGTAAGAACCCGCCATGATGGGAGCGATACCGCGAGAACACCAACACACCGAGACTCCATCCTTTTCCGCATGTAAAGGGCGTCTCAAAATGACATGACATTTTTAATTGAGCGCCATTTTTTTTTTCGTGGCGAACACAGAGTACTAATCTTTGACGACTGGCGTCAGTAAGTACTGAGGTTTAGTCATGGAGAATTACACGATCGAGCAACGCATAGAAATTGTTTTCGCGTTATCTCTCGCCGCGGTGATGTGAATTGGCCACCAAGATCGTGCGATTTAAAGCCATTGGACTTCTTTCTTTGGGCTTTTCTGAAAGGATAAGTGTATGCCAGTGATCCACATACCATTTCGGTCCTCAAGGAAGCAACTGGATTCATGAAATTAGTCCGCAATCATGCCAAAATGTTATTGAAAATTTCGTCAGAAGAGTGAACGTTTGCAAACAGGGACGAGGCGGCCATTTGTCGGATATTGTGTTCCACACATAACCTCCATGTTTGTACCTTATATTAAGGGGCTAGACCAGTGTAAACGCTGAAAATTTGGGTGATTTTCGGGAATTTTGTGGAAGAAAAGTACTCATTAAATGTTTCGGATAATTACCCATGCAGAAATTTTTTGGGGACTCCCCAGATCCTACCAGATCCCTATGGGGATTTGATCGGGACGCCCCAAGTAAGGAGTCCACACTGGAATCCAAATAGATTTGTTGGGGATTCCCCAGATTCTACTAGATCCTTATGGGGATTTGATAGGGACGGCCCAGGTAGGGAGTCCACATTGGAATCCAAATGTATTTGTTCGGGACTCCCCAGGTTCTACCAGATCCTTATGGGGATTTGATATGGACACCCCAGGTAGGGAGACCACATTGGAATCCAAATGGATCCTGGGCTGTTTCCAGATTAACGTGGTTTGAGAATTTTTTACTAGAAATTATATAAAATGGGATTTCGCGACGCTCTGTAAAAAATTATTCTTTGATGGTCCCGTGCACAGATTTGCTTGGGAGTTTCAAGATGCACCAACGTGTTTTTAGGAATTTGTTAGGATATCGAATACTACAATATATAATTATATTCTTTAGTAACTTCTTTACTTTAGTGCTTACCCATATTGTATATTTATAGTTTGTTATGGGCTAGTATTTTTTATACGAATAAAAAAACTTGTCATAAATTTTAATATGCACACTTTTTGAATTTTTAATACTTGTGCGCATAAAAATTTGTTTTGGACGTGACGGCAATCGGGTTACGATTGCGTCTGCGGTTGATCGCTGTGGGTGTGGAGTTTTGTTAGAGCGGCTTAAATGAGGTTTTAAAAGAAAATTAAATGTAAGTATGAAATCATATTTTTATAAACATGATATCTATTACACATTCGCTTAAGTTTGTAGCCCGTAACAGCAATTTCCACCCGACCCGGTGGATTTTTCATCGGGATCCAATAGGGATTCCCCATCGGGATCTAACAGGGATTCCTTGTCGGGAGCCAATAGGAATTTCCTATCGGGATCCAATAAGGATTCAGAAAATCGCTTCCGACAAAAGAAAGACGTCGGGCGATAGAATATAAGCGGCGCAGGGTACATATATATTCGTGTCGTCGTTGAAAAGCGCGCGACGATCGAGTTACTGCGCAATCGCGATCGTAAAATTTATTTACTCCAAACACGCATTAATGTTTGTTGCATTCCAATGATGCAAGCATCAACCTTATTAAAGTGTTTAAATTTTATATAGTATGAAAAGTATTCAAAGAATATCCCGCCCATAACTGCACAAGTATTTTTGCTTAATAATAGTATAAAAAGTGTATAAAAACTACGTTACAGCATAAAAAGTATTTAAAGTATTTTTTAAAAGTTCACAAAGTATAAAAAGTACTCGAAGATATAGATATAAGATATAAGTATTCGAAGAATACTATACAAAGCACTATAAATATTCAGTATGGGTAAACAATTAAAAAAAACAAAATAAGTATATTGTGGTATTCGATATGTACTCCTTTGTAAACAATAAATCGATCTCTTTAGTGTATCGATGCTTTTATTTTTTGTAGCATTTTGGGCTTACAGAATGCGATATGATCGATCAAGCATCGTATCGGATTCCGTTCAATACTGTGGGGAAGCTTTAAGATTCTTACATTGGATTCCGATGGGAAATCCCTATTGGATCCTAATAGGGAATCCCTATGCAATCCCTATGGAATCCCGATAGGAATCCCTACTGGATCCCGATGGGAATCCCTTTTGGATCCCGATGGGAATCCCTTTTGGATCCCGATGGGGAGTCCCTCTTGGAATCCAATGTACGAGCGTGACGTTTCCTGATAGGGATCCAATGGGGTGTCCCATTGGATCCCTATCAGGGAGTAGGGAGAAGTAGGGGAATCCTATAGGATTCCAAACACAATTTCTACCTGGGTAGGAATATATTTGGCTATATTTAAGGCAGGATTCTACTTTGAAACCATGAAAAAAACGCTATTTTCGTGAATTTTTTCTGAGAATACTATTAAAGATATCGATATGGGGTTTAAACTGTTCAATAAATACACTCTTTAAGTACATAAAAAAAAATTTTAAATGTATTTTATTCATTTTTTGTACACGTAAAATATGTTTAAAGCCAACGCCTCGAAAAGCAGGTACCGTTGCCGTGGTCGTGAAATCTTCCCGACGGATGGTCTGAAACAAAAAAATCAAATAGTTTCATGTTCAGTATGTCTTCAGGAACCGATCTAACTAGAATATTTTATATACGTGTAAAATTAACAAAATGGCGGCTAAAATACGAAAAAAAATGCGTTTTTTTGGTCTTTTTTTGCAATAAAAAAATAGTTCTAATCAAAATTTTAAGTTGATTGTAGTTAGGTCGGTTGGTACACACATATAGAATATGTGTTCCAAATTTCATAAGGATCGGTTCAGTACTTTTTGAGTTATCACGACCACGGTACTTGAAAATGTCGTTTCGAGAAAAACGCGTTTAAAGTTTTGGTGAGTGATAAATCGTAGAAAAAATTATCTTACCCTCAATCAGCGATGCCTGGGCCATATAATATGCCTTCGACGTGTTCCAGGTGGGTGTTTTCATGCAATTTCAAAGTTTCAAAGTTTCAAAGTAGAATCCTGCCTTAACCTATATTGCATAATTTTTTAATAGAAAATTATTGAGATCCAAGCAACTTGTGCGCTGTCTTCGGAGGCGCCAAAAAAAAGTTCCTCCACTGCTGACACGATTCCGGCCGATTGAGTAGCTGAAACCGAAAAAGGAGAAACATGTCGTTAAACTGGAAGGTATTTCCCGCACAATGACGTAGGATTTTCGTAAAATATCAAAATCTAACAAAATTGCGTGGTTATGAAAAAAAGTCTGTTTTCTTGCCTATAAAATGGTCGTTTTTTTCAATGCCAAATCGTCAATTTTCATCCAATAAAAAATATCCTACGTCATTGTAGAGTAAATATATTCAAGAGTACTCAGTCCGAATTTCAAGTCAATCGGATAATTGCTCTTTGAGTTACAATGTCAGCAAATTTGAAAAATCTCATTTCGAGAAAAATGCGTTTAAATATTTAACTATCGATTTTTGCAAGATAAAATGATATTGATATAAATTATATAATTGATAATGATATTCTTGAAAGTATAACCTGTCGAAAAAGACACAAAGAAATCGATTTTTTTTAAGTGTCACACTGGTATATCCCCTTAAAATGAAAAATCTTCGTACTCTTCAAATAAATAATACGTTTTATTAATAAATAAAAATGTCAGGACATTTCGAGACACCCTTCACATATACGGATACAGAGAGCTGTATATGTGGGTGCATTTGTTTCTCTCTCTCTCTCTCTCTCGCTCTCTCTCTCTCTCTTACCTCGGTTTCGAATCTTCCCTGGCGGCGCCGATCTCGCGCTCCATCTCCCAGCTATTATATCACCATTGTTGTAGCACCGGTATTCTCTACATCGTCCCCCGCGAACTTCGCTACATGGCGAACCTTTCGGCTTGCGTAATCGTAATGTAGTATCTCATTGAATTTCTGCGAGGGACGACTACACGGAGCATTTTTCCACGCTGTCTCCTGTATTCGATTTCTTCATTGTAAGCTTCTCCTTAAAGCAATGAGAAATTTGACAATGCGAATGTAAAAAATGGTAACTTTTGACTGCATAACACTTTAGGTTGCAAAGAGCTTCAAAAAATCTCGTAATAAACATTCCCTTGAGGTCTAGACAGCTTGGGATGGTTGGAATACAAGGCTTGTTTCGGGAATTTTTTTTTGAGCGTTTTCATAAAGCAATCAAAGAGAGTTTTGGACGGTTTACTTTACATGTCTGTAAGTACTTAAATCAATTTTTTGTTTTTCAAAAAGATACAAAATGGCGGCCCAGTGGCCGAGAGAGCGAACGCCTTTTTTCTTCTGTTGGCGACACACATGAGCACCTAGAACGAAAACGAATTTTTTTTTTCGTAATCGACAATAGTTTTTTCTAGCGAAGTATACACGATTTTTGCAAAATATTAATTTTTCCAAATTTCGCACTGTTGTGAAAAAGTTACACGTTTGCTTAAAAACGGCCTTAATTTATTTATAAAACCCGTTGTAACGTAATTGTTAATCGATCATAAAAATCGTGTGTACCCCGGTAGAAAATCTATCTATGCAGCTAAACTTGAAATTTGAAGCCAATCTGCCAAAAATTGTAGGAGCCACGAGACCGTCCGATTTTGAATCCGTGGTTTCAAGAAAAACGCGTTTAAAGTTTCAAAACTATTTTTCATCGGACCATATCATTCTTGAGATATTTATGCATCATTTGAGCCAATAGAAAAAAAAAGAAACATTTTTTTCAACGATATGTAAAGCCTTAACATCACGACATAAATACTGAAAAAGTAAAATGTATCACGAAGCTGCCAATGGTTGATAGAACTGCTTCGTTATTAATTTGATTAACATAATGCTTCACATGAGCACTCGCATAAGCTAACACACAATTTCACGTGGAACGGTAAGATACGACGATGAAGAGCCTATTTAGGGGTTCGTCTCGACGAATAAAAAAAAATCCCTGACGAACTATTCAAATTAAAACGGAACGACCGAATTATGGTGTAAATCGAATTATTTCATAACAACGTTATGAAATAGTTCGATAGTAGTAACAAAAGCAGATGTTTTTTATCTCGAAAACCGTGGGACTTTTTCTAAACTGAAATTCCAGCATATAGTAGGACATGATCTGACCTATCGACAGTTACATGATTATCCATTCATAACAGGACACCCTATATATATAATTGCTGCACATAAATAAAATCACCGATATATATATATCGGTGATTTTATTTATGTGCAGCAATTCGCAAAAAAACCACTTCATCTATATCAAAAAATATCCTGCAAAACGTACAACTTCGTTCCCATTCAAATGAGAATGAAGTTGTGCGTTCTGCAGGATTTTTAATCTCAAGTACGTGCTGGCGTATTATACGAGTCCTTGAATAATAACTAAGAGCGATCTGCAAACAATATAACATCGCGTTCTCAGTGCGATCGGTAATCGTTTCCAGAACAGTTAACGTTATTTTCCGATGACTTTAAACAACGAAAAAAAAAGAGGGAAGAGAACCAACCTGTAACATTTAATTTCCCGAGCCAATTGCGGTAATTGATTCGGATATTATTAATTTCGCGATGCAAAAGAAAAATATCCTGTATCTGAGGAGAACATTAGATACAAAGAATTTCAAAACTCGTTCGCATAATGTTGAAAAAAAATACAAAATTTCAAACCTCGTTCACATGATGTTGAAAAAAACTGAGGTTAGCATTTTTTTCGTATAAAAAAGTCTCAGTATAGTGGTCGTTGATATTGTTACTCATGAACGTTTGAATTTCGTAAAAATCGTGCAGCATCGATGGACCTGTGAGCCGGCGAATGACCAGGCAGACCGGTACACTGAAAGTGCGATGGTAATCCGCATGGGGGCTAACACTTCACATATCAGTAGATTGATATACTTATAATGGACAAGTGGCTAAAAATTGGGATTATTCGTGTTTCTGTGAGTGCAAAGAATATTCAATACTGCGAGTACATGTGAAGAGCAGGCGAACAAAACCAGACTTGTCCACACTACGTCATTAAAAAAAAAACATTTCTTTTTCTGCCTAAAAACTGCCTTTTTGCTTGAAAACGCAGTTTTTAGGAACAAAAACGGAAATTTTGAGCTGTTTAGAGCCAGATTTGATTTACAATATTTTGGGAGCTAATTAGGATGCGCTTGAAGAACACGAACAAAAAGTTGACGTTTCGTGGATAAGTCCAGCTTTCTTGGCCTGCTCCTCATATAACATTGTGAATTCAAAGTAAAATAATTATCCCGATGTCTATATTGGTAACCGATGGATCTAATTACATTATATTTTGGGATTTTTTCTGGAGAGTACCAAAAAAGCAATTATTAAGAAATAAATACAAATGGATTTTTCATCTCTTCGCATTAGAAGAATTTTGGTTTTTGTTTCATTCAAATCAGTGGACTGCTTGTGGGCGAAATTGCAAAACCACTCCTCGACACGCCCTTCTTTGAGGGGTGGTTTCCTCATCTCCTTCATTATGTCTGATTTGAAGGGTATCCGAGCCTCTTTCGCAGCGTTAATGAGCAATCTCTTTGATTCTAGATTTTGGCTGCACATAAAATTGGCCTTCTAAGTTGATTCTAGATTCTCATCTTCTCCTTTCCTTCCATATGATTTGAAAAGTATCCGAGTCTCTTTCACAGCGTCAATCAGCAATCTCTTTGATTCCAGATTTTGGCTGCACATACAATTGGCCTTCTAAGTTGATTTTAGATTCTCTTCTCCTTTCTTTCTATCTGATTTGAAAGGCATCTGAGTCTCTTTCACAGCGTCAATCAGCAATCTCTTTGATTCTAGATTTTGGATGGTCTTCTAAGTTGATTTCAGATTGTCCTCTTCTTCTTTCTTTCTGTCTAATTTGAAAGGCCTTCTTTGCAGCGTCAATGAGCAGTCGCTTTGATTCCAGATTTTTTCTACACATACAATTGGCCTTCTAAGTTGATTCTAGATTCTCCTTTACTTCTTTCTTTCTGTCTGATTTGAAAGGCATCCAGGCCTTTTTTGCGGCGTCAATAAGCGGTCGCTTTGATTCCAGATTTTTTCTGCACATACAATTGGCCTTCCGAGTTGATTCTAGATTCTCATTTTCTTCTTTCTTTCTGTCTGATTTGAAAGGCATCCAGGCCTTTTTTGCAGCGTCAATGAGCAGTCGCTTTGTTTTCAGATTTTTTCTACACATACAATTGGCCTTCTAAGTTGATTCTAGATTCTCCTTTTCTTCTTTCTTTCTGTCTGATTTGAAAGGCATCCAGTCTCTTTCACAGCGTCAATCAGCAATCTCTTTGATTCCAGATTTTGGCTGCACATACAATTGGCCTTCTAAGTTGATTTTAGATTCTCTTCTCCTTTCTTTCTATCTGATTTGAAAGGCATCTGAGTCTCTTTCACAGCGTCAATCAGCAATCTCATTGATTCTAGATTTTGGATGGTCTTCTAAGTTGATTTCAGATTGTCCTCTTCTTCTTTCTTTCTGTCTAATTTGAAAGGCCTTCTTTGCAGCGTCAATAAGCAGTCGCTTTGATTCCAGATTTTTGCTGCACATACAATTGGCCTTCTGAGTTGATTCTAGATTCTGCTTTTCTTCTTCCTTTCTGTCTGATTTAAAAGGCCTTTTTTGCAGCGTCAATGAGCAGTCGCTTTGATTCCAGATTTTTTCTACACATACAATTGGCCTTCTAAGTTGATTCTAGATTCTCCTTTTCTTCTTTCTTTCTATCTGATTTGAAAGGCATCCAGGCCTTTTTTGCAGCGTCAATGAGCAGTCGCTTTAATTCCAGATTTTTTCTACACATACAATTGGCCTTCTAAGTTGATTCTAGATTCTCCTTTTCTTCTTTCTTTCTGTCTGATTTGAAAGGCATCCAGGCCTTTTTTGCGGCGTCAATAAGCGGTCGCTTTGATTCCAGATTTTTTCTGCACATACAATTGGCCTTCCGAGTTGATTCTAAATTCTCATTTTCTTCTTTCTTTCTGTCTGATTTGAGAGGCATCCAGGCCTTTTTTGCAGGGTCAATGAGCAGTCGCTTCGATTCCACATTCTTGCTGCACATACAATTGGCCTTCCGAGTTGATTCTAGATTCTCCTCTTCTCCTTTCTTTATGTCTGATTTGAAGGGCATTCGAGCCTCTTTCGCAGCGTCAGTAAGAAATTGCTCTAAAAGTTCATGCAGCGCCCGTCAGCCTCCGTTCCACGTTTATAGCAGTTTGGCCCGATTGTCATGCCTAACACCTTCCTTATGCTTGACACTCCATCGTTGTAGATACAGCTATAGTAGCTAAAATATCCAGAATTATCTTGCCACTTGAAACAGATGTCGGAGCCTGGTGCTTGATGCATTAAAACGTTTGTTTCTATTTTTAATAAAGCCGCCAAAACAGCAGTCAAAAAGATCTCTCAGCTCACTTTCCCGTAGATTGGCTTCATTGTATCGTAATTGTGGAAGGGCTGGCTCATGCGAATATTCATGCAAGTTATTGGTCACTATTGCTTTCTTCCATCAAACACCACAAATTTTCACTTGGGCATTTTCCGTGCCGTAGCAGCTTACGGATCAAGCATTCGAAAGCCTCCTCTCCCCCATGGAAATTTATATACGCAAAAATATACTGCAAATTTATTTAATTAATAATTGTAATATATGTGAAATGTATGCCATATATTGAAAATATATGTTGCATATATGTGCCAAATTCTAATTTTCGTAACGTTTTTATATAAGAGATGTATATGCGTGGTTTTACTGTATATCAATGTATCATATATCAACGATATATGTAGCATTTACCCTGCATATATACCACACATATTTAGCATATATGTTGCATACACACTGCATACATACCACATATATACTGCATAAATGGTACATATACGCCACATATATACAAATATGCGTAGCATATCTGTATATAGTGTTTATATGTAATAGTGTACTTTAACTGTAAGTTAAATTTTTCTAAGTTTAAGTTTTAAGTTTTATTAAGTTTCTCTGTAATAGTGTTTATACACAGCATATATTTCTTGTCAGGAATATGTATCAAAAATGTATGCGTCATATATAACGCATGAATGACAAATATATGAGTCATATATGACGCACACATTTTTGATATATTTTTCTGACAAAAAAATAGATTGAAAATATATCGAAAATATATGCGTCTTATATGCCTCATATATGCATCATATATAGTGTTTATACGTAGCATATATTTTTTTCAGAAAAATATATCGAAAATATATGGGTCATATATGCGTCATATATTTGGTGCATATATACTGAATATATACGTATTATTATATTTTTCGTCATTATATATGCGACTGATATATATATATATATATATATATATATATATATATATATATATATATATATATATATATATATAGCATATACTTTCTGCATATATTTTTTATACATACATTTCCATGGGGACTTATAAAACTCATTATACCTGATTCCTAAGAGCATGAGGCATCATTGAAGCCAGCGATTTTTACCATATTGCCAAAACTCCCTAGCATCGCCCAATAAAGATTAAATTTTAGTTTGCATTGTTGTTTTGCAATGAAAACGATTATTTTTCGAATTTTGCTTGCCAAATTTTCGTTACGAAAATTCCTCAATAATTTTTTATATCGCTTATTTAAAGATCTAGGATTTTTATCTGATAGGCAATATTTTGTAAAATAATAAAGATAAGGAAACAAATATAAAAATAAAAAATTCTTCGCATTGCAACGATGCAAACTTAACGACTATTATTTGAAACTTTCACTGCCAGTATTCTTGCGTACTGTCGCCTAAGTGTATCTACGGTAGCCCTTCAGTAATCGGCGTCGAGACGCTGCCGCGATAATTTCTTCGCTCTGAACTATCAATCACTGCGTTCCTCAAGCGGTGTTCGATTAATACTAATAACGCTTAAGCTATATCAATTTAAAGCATGTCAGTCACTCGTCAGACAGATCGTCGTGTTGATGCTTCTTCTCATCACGTCACTGGCGTCCTTGCCTTTGACGTCACTCGTGAATAAGTTGGTATTGTGGACTCCCATCGTATTCGCAAAATTGCTCTCCGTTTTAATGAAAAGATTGCCAAAATTGAATTGGAAAAAAAAAATTGAAAATTTTGAAATCGAAAAATTGATTTGCAAAAAAATTGAAAAAATCGATTTTGTGAAACATTAAAAAAAATGTACGCGAAGCAATTCTTCGTGAGTTGTTGATATCGATTTATAGGAGATGAGCTATAAATAAACGGATTCACATATTTGGAGTTTCTCACGGCAGGATTATCCATTGCATTCCATCGAATGATTTCACGAAATTTACCATGCATCGTTGAGCCATTCTAAAAATACATAAGCGTTCGCCTATTCACAGTATGGAGATGCCCGTGAGGCGTCTTACGGAGTTATAATGCAGCTAATTTAATGCTAGTTTTATTATGTTTTTATTGTACACGGGTACGCAGGTATTCGTTGAGCAAGGTTGTTCGTGGGATTAACATCCGGAATAGCCGTTTCTTCGTTTATAATATGTAGACATTTAATTCCAACAACTACCGACAATCCAGCCGTTTGAATTCATTTTATAGTTAATACTTATGCATAATTATTCTACGAACATATGAGTATTAATCGTATCAGCATCCTGAATGCTACATTGATTCTAATCATCATCAATTGAGTGACGTATACGATCGAGTCCACGGTGAAGTATTCGAACTGTCGATTTGTTCAACTTTTGTTTGTTGCATTTTGTGAAACGAAAGTAATTCGTTTGGACTGAGACCTGAAGCATCAGTGTGGACAAAAGCAAATTGTTAACAATGGTCAGTGATTATTCGTGGTTGCATTGAAAGAATGATGAAATAAAACTAACGATAAAATATTTGCATGTGCTTATCGCTAGATTTAAGATCCTGTGACGACCCGAAAGCCAGGG
This sequence comes from Ophion obscuratus, assembly GCA_964007375.1. Lineage (NCBI taxonomy): Eukaryota > Metazoa > Arthropoda > Insecta > Hymenoptera > Ichneumonidae > Ophion > Ophion obscuratus. The sequence goes on along the minus strand of OZ023322.1, from coordinate 32,849,734 downwards.
TTACGTGAAAAAATTAATTTTGTAGGAACAAGTAAGACGAATAAAAAATCGTTTGACCAATTATTTGCATGTACATTAACAAAATTGAGTAAAAAATTTCATAAAAAGGTCAATCTCGTGAAGGATCGTCGTTCAACGTGAGAGGCTCAATGGTGTACTTGATATTGGCCACCCGGTTAATCTGAAATAAAAAAATAATTTTTTTTCTTAAATTAGATAATATTGGCTGCGACTTGACCGAGCTTTTGTTTGTTATCGCGTTGCAATCATTAGAAAAAATGTTAATATTTTTTTCGATTTTTCAAGGAAAAATGATATCATTATTAATGATAACTAATGAAAAAAATACTAAGAAGAAAATCGTCGGACAAGACTAAACTACTGTCGCACTGAATACGTTTACCAAAATTCATTTAAAAAAGTATCAATGATTAAGTAGTTATAAACAATCTCGTGAAGGACCGTTGAACGTGAGAGGCTCAATGGTGTACTTGATTTTGGCCACCCGGTTAATCTGAAATTGAAAAGACCATTTTTTTCCTAAAATTCATAATATTAGCTGCGACTTGACTGAGCTTTTTTTTTTGTTCTCGTGTCGCAATCATCCGAAAAAATAATGTTTAATTTTTTTTTCGATTTTTCGTGAATAAATGACCTCATTATTGGTGATAACTAATGAAACAAAATGTTAAAAAGAAAAAAACGTTGGTCAAGACTAAACTACTACTATACTGAATACGTCTACCAAATTTCATAAAAGAGTATCAATCATTAAAGTAGTTATAAACAATTTCGTAAAAAACCGTTTAACGTGAGAGGCTCAACGGTGTCCTTGATTTAGGCCACCCGGTTGATCTGAAATTTAAAAAAAACTATTTTTTCCCTTAAAATAAATAATATTGGCTAAAACTTAACGGAGATTTTTTTGTTATCATGTTGCAATTATAAAAAAAGTTGATTTTTTTTCGATTTTTCGAGGGATAATGATATCATTATTAATGATAAATGATGAAAATAATGTTAAGTAGAAAAATGTCGGTCAAGACTAAACTACTACTACACTCAATACGTCTACCAAATGTCAATAAAAAGTATCAATAATTAAAGTAGTAATAAACAATCTCGTGAATGATCGTTGAACGTGAGAGGCTCAACGGTGTACTTGATTTTGGCCACCCGGTTAATCTGAAATTAAAAAAACCATTGTTTTCTTAAAATCGATAATATTGGCTAAGACTTGACCGAGCTTTTTTTTGTTATCGGATTTCAATCATCAGAAAAAAAAATATTGATTTTTTTCCATCTTTCCAGAAAAGATGATATCACTATTGATGATAACTAATGAAAAAAAAATGAAAAAAAAAATGGTAAGAAATAAAACGTCGGTCAGAACTAAACGACTAGTACACTGATTAATGCTACCGAATTGTCAATCAATTCGATCATCAAGTGCCGAGAAATCGTGTACACCGTTTTGAAAAGCCTTTTCGAGAAAAACGTGTTTAACGTTTTACCAGCATTTCTATCGTTGCAAACATAACTTTACCTTCAATTTGAGTTGTCTCCAGCGACGAACGAGATTACGTTATTTTCACCGTTGCCCAACCCTTTAATGTTCACATTTGGAATATATTTATAAAATGCAGCCGTCCGAAAAATTCCAAATTCCGGAAATATTTCTTTTTGTAGTCGATAAAATTCCACATGTGTCGAGATCTGTAAATTCATGATAAAATATTCCATGCGCATGGTCGATGACTCCGTGAATCCATAAAATGTAACTATACAGCTGATGCTATCGAGGAAGCTACAAAAACGCGGGTGGCCCGTAGGACAGCCGCCTGTGGAATCGCCTGTTGCGCAAGCTTTCATCAACGCTCTCGTCCTCGTGGATAACTCGTTCATCGTGTTAAGGTTGCACAATCGGGGCTTTCGCGTTTGCTCGTAAGCATCTTCTCATACTCATCTCGTGGTGCAACCTCAGCATCACGTCACAGGCGCGTTTATTGGCTCCGTTAAAGTTGCGCTAATCGACGATGAGAGGAGAAAAATACCAGAAAGTAGTCCGCTCGAAGCAAATGAGAATCGTAAAAACTTCGCCATCTGCGTGAAAACATTTTTCTCCCGACACGCGATTTTTTTCCTCTTTATATCTACTGGAACGAAGTGTTTCGTGAATGAAAAATTCTCCAGGGACGAAATGGTCTGGCTCTTATTCTCACGGAGCATCATCGTATTAGAGCTGTTAAGGGGTCTTCTGACTTAAGACGCTATTTTCATTAATATTTTTGATAGGTTTATATTATAGATATTGATATAAAAGTTGTTGAACTCAATAAATACCGTTTCGAAATACATAAAAAGAAATTATGCATTTATTTAAGGGGCTATACCAGTGTGAACGCTGAAAGTTTGGATGATTTTCGGGAATTTTTTTTTAAGAAAAGTACTCAATTAAATGTTTCGAAAAATTAGGAATATATGTGGCTATATTTGACCTATATTACATAATTTTTTCATTCATTCACAAAAATATCGAAATTCAAGCAACTTAAGCGCTGCCTTCGGAGGCGCCAAAAAAAAGTTCCTCCACTGCTGACGTGATTCCGGCCGATTGAGTAGCTGAAACCGAGACAGGAAAAAATGTCGTTAAACTGGAAGGTATTTCCTGTACAATGACACAGGATTTTCGAAAAATATGAAAATCTAACAAAATGGCGTAGTTACGAAAAAAAGTCTGTTTTCTTGCTTATAAAATGGTCGTTTTTTTCAATGCCAAATCCTCAATTTTCATCCAATCGAAAATATCCTACGTCGTTCTAGAGTAAATATATTCAGGAGTACTCAGTCCAAATTTCAAGTCAATCGGATAATTGCTCTTTGAGTTACAATGTCAGCAAATTTGAAAAATCTCATTTCGAGAAAAACGCGTTTAAAGATTCAACTATCGATTTTCGCAAGATAAAATGATATTGATGTAAATGATATAAATGATAACGATATTCATGAAAGTATAAACTGTCGAAAAAGGCAACAAAAAAATCGATTTTTTGAAAGTGTCCCATTGGTATAGCCCCTTAACTCACTATTTATAGACGGAAATGGCAGTTAAAAAAAATTCCTAAAAAATTATAGGTCTGCGCTGTTGATGAAATCTCGGAGATGGATCAACCGAAACAAAAAAATCAAACGGTTTTAGATTCAGTACGTGTTTGTTTGTTTTCATTTTTGTGTGTTTTGGTTTGTTTGTTTGTTCTGGTTAGTTTGTTTTTTATTTTCATTTTTGATACATGCAAAAATAACAAAATGGCGGTCATTTTTCGAAAAACCAAAAAAACCGTGTCGTTTGTCACCGTTTTTGGCAAAAAAAATATAAGTATCGAAATTTAAAAAAATCCTTGATATGCGCTATGTCTATAGTTGTAAAGAATATGTGGTTAAAATTGCATAAGGCTCGGTTCGGTAGTTTCAAAGATTTTATCAACAAGCCGTCGAAAAACGTTGTTTCGAGAAAAACGCGTTTAATGTTTTTTTAGGTTACGTAAATACATAACAAAAATTTAATGTATTTCGAAAGCGTATTTATTAAGTATAACAACTTTCATATCAATATCTACAATATAAACCTATCAAAAAAATCATGAAAATAGCCTTTTTTAGCGTCTAAAGTAAGAAGACCCCTTAAGGGGAATTTTTCTGACAATGTTTTATCGTAAAAAAAATCAAGTGGTTTTCGTTACATTAAAAAAGACAAGCAGACTCTGTAATAATATAATTGACACGATAATGTCATGGGCGCTTAGTGTCGAGTCATTTCTGGTATCATCGATCCTTTATTGTTATTATTCCTTTTATATATTCGGATCAATCTGCCGCGTTACCCCAAATCTCATCCACACCATCACCTCTCACCCTCTTTCTCTCACTCTCTCTCTCTCTCTCTCTCTCTCTATATATATATATATATATATATATATGCATAAAGCACAGGGAAATTGATATAATGCGAGTTGAGGACGTTCATCGAGGCGCTTGATGACCTTCGTCTTCGCGACGTGCTCGAATGGCAGAAAGAGGGGGTGAGCACCAAAGGTGAGGGGGAGGGGGAAACTCGCGATCGCGGCATCCCTCCAATCGACGTGGGACACTGCTGGCCGGACACGAAAGCAACCGACGAGTACATTCACCTTTTATCCCAGTAACACGGCGTCGTGGACGCGAACGTGAGCTAGCGCGCTCGCCCAGGCTCGCAGATAACTACTATATTTGTACACGCTGCACACACGCACACTCATATATATATATATATATATATATATATATATATATATATATATATATATATATATATATATATATATATATATATATATATGTATATATGTATATATATATATGAGTATATATATACTGTATATATATATATATATATATATATATATATATATATATATATATATATATATATATATATATACTTGTGTGTGTGTGTGAGAGAGAGAGAGAGAGAACAGGAGACAATCAACCCAAACATAGTATACAAACTGCAGATGCTCTTGGTTCGAAGGAAAATGGGTATACATATATGTATATATTACCGGGAAAAAAGTCATGTTTAACTCATCATCGTCTCTATACTATTGGCTATCAGCGCGCTTGGCTATTTTGGAAACGCTCTTACGTATTGTTGTCTACAAGTTCGAGAATTGATTTTGAAAAAAAAAAAAATTAATTTATTACTCTACAGGCCTTTCTGAATACATCTGTGGAAACCGTTTAAGGGGGGAGATACCTTTAGGCGAGGAAAAAACTGCCGATTTACATGATTTTTTTCTTAAGGTGGGATATACATTTAGACATGAAAAACATAAGCAGTATTGAGGGATTTTTTAAACTAAGAAATAATTAGTCTACTATTATGAAATTTTAGGTATACTTTACTAGTATATTTGAATATACGAAACGTAAAAAAAAATTCATCATCACAATGGCAAAGCTTTGGCAGTTACAGTAAGGTCGCCGCGGGCGTTGCGAATCGGCGTGCAGTCAGCTTTCCGTAGACTTTGATTTGCAAAAAAGTTCAAACAATTTTTCAGTTAGAACATATATAGTTTCCATGTGACGGTAATTAAAATGAAGAAAAGGCAAATTTGAGAAAATGGCACGTATTTACAAAAAAACAATCAACATTTCACGCAACATTTTTGTAAAATGTGGATAAAAAAGTCGTTTTTTTCTTCAATTTTCCAAAAACAATTTTCGTTGAGTGGAAGGTATATTATCAATTTTTCTACCAAGTTCTAACTTAATCGGCTTAAGGAGCCAGTCCACTTTGGAGCCACGAAAAAGGATATTTTCGCGATTTTTTTTTGTTGGGATTTTATAAAAGACATGAATATAAAAGATGTTGGGCTTGATAAATGAAGTCTTGAAATACATTTAAAAAAAATTTAATTCATTTTGAAGTACAAAAACTATAGTTTGACGTAACGCCTCAAAAATAGGTGGGCTAGGTAGCTCCATCACGACTCGGCAACGGCTTGTCTGAAACAAAAAAATCAAAGTCCATTAAATTCAGTATGACACCGCCTACAAAGGGACCCTCGGATATAAAGTTTTATCAAAAACAAAAAAATGGCAGGTGGAAAACGAAAAAAGTTAAAAAAAATTACTTTCTTGTAAAACTTTGGTGAAATGAAACTTTGGTGAAATGAAATTTTGGTGAAATGAAATTTTTGTGAAATGAAAATTTTGTGAAATGAAAATTTTGTGAAACGAAATGAAATTTGTGAAAAATCATGTTTACAATATGTGGTTCATATTTCAAGAGAATCGGTTTAATAGTTTTAGATATACGATGGAGCTATATTTTGAAAACGTTGTTTCGAGAAAAACGCATTTGAAGTTTATTCTATGAAAAACTTACCTAAACTCAATCGGCAATTCCTGCACCGTGCAAAATCCCTTCTGATTGCTGATCATCGTCGATTTCTTCAAGTCTTGCTTGCTTTCGATTTTTTGAAATTTTTTAAGTGGACTGGTCCCTTAATAGTTTTTGAGTAATCCTACACGCCAGTTTTGATAATGCAGTTTTGAGAAAAACGCGTTTGAAGTTCACGCTCGCTCCGAATCCGAGCGGTGAGCCACAGCGTTGATGGGCTGTAACGATTGAGGTTTTTCGAATTTCGCTTTGAAACTTTGGGAAAATATTCTACATATATAGTTCCATCGTTCAAAGAAAAAAAAAAACAAATAGATTTTTTTATCGTTGTAAGTGTATATCCCGCCTTAAAGAAAATATTCCTTTAGCATTTTCGAGACATAGGGCGTTTTGTATTACCGTAAAATAGCATAATTGTAGTCCAGGACGACGACTCTAGTCCATTGGCTGCGACTGTTGAATATATAAAATCGAGGTAAATATCTAAAAGCGAGCTATTGAATATAGAAATTCATTCTTCAGCGGGAGAAACACAAATTTGAAAGCTGACAAATCTGGACCATAGTTGAGAAATCTGGAGCATAGTTGTATAATTTTACGGTACTGAATACTTTTGGCTGTTGCATGGTATTTTTTTGATGAATCTTTAAAAATGACGGAGTATGGCACGGTCTTCTAAACGGGTTGCGGCGGATGTCAGACGGCGTGACACGTAGCGTCGGCGGGATCAATCCGAAAAAAAATTAACCTCGACTTTTCTTTCATTAACACTTATACGCAGAATATGAACCAAGAAAACGTGAGAAATGTAGAAAACTGATGAAATGGCACGCTTTGGAAGAAAACGATTAAATTTTCCGAAAAAAATCGCTACATTTTGCAATGAAAAAGTACTTTGTTTTTTTCATTTTCAAGAACATTTAGGTTCATGTATTAGACAACAAGGTTAAAAAGATTCGTCGAAAATTTCATCCGAATCGGTCGATTAGTTTTTTAGCTATACGTCACGCCAGTTTTGAAAATACAATTTGGACGACCGTGCCATACCTTTGCCAATTTTAAAGATTAATTTTTAAAAAATACCATGTAACAAACAAAAAGTAGTTATAAAACATACTCTAAGTCGCAAAAATTGTGAAGAAATCTTTCCGGTGAAAAAAATTCATGAAAATCAGCACATTTTTTCCTCGCCTAAAGGCATCTCCCCCTTTAATGATACTCCTAAAATTAGCCGAGGTATAGAAATTGTTAAGAGTACGCTCAGAAAACGAGATCGAGACGCACCAATTTTAAACGCGTTTTTCTCGAAACTGTGCTTTTCAAATTGGCAACCACGATGTCTCGATAGCCAATTGGCCGATTGAGCTCAGATTTGGCATGTACCTCCAGTCGACTGTTTTTCAACGTTTATGATTAAACTTTTTACGCAGACACCGTGGTTCCTTGATTTCTCATATTAACACATGGCGCTGTGATGAAAGAGATTCACCTATAAATTATGGCATTACAGTGCAGATTTTTTTTTTATTCTCAAGCAAGTGGGCTAGTGGCTAATTGCAAGGAATTTTCGAAATATCTAGATGATAAAAAAAAATTTCAGTAAGCCGAGGGTAAAGCGGAGCGACGAGAAACGTAGTTGGACAGCCCTTCTATAGGGGGTCTCAAAATAACCTGACATTTTAAATTATCAATAAAACGTATTATTTATTTGAAAGGTACGAATATTTTTATTTTAATATAAGGTAGAAACATGGAGGTTATGTGTGGAACGCAATATCCGATAAATGGCTGCCTCGTCACTGTTTGCAAACGTTCACTCTTTTGACGAAATTTTCAATAACATTTTCGCATAATTGCGGACTAATTTAATTAATGGCGCGTCCAATTGCTTCCTTGAGCTCCGGAATGGTCTGTGGATCATTGGCATACACTTTTCCTTTCGGAACAGTCAAATGGCTTCAAATCGCACGTCCTTGGTGGCCAATTCAGGTCATTTTGAGATACCCTTCATGTGTGGGGTGTCAAGAAGGAATGAAGATAGGTCCTCCCTATAGAAGAAATAATTTCGTGTTTTTTTTTAAGAAAATTTTCAGTTTGTATTGCTCTTATTGGTTTATGTGGGTTGCAATGTTTCATTCGTGCAATTATCATGAATGACGAGTTGTCGAGAATTCTTTCGCATCCTACTCACAAGGAACAGCACTTAGGTGTCCGCCATTGAATTTGTTGAAACTCATATATGTGATTAAGCATTGAAAACTATTGGACACGTATTTTTTTTTATCGGCGGTAAAACATTTTTAATGGGGGAAACCATCCCCCAAAGAATGGCGCGTCGAAGGATCATTTCGCAGCTTCATCCACAAGCACTCAACCGATCTGAATGAAACAAAAATTAAAATTCTTTCAATGTAAAGCGATGAAAAATCCACTACAGAAGTATTGGAAAAAATTTTAACTAAGGGATGACACCCCGGTTTTAGGGTTGCTTTCTCCCCTTAAGGCGAGAGTCTGAATTAGAAGGTCCAAAAGAACCGTTTTTTCGGGATTTTTTTTAAAAGGGAAAAACATGTTTCCATGTATATTTGAAATGTATTAAAAAAAAATTCGGTAAATATTTACAAGTGGAGCTCCAGTCCTAATCGGCTTCAAACATTTTTTCACGTGTTTGGGGCTATTCTGTCGTATTAAAATATGTTATTTATGATGGGGGAGGGGTATTTTACTAAGAAAAAAATACATTTCCGGAAAATATTCGATTTTTGAAATACGTTTTCTGTATGCTTACTCTAATTTAACTTAAATTGTTTGTTTGGGTTTATTTGTGTTTGAGTTGGGGTTGAAATAAGGGTTGAAATTGTCTTCCCCCGACTTAAATATTATTAAAAAGTGCCCCGAAATAAATCGACTCGGTGCAAAATTTCTAAACCCCTTTTCTAGCTGGAGCCTCACTTGTAAATATTTACCAAAATTTCAACATGAAACAATAAATGAATGTAGATTTATCAGCCTACTTTATGTGCATCTTGCCACTGCAGTCCCCAATCGGCGGGAAAGATGAAGCTCGTAATTCTTGACAACCAAATAAACCAATGCAATTTTCATTTGTCATATGTTTTTCTTCCGGGTGAATTAAGAAAAAACTGAAAAATCATGAAATTATAACTTTTAAAAAAAATCACTTTAACGTGCTATAAAAATTATTTAAAAAGACTTTTTCAACGACTCTTTTAATTCACTTAGAAGAGATTTTCATACTGAAGAAAATAAACTTTGGTTCGATTCAATAGTTCGTGTAGTTTTTTTTTCCTATCACGACCGCCAATTTTGAAAAATCGTAAAAATGAAAACTGGAGAAAACGCGCTTCAAAGTTTACAATAGGAGGAAATATCAAAATCAAATATCAATTGCTTCTCTGCTTTTGGCCTTGTATCGTCGGAAATATTTACAATTAGCCTCTGTAACTGTGTAAATATATTCTTGGATAGTTTATCTATCGATTTAATCAATTAAAAAAAAAACGATTTTTCAGACCTTCTAATTCAGGCTCCCGCCTTAAAAGGTTTTTTTTATCCGCAAAAAAAAACGTGTTTAATAGTTTTCAGTGCTTCACCACATAAATGAGTTTCAAAACAATCGAAGGTGAACACTTAAGTGATCCTCCTTGTCAGCTGATGAGGCAGAGGGATTAAAGTGAGCGCTGGCATTTGTCCCTACAAACTCGGTCGTCGAGACAGTGGTTGGACCTTCGTTAATTCCTTATGAAATGCAGATCATAAATATTCCGGGAAAAAATATAAAAGGTACCTAGGTGCATAGATATAGTAACTACCGACATCGAAAGCTTCATACATCACGTGGGTCGTTGTGCATTGTTCTGGTACCTGGCATTATTCTGCGTCAAACAATTGCAACCCTGGACTAATTCGCTCGTCCTAAAAGAGGGGTTTTATTGCTTTAATCCCCCCATGCGGTTGTTGGAAAAAATAGCCTCTATTAGTTCTTCTGTCGTTACGACGATGGGTCTCAATCCTTGTGATTTTGATTCGTGATAGCTCTTGGAAAACAATCGAAGCAAATCCTTTTGAGGTCCGCCGAAAATGTGTCCAAAGGGGGAAAATAGCAAATTGAAAGAGAACCAAATCTTGATTTCTTCCAACAGAAAAATCGTCGTGGTTATCTACGCGGAAAGTGGGTCAGGATACATGGAGGCTGCTTAAGGGGTTATATAAAGTTAAAATTTTAGAAAAATCGATTTAAAAAAATTTCATTCTCGTCATGTACATACATTCAAGGCCTTAGGCCACAGTAGCGGATATGAAATCATGTTCGAATTTGACAATTTTTTTCGTATGAAAAAGTGAATACATTTAAAAAAGGCTGAATCGATCAGTCTCAAATTTTAACACAATCTGTTCAAGTTTTTTTTTTCCATAACTAATCGGAGGTTTTTTCTCACCGATAAATATTTTCCATTTTATAAAGAATTGAAGGCCTACATTTTTGTCAAAAATCGATTTTTTTGAGAAGCCGCCATTTTGGCAAAAATTATTATTTTGCTTATTCCTTCGATCAATTACAAGATAATCCATTATAAATATTAACGAAATTTTTTTTTTTTTTTTTTTTTTTTTTCATTTTAGTTGATCCAGTCCAGAGATATCGCGCTCACCGCAAGACGCCTTTTTCAGAGGTGCTCCCGGAGATCAGCTATAGCAACTTTCAAAATAATTATTATTACAAATAAAAAATGTTAAAATACAGTTCAAAGTTATCATAATATACATACAAATATCTACGTTTATAGATTTAAAGGTCTTCTTAAGAAAAATTCTTGAAATATCGATCTTTTTGGGCCTCCTTACTGTATATAACCCCTCAGACTTGAGGCCCAAAAAAATAAATCGATATTCAATATTTTTTTCCGGTCATAATATTGGGGTGACGAGGTCGCGTATTTACAGACAATTAATGCATATTCTTGCCAAGATTGTGTTTTTTTTTAAATTGAAAAATATTAATAAACAATGAAGTTATTATTATTTGAATGAAGTTCCGCTGACGCTGCATGGCCAATCAGTGTGGGAGGTTTCAGCAACCAAAAAGATCTGAAATATAATAAAAAACAAAAAGAAATACTTTGAGTATATAATACTTTCACATGACCGGATACTTCTCTGAAAATTTGAAGATTTTCGACCAAAGTTTTATTTGGTCGATTTTCGACCAAATAAAACGCACTTAGATAATTTATTATTAACAAAAAGCTGGATATATTGAAAAATCATCCGGCCGTACGATGGAAAACGTTATAAACTATGCTCTATCCGAATTAATAGTGAATCGGACAAATATATTTCAAAATACGACTTAAGACGTTTGCTATAAAAATATTTTCGAGAAAAAAGCAAAAAAAATATTGCAAATCGCAGAGGCGCGGTTCGCTGGACCGCAGCTTCACAAAAATAGTCACAATTTGGGGATTTGTTGGAATTTTTATAAAATCTTTGCAGCCAATTGAAGTTACGACCCTAAGCTATAAATGTAAACAATACGAAAATCATATTAAAAAAATGTTATGGTTACGTAGACCCCTTAATAAAAGTTAGAGCGTTAAATCCAGTCTAATTAGAAAGGCTCTACATGCATTATAGATAATGGATATATTCGCCATTGGTTTAAATAAAAATAAAATCGATTCGACGCATATTGCCTTTATATCCATTAAATAATTATTTTTCGCATCATCAACTGTTTGTGTTATTTTTCGGACAAAATATTTTATATTTTCGAATTGAAATTTCCTACTAATTTTTTAGCAAAATAGTATTTTTTCAGTTTCGATACAATTGTATATGGTGATAACACATTAAGGGGGTAGATGCCTGTAAGAGAGGAAGAAAATTCTGATTTTTATGATTTTTTTTTTAAAAGAAAGGTTGCTTTACCCCTTAGAGTATGTTTTATTACTACTTTTCGTTGTTGCATGCTATGTTTTAATTAAATCTTTAAAAATGGCGCAGGTATGGCCCGATCTTCTAAACGGGTTGCGGCAGATGTCTGACGGCGTGACACGTAGCGTCGGCGGGATTAATCTGAAAAAGAACAAACAAAGATTTTTCTTTCATTAATACTCGCACGCAGAATATGAACCAAGAAAAAGTGAGAAATGTTGAAAATCGATTAAATGGTACGCTTTGAAACAAAAAGATTAAATTTTCCGAAAAAAACATTTCTACATTTTGCAATTTAAAATACTTTTTTTTTCATTTTGCAAAAAATGTAGGGTCATGTTATAGACAATAAGGTTAGAAAGATTTATGCAAAATTTCATCAGAATCGGTCGATTAGTTTTTTAGCTATACGTCATGCCAGTTTTGAAGATGCAGTTCAGAAGACCGTCCCGTACCTCCGTAATTTTGAAAAATTAATAAATAAAAAAATACCATGTAATAGCTAAAAGTAGAAATAAAATATACCCTAAGCCTGGAAAAAGGTGAAGAAATTCTTCTATTAAAAACAAAATCATGAAAATCAGCAAATATTTTCCTCGCCTGAAGGTATCTCCCCCCTTAAGGTTCATCCATTCAAATAGTGCGCAGAAAAATAATGCATATTGCAATAATAATACGGCATGCAATATTTCTCAACAAAAATATTGTTCCTCGGCCGACAAAAGGCTATTGCCCCTACATCGTTAGGGTTTCATGCCACTGCGTACCCCGGGCCAATGCGATGATGTATTCATCGCAGTTGGGAGGGACGAACTCGAATAACGATTAAGCGTAATCGGCTTCCAGCCCCGATGAATCATAAAACGCATAACACTGCAGACTTAAATTTTGTAAATGCAAAATTTCCGGAAAGTATCGTAAAACTATTTACGTCTAACCGACAGATTGACGGTATTGTACGATTTTGGATAATCTTAAGGTTGTTACGGGGCCAGGTCCGAATGCTACCATCGGGCCGAATTTTTTTCCGTCTGTTTATAACCTCTTTGTTCATCATCCCATGCAGTTTGGGTACGATCAACAGTACCGTTTTTTGGAAAAATATTCGGGAACTCGACGTATTCCGTGGGCTAACCACATTACGCTTATGGAAATCTTCCAATCATTTTTCAGTACATTTTTTATAAAGAATGCGACTGGTCAGCTGAAAAATTAGATACGGTTCGACTAATTATCGGGCTAACCATTGGAACTGTGAAAATGAAGATTCACAGCACCGTTGGAAAATTATTCATGTTTTTAATCGCAAATTTGTGCGAAAATCAAGTGCACAAAATGCTGTGCAAACGTGGCAACGTCGAAGACGGCACAAATGCTACCTACCTTATCCACAGTCGGTAATTATGCCCGGAAACCTCAAACTACTTGGTCAGGATTATTAACGAGGAATATTATTTGTTCTTATTCTCTCCATTAGTAATAATTACTTAATATTAATTCGAGATCTATGTTTACAAATTATGAGTTTCTAGACATTTCTAGGAAAAGACAAAATGCAGTGGTTTTTTTTTCAAATAAAATAATTTTTTCGAATGTCGGAACATTATGAAAGTTTTTGATTTATTTCAGACTGTGGACAGTTTCACTACGTCCTTTTCCTTTCCAACGAAATAATTTTTTTTGGGACTGATATTCATTGTTGACAGCCCCTCGGGCCCATTTTGAGGTTATGAACGGGACGCGTTGTCTGTAACTTCGCGACACGTCTGCCAATCTGGGTATTATTTTCTACTGTGATTTATGACGTTGCCAATTGGTGGTGCGTTGATTGAGCGAGATAAAAATTATAGAAAATAATTACACAAAGTAATGAAAGGAAAAATGAAAAAATTGTTCAAAAACGTACGATTAATGGGGCGATTACTCAATAGCTAACAGTTGGTAACAGTCAATCGGCCCCATGCATAAGCATAAGGCGCTTCGCTCTTCTTATTCTTGGGATTTATTATTTGGCCTTATGCTTGAGTTTTATTCTTGGGTTCAATTTTGGGATTTTTTTTCGAAAATCGTGATGATAAATTTCTACAAAAAATATGTATTTGAAAAAATATAATCTAAAGAACACTTTGTAATTTTTTGTGTAATTTTTTAAGTTGTTTTACCATTTTCTTTAATATAAAAAAATCAAACAGATTTCATTAAGTATATTAGTTTATCCTATGATTGATCGAAGGAATTTCCAAAATATAAAATAAAAATAAAATGGCGCGTATTCAGAGTACAGTTCGCAAACTTGACTTTTGCGAAAGAAAATGGGCATTTTTCGTTCATGAAATCGAAAGTACACTTCGAAAAAAAAATACTCTCAAATACCATATTGTTTAATATTGAAAAGGCTCTAAAAATTTCAGAAATACTGATGGAATACTTTTTGACATATTTTCCTCGCCAACTTTGAAAATGTACTTTCTAGAAAAAAGCGTTTAAAGTTTCGAACGACGTTCCGAGCGTTTCGACTGGCGTCAACACAACAGCCAGTAAATCTGTCAATTTTGATTCGATCACCTTGAAATTTTCACGAACCATTTATACGATGATATACTATCAAAATACATTTTTTTTAAATGTCTTGAAAAAAGTGATTTTTCGACTTTTACAACTAGTCATACCCCCTTAAAAAATCGTCATTACAACATAATAAGAGGTATAATATTCTCATGCTTTTTCTTTTTTTTTTCTGTTTTTGGAATATATATTCTGTACTGACGAAGGAATAAAGTGAAACCAACGTATATATAGATGAAGCACCTTCAGATGAGATTCATTAAGATTAGTTTGAAAGAAGGTAGGAGAACCAGAAAAACGAGAACTACCGCGCGTGAATCATAAACATGTCGTTAGGAGAAATGCTTTCGCTGCTCTTCAATGAAGCAGTGTCATGTATGTCGATAAGCAACGAGAAAAAGAAAAATAGAAAAAAAACGAGAAACAGAGGCAGAAAGGAAATTCAGAACTACGTAAGAATAGTGTTTCGGTAAGCAGTTAAGGGGTTAGGCCACTCCAGAGGCGAAAAATAGGCTTTTTGGGGAGTTTTTTTTTTCAGAAAAACTACAAAATAAATCGAGATTACAAAAAGGGTCTTTATCAGACATATCAATGACTGTATACAATAATTTTTTTCAAGCGATTAATTTCAAAATGGCGGCAGTGCAGCGTTTATCTCAAAAATGCATTTTTTAAGTTGGCGGGAAACATAACTCAGACAATTTTAAACCGATTCCCTTGAAATGTAGAATATATCTTGAAAAATACATTGTCTATGGAGGTACGTAGGATTTTATTTTCATATTGCATAGTTCATTTGTTATTAACACATATCTGACGATTTTATTGGCAACATTTTCACTTTTCAAAAATTTGCCTAAAGAATTGTCAGATAATTGTTAATAACATAACATAACACTAATTATCTGACAATTTTTTAGGCAAATTTTAAAAAAGTGAACATTTTGCCAAAAAAATCGTCAGATAATTTGTGTTATGTTATGTTATTTTGTTATGTTATTGACAATGATCTGACGATTTTTTAGGCAAAATTTTCACTTTTCAAAAATTTGCCTAAAAAATTGTCAGATCATTGTTAATAACATAACAAAATAACATAACATAACACAAATTATCTGACAATTTTTAGGCAAATTTAAAAAAAGTGAACATTTTGCCAAAAAAATCATCAGATAATTGTTAATAACAAATGAACTATGCAATATAAAAAAATCCTACGTACTTCCATAGACAATGTATTTTTCAATATACATTCAACATTTGAAGTGAATCGGTTGAAAATTGTCTGAGTTATGTTTCCGGCCATCTTAAAAAATGCAGTTTTGAGATAAATGCTGCATAGCCGCCATTTTGAAATTGATCGCTTCAAAAAAATTATTGTATGCAGTCACTGATATGCATGATAAACACCCTTTTTTGTAATCTCGATTTATTTTGTAGTTTTTCTGAAAAAAAATTCCCAAAAAGCCTATTTTTTCGGCCTCTAGAGTGGCCTAACCCCTTAAGTGATCCCTGTTTCACGGGGTTTATTGAACCATGGCGTATCTTTGAACTCGATACCACTATTTGCACTTTTTACCGCGGGGCACTTCGGAGAACAGTGCGAAGGATGGTACGACAGCAAAAAAACGTATAAACGTTGGATAGCTTATTAAATATTTAACGAACTATCCAAATGCTGTGGAATCGTTTATTCGAGTTACCAAAAGACAAAATCGTTGACACAATTTTGGACCATTAAGGGGAGAGATCCCTTCAGGCGAAAATAAGCAAATTTTCAAAATTTTCATGCTTCGAAATTATTTAAATCCAACAACTAAAATGTTATGTGCATACATCTATAAATTAGAAATTTTATTTTGGATATTGAAAAATGGCGGCTGGAGGACGCTTGCTTCAGAGACGGTTGCCACCTGAATTGTTCCACGGCGTGCAGCGTAGAGTCTGTCGCATTGATCTGAAGCATCAGAGCCACGAAGTTTTACATTCCTAAGACCCACGCACTCTATGTGAACCGAAAAAAAATGAAAGAATGTGGTAACTCGAAAAATGGTACGTGTTTGGAAAAATTCTCTGTTTTTGATGAAATTTTTACTACAGGGTTTATAATTGAAGAAGTGGTTTAAAAAAAAACAATTGTCAAGGAACTTGAGGTTCTCATAGACGGTAATTATGTTATCCAAAAGTGTGCAAAATTTCAATATGATCGATTTGATAGTTCGTGAGTTATGTTGTACGAGATTCACAAAAAAGTGATTTTCAGGAAGACGCGTTTAAGGGGAGAGGTACCTTTAGGCGAGGAAGGAATATGTTGATTTTCATAATATATTTCTCAAGGAGATATTGATTCACCTTTTTGGATTTAGGGTATATTTTATTACTGTTTTTGGCTGTTGTATGATATTTTTCTTTATTTATTAGTCTTTAAACAAACTGGCGTGACGTATAGCTAAAAAACGAATTGACCAATTCTGATGAAATTTGGTATAAATATTCCTAACCTAATTGCCTAGAACATGAACCGAAATGTTCATGAAAAAAACACTATTTTTATTGTAAAATGTAGCCATTTATATCGGAAAATTAAATATTTTTATTGCAAAGCCTACCATTTCATCCATTTTCCACATTTCTCACGTTTCCTTGGTTCATATTCTGCGCATGAGTGTTAATGAATGAAAAGTATCCTAAGTCTGAAAAAATGGTGAAGAAATCTTTTCTTAAAAAAAATAATGAAAACCGGCAATTTTTTCTTCGCCTAAAGGCTTCAATTTTTGAGATTCGACAATTTGGGGATTGAACGATTTATCGAGCCTTCAGCTTCCTTGTAGACTTCACTTTCGGCCACAACCTCTTCTTCACGTTATAAAGGGAACTCCCTCCTTGCCCGTCTCTCTTGCAACATTTTTTTTTTTTTTTGAAAAACCTGAGTCCCCTACCAATGAAACAGTTAATCAGAATTTTTGTACCAAATGCCAAAATAAATTGACACAAATATTTTATTTTTCAATGGGAAAAATCAGCGAGCTATCAAAGATGTTTCCTATAAAATTGAAATCGGTAAAAACAATTTTTTTTCAACAAAAAAAAAAACAAAATGCGCCGAAAGGAAAGTTGTCGATATTGGATACTCGAATCGCGGGACATATTAATGCATACTCATAGGAAAAAGGCAGGCATACTTGCAACGTCCTGTGCATATAAAAACTTTCGAGGAAGTGAATGCCAGCCGGTTGGATATGTCTCAAAAGGTCTAATCCATCGCCATGCGAAGTACGCGCGTAATATCACTTCGTATTGACATATATACCGGGAGATAATAGTATGCAACTGAACTTTCCCATTAATGAGCCGCTACTTATCCGGATCTTCCGGATCCGGTCTTCTTTTTTTTTGTCGTCATTAAGGAAGTTTGCACTTTTCCGCTCTGTGCCGTTGAAATAAGGTGATTGACATTCATGCGAATCCGACCTCTCCCTCACATTGATGATCGCTTTCCTGCTGAATGATTTTCCGTCACATCCGGAAACTGATGTCACCGGGGTAATTTTTTTTTTTGGCAAACTGCCATTTGGGCTCAACTAGATCTTTTGTAGGTTACTTGTTGAGAAAAAAAATCGTAGAAACAATATTTTCTCATCGCCACTTTTTTAAGGGCGGGGTTAAGTATTAAAATATTTTTTTAAATTTTTTTAAATTTTTTAAATGAATGCATAATATATCAAGAATATTGTGTTAAAATTTCAAGTCGATCGGAGTAAAATTGACGAAGTTATGAGTATTTGAGCGTCTATTGCTCCATGCCGTTCTCTTCTCTTCTGCGTTTTTCAAACCGTTTTTCTGAGACTTGTCATATTTGAAGTCCGTGTGCACGATAACTCAAAATCTACTGGACCAATTCGCTTTGAAATTTTGCACAGTACTTCTTCACATAATTCACCAGGTATTATCGAGAGGTTTTTTGTGTTTTTTAATAATTACTAATTTTTCAACAACGAATTAGCCGATTTTTTTAGCGAAGATCGGGTTTTTGGCTCCCAAGTGCTACGAAAAATCGAAAAATCGGAAAAAAAAATCCTCCCGTCATTACCTCGAGAAACATCTCCTTTAAGAAATGCATTTTGATTTTTTTGTTTCAAATGATTCTGTTGCGAGTTATGGTGCACACCGCAAACCAACTTTTTTTCGAGGCGCCTCCGGGGTTTAATTTTCACTCGCTCAATTTTAAATATTTTGCAATGCAAATTTAGGAGAATGTTGTTCAAATGTTACTTTATTATATGTAAATTTTTCAATAAACGAACACTATTCGTTACGCCAAAAAAAAATCTTAAAAACATGCTTTTTTTTCGCCGAATTAACTTTACCCCGCCGTTAAACTGAATTATACAATTTGTAACAATTTTTCCGTGTCGAAGACGTTGAAAGTATGTTGACGAGTGCTGCAGATGAGTCGTTTTCAAATCTTGCAGACTGTGCAGAATCTTCAAAAACATCGCAGATCTCGTGGAATAATTTTTTTTTTAGACATTGACATAAACAGGATTTTTTTCTGACGGTGGTGGGGGGCTAAGGGGGTTGTGTCTACCAAAAATGATTTTGTTGATAATCACCTTTTTTGAAAATGAAATTTACATAATTATCGATAATAACGTAACACACATGAAATATGAAGGTTTAATCACACGTTAATGTTAAAATTAATATCCAAAATCTTGCAATATCTTAAAAAATAATTATTTTATTTTTCATCATTCTTTAAACTTTACTTTCAGTCGGTACGCAATTAAATAAATCTTATTTTTCTATTTTTTTTCTGCAAACCGACCCAAAACTTTTTTTGAACGATCTAAGTCTTTACGTCCAGCAGTGACATATGAGAGATTCGTTCCTGGAGCATTGTGTTTCTGAGCCACGTTTTTATCCGCCTCATGGCAGAAATACTCCTCTCGCAGCCGGCGGAGCTCCGTGGTGCTATTGCTGCTTGAAAAAGTTTACATAAGTTGGGGCAGTACTCTTCTTTAAGGGGAGAGATACATTTACACGAGGAAAAAATTTGCTGATTTTCATGATTGTTTTTGAAAGGAAATATTTCTTCGCCATTTTTGAGACTTAGGATTTGTTTTATTGCTACCTGTGGCTGTTACATGGTATTTTGTGTAATCTTTTAAATTGGCGGAGCTATGGCACGGTCTTTTAAACTGCATTGTCAAAACTGGCGTTACGTTTAGCTAAAAAACTAATCGATCGATCGTGATGAAATTTTGTATAAATCTTTCTAACCTTATCTTCTAAAACATGACCCTCAATGTTTTTGAAAATTGAAAAAATAGTATATTTTTATTGCCAGAATTGGCTATTTTTTTCGGAAAATTCAATCTTTTTCTTTCAAACCGTACCATTTCATCAATTTTCAACATTCCTCACTTTTTCTTGGTTCATATTCTGCGTATGACCGTTCATGAAAGAATAATCTTCGTTGGTTTTTTCGCCAGATTAATCCCGCCGCCGCTACGTGTCACGCCGTCTGACAACATCCGCCGCAACCCGTTTAAAATATCGTGTCTCCACCATTGTCAAAGATTAATTAAAAAAGAATACCATGCGCCAATAAAACATACTCTAAGTTTCAAAATCAGTGAAGAAATATTGCCTTTAAAAAAATCATAAAAACCCGCAATTTTTTTTCCTCGCCTAAGGGTATCCCCCCCGTTAACATGCTTTCAAAAATTCCCCACATGTATTTCATCATTCCAAAATAAAAGTACGTTTCTCATGACCATCGCTCCCGCTTCTAAGGCTGCCGTATCAATTATTAAGATTTAAAAACAATTATTCCTAAACCCTCTCCGTCTTCAAATCCAAATTAAAAAATCAGCCAACCCCACGTGCTTCCAAACAAACTCAAATCGGCGTTTCGAATTTACATCTATTATTTACGACTCAGAAAGCAACCCCAACCTGTTGCTTTCCCACAACATCATTTTAAAATTTGAATATCCACTTAATTTCCGCAAAGAAAAACCTACTCACTATACAAAGTACGAAATTAAAACGAAGAAAGTATTAATTTATTTCTCTATACTTGCCTGAAACTCAAAATTACTCGATTATTTCAATTTCATTGTTTTCCATAGATTTTTCCGCCCCCTTCCGGCTACTCAATGCCGGGATTTTTCACCCTCACCCCTAAAAACCTTGTATATGTGTAAGTATATCACTACACATCGCGCTCACCTGGTGAGTATTTTTCACCTTTACAAATCGGCCTGAACGTGTAAAACGTCGAGGGCTTGCGGTACGGGTGGAGGGGCGCATAAATACAAGCGGGGTGGTTACGCTCGCGTGTATAGTTTGCGCGAGTTTGTCTCTCGCGCTCGCTCCTCCGTATCCTGCGATATATACCTATATATATATATATATATACATACAGGGTCGGTCGGTCGCGTGGCCGGGGAAATTTTCCGAAAGCTCCTTCCGCGCGATTCCGCTGTAGCCGTCGGAGTCGTCCAATCGGCTGAGGCCCTCTTCGACTAGGTGGGGGTCGACCAAGACTTAAGCGAGGCCACTCGCCGTGAGCTGTCAGAGCTCTGTGGGGCACGGTCACGCGCACAGCAGCTAGACAGTTTCCGGTAGTACATGCGCTATTTTCCCGTATACACATTCGGTATTTCGTCATAAACGCATTTTTCGTTCGTCTCGCATTCGTAGCTCTCACTTGAGTTTCCGCGAAATCCGTTCGAAAATCCATATATTTCGTTTATCCTATCTTCCCCCCTTGGTATTGCAATATATCGGTAGACCTATAGAGAAGAAACAGTTCGATCATCGAAATACGAAAGCGAGTGACAAGGAACAGATACTCCGTCGGGGATTCGAAGGATTCAACGAAAAGAGGACGATAGCGCTGACAATACCGACCAAAGAGGTACTTTGCAGAGATATATCTTTATCTACTCGAAGACCCTTCAAAAGACAAAAAAGCACAAATTCTCGAAAAAGCACAAATTTTCGAAAAAAAGCACAAATTTTCGGGGAAAAAGCACATATTTTCGAAAAAGCACATATTTTCGAAAAAGCACAAATTTTCGGAAAAGCACAAATTTTCGGAAAAAGCACAAATTTTCGGAAAAAGCACACAATCTCGAAAAGACGAAGAAAAAGCACACATTCAGCTTAAAAAACAAAAATAATACACAAGATGGCAGTGAAATTGGATCCGACTGGGCTCTACTGAGTAAAACGATCTTTCTTCAGATCATCGGTGAAAGCTTCTCGTTGGAAGATCCGGAAGTACGACAGGATCGATTGAGGAGTCAGGCGTGATACGTAAAGCTCCCGGGGTCATCATGGTGGACGGAGATCTCGATCCGACCGGCCTCTACTGAAGTGTCCCGCAATATTTTCCATCCCGTACGTACGCGTGTCGTCGAGATCGTTGGATACCCATCAGGGTCTAGAAACTTCCGCAATATGGCCGTGCTCGACCCGACCGGACAGTACTGAAGAAAGCTCGGGAGGAGGCTTACCACGTTGGCGAGACTGAACCAGAGAACCTCCAAGCTGACGAAACAAGCGAATGATCGAGTAGAGACAAGCAGTGAACGAGTCGACAGACGTCATTGAGGCAACAGTAAGCCGGAAGTTGAGCTTTGCCGAGTCCCTTTTTCAAGGTCACGACATGGCTGAAGTCCTCGATCCTACCGGACAGTATTGAGGCTGCCAAAGGCAGAGGCCTGAGCGGAGGCGGAAAAGAAGGAAGAAGACTAGACCGGAAATCTGGCGGTCCAAGAGACATTGAGGTGCCCGCGGGGGCGGAGGGGCGCAGCTTGCAGTAAACGTTGCCGCGTCGATGTTGGTGTCTCTGGTGATTGCGGTGGTTGCGGCGTCGGAGACCCTGCCGCTGACAGGTGCACCGACCTGATCTTCCTCGTTCATCATTGTCGTTCCCGTAATACGATGCAGACTACGAACGTGAGTGGCAAGGAAGAAACCTCGTCGTCCAACTTGCGAAGATCGTCGTGGAGTATTCACATTCGCAAAGGCAGACATTCGCGGCCGAAAATCACGACGAAACGTAAATCGGCGAGGCTGCATAGTTGTACCATTCTTCGAGGTCAATGAGGAATCCAACGAGAAGACTGCTTGTACTGCCTGCGAAAGAGGTGAGAACTATTCTATAACATTCGGACAAATGGCATCAAATGGGCTGGTGTTTTACATCTGGTAGGCTGGAGGAGAAATTTGGGAATATTTTGTACATATCGAGATAACGATCTTTTTGAGAGGCTCATGGTACTCTTGAGGATCGCGGGGGACCTTGATTTATGGGGGCTTGATGAGGATGACGTTGACGTTTGGACTGTTGGAACGTAGTGATTTTTTCTTCATTTTACCAGCATACTGGCATGTATTTTTACTCGATTGTAGACAAAAATCAGTTAATTGTTGAATAGCCGGGTTCGTGAAAGGAATACCTTAAGTGTGGGGAAGAGGCACTTGCGCAATTTAACAAGTTCCCAGCGAGACGAACATCCGTATGGTGCTGATGGCTTCATCGTTGGGATGCAACCAATGGTCCCATTTGGCCCATTTATGATAGATGTATCGTGTAACATTTTTGAAGATTCTTATTGGGATTCCATAACCTAAACGTGGAAAAAAAGGGTTGAGATAGTGATGACAATGAAGAAATTAAAAAGTACATAATTTTCGTTGTGTTCAAACGATGCTAACTTCAACACCATACCGTTACACTTGAATTTTGATAGGTATTCCGATAATGGCGATAGTTTTACCAGCGCCAAACTGTGTCGACAAAGTTCTCGTTCGTTGTAAGTCAATTAGGTTAATGCAAAAATTGCAAATGGGCACTTTTTCGTGTAAAAGTTGTCCATTCGTGATCTCAGAAGACGATGATGCTAAGTAGTTTGTTTGATGACTGCTATTTTGAAAGCAACGCGTCTGCAAATGTTCAATGACGTTTATAAATTGATAAGAAACATTGTAGCACTTTCGACACTTCAGTTTCTCGGCGACCCTTCCATTCTTCTAGCTTGATAGAGAACTAGTGTGATCAGCAACCCATCATTTTAGATTTCGTTGCATCGTTGGAAGGCAACAAAAGTTCTTTTTTTGATATTTCCACCTCCTTATTTTTGATTATTATAGAAAGTCTTCTTTTGTAGATTCATATTGTCGTTATTGTTCATTTTTATTGCTGTCTAAAATTACTTTTGATGGATTTAGGCTGTAGGTCTCTAAACCGGATCTCAAAAAAGTTTGCAGTAGCTTTAATATGGCCAAAAAAATTGGCAATTAGGAAGAAAAAAAATTGCATTGCGTTCCAACGATGCAAACTTCAATATCATAAATAAACCGCCACTTTGAAGCTTCGCTAAAGCTCATCAAGCACTACACTGAAGCTGAACGCTCTCTCGTAGCCAGGTAGTCCTGCCCACTGGGGTCATCGCATGAGGGGGCCAGTGATGGGGATTAAAATGGGAAGCACGAAGGTCTTGGACGGATTTCGCAAGATTGTGACATGCTGAGCTGATATACCAAGCTCTTGGTAATAAAAAGGCCTTTGTCCGGGCATTTTAGGGTAGGAGCAATTGTAATTCGAACCCTTTTATAGCAATCGATGTATCCGTGTGGCGGATTTTCCTTCAAACCACACTTTCCAGACCCGCGCATTTATACTCTAAACGTTTCGTTAAGGGGGCGATACCTTTAGGAAAAAATTGCTGATTTTCATGCTTTTTTTTGAGGAAATACTTCTTCACCATTTTTGAGGCTTGAAGTATGTTTCATTGATACTTCCAGCTGTTATATGATATTCTTATTAATTTGTCAGTATTTAAAAATAGCGAAGGCAGGGCACGGTCTGCTAGACGGGTTGCATTTTTTGGGAAAAAAATGGCTACATTTTGCAATTAAAAAAAAGTCTTCTTTAATTGTCAAAAACAATTAGGGTCATGTTTTAGACAACAAGGTTAGAGAGATTTATACTAAATTTCATCACAGTCGGTCGATTCGTTTTTTAGCTATACGTCACGCCAGTTTCGACAATACCATGTTAAGTCTTAAAAATGTTGAAGAATTAATCTGAAAAGAAAACCAACGAAGATTTTTCTTTCTTCAACATTCTTTCGCAGAATATGAACCAAGAAAAAGTGGGAAATGTTTAAAATCGATGAAACGGTACGCTCCGAAACAAAAAGATTGAATTTTCCAAAAACTGGCTACATTTTGCAATAAAAAAGACTTTCTTATTTAATTGTCAAAAACATTTAAGGTCACGCCAGTTTTGGACATACACGTTCGAAGACCCTGCCATACCTCCGCCATTTTTAAATCCTAAAAAGAAAATACCACGTAACAGCCAAAAGTCGTAATAAAACATACCCTAAGTCTCGTAAATAGTAAAGACATCATTCCTTAAAGAAAAAATACCGAAGAAAAGCAATTTTTTTCCTCGCCTAAAGGTGTCTCCCCCGTTGAAAGTCCCTGTCATCATGCCCCATTGTTTCCCAATGACATGCTCCGCAAGAATTCAACAAACCCGAAATCCTTAAGGACTGCTCATCCCAATAAGACCACTACTGGTTGACTGCAAAAGGCGCCTCATTTAAAAAGTACAAAAAATGAGCGTCCTCAACTTCACAGTTGATTGACTGATCTTTCGTCCGTCGTGTTTCTTATCTCATCATGCAAGAGAGCAATCGATGTTGCGAAAGCCAATAGCATCTTCGTGCCAACCATTGGTGTCCTCCACTCGCGATCCGTCTGGCACTTGAGTCGGCAAGATCTGGTCTTCTTCCTCGCCCAATCGACCAAATCTGCCATTGCAAATAATGGCGCAGTGCGAAAAGTTCATTTCCTCTATCCGGCTAGCGCGCCCGGGCCACGCAGATCGTCAAAGCTAAAGGAGTCGAAATATCGTAATACACGGTTAGCAAACTCGTTGCGTATGCTGTTCCGAGTACCGAGTTCAGTACGTAAGCGTAAAGAGAGGCGCTCTCGTAAAGGCGCACGGAATTAGTCTCGGTTCCATGGGAAAGACAAGACCCCGATATGTATGTAGCGGCGATGGTGTGCTCTCTTCGCGCTACCAGCCACCGCACACCGCCGTATCGCCATCCGAAGAAACGCAGAGGCAAGAAGCAAGCAGCAGCAGCAACAGCAGCAGCAGCAGCAAAAGCGGCGGTAAGAGAGCAAGAGAGCCCGTGCCTTTGCTCGGAGTCTCTCCTCACATGGCTGGGTTCATTGACACCAACTTGAGAGTTTTGGGCATTGGTAGTATCTCTCTCGCGCTTGGCGCCGCTCGGGTCCTTCCTCTCTTCTTCCCCTTTCATCTTCTCACCTCCTTCAGCACCCACCCCCTTATTCTCTCCTTCTCCCTATCAGAGTATTCCTCTGTTCGTTGTTCCGACGACGACGATGACGACCAAGACCCGCCAACGACTACGCCGACTACGCTCCAAAGCTCTCTCATCGGGCCACGAACTCACGTGCGTGTGCTCCTCGCTGCCTGCCTCTTCGCCAGCCCAAACTCACTCCCGTGATATATTAGTCAGCCAGGCAGCTCGCGAAATTTTTCTTTTGACGAGTACCAATACGCATGGATGACAGTTTCCGTGCAGAAATTTGTCGAGGAATCCCCAGATCCTGCCACTTCCTTGTAGGGATTTACTAGGGACGCCCTATGCAGGGTATGCACTCTGGAAACCAAGTTCGCCATGCCATACTAGACACCCCGGCAGCTCGCGAAATTTTTCCTTTATCGAGTAACAATACGCATGGATGACAGTTACCATGCAGAAATTTGTCCAGGAATCCCCAGATCCTGCCACTTCCCTGTAGGGATTTACTGGGGACGTCCTATGCAGGGAGTGCACTCTGGAATCCAAGAACGTCATGCTATACTAGACATCCTGGCAGCTCGCGAAATTTTTCCTTTGACGACTGCCAATACGCATGGATGGCAGTTCCCATGCAGAAATTTGTCCAGGAATCCCCAGATCTTGTCACTTCCCTATAGGGATTTAGCAGGGACCCCCTATGCAGGGAGTGCACTCTGGAATCAGAGTTCGCCATGCGGTACTAGTCATCTGGGCAGCTCGCGAAATGTTTCTTTTGACGAGTGCCAATACGCATGGATGGCACTTCCCATGCAGAAATTTGTCCAGGAATCCCCAGATCTTGTCACTTTCATGTAGGGATTTCATTGGGACCCCCTACGTAGGGAGTGCACTTCGGAATCCAAGTTTCCCGATCCACGTCGTTTGAGAATTTTCGGTTGGAAATTCTCAATAGAATTTGTTGGATGTCGGAAAAATGTCCTTTGGTGATCCTGTGGACAAACTTGATGGGGAGCTCCAAGATGCACCCACATTTCTATAGGAATTTGTTTGGAACACATAGGGAGTCCAAATTGGGATCCAATAGGATTCTACACTGTTTGTCGATAAGCGCCGTTTGAGAATTCTTACGACGTTCGTATCGAAAATATGTGAAAATTTACGAGAAAAAACTCTGCGTGATGAAACATCACATGCATGCTTCGTAAACGTGTAGGTGTGTGGTGATATGTCGAAGTGCAGTCAGATAAATAACTATCGATAATTACAGTGGATTTAAGATAGTGCAGTTTGTATTTTTTTTTAAGTAGCCTAATTTTTCGGCAAATTTAGGCCTCCAAATTCAATTAAACTTTTTTCAGGATCCTTATTAGAGATCTTCAGCATAAGTATGTACAGAACATTTTGGATGATTATGGAAATAAGGGGGGAAAATTAAGACGGATTTTCGTGGCATTCCAACGATGCAAACTTCAACATCGTGTGGATTTTCAGTGATGTCATTCAAGTCGATTTTTAAGATATACTTTTGTAAGCGATATATACTTTTCTAACGTGAGATTTATACTTTTTCAAGACCCACTGATTTTGCATATCTATATATTTTGTTTAGTAAATTCAACGTACAGAATGCGATGTCATCCATCGCGACTCGTGTTGTATTCTGTTCGATAATGTGGGAATCCTTTAGGATTCAAATTGGATTTGTAAAATGGATTCCATTGGGGAATCCCGATTAGAATCCAATGAACGAGCGTGGCGTTTTAGTATAACGATGTTATAGTTTGCATCGTTGGAAAGCAACGCACTTTTCTCTCTATTGTTATCATCCAAATGCTTTTTTCCGCGAACTGGGGTCATTAATCTCCAATAATAATACGTGACATCGTTTAAACGATTCTCACAGCCTAAATCGGCCGGAAAAAATGAACAATCAAAAAGAAACTAATCATCGTTGCATTCCAACGATGCAAACATCAACATCATTTGTCCTGATAGAAACCCAATGCGACGGACCATTGGATCCCTATCAGGAAGTGGCGACAAGTATGATGATCCAATCCCTACGACAATTTCTGCCCAAGTTCTTATGCAATGCGGAAGCATGGAATTCGCATCCTGGTAGGCGAATCCTCTCCGCATCCACAAATCGCATCGGCATCTCCGAAGGTTCGGGCATCTCGGACATATCATCTCCTTTTTCATCTTTCTTGGAATCAATTTTATCCAAGTACAATAAATCACTCTTTGTACCTATATTTATCACTCATTAAGTCACCTACACGTTTCACTCTGCAAAGTACACGCGTTTACAAATGCAGTCGTTCGTATCGATGACAACCAAACTCGCTGATTACACAGGACCATTCGACAAGTCCCTCTTTCGCCCACCTGTTTTTGTTTTCAATCAACTCACGTGTCCCGCCACAATTAAGGATCACACATTCGTTATTCGTACGGTGCTCGTGCAAATCGGTGGGGAAAAAAATCTCCGGTTGCATCATTGGAAAAAAATCCGTCAGGTAGGTAGTCTCTCGTGAGTTCGTACCTGATGTTCCGTTTATGCTGCTGCTGGTATACAACTTGCCGAGAGAGAAAAGCCAGGTGAGAAAACGAGAGGAGAAGAGTGAGAGAGAGGGAGGGAGAGAGATTGCAGCATGACCTAGGACAACATACCACGCGATCTGCATGCCAATCGTCTTTCTCGCTTTTCTTTTCATTCTCTCTCTCTCTCTCTCTCTCTCTCTCTCTCTCTCTCTCCCTCCCTCCCTCCCTCTTTATTCATCTCGAGATTATGCTGTCGCCCTCACACTCCGACTCGACTGCCACATAGAGGCATCAGCAGCGGCAATAGTATCGGGTACATTCACACAAACGTTCGTATGTTTCTCGTCTTTTTATTGCCTTCCAACGAGCTACCCGGTCCTCCCAGCATACTATATATTTTGGTATAATTGCTATTTATTCCCCTCCAACGGAGTGCAGTTCATTCGCCTACCCATTGCCCAACGTTTCATCCAATCGCTACAAGCGGTGCAAATCTTGGCAAGCTTATCTTACGCAGCTGTGGACCTCCAAAAGTTCGAGACCATTTGGCTGATTTCTCATGTTGAAGTTTGCATCACTGCAGTGCAACGAAAATTGGTTTTTCTGTGGACCACCAAATTTTGGGCTGGACTTGGGCTGTGGACCACCAAAAGTTCGAGACCATTTGGCTGATTTCTCATGTTGAAGTTTCCATCATTGCAGTGCAACGAAAATTAGTTTTTCTACATTTTTATTGCTATTGAAGATCATATTTGATTGATCCAATTGGACCTAGGTTGTAGGTCTCCAATGAGGATATCTAAAAAGTTTGCGGTAGCTTGATTTGCCAACAAAATAAAATGGCAATTAGAAAAAAAAATTATTTTCGTTGCGTTCCAATGATGCAAACTTCGATATCATCATTTCCGATGACGCATCGCGGATCTTTTGATTCCATGCTCATTTCTTCACTTTCGACGATCGACTGTATGGCTGTCATTTTGTGGGTGTGTGTGAACACCCACTTTCGCGCTCGTGTGTAGGTGCGTTGGGCATATGGCATTGTGTACAGGCTGAAGAAGGTATCTTTATGAAATCTACCAGAGTACTTGAAGTATTCATGAGTGTAGTATATGTGGCATATATGATGTATGTGGCAGCAGGTTTTTGCCGGGTGTATGGCCGAAAAACTTTTCGCGTCCTGTGTCCCGCATACCAATCGCGAATCACAGATTTCGAATTCATTATTGAAACTTCTCGACGAATCGGACGAGAAGATAAAGTGGGATATAAGTACCTGCAAATCTATTGACTACTGACTTGTAGATCGATCTTTGAGATGTTGCTTCGATAGACGTTCAACTTGAATTACCCCTTCCTTGCAACACTCGTGTCAGCTTCTATGAATAGCTCGGTATGTGTCTTCCAACCGATTGAGAGAGAGGTGAAGAAAACTGAAGCTGACTCGTTCAGCACGGTGAGGGGTTAGGCTAAGGTGATGAACCGAAAATCAGGGCTATTTGGAAGAAAAAAAATTAAAGGACTAAGTGGGATGATTGTTGAATCGTTCAGACATTTATTTTTATGTACACTAACGAAGTTGTGTACCAAGTTTCATAAAAACATATTAATGATTAGTTATAAACAATCTTGTGAAGGACCCTTGAACGTGAGAGGGCCAACGGTGTACTTGATTTTCGCCACCTGGTTGATGCGAAACAAAAAAGACAAGTTTTTTCTTAAAATGTATATTATCGGCCACGACTTGACCGACCTTTTTTGCTATCGTGTTTCAATCATCGAAAAACAAACTTTGAATTTGTTTTCTTATTTGCGAGGAAAAATGACATTATAGTAAATAACTGATTAAAAAATGTTGAGAAGAAAAACGTCGGTCAAGACTAAACTACTATTACACTGAATAAGTATACCAAATTTCAGGTTAATTAGTTCATTAGATATCGAGAAATCGTGTACACCGTTTTGAAAAACCCGGTTTGAGAACGATGCGTTTATAGTTTTACCAGCAGTTCGTAATCATAAGTTTACCATCAATCTGCGATAACTGCACCATATGTTGGACCTTCCTTTTCAATTTGAATTGCCTCAAGCAAATGTCGATTTTTCAATATTTTCACAGTAGCCTAACCCCTTAAGCATCCAGGTGTCGTTCCTTCCAATCCATGCTTCTAAATTGGTATTGATTCTTTCTTTCTTGCCATCCATTATTTCCTTCATGTCATTGGCTTCTCTTTACACTTTGGTCTTTTCCTTATTCGCCATGGAATCTTTTTCATGACATCGAAGCATCGTTCGCACGCAACGATTTTTCAAATTCAATTTTCATTCCTTAATTTTCATGCTCGTTCAAGTGAATCTCCAATGAGAATACGTGAAAACGTTTTAGTAATTACAGCAGCCAAAAAAAATTCCATCACGTAAAAAATAATGATTTTCGTTGCATCCCAACGATGCTAACTTCAACGTCATTTTTTTCGCTAATTGTCTTT
Organism: Ophion obscuratus; assembly: GCA_964007375.1. NCBI lineage: Eukaryota > Metazoa > Arthropoda > Insecta > Hymenoptera > Ichneumonidae > Ophion > Ophion obscuratus. The sequence goes on along the minus strand of OZ023322.1, from coordinate 32,818,874 downwards.
CAGGAATCCCTCGCATTACTGATGGCTTTTCGATTGCCCATCTATAGATTTTTTTCCCTTTTTCCTTGGGGTGTCACTTCGATTGATTTGTCAATTCTGAGCCCTTCCGGCGTTCCAATACGGACCACGAAGGCAAACAAAAGGGACACCACAAAGTATCATCGGACGATGATGCTTGACTTGTGTGTGCGTGTGCTAGGCATTCTGACGCATGTCATAATCTGTGTCTAGGAAGGTTTTTAAATCGGATATCCCAAAACGTCGTTCCACGGCATGTCTTCGGTGCACCTGGCTAAATTAAGCGGTATAGGGAGCGAGAAAGAGGCACCGGCGAGAAAGGAAAAGAGCGAGTGCGGTGCGCATACCCAAAGGTCTTCTTAGCGCCACCGAGACGATGGCTTTTCACTCGTCGTTCTCGCTTTTCGAAGGGACTCACGTGCCACGGTGTATTGTATATATGTATAGATCGAACCCAAGCATAAGCGGTGAAAGTGTTTGAAATTCTACGCTTTGGGACCGGCGATTTGTGTGGATAGCCGTCCAGATGAAAGTAAAACTAGCGTGCATTGTGGAGTATACTCTTGATACGAAAATGATTAACGAGGTATCCCTCCTCTCTGGAAGCTCAATTCGAAGGGTCAGAATGATGCATTTTTTTCTAGTTACACATTGGTTGGAATAAATTAATTTTTTCCAGCATGTGGTACACATGTTTGTAGTTACAATGTAATTTTTTCGGAAGAAAATCTTTCAAAGTGTTCGTGATGCTGCAGTTGGCGTTGCAGTCCTCCAGTGGCGAGCCCCAAAACGGCGGGATCTCTACCAGGCTCAAATGTAATACGAAACGAAAACAACCATTTTTTTCTTCAAATATATCCAACTGGCTATTGGTTGACGATCCATTTTTCGAAATTTCGAAAAATACGAAAAATGACAGCACTCAAAGAAAACCTCATTTTCTTTCATCAATTTTTAGAATTTCAGGGTACCGTTGGTATTGAAATATTCTTGAAAGTTCACACTAAAACAATATGATAAACGATTTTTGGAAGTTTCCAGAGAGGGATACCCCCTTAATTGAGGATGGTGTTGAAGTTTTCATCGTTGGAATGCAACAGAAATTTTCTTTACTATTTCATTTCGTAATTTCTTTATTTTTATTACTTTCTAAACTCTTTTTTGCAGGTTTAGGTTATAGAACCCTAGTAAGGGTCTTAAAAAAATTTTACAATGATTTTTGTAGGCTAAATTTCCCGAAAAATGGGCAATACGGAAAAAAATATTTTCGTTGCATTCCAACGGAATTAAATACCATAATTACATGATTAAGGCGGTTTAGTAAAATGAGCCATAAGATAATGCATGGATTGGAATGCTGTACCTACACTCCTCATGACGTTGAAGTTTGCATCGTTGGAATGCAACGAAAATGTTTTTTTTTAATTTCCAAACTTCTATTGGCATATTTGAGCTACGAAAATCACGCGAACATTTTTTTAGGATTCTTATTTAGCGATTTACAAAAAATTTGCAGAGTGTGATTTTGGATATTAATAAAAATGAGAAATTGAAAAGAATTTCCGATTCTAATTTTCGAAAGAAAAAAAAATCAAAATGAAGCTCAAGTCTGCTCCGTCAAGTGCCTCGGGAGAGATATTTCTGCTGTGATTTTTCTGAGAGTTACACGAAAGTTTCCGGCAGTATGAAAATTGCCAAAGAAATACAACCATGTTCAATATCACCTAGAGAATACGAAAAAGTCGTAGACCGCACCTAGAATTTGAAGAGACGAAAGCGAGGGCAATATACTTATTTCTCCGAGTCCCCATTAAGGGGGTACCACAAAGTTGGACAAACATTAAAAAATGCAGATACAAATTTGTCGAGCGTCGTAACAAGACGATAAAAAGTAGTACATTCGTTGCGGTAATCAGAAAAAAAATCTCAATTTTTGTATTGCAAAGTACGAAGTTCAAAACCGATATTTCTGGGACTTCAGGAGGTCTCAGGAGGAGGAAACCAAACATATGGTTTCAGATGAAATTCAATTCGGGTGGGATGTACGTATAGACCGAATTTTTTTTAAATCCTCATCTCCATTATTATTATTATTATTATTATTATTATTATTAAATATAAAGAAGAAAAATATGGATGAAAAAAAATGAATGAGTTGTAGCTTATTCAGTTTTAGAAATTTTCACTGAAATTTTCTCAAACCATAGCTAAAAGGTGATACCATCGAAAAAAAAATATGTTTGGAAAACTAAATTTTTTGACCTCCCTAGATAGAGTAGTCTAGCATAGCACAAATTTGGCCTCTATTTTTTCCTTTTTCTCACCATACAATTATCTACTTTCGAGAAAAAAAAAATTGTCGCCAAATCAGCGAGCGGCCAAAAAATATTTAGAGGTCACTCAAACCTCAAAATATATTTTGGCCATTCGAAAATTTGGTGACAATTTTTTTATTTAAAGTAGATAATTGTCTGGTGAGAAAAGGGAAAAAAATAGAGCTCAAATTTGTGCCACCTTAATGTAGCCCGTTAATTTCTTTCGGCACATTTTTCCAAACAAAAACTCGTAAACAATTTTTTTAAATATTCATTCAGCGATGTGCAATATAAAGCTTTAAAAAAAGTTTTTTAATAATAATAAAAAATAAGGAAAATAAAATGTAAAAAAAGAGCTATCATTGCCTTCCAACGATGCAAACTTCAACATCATCGATCACGCGAGTTCTCGTCCTCCTAGTGCTTTTTCTCAAAGCCGAACACCTCTCTTTCTCTCTCTCTCTCTCTCTCTCTCTCTCTCTCTCTCTCTTTTGGGCTGCTATTTTGGCGCGCCTCTGTTGAAAAATGTGTTACGCCACTTCAGCATACGTGCGCACCCACGCATAGGCAGCACGCATTCACACAGAGGCTCACAGCGGGCTTAGACCCCTCTGGAATCACTCGCGTTAAGACTGAAGCTCACTCAGGAGGTTCGAGGTTCGTTCACCTCGTTCGTCTAGCAGAGCTCGCCGACTCTCTCGCGGTGTCCTGTATATACCCGAGAGCCACCGTACAGTGTCTCACTTTGTCTTCTTCCTCTTCGTCTTTTTCTTCTCAGTCTTCTTCTCCGTCTGCGCGTTCACGATCCCGCGGATTCGAGTATAGAACTCAGAGCTCCGGAACGACGGAAAGAGGAGAGAAAAAGCATGGGTGTGAGAGAGAGAGAGAGAGAGAGAGAGAGAGAGAGAGAGAGAGAGAGAGAGAGAGAGAGAGAGAGAGAGAGATACGAAATGAGAGCTCGCGGCTCTCCATGAGAGTTCAACTTTAATTCATCTGCCGTCCCGCCGACGTCCTATCCAGGATCATGATCTAAGGCACTCCCGCCACCGCATCGACCACCATTTGATTTCCCATTTTTTTCAAATTCATGCTTTTCCGGTTTGTGAGATCGCTACTTGCCCACCCACGCATGCGTATATTCAAATTCCCTCCCACGAATTGTAAAATCGTGAAGTCGAAAAATGATGAAGTACATCGTCATCTGTCCGCTGGCGTAAGTTGGAAAGATCGACGGGAAAAGGAGACGAAACTAGGCGATGCAGGATTAAAATCGGTGGAAGGTTGAAAGGGCGTTATCCAAAATTATTCTTGACACATTTATAGTGTAGGTCTTTATTAAAGGGAATAAAATCGATGGAAGGATTTTAAAAAAATCGGTGGCAGTATTAAAATCGGTGGAAGGGTGAAAGGGTGTTGTTCAAAATCATTTTTGATACATTTAGGTTCTAGGTCTCTAATGAGGATTTTAGCATCTTTGGAATGCAACGAAAATTCTTTCTTTTTTTTTCTTTTTCTCCATTTCTATTGCTGTCCAAAATCATTCTTGACATATTTAGGTTGTAGGTGTCTAATGAGGATCTTAGCATCTTTGGAACGCAACGAATGTTTTTTCTTTTTTTTTTTCATTTCTATTGCTATCCAAAATCATTCTTGACAGATTTGGGTTCTGGAGCTTAACATCGTTGGAATCGATGCAGGATTAAAATTAGTGAACGTGTAGGCACTCGGATAGGGCGACGTTTACTCGACTACCGTTTGATAAATGAAAGTACTATATCATGTTTATTCAGCGTGACAAATATCGTTTCCATATTTCGACACTCGCTTCTTTATTATTGACTCTCGTGTGGATCGACTTCTGAAAAGTAATCCATCTTATTGATGCATTGGCAGTACTTAATTTGTTGAAGGCAGTATTGTCCGGAGCGCGGTTTTGGAGGCGATTTTGAGGATGGAATAATTAAAAAAATAAATACACATGTTTAGTGATTTTCCAAGAATATGTACGAATTAAAAAAAATGTATTATCGTGTACTTTGTGCACTTGTTTACAATGGACAAAAGTGGACGCCGTATAGATGTGAAAAAAAACCAATCATATTCTTAAGAGGCGAGAATCCATTTGGAATTTATCCAGGCGAGGAAAACGTTGCTGATTTTCATGATTTTTTTTTAAAGGAAATATTTCTTTACCACCTTGAGACTTAGGGTATGTTTTATTACTACTTTTTCCTGTTACATGGTATTTTTTTTATTTTTATTAATCTTCAAAAATGGTGGAAGTATGTCACGGTCTTCTAAACGGGTTACGGATGATGTTGTCAGACGGCGTGACAGGTAGCGTCGGCAGGATTAATCCGAAAAAAAACCAACAAAGATTTTTCTTTCATTAACACTCATACGCAGAATATGAACCAAGAAAAAGTGAGAAATATCGATAATCGGTGAAGCGGTACGTTTCGAAACACAAAAGAGGGAATTTTCCGAAAAAATGGCTACATTTGGCAAAAAAATACGTATTTTTGAAAAATAATGTGAATATCTAGGTTTGCGTTTCAGACAATAAGGTTAGAAAGATTTATGTCAAATTTCATCAGGATTGGTCGATTAGTTTAGGAGGTATATGTCACGCCAGTATTGAAAATGCAGTTTAGAATTTTTTATTTTAAAAATATGCCATTTGACAGCCAGAAGGACTAACAAAACATACCCTACGTCTAAAAAATAGCGTAAAAATCGTTCTTTCTAGAAAAAAATCATGAAAATCAGCAACCCTTTTCCTTGCCTATGGGTATCTCCCCGCTCAAATAAAGTGAGGAGCAGAACGAAACCGAACTTGTCCACCCTACGTCAATTTTTTCGTCGTACCCATAAACTGCCTTTTCATTTGGCAATGCAGTTTTTAACCAATTTTGTGATATTCGCAGCCGGATTTGATTCAAAATATACCCACAGCTAATAAACGTGAGTGCTTGAAGAACACGAAAAAAAATTGACCTAGCGTAGACTAGTCTGGTTTTGTTCAGCTGTTCCTCAATTGAGCTCATTGAATAAAATCGCACCGCAGTCAAAGTTTTCGAATGTACCGCACGCGTATAAAGAGACCCGGCGGCGTGTCCAGACTCCAAGTGATAAAAAAAAATCGGCACCATCGACGAAGCCACGGCGCATATTCTTTGTGCAGTAAGATGGCCTTTATAATAATAGGACAGGCAGAGTTGGGTCTCCTAGCAGCCTAGGTAGACGCGAGAGGTGCTGGTATCTTTCTAGCTCGCGCATTAAAGCCAACTCGGAATATCTCTCGTACATCGACGAGGATATATACGCAGGTTGTTCGATGTGCAACATATTGAAGGTCCCGTGCGCCCAGCCGGTGCAGAGCATAATGCCAACCAGTGGCATTTACCAGCAGGCCTTAGTATACGACGAGGACTCTCGCCGTTGTGAGACGGTCACTACTGCGAGCTTCTCTCGCCGCATACTAGACGACGAGGAAAAAAAAGCACCTTTGCTTATGGATTCCTCGCGCAGGAGACCTCGGAAAACAGATGCACCATAGCCAAGATGCGGATTAAAATGTTTCAACGACGACCTTCTCATTCGACGGGGCAGGCGTGCGCAGTGTCTCACTTTCTCGAACCCAGCACTTTTTCAGCGTAGAATATGTATTTTCGACTGAAGGTAGATGGTTGCGTACTGAATGTAACTCCAATAAAATGTTACCCCTCAACTCGCCCCAACCCTGAGGAATAGGGGTTGAAAACTTAAAAATCGCCGTATCTCGATAATTAATGGCCCGATGAAAAAATGATTCGAGCAAAAGTTGTTTGGAATAATAAAATACATATAAAGTTATCTGACGTCCAATTCCCTATCTTTGAAAATAGCGGCACAAAAACACGATAGCACAACTGATTCAAAGATAGGGGGTTGGACGTCAGGTCACTTTATACGAATTTTATTATTCCAGACAACTTTCGTTTGAAACCTTTTTTGATCGGGTCATTTATTATCGAGATACGGCGATTTTTAAGTTTTCAACCCCTATTTCTTAGGGTTGGGGCCAGTTGAGGGGCAACATTTTATTCGGGTCACTTTCTTTATGCAACGATGTACCTTCAGTCAAAAATTCATATTCTACGCTAAAAAGTGGTGGGTTTTCGTCCCTTTTACCGGACTATATTTGGCGTTATAGCTGACGGTACTCTTTTTAGACTAATTGTCTTCTTCATTTAACGAATACTGCATTTGTGGGTTGCTGAAGTTTGCATAGCATAAAGTCCTGAAAAACCCAACCTCCGATCGAGCTGAAATTTTGCACAAACCTTCCTTTTAATATATTAAGACAACCCCTTAAAGAATTTTTGGCGACTCGCAATATTTTTCGAGATATTGAATTTTTAAGTTTTTTTTTTTTGGGTAAATGTAAGGTTCCGAACCCCCACGGCGATCGAGCTGGAATTTTGCACAAGCCTTCCTTTTAATATTTCAAGACAACCCCTAAAGGGTCCTTCTAAGAGTATTTTAATTTTGGCGTTGCTGGAGGACGCAGAATTTTTATGGATTGGCACCTAGAAAAAACATCGTAATTTACAGTAGTTTTACTTGAGAACTACCCATGATTACCAAAGAAAATGGTTTTGTAACAAAACGGCATCATTTTGAATTCTTGTTGCTAAAAAATCGACCTTACATTTTTTTTATAAAAAAATATTGGAATGCCATGAAAATTATTTTTTTTCTTCGTTTTTCTCCTTTTTCATTGTTGTCCAAAATTATTCTTGACAGATTTAGGTTGTAGGTCTCTAAGTAAGATTCTTATCATCGTTGGAACGCAAGGAAAATTCATTTTTTTCGTTTCCCTCCATTTTTATTTTTATCCAAAATTATTCTTGACATATTTAAATTGCAGGTCTCTAATGAGGATCTGTAAAAAGATTGCAGTAGCTTTCATCTGCCGAAAAAAAATTGACAAGCAAAAAAGATCATTTTCGTGAAATTTCAACAACGCAAAGTTCAATATCGTGCTTTGTCCGCACAGTCTCAGCACTGGATACATAATATACGAGTAAAATGACCAAAATACTTTTTGGCAGTTTTTTTGTAGAACAAAATTTCCGCTCGATGGCATACAACTTACTCTCAGACTTTGTAGAAAATCAAATCGAATCGATAATCGATAAAATCGAATCGAATCAATCAATCAATCAAATCGAATCGAATCGATAAAAAATAATTTCTTTCCAACAAAAATCCAGGTTCTTTCGATAAATCATACTGGGCTCCAAAAATCTCTTTCCCTTCGTAGAAACATACTCAATATACAAAACATCATGGTATCGAAGTTTGCATCGTGTGGTGGAACGAAAATATACTTTTTTTTTCGTAACGCCCAATTTATTTTTGGCTCATTTAGGCTACAAAAATCACTGAAACATTTTTTCAAGATCCTCGTAGATCCTCCGTAAACTGAACTTGAAAAAAATCGTTTAAATAGTAACAAAAATAAAGAAATAAAAAAGAATGTCCATTGCATTGCAAGGATGCAAACTTCACCACCGTGAAATGTTGCGAATTGTCTGAAAATGAAGGAAAATTCCGCAGCCAGAGTACGCGCGAACTCAATCATTAGTGCATTCTTAACCTTATGAGAAATTTCAATACATTAATTTTGCCCATTTTCAATAAGGTGCCATTTTTTCACGAAGGTACACGTTTTTGCACTTTTTGTTCTTTAAGGAGGTTGGCGCATTAGCCACAATGGTTAAATTTAATAAAAAATACATGTTATTGTTTACACTATAGTGAGTCTTTACGAATTTTTTCAACTTTTTTCACCACCAAACACCAGAGATAAAAAATAGTTTAACGTATGTAATTTAACGTGCGGTTAGATGGGCAAGACTTTCGCACTAAAGGTAATGTAATTTTTATTGTTATTTAGCACCAAGATAAACCATTTCTAACAACGGATTGACGCAAACTGAACCTTTGTGAACATTTAGAAAAAAAATCCTCATCTTGCCCATCGTAAACCATGGGCCACTAATCTCGTGACGTAAATATGAATAGCCTCAATTATGAATTACTCAACATTTCATTGTAAATTGTATAAAACATTCGTTGTCGTAGTTTTTTCATAATAATCATCGATAATGTTATGCTTTTTCAAGTTGGTAGTAACACAAAAGTTTTTATACTTTACGTAATAAAAATATTGAAATGCATAATTTTGCCCTTTAATTATATATTTAAAAAAATTAGGATATACAGAATATCTCTGTACCTCGTATGCATTTTTCAAGGTTCATTGAAAAAAAAACGAATAAACCGTCATTTGACTCAACTGAATCGCTCAAACCTCCTTAAATGTGCAACAGATTCCCGCACTGTTTAGGGCTTTAAAAATTATTTTTAAAAAGTCAGAAAAATCAAGCAATGACTCGGCACATTATAGTTATCTATCCGTGAAACCTTTCATCCTACAGTTTTATCGTTGATCCTCCGTATATCTCAGTTCTGTAAGGCACGTGTGTGTACGCGCAAATGCACTCACACAAATGCAATTTATATAGCGGTGACCTCCGCTGCCTCCTGAAACAGCTATGGAACAACTTTTGCATGATCTGCAGAAACACTTTCATTGTTTGCCTCTCGAATTAAAAAGAAAAAAAAGAAGAAAAAAACCCTCAATAAAAAAAGCACCGCATCGAAGCGACACGACCGAGGGTTTCGACCGTAGAGAAAAGCCACGCAACAAGAGTCACTCGAGGTCTCGCAATCATCGTGATTGGTCGATTCAGTGAAATCTTTGTTGCAGAGGCGAAATCGTGGATCGGCTAATGTCTTAACGCCGCGAGCGCGAATAAGCCTCAAAGCGTGGAAGAAAATCTATGTCATCCTTCAAGGACAACGGGAATCCACATGCAGTCGTAAATAAATAAATAGCAATTTGATCATTTATTATCACTGATATTAGAAAGAAATAACGTCATTTACATTCAGTTGAACTTTCCTTGTTACTGCAAATTTTGACAAAAAATTGCCAATTTTCGAAAATTTCGCTTCGATATTTTTTTACTTGGAGGGCATGATGGTTCAGGGTCAATCGGAGATTGCCATCTGTCAAAAAAGTCTTCTGAATTAAGAGGGGAGAAAAATGCGATGAAAAAATTGCTGATTTTCATGATTTATTTTTAGAGCAAAGATTTTTTGACCATTTTGGAAACTTAGGCCATGTTTTATTACTACTTTTGGTAATTCTTGGGATAAGTGACTTTTCCGAAAAATTAGCCTGAAATTATTATTTGTTTGCTTTTTTCTCGTCTATTTACTATTTTTTATCTTATAAATGAATTCAGTCGGGGTAAGCTGAAATTCACCCCCCCCCCCCCCCATTAAAGCTTTGGGGTGTTAAAGTCCGCGGAAACACGATAAAGTAGGGCATTTTTTACATTTCAACGCCTGTATTGGGTTTCTTGAGGTTTGCTTGGGTTTTTTAAAAAGAGTCATTATTTTTAACGATTTCGTGCTCGTAAAAAATTTGTTAATGAAAAATTTGAGTTTCCCCCGAATATCATCATTTGTAACCCAATAAATGAGACATTCGAATTTATTGGGTTTTCTCATTTTTCGGAAAGGTCACTTATCTAAAGAATGACTTTACGCTTGGCTGTTACATGGTATTTTTTCTGTCAATTTTTTAAAATGGTCGAGGTATGGCACAGTCGTCTAACCGGGTTGCGGCCGATGTTGTCAGACGGCGTGGAACGTAGGGTCAGCGGGAATAATCTGAAAAATAGCCGACGAAAAGTTTTCTTTCATTGACACTCATACGCAGGATATGAACCAAGAAAAAATGAAAAATGTCGAAAATCGATGAAATCCTGCGCTTTGAAACAAAAAGATTGAATTTTCTAAAAGAAATGGCTACATTTCGCAATAAAAAATACTCTGTTTTTCATTTTTCAAGAACATTTAGGTTCATATTCTAGACAATAGGGTTGGAAAAATTCATACCGAATTTCATCAGAATTGGTCGATTAGTTTTTTAGCTATACGTTACGCCAGTTTTGAAAATGCAGTTTAGAAGACCGTGTCATGCCTCCGTCATTTTTAAAGATTAATCAAATTAAAAAATACCACGTAACAGCCAAAAGTAGTAACAAAACATACCCTAAGTCTCCAAAATGGTGAATACATTTTTCCTTTCAATACAAAATTATGAAAATCAGCAAATTTTTTCCTCCCCCCATAACACGAACGAGCTACCCTGCGCGAGTTATGCACAGAAAAAAAAGGTATACCGTTATGAGATTTGAAAAGGGAGGACGATCTTTAGCTCTGTGCAATGACACTGTCGTTCGCGCCGTCGTGCGGTCGTTGGTGAGCGGATCGCCTTGACGAGAAAATCACGTGGTCCCACATGTACTCGCGGGAAATGACTCGTTATATAAACTAATGATTAGTCCCGAGTACTGTTTATAATACCGCACTATAACGCTTGTATATAACGCGCGCTATATACGGTGCCAAATAGGTGTCTGCAATTGCCTCCTTTCGGCTTTGTTGCACGCCTGAATCAACAAGGTCTTTTCTAACACACGAAACGAAGGAATCGAAATGACTATCGTTTTACAGGATAACAAACCCATTGTCTATGGTACCATAATGGAGTGCAGTGGAGAAATGTCAATATTTAAACTACGAAAAATAAAAATATTTTTTTTAAATGGATAACATTCTATTTTGTCCCTTTAAAATTTTATTTTATCCGATAAAATAAAATTTTATTTTATTTTATCGGATTTATTTTATTTTTTTGTATTTATTTTTTAATTTTTTCTTTTATTTTAATTTAAAAAAAATTGTATTGTTAATTTTTTTTCTTTTAAAATTTTATTCTTTCAGTTTACGATTTTTTAAACGTCTATTTGGTTCATGGAAAAGTCAGACGTTTTTGGGATTTTTTTTTTTTGAGAATACTAAAAATGTGATTAAAATGAGGTTTGTAAGGTTTATTCTACGTGTGGTGGCGTATACGAAAACATGGTATGCAAAAAATACGAAATAGCGGCTCAGTCGTAGCTACACTAATAAGAAACATTAGCTTCGATTTTGATGAAACTCATATATGTGAGAAAGCGTTGAAAATTAATACACAAAAATTTTTCGTTTAGCGGAAAAACGGGTTTAAGGGGGAAAACCACTCCGCAAAGATAGGCGTGTCACACCTTAATTTTTTTCAATTCTTCTGGAATCGATTTTTCATCGCTTTACAATAGAAGAATTTTGGTTATGACAAGCTTCTACTTAACTTGACTTTCTGGGAGACGCAAAAGGGAAAATCGATATTCCACCCACTTCCCGACTACTTAGAGCTCTGAAATTTTGCAAACATGCATCTAAAAGGTGACCATGCATGATTCAACTTAAAAAAAAATATCCATGAATGTTCAACTTTTCATGTAAAATTCGCGATATCTAATCATCCATATAAAATCTCAGTAACACATGCAAACAAATTCGTAGCCAACGGTGTTTGTAAGTGAAAAGTTTATATGCAGCAACTAGTCGCAAATTCAAGCCCAATTGCAGTCTATGTTATTTTTCGCAAGCATTTTATGTTCCTAACGTACACTTCGGGTAATTTCCTTCGCGTTTGCTTTCATCCTTATCTGCTCGAGTTAATTGACACATCGCGTAACATATGCAAAAGAAACCAAAGAGCCAAGAATGAAGCCTCAATGGTGAAAAAAAAACAATTTGCCACTGACCAGAGCGGAGCGCGAGAAAAAGCCGTTTCAATGGATTTCCTCGTGACGTAACGCATCGCCTCGTGTTGTGACAGTTACAATCGATACGTCGTATGATACGGTAAAATTGACGAAGCTCATCCCCATAAATAACGCATGCAACGTCGATATTTTAAGTAAACGATTTGCAGCTACCAGTGCTGACGTATTGCCTATTTTCTTGATGAATGAAATTCAACAGCGGTTTACCGTTGTGAAGACTCTTGGGATGAACCGTGGTCAGGGCACTATCAATGCCAGTTCGTACGTATACTGATGGGTACAGTAGAGAAATTACGCGGGTCTCCAACGTATTCCATCGCGTTGCTTATTTACCTGTCTACATACATATATATATATATATATATATATATATTGGTATATGTACCATTTGGTTGTTCAAAAATGGAAAAAAAATTAATTTTTCGGATTTGTGGAATACCTCATACACACACACACACACACACACACACACACACACACACACACACACACACACACACACACACACACGCGCGCGCGCGCGCGCGCGCACACACACGCACACACACACACACACACACACATGTATGTATGTATGTAAGAGGTATTTCACAAATCCGAAAAATTAATGATTTTTTTTCCATTTTTGAACAACCAAATGGTTATTCAAAAATGGTCAAAAAATTCATTGTGGGTATGAAAATATTTAAGTATCCGCCAGAAGTAAGCGATTCGTGAATTTTTCGGATTTTCTTTCACGTTAATCGCTCAGAATGCACAGAAAAAATCATAATTCCACTGCGGGTGGTAGCTTGAACATTTTTACATATAGTCACGCATGTTTGGAATTTTTTCCGATTTTTTTATCGAGGCGTTTTTTTTCGGAGAAAAAAAATGTTTTTGACGGTTGTTTCGGAAAATGTTAAAAAATTTCAGGGTGTGTTTTGGGGTCGATGGAATCAGATTCAAAAAATTAATGGAACTAGCGGGAGTCACGTGGAATTCCTCATATATATATATATATATGAGGTATTCCACGTGACCCCCGCTAATTTTTTTCGCTGACCCCCGCCAAGTCGATTAATTTTTTGAATCTGATTCCGTCGCCTCTAAAAGACACCCTGATTTTTTTGTCACATTTTTCGAAACATATATATATGTGTGTATATGTGTGTATATATATATATGTCTATATATATATATATATATATATATATATATATATATATATATATATATATATACACACATGTATATATGTATACACATATATACATGTGTATATATGTGTATACATATACATATGTATACATACATATATATATATATATATATATATATATATATATATATATATATACGGTCGCTCATAGAAAAAGAGACATGGTGAAAGCCCGAACGGAGCGACACCGGTGAAAGAGTAGACCATGTACGTGGGTTACAGTGCACGTATGTGTACATCGGGTAGGTCGGCGTGAAAGTAGGTCAGAGCCGAGAGCAACCTACAAGAGTGAGAGAGGGGAGAGAGAGAGAGAGAGAGAGAGAGAGAGAGAGAGAGAGAAGCGGGTTGAGGTAGTACTGCACATACACACGTTGTATGTGTTTGTAAATGTGTGGTGGGGATACCAAGTTCAGGGGCAATATACCTCCATACATGCACACTCCAGACTGCCCCAGCACACATTTTCGTTCTACGTCACGATATTTGCCCTCTCGTGAAAGGATTTAACGAATAAGTTGGGTTTTCGCCTGAGTAAGGTTTACGATCGATCCAAGTGGGGTCAAGCAGCGAGGCAACGATTGACGAATGGAGCACGGTATGGCGCTTCGACTGTACACCTGGACTTTATTCACGGCCAGTGCCACGAGAATACGGCTAGACTGACCGAGGAGGTAGACGAGAGGGGCGACGAGCCTACGTAGACCTCGAACACACCTTCGTACTCGCCTCTTTCCTATTGCACGGCTCATTCACACCCGGACGTTGCACATTCGCTCGTAGTCACCTATGCAATCCAGTTCAGAGCCAAGATAAATCCTGGAAGTTTTGGGTGATTTTTTTTTTTTTTTTTGGCTAGTCCCGATGTCCATATACGTGGCGAGAAATATCGACGGTCTTTCTTGAAATTTCACGTTTCGTATTCCAGCTTCGGCTCGTTTTAGACCAGTTTGCGTGGGGGAGAGAGAGAGAGAGAGAGGGATTGGAGATGAGAGAATTGAAGGAATTTCATAGTAACTTGGCAAGTGAGAGGGGGAGGGACAGGATCTTGGATGTTGGCCTGCACGGTTATTTTTAACTCGACGCGTAACACTATTACATCTCCGAGTCGTATTCCCAGGTGAATGTTCGTCTCTGTGCAAAAGAGCCTCGAGCATGATTCTCTTTGGGCCTCGTGCTGATAAGTATGAGAGGTCGAGAGGGAAAGAGAGAGAGAGGGGGGGGAAGGTGTAGGAAAAAAACAAGCACTCAGCGTTTTCGTATGCCTGGTGATTTTGGATTGAACTTGGCCTAGAATACCCATGATGAAAGTGGAAGTGTGCCTAGCTCTTGCTACTTCCTTCTTCTGTCGATTTTAATGTCAGCTCACTTTTAATGATTAGGGAGGTTTCTACTTTGTTGGGCCGAAAAATGTTCGATTTTTCACCATTTTTTTCCGCGTCGGTAGTAAATATAGAATGTTGAATTTTGGTACGTTCACTAAGCGGCCTTTATTGTACGTGATCATATTTTTTAAAGCGCAAGCCTGGAATAGAAGGTCCAAAAAGGGGTTTTTTCGGGAATTTTTAGTTTTTTTTTAGAAGGCGAAAAAACAAGTGAGCCCAGTAAACATTGAGGTATCTTTTCACGTATATTTAAAATGTATAAAAAAATGTCAACATGAAACAATAAATGACTGCAGATTTATCAGCCTATAACATGTGCATCTTGCCACTGCAGTCCCCAATCAAAGGAAGATGCAGCTCGTAATTCTTGACTGAACCAAATAAACTGATAAAATTTTCAATTGTCATATATTTTTCTTTTGGGTAAATTACGTAACAGCTGAAAAAATCGTGAAATCATAACTTTTCTCAGGCTTAAAAAAAACGGTGTTTAAAAAAAACACTTTAACGTGTTATGAAAAACATTTAAAAATACCTTTTCAACGAATCTTTTAATTCGCTTCGACGAGATTTTCATACTGATGAAAATAAACTTTGGTTTGATTCAATAGGTCGTTGAGTTTTTTTTTTCTATCACGTCTTTGTGATAGAAATCACTATATTAAATTTAAAAAAAATCGGTCCTTCAACGTGGTTTCGAGAAAAATGCGTTCAAAGTCAAACTGACATTTGTGTGCGAATAAAATGAAAAGTTTCAACTTACACCTAATCCGCTGTCTATTTTTTAGCCTAACAAAGTAAAAATCTCCCTTAACCCTTCATGACTCGACAACGTAAAATTTCAAAAATAGTCGACTTTATAGAAGGTTTTGATAAATAAAATATGTATTATTGAATTTTTGAAAATTTTTAATCAGGGCGTTTGTTATAAAGCAATAAAAATCAATATTTCTGAATTCCTTCATTTTTTTTCTAGCTGATATTGCCAACAATAATCCCTCAACCATTTTAAAAAATATTTATTTAGCAATCTCCAATATACATGTACGAAGAAAAAAAATCTATAATAATAAAAAAAAAGGAAAATAAAATGTAAAAAAGAGCTATCGTTGCATTCCAACGATGCAAACGTGGACACAATGTGCGACAGACATGTTACATTGTGTCGTAACATTCCTTTCTGACGCATGGAATGCTTTGGAGCACTTGTTTCGCTCGTTGCAGCGCAAAGGCACGCCGCATTTTTCACCGTTTGTCATTTTGATGTTTTTTTTGCTGAATTATTTAAAATTTAATTTTTAACTGACAGTGATTTTAAAAAGGAGTAAACGTCAACTTGTGAGGACTTGGATGATTTGTTACAAAACTGTCACACGGGTTTGTCACACATAAAGGGTTGAACAAGAGCAGTTCAAATATTTTTCAACAGACGAAACTCTTTTTTTATTCTACTCATTTATAATTGTGCACTCATTCGATACATTTTTCGTACAAACGTTTATTTGGAGGAACATTTTATCTAGACTCGTAATAAAAATAGCTAATTGTTTCTGTCTTCTTTTACGTATCTCTCGATACATAATAATAATAATAATAATAATAATAATAGCAAATGCGTCTGCGTATTTGTATCCATATCTGTAGATAGTCCTGACAGATTCTCCCTCGATCGCCGATGTGCGAGCAACGTAGTCCGACCTCTCTTAAAACCGGGAAAGAGAGACAAAAATTATCATTTGACCTCGCGGGCATCGCGGCATTTCCGAAGGACATCAAGCCTATCGATAATCGCAGGAGGTTATTTATTATAATATCGCCTCGATCTTCGATAATTCAACGAGGAACTAGGAGTCTATGGTATGAACGAGACACACATAGGATATTATATATATATACACACACACACACACACACACACACACACACACACACACACACACACACACACACACACACACACACACACACACACACACACACACACACATATATATATATATATATACACACACATATATACATATATATATATATGTATATATATACACACATATATCGAGCTACTCTCAGTTTCTAAAGATTTCGAGCACTCGTTCACAATCGTTATGCGCAATGATGTACGATACTTGAATTAAATCGCATCGCGAGAATCACCAGGACCCATTGAATTTAATCACTCAATGACTTCCTCGTATACGTCGGACTTTTGTCGGATACAAGGGACAGCTCAGTTCGATGGCCTGATAATAAATGACACAAGTATTAAAGGGCTCACAGCTTGTTGAAATAAAAAAAAAAATAGATCATTTTTTTGTTTTGACGAATTATCATAATACAATATTTCGAAAATATCAAGTCGCTCCTTTCAAATTCGAGGGAGTTATGGGTGTTCATAGGTAGGTTTGGCGAACCGGGCAACTTTAAACGTGCGTTGTCAAAATGTGTTGATAAAATCAGTGACCAACGTAACTCAAAAATCAATGCGCCAATGAAATTCAAATTTTACGACCTTCTTTTATATATCAAAAATCAGTGTTTGAACAAAGGATTTCCTTTTTTGACACGCAGTTCTTTTTTTATCAACGAAAATAGAGCGTTTTTCTAACAATAAAAAAATAAATAATTCTAACAATAAAGAAAAAAAAGAGTGTTTTTCTCACCGAAAATTGATACTTTTGGATACGAAATTGAAACCACGATTGTTTGCACTACGCAAAAAAAATATTTTTATTTCTTTGTGCCTGAAAATTGCTTTTTAACTTGAAGAGACAGTTTCCAAAAAGTCTAGTGGCATTTAGATCCGCATTTCATTCAAAATATTTCGGTTCCGAATAAAAACGTGCTCGAAAAAAAAAAAAAAAAATAAATTTAAAAAAATGTTTGGCGTAGTGTGGACAAGTCCGGTTTTGTTCGGCTGCTCCTCACTTTATCTCCGCGCCAGTATAACGTATTTACCCTTCGTTAAGGGGTCTTCCCACTTTAGACCCTGAAAAAGGCTATTTTCATGATTTTTTTTATAGGTTTTTTATTATAGATATTGATATAAAAGTTGTTACACTTAATAAATACATTTAAAAAAATGTATTATGTATTTATGTAACCCAAACAAACTTTAAACGCGTTTTTCTCGAAACAACGTTTTTCGACGGTTTGTTGATAAAATCTTCGAAACTACTGAACCGATCCATATGAAATTTTAACCACATATTTTTTACAACTATAGCTATATCTCATGTCAAGGATTTTTAAAATTTCGATATTTACTATTTTTTTGCCAAAAATTGTGAAAAAAACATTTTTTGTTTTTTTTTTTCGAAAAATGTCCACCATTTTGGTATTTTTGCATATATCAAAAATCTTATGATATGCGCTATAGCCATTGACATACTGAATATAAAACCGTTCGATTTTTTTGTTTCGGATGTTCCACCTCCGAGATATTTTATCTACCATTTTCGTCTATAAATAGTGACATAAATAAACAATGTTTAAAATAAATGTATTTCGAAAGTTCATTTATCAAGTGTCACCATTTTTTAATCAATATCTATAATATAAACCTATCAAAAAAATTAACAAAAATAGTCTGAGGTGAAGAGACCCCTTAATGAATGTCCAAGATACAAAAGTATATAATCGCAATCTAGAGGATTAAACGGACGGTGAAATGTCCCCGAGGACACCAGCAGCTAAGCGAGTGAGCTGCATAGTCAGGGCGTGGTTTCCTAGTCGGAGTTTTTGCGTGGCTAGAATGCACCAGGTGGCCTTCACCAAGATCAGGATAGTTCGATCTTAGAGCTCCAATCCCATCAACGAACTGCTACTACCCCTCTCACCTCCCATCGTCTTTTGCTCCTTGTCAGCGGGATTTTTCTCCAGTGTGCATTCTCTCTTTTGCTCTGCTCTACTGATCTCCCGCTTGGTTTCTTCCCAGCTCGTTTAGCCTGGCAGGGCAATGAGCAGCAGAAAAGCCAGAGGTGTATAAACCACTTTGCCAGCGCGGCACTTGTCCAGGTCTCTCGCGGTAGGCTGTAGAAAAAACCGGCGATGTGATAGGGGCGGGGGGGGGGGGGCTGAACTGACTCACCTGGTCGTTTCCGGATTCTTATAGTCAGCCAATTCACTAAATTCTTCCGTCCTCCCCAGATAGCAAGGCTTTCGTTCCATCTTGGATCTTTTATCTTTATGCATCATTATCACAGACTATCAGCATTTGGGTAATTCTCCTGAAATTATTCTTTTGCGTGTAATCTCACTTTTTAATAGATGCTATTCCATTACTTTGTAGGTTTTTTTGGAATGGAAAACAGATTTAGCGGATGAATGATCGTTATGCCTTTTTTTCTGTATTTTGAGTACGAAAATCATTCCTCCGGAGTGTGACTATCCAGACTTCAGAGAGGAAGGTCGGGTACAGTGTGTCACTTTTTTTTCAGCCAATTTTTACTCTAACCAAGGTAGTCTGATTAGGAAAAAAGGTCATAACCGATTTTATAGACCTTTGGGCGTACAATGAAGCTCCCATATTTTTTGCAAAATTATTAAATGAAAATTGAATTTTCGGCACGGTTTTCAAAGTTAAGTTCCAAGTTTCGTCATTTTTTTCGATTTTTTTTCAGCTTAAGAAAAAACTAAAAAAACTATGGGAGATATCTCAAATATTCTAGTTTAGGTGAGAGCTATAGATGTGCTGACTGTACCATTAAAATTTGAGCGACATCCGTTCCATAGTTTGTGAGATATCATGGAAGGCATTTAAAAAAAATTAAAAAAAAAAACGCGTTTAAAAGTTCAAGTACGATTTACACAAAGTAAATGTTGACTCACCATTGGTCTGCTATGCCGGGTCCATATAACACGCTCATATTTTTTGCAATTAGTGCAAACATTTTTTTTTTCGATTTTTTGGACCTGTCACATGGGATGAAGGCCTCAATAGACCAATAAAAACTTGATAGGAAAAGATTGGCATCATTCCTCTGGCCCTACTATCATAATACATTCCTCAAAACTGAAAAATCAGTGTGAATTGAATGGCAATTTTTAAATGAAAAATGACATACGTTTATTTATAAATTTCGTTATCCTGCAAAATGATGATTTCGGAAAAATCAACCATTTTTTTTTAATGCTTAGTGTTATTCTTGTTGATATTCGCCTGTGAAAGTGTCCTGCTTTCAACTCTGTTTCTGACGTCTTGTTTTCCGCTTTTTTGTTGCAGATGCTGACCACTAGAAACGTCACTGCCAACACACGGCGAGCGTGGACATTCATATGGATATTTTTCTTTCATGATCAAGTGCCTCTCTCCTTCTCTCTCTGTGTTTCTCTCGCTGCCTCTCCTGTCTTTGATTGTTAAGTAGCGAATGGACAACGAACCTAACGGAGTCTATGGCAATCCAGCGTCTGTCACTCTTTAGCTAATTTATTTATCAGCGCTATTGCTGTTAGTTGAATTAGTGAGGCATTGGTAATATAAAAGCGAGGGACACTCAGAGAGGGAGAGAAAGGGGCCTACTTCACTGCCATGGAAGTCGTCCGGCACCACCCTAGTCGCAAAATCCTCTTTGAGATGAGACTCCGTCGAATCATTGCTCGAGAAAAGAGAGAAAAAAAAACGAAGAAACACGTTGATTTATCCAGCGAGATTGGCTTGTTTTACAACGAAACGTTAAAAAAAAAAAACCGGAAAGAATCGACACATGTAACGACGCGAATATCCTTTTCTCTAATGACGAATTCTGAAAGCGACACGATGTCGTTTAACGTCAATTTTTGAAAAACTTTTTTCTATTTTTATTATTATTATTATTATTATTATTATTATTATTATTATAGCTATTCTTTGCTATTGACGTCTGTTATTATTTAAGATGGAAAAATTCCATGTTCCCACCCTGCCTTAGGGGGTTGAAGGGTGTTCTCCATTAGGTCCCTACAACGTCAGCTGAATGATGTCATGAATTGATGTCAACATTCAGCAACGTCTTTCCTCTACCTTTATAATCGCGAAAGCAAATGCCAACATGGCTCCATCCTCCGAATAAAAATACGTTGCTTCCTTTTTTTTATTTCTCTGCACTCTCAACATTCATCTCGAATATTGTCTTACTGCCGTAATCTAATGTCATTGATTTTCTGATGTCGCGAGCGCGGACGCGAGAAAAACCGCACGTGACTGCGAGGCACTTCATTATATTGTAATAATTCTTTCGTCGTTTAATCGTAATTTTTTTTGAAAAAAATTGAGCTTTTGTTGCTCATTCGCCGTTGCGTCATCCACCAAAACGCTCAGCGTATCGTCTTTGTTGGAGATTTGTATTGAATGTAAAAAAAGAAATCGTACTACCGATGAATATCGATGTGAAAAAAAGAATGTACTCCGCGTTCGCAAAAGTAAGCGGTTTGGAATACTGTGTATGTAAGTGTAAGAGTTACCAGAATTCATATATATTTGTCCCTATTTGTTCTTCGCCTGGTGGTAGTTTATCAACTACCGTTCTATCGTTCACGATGTACTTTATTGTTTTGATTCTTACACCTTCTCTTGTTTACGTACTTCGAATGTTACCTGTCAAGCATGCATCGATACAGAGGGTGTCTCAAAATGACGTGACATTTTTATTTATTGATAAAATGTATTATTTGTTTGAAAAGTACGGATATTTTTATTTTTATAGAAGGTACAAACATGGAGGTTACGTGTGGAACATAATGTCTGATAAATGGTGTAAACGGCATGGACTTGGAAGACATATCGGCCATCTTGTTGAAAGAGTACTTTTAACAAGATGGCCGAGGTCGTGCGATTTGACGCCATTGGACTTCTTTCTTTGGGATTTTCTGAAAGGAAAAGTGAATGCCAATGATCCACAGGCCATTCCGGAACTCAACGAGGCAATTCGATGCATCTGGAAATTAATCCAAAATGATGCTAACATGTTATTAAACATTTCGTCAAAAGAGTAAACGTTTAGAAACAGGGGCGAGGCGGCCTTGTTTAACGGGTATTGTGTTTCACACATAACCTCAATTTTTCGGATATTATGTTCCACACATAACCTCAATTTATCGGATATTGTGTTCCACACATAACCTCAATTTATCGGATATTGTGTTCCACACATAACCTCAATTTATCGGATATTGTGTTCCACACATAACCTCCATGTTTGTACCAAATATTGAAATAAAACTATTCGTACTTTTTAAACAAATAATACGTTTAGTCAACAAATAAAAATGCCAGGTAATTTTGAGACACCCTATACTTCAGCTATTCTTGAATTAACAGTGATCCTCCAGGTAGAATCAATTTTCAAAGATTGCGTATGGCCGCTAAGAATGTCCGGATGTACAAGGGTGAATGTGAATTGTACGATTGTGAATGCGGACGAGTACGTTTGAATAAATAAATAAATATATATTTTTTAAACGTGAAATATATTTTTGTACTTTCCACACGGGGGGGGGGGGGGGGGAATCGGAATGGTTTTTGCTTTTTGTCTCTGACGTCAATTCGTTATCGGAGAGGCTCACCTTATACGACTGCAAGCATGCCCGGTAAGGACTTGACACAATCGGCGGACCCATCAGCTCCATTGGCATTTCGAGATCGAAAAATCGCATTTTCCTTTTATATACGAACGATCTTTGGAATTATCGGATCTAATTTATGGCGAAAAATCAGTTTAGATGACTCAAAAAATCGATTTTTTTATTTTATAAATTGTTAGTAAAAATACTCGCTGATTAACCGGTAAGCAGTATAAATAATTCATTACTGCCTTGAATTTTTCGTTTTTGGTATTTTTTTTTAAACGCGTTATTCCCGAAACGATTTTTTTTCAAATTGTGCACACTCTAGCTCAAAAAGTTTTTAACCTATAAGTTTATAAAGTGATAGTTTGTTTCAATATATAATTACGCTCTATATGAACCTAAATTTGGGGTAATGTCATTGTTTAAAGTAAATTTTTTATAGCAAACATATTATAAAATATTAGCAAAAAAATACCCTTTTGTTCAAACACGTTTAAAAAACGCAATTTTCAATTTTTTTGGTCAGAGTTAGGTTCATATAGAAAAAAAACATATTCTTGAAGTAATCCTCAAACCGTATTGATTTCCGATGAAAACTGTGGCCCCCAGAGTGTACACAAGCAGCAAAGTCTGATGGCGATCTTTGATGGGCAGCAGGTTATATGTTCCATATTTTCAGAGGAAATGCTTCGACAAAATTGAAATATTTGTTTGAAAACATGTATAAAATATTCCCAAAGTTTGAATATATTCTATTTGTTCATTCCTTGTAAAAAAAAATCATGAAAATCACTGAAAAATCGTACTCCTAAACTGCTTTCCCGCCTTAAAAATGAAGAAAAGTTTGATTTTTCGTTGCTCGAAGTTACGTTCGGAAAGAAAAATCTCGTGGCTTAATTTCACTATTTAGCCGAAGATAAATTATTTTTCAAAAAGTCCTCAAAATGATCCTTTCCAATGCCAACGGTGTAGACTTAGATTATTGTTTTCGTTTCTTGCGAATTCATCGTTAATTATTAGCTGTTTGTTTTGTATAATAAAAAAAATAAGTGCAAAAACCAAAGAAGAACAATCAACAAATTATTTTATACTTACCTGCATCCCCCCTCCACGTCTGAAGCTAAAATTGCGCGACGTCATCGTCAACGTCACGAGACGAGTATTTGCGTCGGTGAATTCATTGAGTACACGCTGGTAATGTGTATATGAACTTTTTTGTACAAAACGAAATTCCTAAATTAAAAATTACTGTTTTTGAACGGTAAATTTTTATTTTCAATTTACATAGGCACATAATATTGAGCTTATTCAAGTTTACAAACATGGATTTTTCAATTATTTAATCTCTCTGATCCTTAACTCGTATATATTAATCGAAAGTACCATAGGCAAGTGTTAGATATAAATCGTGAGTGGTCAAGACAATTTGTTATTGCAAGAAGAGAACTCGTGATATTCATTTATTATCTAGAAAGAGGAAAAAATATTTCTATTTTATTTTATTGTTTTACAGATGGTTCTGAATACGTCTATGAAAACCGTTTAAGGCCTTAGGCCACTCTGGAGGCCAAAAAAGTAGGCTTTTTCGGGATTTTTTTTCCAGAAAAACTATAAAATAAATCGAGATTACAAAAAAGGGTGTTTATCATACATATCAGTGACTGTATACAATAATTTTTTTGAAGCGATTAATTTCAAAATGGCGGCTGTGCAGCGTTTATCTACAATCTGCATTTTTAAGTTGGCCGGAAACATAACTCGGACAATTTTCAACCGATTCACTTAAAATGTTGAATATATCTTGAAAGATACATTGTCTATGGAAGTACGTAGGATTTTTTTTATATTGCATAGTTCGTTTGTTATTAATAATTATCCGACGATTTTTTAGGCAAATTTTCGGAAAGTGAAAAATTTCGTCATATAATTGTTAATAAAAAATGAACTATGAAATATAAAAAAAAAATCCTACGTACTTCCATGGACAATGTATTTTTCAAGATATATTCAACATTTCGAGTGAATCGGTTGAAAATTGTCTGAGTTATGTTTCCGGCCAACTTAAAAAATGCAGTCTTGAGATCAATGCTGCACAGCCGCCATTTTGAAATTGATCGCTCCAAAAAAATTATTGTATACAGTCACTGATATGTATGATAAACACCCTTTTTTGTAATCTCGATGTATTGTGTAGTTTGTCTGAAAAAAATCCCCAAAAAGTCTATTTTTTCGGCCTCTGGAGTGGCCTAACCCCTTAATGATACTGATAAAATTAGCCGAGTTGTAGGAACTATAAGGAGTACCCTTCTGAATGATTGGTAAATTACAATCGCTCTCAATGAAAAAAAGTTACATTCAATTATTATACTCAGCGATAAAATGAAACAAAAAAATGTTGCGCAAATTTAGGAGATTCAGCCGTTTTCACATTTTCTCTGAAAAGTCGCGGCTATGAAAATTCTTATGCTAGTCACATTTTTCTGATTGTAAGTTTTATCTATGCATATAAAAGAACATGCCGTGACTGCTTCATCACCGCCGAGCCAAAACCGCTGAAGCTGATTACATGAAACTTGGACAATGGATTTTTCGAAATTCAACCCCTAAGAGAAGAAAAGGGGTGGAAAAGTTTGTATGTATTTTTTTAAAACCTGGACTGGTTTTTAGAAATTCAACCCTTAAGAGAAGAAAAGGGGTGGCAAAGTTTGTAGAAAAAGAATGTGGCCAGAAGATTTACTTGAAACATAATTTCAAAGCTCATCAACACAATTAATAAAACACGTATTTTAGCGTTTTTTTTAATTCAACCCCCAAAGGAAAGGGGGTGGCAAAGTTTGTACGGAAAATAAAAAAATCGGGTCAAATTTACTTGAAACTTTGTATTACTGCTCCTAGACACAATTAAAGAAATTTTAGCGTTTTTTTAAATTCAATCCTTAAGGGGAAAAGGGGGTAGAAAATTATGGTAAAATGATGGTAAAGTATGGTAAGATAAATATCTGTTCAAATTTAATTGAAACTTAGTATTAATGCTCTTCTACATTCAGTTCTAGGACACCCTGTATATCGGATACTTTTGTTCGAAAATGAAAAACAAAAAGTAAACAATTTCTAAAACCTTCAATTTATAATATTTTATTATCTAAATGTCATATACAACGAGATGCTGATAATTATTTTACACGGTGGATTGGAATATTTTGAGTTATATCATGTTTTTAAAAAAATAACAGAAATCATGGTTTTCAAATAGGTTGCCTATAATCGGATATTCGATATGAGGGCCCAAACTCCATTTTTCTTATATCTGATATTAGGGGACTATTTTTATATAAAATAAAAGACAACATTGATTGTTTTAACCTTGTAATTATTATCGAACAATCAGTCTTTATTTAATCTTTGATTAGGTAGGAACATTTTGGCACAAACGAATATCCAGCATGAGGCTCGATTATGTGTCCGATATTAAGATTTTGCCATGGCCGAGTATAAAGAGTAATATTTTTGTACATAGTGCTATTCTTGCGAACATTCAATTTTTATTAAGTAAAATGCAACTCAAACCTTATGTATTTATTAAGTTAATGCTAGTAAAATTTATCGAAGTAAAATAGAAGTAAAATTTATAGTAAAATAAATATAATTCATAAAAAATAACAAAAATAAATCATTTGGACTTCGTTCAATTAAAGCAACACTTTTTAGCACGAAAAATATTTTTTCACGCTGTCGAAAAGTAACATCAGTTGACGGTTGTACCATTTTTGTTGCTAGGCACCCAACAGTTTTGCAGTGGCGACATCTTACGACTAGTTATTAGTGTAGAAAATAAAAAACAGATGTCGCTATAAGAAAACTCGAGATAGTCCATTATCCGATATTGGTGCTTCGCCCCTACCTTAAAGGCGTTTTTTCGAAACGATGCTTTTCATATCGGCAACCACGATATCGCGATAACCGATTGATCGATTGAGCTCAGACTTGGCATACACCTTCAGTAGACTGTTTTCCAGCGTTGGTAGCAGAATTGACATTGTGAGTCGAAATAATTTTGTTTTTCATATAACTTGTAGAATAGTCAGAAAAATACGGGAAATTGATAATCAAAGTTTAGCATGCCGCCATTTTGTATTTTTTTTACTGAATCTGGTACGCAATATCACAACGCTCATACGGATTGAGAATACGTCTAATTTTTCTTCACATTCATGCAACGATCACAACACCGGTCGCCAACTGAGGGTGATTTCGGCGCACGTTTATAAAAAAAAAACGTACAAAAGTACGTGGCAATAATTTTTTTTTTTCAAATTTGAACATATTCATATTGTCTATTGATTATTTTTTAGTTATAATTATTATAATTATAATTATAGTTATAGTTTATTTATTTTAATTTTTTAAATTATTTTTTTCTCAAATTTGAACATATTCATATTGTTTATTGATTATTGTTTATTTATAACAATAATTATTATAACTATAATTATAGTTT
Source organism: Ophion obscuratus (assembly GCA_964007375.1). Classification (NCBI taxonomy): domain Eukaryota; kingdom Metazoa; phylum Arthropoda; class Insecta; order Hymenoptera; family Ichneumonidae; genus Ophion; species Ophion obscuratus. Next base: position 32,792,121 of record OZ023322.1, on the reverse strand, counting down.
ATTTGTACATCATAAGGATCGATAAACATGGGTTTTTTTTCATTAGGTTGGCAAGAAAGTCTTTGCGTTTTATCACCAAATATAAAATAAAAAAGCAGTCTTAGTCTCAGCAATAAAATAAAGATGCAAGCTTTTTTATAATTTTTCTTATCCTGATTTTACATAATACAATTATTTATTTTATTATAATTTAATAAAATATTTTGTAAAAATTTGTTAAATTATTATTCTTATTATTATTGTTATTTTTATTATTTTTATTATTATAATCAAATTATTTTTTCATTATATTTTTTTCATTAACACAATTAAAAATGAATTTTTTTACTTTACAGTAAATGAAAATAATCAGTCGTTGGACGACTGCTTTTACATTTTATTTTTGGCGATAAAATGCAAAGACTTTCTTGCTAACCTAATAGTTATTTCATCCTAAAGATCGCCTCCAAAATCAGTGCTCCAGACAACAATACCGCCTTCATTAATATTATTCCGTAACTTCATTATTCGGACAATTATTTTGACAATTAGTGTAATGTCTCAATATACCAAATGTTTTGTCGAGCAAATGTGCCTCTCTCAGTAAAATAAATAAATCGTAAAGTGACACTTTGTAATTGCGGATGAGTAAATAATGGCAAGTCTGAATTCCTTTTTCTTCCTTTCGAAAAGAAAAGGATTCCCTGTGTTTGCCCTCGAGACAACGGTAGTTCGATCTTTGACGAAGGCTCCGTGGCGCGTGCCACGCACTCCCCTTTTGTTTTTGCAAACCAGTGGGCGACTCTTGGCACTGGGTTACTGGGGTTCTCTCGTGTTTCCCCCGCCTTGCTCCCCTCGTTCACGGCGTCGTCTACTCGACGTCAGCCTTTCCACCAAGGGCCTCTCTCTCTCTCTCTCTCTCAAACTCTCTCTCCTGGATGACGTTGGGGAGCATGCATCCGAGGTGCAAACTCCAGATGCAGGGCCTGCCTCATTTCACTACGTTTTGCACCCTCCATGTTCATGAGAAGAAAATATTTTTTTTCTTCCATATAATGCCATTTAGGTACCCTCAAACGACACTGGGGACAGGTCTGAAAATCTACCGGAGCCTCATTAACGTTGGCAAACAAAACGCGATGGATTTTACCAGTTTCAATGGCACCTGTATACAGGGATATGTAAAACATCGAATTAAATACTTTCTTCTTTTAAGGAGGGGAAACCAGTTTGAATGACTGAAATAATCGAATTTTTTGTATTCCATAAATTGCTACTAACACTAATCGCTGACTAACTGGTATGCAGTATAAATAATTCATTACTGCCTTGAATTTTTTGAGTCGGTGATTTTTTTTCCAAACGCGTTTGTCTCGAAACGCCTTTTTTCAATTTGTGTACACTCTAGCTCAAAAAGTTTCTGACCTATAATTTTATAAAGTGATAGTTATTTTTTTTATATAATTACGCTCTATGTGAACCTGAATTTGGGGTAATGTCATTGTTCGAAGTATATTTTTTATGGCAAAAACGTTATAAAATTATGGCGAATATTATACCCTTTTGTTTAAATATCTCTATAAAATGCAATTTTCAATTTTTGGTCAGAGTTAGGTTCGTATAGAAGGAAAACACGTTCTTGAAGCAACTTTCAAACCGTATTGATTTCCGACGGAAACTCCGGCCTCCAGTGTGTACACAAACGGCAAAGTCTGATGGCAACCTTCAATGAGTGGCAGGTTATATGTTCCATATTTTCAGAGGAAGTGCATAAATTTTTTTTTAAATATTTGTCTGCAAATATATATAAAATATTCCCAAAGTTTGAATAAATTCTATTCATTAATTCCGTATAAAAAAGATAATGAAAATCACTAAAGAAACGTACTCCTAAACGGGTTTCCCGCCTTAATGCGAGAAAGAATATCCTCGCAACGATTAAATATATTTTTCCTGCACACAATTTCTTCAATTGTTTCAGAACATTTTCCCTATCTTTATATCATAGATTTGATGAAATTCCTCGAATTTATCATCAATTGATCATTTCAATATTAATTGACTTTCTAGCTGATCAATAATTAACTTGCAAAATGCCGATTTCCCAATTACATAAAATTAAACAAAAATTCATTATCATTCTTTAATAATTTTATAAATGATTACAATTATAATTATTCATATTACGTTTTCTTTATTATTAAATCATTTAAAATAATGAATTTTTTCAACAAAATCAAAATATTGAAACTATTTGAAGATTGATGCCCATATTAATTTTCATTTATATATGTATCCCATCATTAAAAATTTCAGTCGGATAAATCAGATAAATTAATTAGCTAAAGTTCAATCAAAAAGCGATCTGTTGACCAGTTGTCAAAAAAGCCAAATGCTCGTTTAAAAAAATCATATTAAGCGGAATATGCGCTCTTTGCACCCGATACAGCGAAGGTTCAATTTACTGCTTTTTCCTTCCAACAAACATAGCTTTATGGAAAAAAATGCGACATTTTTGTTAACCACGATGTCCAAAGACGATTCTTCGTTTTTTTCTGCTATTATTTTCCATTGAGATATAGCTGTTCGAAAAAGGCCGAAGCTTTGGTGAAAAAAGTAATCCTACAATGGTTGTGCCCACCGTACTTTGAACACTTCCGGTGGTCAGGATACAAAAATGATTTGAAAAATAAAAACCATACCAAGATCTTCCGCGTATACTATATACCCGTAATATCTGTCCGGTGATTAATCTACGTACATACAACTTATTTTCAATAACGCCGTATTTAATTCTTGATTTTCTTCCGTGATCCGTAATCACCGCGAAAGTAACAAGCAACATTTTTTCTTCATTTCTCACCCTCCCTCTCTCTCCCTCACCGCTACTTTTCCGTATTTCTATCCTCTCGCAACTTCCGCGATGACTCTTTTTTTTCGTCTTTTCTAGCTGACATATCAACGTATGAATGACAAAGATGGAGGCTGGCAGTAAGTCAGAGTATATATACAGGGTGTCCCTCTTATCTTTACCACTCGAGATAACTCGGTAATTATCGACGTCACAAAAAAATGTTCCAGACAAAAGTTGCACGGTGTGAAGGATTGCCACCATATGCGACCAATTTTTTTATCTCGGCGGTACCGCTTACGCACAGTGAAGGTCACCTCCACTTTTTAAAATCGAATGGTACACTTTTTTTCAACCATCTTGTAGAACCCCTCAAGCCGCATAAAACATATTAGGGGGTTAAAGTCGTTCAAGGTCATTGAAGGTCAGTATCGATTATACAAATCTAAATATCTCGGATCACTACCAAATATTTGGCACTGAATCGAGATATTTAGATTTGTATTTCATTTTAATAGGTGACCTTGAACGACCTTGAACGACCTTGAACGATCTTGAACGACATTGACCCTCTAATGTGTTTTATACTGCTTGAGCTGCTTCACAACATGGTTGAAAAAAAAGTACCATTCCATTAAAAAAAGTGTAGGTGACCTTCACTGTGCGCCAGCACCTCCACCGAAATAAAAAAAATTGGTTGCATTTGATGGCCCCCTTCACACCGTACAACTTTTGTCTGGAACTTTTTTTTGTGACTACGATAATTACCGAGTTATTTCGGGTGGCAGAGATGAGAGGGACACCCTGTATATGTAAAAAAAAACATAAATACATAGCAAGTGCGTTCATCGGTGATCTGCGCGCGTTCTCGGGTCTCGCGACAGATGTGATTGCGCCGCTGTGTGTGTGTGTTTTTTTTTCTTTTTTTCAATACCGAGCACCCATTATAGCCAGCAACATAATATGCAGGCGTAATGACAGCATAATATTAGCACAAGAGACGAAGACCCTAAGATTACTATAATATGATAATGTCTGCACTATGCTTATTTTATACATTTGTATTAACAGGACAGAGGACTTTTGCTTGCTTCAGCTTCATTACGCGTTACCTCCCTCTTTCCTGTCGAATGCAGCCGTTACGCGGCTCACGTCAGACTGCTTATTCTTCGGTTTTCGAATTACTCTTCAAGGACGTTACCGAGTGATTTCGAGGTCCTTTGAAAAGCCACGCATGGACAACGACAATGAGAATAAAATGCGCACGAAAACGCGGAAGTCCCGATTGTGGCTGCGAGATGGGAAGAAACGTCGGCGGCTCAACGTCGTGTGAAAAACGAGGAAAGACGAAGGACGGGAAGAAAGCGGTCGATACGAGGGGGATGAGTTGGATGAAAAGAGCTTGCGGATACGCGAGGCTCCTTTGACCTAACGGGATCGGCACCGCAGCCGCGGGGGTTGAGAGAGCGAGTATGATATTTATTAAGGGGGGATATACCTTTTTTTTTCATTTATTTTTTAACGGGGTCATCCGACGTGACGGCTATCGTTTTCGAATTTTTGGGATTTTTTTTTAAGAACCATTAAAACACATCAGCTTTTAATTTTTATCACACATTTATTAACATTTTTATGATCATTCAGAATTTTATCGAGCAAAAATACAGAGCCAAATCGACGTCACGCCGTTCGGAAGACACTCATGTATGAAAAAAGTTGGTTGACGGCTGCCATGATTCCGGAGGTTTTGCTCATCTGAAATAAAAAAATTAAACGGCATTTTAATTTCTAGACCTGAGGCTATCGCCGGAACTAGAGTAAAGTAAAAATATTGAAATTTAATTTTTGGCACGGTTTTAAAAGTCACGTTCCAACTTTCGAGATTTTTTTTTCGTCTTTTTAAGCTTAAAAACATAATGGCAGATATCAGAAATATTCTGGTTCGGGTGATAACTGTAGATGTGCTAATTATACCATACAAATTTGAGCGTAATCCGTTCAATAGTTTATGAGATATGGTGGACGCCAATTTGAAAAATACAGTTTCGAGAAAAACGCGTTTAAAAGTTCAAGTACGATTTACACAAAGTAAATATTGACTTACCATTAGTCTATTTTGCCGAGTCCAACACGCAAACATTTATTACAATTTGTTCACAACATTTTGTTTCAATTTTTTGGACCTGTCCCATGGAATGACCGTCTTGAAGAAAAGGTTTCTTCACCATTCTTTAGACTTGAAGTACGTCTTATTACTACTTCTGGCACTTACACGCTATTTTTAATTTATTTATCATTTTTTCCAAATAGCGGAAGTATGGCACCGTCTTCTAAACTGCATTTTCAAAACTGGCGTGACGTATAGCTATAAAACGAATCGACCAATTCTGATGAAATTTGGTACAAATCGTTCTAACCTTATTGTCTAAAACATGAACCTAAATGTTTTTGAAAATATACAAAAAAAAATATTTTTTAATGCAAAATGTATAAATTGATTCTTGGAATATTCAATCTTGTTGTTTCGAAGCGTACCATTTCATCGATTTTCAACATTTCTCACTTTTTCTTGGTTCATATACCGCGTATGAGTGTTAAAGAGTGAAAAATCTTCGTCGGTTTTTTTCAGATTAATCCTGCCGACGCTACTTGTCACGCCGTCTGACAACATCCACCGCAACCCATTTAGAAGACCGTGCCACACCTCCGCAATTGTTAGAGATTAATAAATAAAAAAATACCATTAAAGAGCCAAAAATAATTATAAAAAATACCCAAAGTCTGAAAAATAGCGAAGAAATCCCCCCCCCAAAATCATGAACATCAGCAATTTTTTCCTCGCCCACCAGTATGTCCCCCCTTAAAACGAAAGACGAGCAACAAACGGTGGGTCTAGAATAGCCGTACAGCCAGAAAGCAACGAAGGGAAGTGGGTGGTGGAGAGGGAAAAATGAGTACCGATTTCAAGATCTCGCACGTCCGTCTTTTTCAACCCTTCCGGATACCAGCCTACACAGGGCGTGGAGTACCTTTCTCCATCTTCCTAAGATCCTTCCTCCGTTTCCCTCCTCAATTTGTTTTCTACCAGCGCTGTTTCCTATAATGTGAGAGCCTTTGAATTACTTCGCCACCAGTACGTCACCGTGAGCTCCATTTCTCTTTCATCTGCCTCATTTCACCCATTCATCCCCTGCACTCGGATCATCGGATTAGCCACGATATTTTCTACCATAACATTAGCACAGTTCTCCAAAGTCTTGACGCAGTTGCCCAACATGCATTTGGCATTGCCCTTTTCATCTCATTTATCAACGTCATCGCACCGCCTGATGGTCCTTTCCTCTTTCACTTACCATGTAACCGCCGCTTTATTTTCCCTATTTGTATAACACACACGCGTTTCCCTACTTCTCGTACCGGCCAAGATGAGTCTCGAGCACCCCCAACAGCCCTCAAGTGCGGCTGCTGCTCTGCTGTTACTTCATCGAGATCGACCAGGTGCCGAAGAAGATTCGCCGGCTGCTCAACAGGGCTACCGGAATGCTTCCTGTAACCCTGTGAATGCTGTGAATTCAAGCTTCTAAGCGAAATTCTCCTAACGGTCCGGATTGCATGGGAAAAAAGAATGTACTTTGGAATTTCCTCGTTTGATAATTTAAATGTAGTAACAAGGAACATTACTTAAGGGGAGATATACACCTAGGAGCCGGAAAAAAGGTAATTTTTGTGAATTTTTTCAAGGAAAACTATTTGCAACTTCGGATTGGGGTTTTAATTATCTAAAAGTATATACATTCAAAAATATGTTTAATTTTCTTCATTTAAAAATATACAAGGATATTGTATGATCCTTGGAGCGTCGTAAAAAAATCTGCGTATACGGTACCCACTGGCGTTTCTTCAAAAATCATCTGAAAAAAAAATCCAAAAAGATTATTAAATTAGATACTATAATATAGTACTTGTCATAGGCGATTTTGAAAATATCGATTTATGACAAAATGGCGGACGTTTGAACGCAAATAGTGATTTTTGGGCCAAAAATTAGTTATTATTTTGCCTATAAAACAAAAACTAAGTAACGAAAAAAAAAAAAAACGTATGACAAGTACTAGATAATGGAGTATAGAATAACCACAAAAAACCTCAGGGCAATCGGTTCATTGGTTTTCGAGAAAATTTTGGGTACCGATTTGAAAAAAAAGTGGTTTTGAGAAAAACGCGTTTGAAAATTTGGGAATGAATAAATCATGAAATTTGTCAACTTACATGGAATCATTGATACCAGGCCCATAGCGTAGGTTTTCTACGGTCGACGGAATGTTCATAGCTTCTAAATCCTCGACCTCGACCATCTAGGTGTATATCTCTCCTTAAGGCCTTAGGCCACTCTAGAGGCCGAAAAAATAGGCTTTTTGGGGATTGTTTTCAGAAAAACTAGAAAATAAATCGAGTTTCCAAAAAAGGGTATTTATCATACATATCAGTGACTGTATACAATAATTTTTTTGAAGCGATTAATTTTAAAATAGCGGCTGTGCAGCGTTTATCTCAAAACTGCATTTTTTAAGTTGGCCGGAAACATAACTCGGACAATTTTCAACCGATTCACTTGAAATGTTGAATATATCTTGAAAAATACATTGTCTATAGAAGTACATGGGATTTTTTTTTATATTGCATAGTTCATTTGTTAACAATTATCTGACGATTTTTTAGGCAAATTTTTCGCATTCCACTTTAGAAGTGCGCCATTTGGTCAAAAATAAATATATCGAAAAAATCCTACGTACTTCTATAGCAGCTATTATATATAATCGAAAAAAATTCATTGGCTCATTATAATTCAAAAATTACAAGAGCTGTTTGTCCGGCCGTGGACCGTGAAAAAACGGAGACGTCATCGCAAAAACGCTGCACAGCCGCCATTTTGAAATTAATCGCTCCAAAAAAATTATTGTATACCATCACTGATATGTGTGATAAACACCCTTTTTTGTAGTCTCGATTTATTTTGTAGTTTTTCGGAAAAAAAAATCCCCAAAAAGCTTATTTTTCGGCCTCTAGAGTGGCCTAACCCCTCAATAGTTGTTCTCACTTTAGACGCTAAAAATGCTATTTTCATTATTTTTTTATAGGTTTATATTATATATATTGATATAAACGTTGTTACACTTAATAAATACACTTTCGCAATACATTTTTTTTTAAATTTATTTAAGTCACTATTTATAGATGAAAATGGTAGTTAGAAAAATGTCCTAAAAAATTGTAGGTCTGCGGTGTTAATGAAATCTGGGAGATGGATCATCCGAAATAAAAAATCAAACGGTTTGAGATTCAGTATGTTAATGGCTATAGCGCATATTATACGATCTTTGATATATGCAACAATAACAAAATAGCGGACATTTTTCGAAAAAAAAAAATCAAAAAAATGTGTTTTTCACTGTTTTTGGCAACAAATGGTTAATATATAAATTTAAAAGAATCCTTGATATGCGCTATAGCTATAGTTGTAAAGAATATGTGGTTAAAATTTCATAAGGATCGGTTCAGTAGATTCGAAGATTTTATCAACAAGCCGTCGAAAAACGTTGTTTCGAGAAAAACCCGTTTAAAGTTTGTTCGGGTTGCGTAAATATATTTAAAAAATGTTTTTACGTATTCTGAAAGTATATTTATTAAGTGTACCAACTTCTATATCAATATCTATAATATAAACCTATCAGAAAAATTAATGAAAATAGCCTTCGATTTTGAGGAAGCTCATATATGTGACAAAGCATTGAAAACTTTTGGACACTATTGGACCCCCCTTAAAACAGTTTTTAGAGGGGAAACCACCCCTTAAAGAAAAGGGTGTCGTTCTTTATTGTAATTTTTTTTCCAACACTTCTGTAGTGGTTTTTTCATCGCTTTACATGAGAAGAAGTTTGCTTTTTGTTTCATTCATATCATTTCAGGGGGGAAACGCTTAAAAACGTTTTTGCAATGATAAAAAAAAAATACGTGTCTAATAGTTTTCAAGGCTTTATCACATATATGAGTTTCAACAAAATCAGTATGCAGAGGCAGTATGCAGGTATGCAGAGGCACTTATTTCCTCGAAAAATATTGGACACTGTGATGAGTATTTTATACATTGGACAAGTCCTTTGTGCTACGGTCTTGCTTTTTTTTTCATTTTTGTCGGATGAGTATGGAAGGGGCGTTTAAAATCGCGGAGCTGAAGGGGAGGGAGCAGTATCGGGTTCAATTGATGGCAGCATTGTGAAGGAATGCTTTCTTTTCGGAGCTTCCTGGCACGCGACGATGGTTCTGCTCAGGGTTCTCTCTCTCTCTCTCCCTCCCTCCCCCCTCTATTCTGACTTCTCTCTCCAAGGAAATGCTGACTCTTTCGTCAGCATGTCTTTCTCCCTCGTTCATATTTCGTACTGATTCAGTTTTTCGTTTACTCCCGCTGATGATAAGGGACGATAACAGCTGGGGAGGGGGAGATACTTATAGGCGAGGAAAAAATTTGCTGGTTTTCATGATTTTTTTTGTAAACAAAGAATTCTTCGCCATTTTTGAGACTTAGGTCTCAAAACTTGTGTATTAATGGTAAAATGTATTGCTACTTTCGACTGTTACATGGAATTTCTTAACTTTGTTCACCCTTAAAAATGGCGGACTCTGATGAAATTTGCAATAAATCTTTCTAACCTTGTTGTCTTTGAAAATGTCTTCTAACCGAAATGTTTTTGAATATAAAAAGAGGATTTTTTATTGCAAAATAAAGCCATTTTTTTCAGAAAATTCAATCTTTTTGTTTCAGAGTACCATTTCATCGATTTTCAACATGTCTCACTTTTTCTTGGTTCATGTACTGCGTATGAGTGTTGATAAACGAAAAATCGTCGTTGGTGTTTTTTTTAATTGATCCCGCTGACGCTACGTGTCACGCCATCTGACGACATCCGTCTCAACCCGTTCAGAAGACCGTGCCATACCTCTGCCATTTTTAAAGATGAATAAAAATGAAAATTCCATGTAATAGGCAAAAGTGTTAGTAAAACATACCCTAAGCCTAAAAAATGGTGATCAAATCTTTTCTTTAAAAAAAGGATGAAAATCAACAATTCTTTCCTCGCTTAAAAGAAACCCCCCCCCCCACCCCCTGCAAGACGGGTCAGAAATATACAGCCAGTAGGGAACGTGAAGATTTAATCATGTGGCAATGGAGCGTCAATGCCGTTGGAGTTATGATTTGAATGGAATAAATAATTCGGTGAAGCAAGACGTAACTTCACCCTGAAGAATTTTCCCCATGAAGTTTAGGTGCCTCGGTCTCACTGTCGGCCATCCAAGGGGAGGAAGAGAGAGTGAGAGAGGGGGGGGGTGCTCTTCACGATTGACTTCCGTTCGCCTCCACAAAAAAATGTTCAGAACGTAAAACTGTACTAAGCCAACAATGCGCGATAAGAAATTCTGTATGCAGAAACATCTATTGAAAATTGTCATCTCGAAAATGCCAAGTGTGGTCTCATGTCAGCGAAGGATGGCCTATTGGATGGCATTTCCATTGTGAAAATAAAAAAAAATATTCATGCGGTATGCAGTCTCGTTGAATGGATAATGGCATACGGCGATTCTTGCCGATCAACGACCTCGATACCGATCCCAACGTTAGCGGTGGTCCACACTTTTTCCTTTATGTGGAGGGGTATATGCCAGACCGCCATGGCGAACTGTATTCGCCGAAACACCCTACTCATTCATCGTTGAAAGACAGTGATAATCCTCAAGCTAGAGCTAATCGAGCATTTCTCGACTCGTCTAGACGTTTACGATTAACGAGACTGATCGACGATTGGCGAGCGATCGGCTGTTGAGGCCTGATATACCTTTGAATGGTCGGAAAACAAGGATATTTATAGAATTTTTTTTTTTTTGAAAGTCCTAATGAAGTTTATTGTACATATCTGTAGGTACTCAAATCATTTGATTTTTATTTTTTGAAACAAGAGGAAATGACGGCGGATTGACTACTGACACACATGAGCACCTAGAACGATTTTTTTTCGTCATCTATATTAGTTTTGCTAGCGAAATACACACGATTATTACAAAATATTGATTTTTTGCAAAATTGACATCATTTTGAAAACAAAGATCGCATTTTCGACTGAAAAAACGGCCTTCATCTGTTTATAAAAATCATAATTGTTGATAGATCGTAAAAATCGTGTGTACTTTGCCGAAAAATTTGTCTGAGAAGCTACAGTTAAAATTTCAAGTCAATCGGTTAAAAATTGTAGAAGTTAAGAGTCCGCCCGATTTTTAAAGCATGGTTTTGGGGCCGTATTCTAGTGTGAACACCCATTTTCGCGTTGACTTTTTGAGAATAAAATTTAGAGAAGTAGTTAATTCTATAGCATTGTTATTTCACAGTTATATTTTACTATATTTCATTTTATATTATATTTCGTTATATTTTCATTATATTATATCATATAATGTAATGAAATATAATATAAATTCTATTATAAATATAATATAATATAATGAAATGAAATTTCATTAAATAAAATTATACTTTATTATATTTATTTTATTTCACAGTTATATTTTATTATACATGCATGAAGTAACATCTTGATTTCTTTCAAACCATTTTGTTCGAAATTGTAAATGATATTTGATGTTGCGCAGGTCATGTCACAGAATCTTTTTATCGTCGGGCGTTATGATCGCAACCGTCTTTGTCATCGGAAACAAGCGGTTTTGAAAAAATTCTATTTTTACGAATGTGATTATCATTCCGCCCTTCATCTTTTTGATTTCTTCATAATTGCTATTCTTTCGGACCGCGAGGAGTGAACATTTTATTGTAAAAATCAAAATACTCTTATTTACATGCCGCCATTTCATACATTTTCTTTAAAGAAATTTATCAAAGGGCCAAACGATAACCAAATTCGTGAAGAATAGAATTTTAAAAAATCGAATTAAAAAAATGACAAGGACGACCGCTATCACAACGCCCGACGAGAAAAATCGTGACATGCCCTGTGCAACATCAAATGTATCAAAAATCACGTACAATTTCGAATGGAATGCTTTGAAACAATTTAAGATGTTACTTCAAACATGTGTAAATATAACTGTAAAATACCAACCCTGTATATTTAACCGCCTCTCTAAATTTAATTCCCAAAAAAATCACCTTGAAAATGGATGTTCACACTAGAATACGACCTTAAAAAAATGGTGTTTAAAATGTTTAAACTATTTTTATACGGACCATATCACTTGAGATGTTTATGCATACCAACCATACCATTCTTCCTATGTTTATACATTATTTGAGCCGATAAAAAAAAACAAAACATTTTTTGTCAAAGATCTACAAGGCCTCAAGAGTGAAGACTCTGGACTTGCATACTCTCGACCCTATTCCGGGCGTCTCATTTACTCGCAAGGAAAATTACAGTGAAAGCAAAGAATCAAGGCAATTTATAGGGTCCCTCCCCGGGCTGGCAGGTCGCCCTTCTTGGACTTGTCCCCTTGGACTGTTTCGACAAAAGATCCGGGTAAAACTAAGGCGGGTCGTGCATAGATATACCTACGCATCGGTAGTTTCAACGCCTTACGTTGTTCGGTCGGCGACAATATGTGAGTCGATACCGATCAGACGAAGAATGAAGGGCGGCCCTCTTCAGTTGCGACAAGAACAATGTACCAACGCTGCTGCGACGAATTCACAAGCGTACGACCAGATTTGTATCTACGTTGACTCGCTTCCGATAATTCGGAGAAATGGCCCTGACAGATTCGGTAATACCTGAACACGAAATTCGAGGCTAAAAAAAAGTATCTGAAAGAGAAAGACATCTTTTTAGCATTGAAAATCCTTTTAAAGTGTGTATGTTTGTTGAGGTAGGCTAGTTATAGGGTCTTAGCTGGATGTCACACGAAAGTAACGCTACCCCCACTTTGTTGTAGTAGAGTGGGGGGCTGTGACATGCTGAATGCCTGTGATTGGTTGAAAAATGCCCTCTCCCCACCGAATTCTAATCTTGTTACTAATTTACAAATTATATTATAACTTATATTACACGTATATTAGAAAAATTATATAACAATTATTATACAAACAAACCCAAACCCAAACAAACCTAATTATGTCCCTCAATGTATCAATATTTTTTTTTTAAATAATAAAAACCAACTCACATTATTTAAATGTACCCAAACGAAACTAAACAAACCCAAGAAAAATCCGAACAAACCCAATTATGTACCTATATGTATCAATATTTTTTGAAAAATAATAAAATCAACTCATATTATTTACATGCACCTGATTTTTATTATCCCAAAAGTCTGATTACATTTTCAATGCCATGAAAAAGTTGCACTTTGTGTAATATCTGTAGATTTTTTCCATGAAATTGAAATGGAACTTTTAGCCTCAGAACTTTTACTTTACGAGCAACCCTTTGGCGAAATGAAAAAGACCAAAACGTGACATCGATGATCAAACAAAAGTTTCGCTATACCGCTGGGAGAATGCATTTTTTTTTTTAGAATATAGAATCTGTCAACTGTCACTTGCTCCATTACTTGCTTGGAGGGTTTATTTTACGTATCTATAGGTACTTAAAGCAATTTTTTATTTGCCAAAAAAGACAAAATGGCGGCCTAGTGGCCGGCAGAAAGACAACGTCTTTTTTAAGGCCCTTTATGGGCGGACTCGTTCGAGACGTACATGAGCGTCTAGAAAAAAAAATATTTTGTGCAATCTACATGAATTTTGCGAGCGAAGTATACGTGATTATTACTAAATATTAATTTTTGCAAATGTGGCATTATTTTGAAAAAAAAATCCGCATTTTCGCCCAAAAAACGGGCTTAATTTGTTTATAAAAACTGTAACTGTTGATCGATCGTAAAAATCGTGTGTACTTCGCTAGAAAATATATCGAAGACGCTCCAGTTAAAATTTGACGTCGATCGGTTGAAAATTGTAGGAGCTACAAGTTCGCCCAATTTCGAAAACATGGTTTCAAGAAAAACGCTTTTAAAGTTCTAAAACCATTTTCCTTCGGACCATACCATTCTTGGGATGTTTATACATATTAAGCATATAATTTGTACATCATTTAAGCCAACTAAAAAAGGTTAATTATTTTCATAGGTATTTAAGGCCTTAACGATGTAACGCATTTGAATCTTCGAAACGTTTTTACTTTTCCTTGAAGGTTTTCCTATTTACTCCATTATCCTCTTGCAGGTGGAAACGTACAGGATAATACACAACTTTTTTATTGTGTATATTTATTGACATGCGTACAAACTTCAGATTTCCTATGGATTATACGGATAAAAGTAGAGGTACTCGTGAAAAAGTGTTCATAACCACGAAGTTTTTCACACCGTATAAGAATTATAGTAGTAGGCAATCTTTAATACTCCGATTATTCAACCTTCGCCGAAGGCAACTTTTCTTTTTTCACTTGTATATTAATTTAATCAACTCGTTTACCTTTCCGCAACTGTTCAGCTGTACAAGATTTATAATAACGAGTTCGTCGTCATATGGACTCAGAGTGTGAGGCCATGGCTAGTTCAATATCGACTTCATTTGTTATCGAATTATTAGAAGTAAAAAGTAAGATCTGTCAAACGCGTTGATTATACTGGTTCAATGAATATGAATATCCAAACCGAGCTCTATCACGGTAACCAAAGATTGCACATCTTACATGAACTTGATTTTTTACATTAAGTTGTATGTCTAGTTGTAAAAGTCAAAAAATCACTTTTTTCAAAACCAATATATCTTGACAGTATATCATCTTATAAATGATCCCTGAAAATTTTGAGGTGATGGGATCAAAATTTTCAGATTTATAGGCCGTTATGTTGACGCCCGTGGGTACGCTCGGAGCGTCGGTCGAAAATTTAAACGCTTTTTTTCTCGAAATTACGTTTTCAAAGTCGGTGAGCAAAATAACTCGAAAACTACTGCATTGATCTTCCTGAAAGTTTGAGAGCTTTTTCTAGATCTAAAAATAGAGTATTTGATCGAAGGTTTTTTTTCCCGATATATACTTTCGATTTGATGAGAAAAAATGCTCATTTTTTCGCCAAAATCAAGACTCTCACTTTGAACACGCGTCATTATTTTTAGTTTGATATTTCGGAAATTTCTTCGATTAATCATAGGATAAACTAATATAATCCCGAAATCTAAGTAAAAAGTAAAAAAATGCGGTAATTTTACGTTTTCGACAATTAATCTGCCGAAGGAGTCGATTTTTTCCATTTTTCACTGTCCCAAAAATGCTCAAATTCAAACCTCCGAATAAATATACTTTTTGGAAAGACGGTTGACATTCGTTTTTTTTTTCGTATCTATAAACGTTCCTCTTCAAAAACCTCAAAGGACTTTTTTATATTTTGAAAAAAAAAAAAAAATATATCTTTTTCCCGCAAATACGTATTTTTCAACGCATCTCCTAATTTAAACAAATGTTTGGGCATTTAATTTTCGTTTTTCTTAAAAAATAAATTTTGGGCTACAAAATAAGGACTGTTGACTACAAAAAACGTGTCTACACAAAAATATGCATGTTTACCAAAATACGACGATCTGAAAAACGTCTAGGGTCGGATGGACCCCATGTGCAGTCGAATGATTAAGGCCTTACTCTAGAGGCCGAAAAAGTAGGCTTTTTGGGGATTTTTTTTCAGAAAAACTACAAAATAAATCGAGATTACAAAAAGGGTGTTTATCATACATAGTAGTGACTGTAAGCAATAATTTTTTGGAGCGATTCATTTTAAAATGGCGGCTGTGCAGCGTTATCTCAAAACTGCATTTTTTAAGTTCGCCGGAACCATAACTCAGACAATTTTCAACCGATTAACATGAAATGTTGAAAATATCTTGAAAAATACGTTGTCTATGGAAGTACGTAGGAATTTTTTTTATATTGTACACTTCATTTATTATTAATAATTATCTGACAAAATTTTCCACTTTCCAAAAATTTGCTTAAAAAATCGTCAGATAATTGTTAATAACAAATAAACTATGCAATAAAAAACAATCCTTCGTACTTCCATAAACAATGTATTTTTCAAGGTATATTCAACATTTCAAGTGAATCGGTTGAAAATTGTCTTAGTTATGTTTCCGGCCAACTTAAAAAATGCAGTTTTGAGTTAAACGCTGCAAAGCCGCCATTTTGAAATTAATCGCTTGACAAAAATTATTGTATACAGTCACTGATATGTATGATAAACACCCTTTCTGTAATCTCGATTTACTTCGTAGTTTTTCTGAAGAAAAAAAAATCCCCAAAAAGCCTACTTTTCGGCCTCTAGAGTGGCCTACCCCCTTAATAACACATTCGCAAGCTCGTCAAGTATCATCATTCTCACGTCTAATTTTGCATGAATCCAATAGTGCGTTCGTGCATTTTGACCAGCTACAATAAAAATATCTCGTCGCACGCGAGATATATCTATATAATGAGAATAAAAAAAGAGTACACACGTGCCTGAGTCGACTGCGTAACCGGAAGGGAGGTAATAGGTGATGCTGGTTGAGGGAGGGATGAAAAAAAAACGTCGGACTGTCTCCATTGCAATGCTCGCAGTGTAGAATCTCTGAAAGCCGGGTGGATCGACTTCCGGTTATACAACGTATGCTCTCGCCACTTGCATCTATGCACACACCTTGACGCCGTATACTTTTTCACGTCGTTTTTTTATCCATTCATTTTCTCTTTTACATCAGAAAAGAAACGATCGCGCAAACGAACATGAGGAGCACAAAGCCTCCAGTTTTCCGTGAAGATTTTTTTAATGGATCGTTCGAGTTCCTATGGACACGCTGTCCGGGTGTATCGACTGCTTTGGGGAGGGGTTACGGCGGATACGAGAGTTGAACGAGGGAAAAAAGTGGCGCAGCTTGCGAGCGGGTCCGAATGATGTGGGTTTTGTTATTTTTTTTAATGCTCCGTCATTTTTCATCCCGATCTCCACCCACGCAGGCATTACGATTATAATCAGTGTCCGAGCGGGCGACGGACTATTTCGATCGATCGGTGGGAATGTACAGGAAGCTCTGGAATCCAGGAAACCCTGGAATCCAGGAAATCATACATTTTTTACATATGAGTGCATTTCCCTCGTTGATACGTTGTTGGATGCGTTGATCAATGCCGATAAAATTCTTCATATCTGGAAGAATTTCATATCGGAACCTTTTGCGCGTGATATGTTGTTGGATGCATTGATCAATGCCAATAAAATTCTTCATAAGTGGAAGAATTTTAGTGGCAAATCCTGGAATCTAGGATATCGCACATTCTATTATATCACTCTCCTTCCCTCTTTCATATATCTTGGATACGTTGATCAATGCCAATAAAATTCTTCATACCTGGAAGAATTTTATTGGCAAATCCTGGAACTCAGAGAACGCTGGAATCCAGGAAATCACACATTTTATTATATCATTCTCCTTCCCTCTTTGATACGTTGTTGGATGCGTTAATCGATGCCAAAAAAATTCTTCATATCTGGAAGAATTTTATTAGCAAATCCTGGAATTCAGAAAACTCTGGAAACCAGGAAAGCCTGGAATCGAGGAAATCAAACATTTTTTGTCACTCTCCTTTCCTCTTTGACACATTGGTGGATACGCTGATCAACGCCAATAAAATTCTTCATATCTAAAGGAATTTTATTGGCAAATAATGGAATCCAGGAAATTACACATTCTATTATATCAGTCCTCTTCCCTCTTTGATACGTTGCTGAATCCATTGATATTGCAATGCCAATAAAATACTTTATATCTGGAAGAATTTTATTGGCAAATCCTGGAACTCAGGGAACGCTGGAATCCCGGAAATCACACATTTCATTATATAATTTTCCTTCCCTCTTTGATACGTTGTTGGGTGCGTTGATCAATGCCCATAAAATTCTTTATATCTGGAAGAATTTCATTGGCAAATCCTGGAATTCAGGGAACGCTGGAATCCCGGAAATCACACATTTCATTGTATAACTCTCCCTCCTTTGTTGTTACGTTGTTGGATGCGTTGATCAATGCCAACAAAATTCTTCACATCTGGAAGAATTTTATTGGCAAATCCTGGAATTCAGAAAACTCTGGAATCCAGGAAATCCTGGAATCTAGGAAATCAAACATTTTTCGTCACTCTCCTTTCCTCTTTGACACATTGTCGGATGCGTTGATCGACGGCAACAAAATTCTTCATATCTGGAGGAATTTTATTGGCAAATCCTGGAATTCAGGAAATCACACATTCTATTATATCACTCCCCTTCCCTCTTTGATACGTTGCTAGATGTACTGATCAATGCCAAGAAAATTCTTTATATCTGGAAGAATTTTATTGGCAAATCCTGGAATTCACGAAACCCTGGAATCCAGGAAATCCTGG
The DNA here is from genome assembly GCA_964007375.1 of Ophion obscuratus. NCBI lineage: Eukaryota > Metazoa > Arthropoda > Insecta > Hymenoptera > Ichneumonidae > Ophion > Ophion obscuratus. The sequence goes on along the minus strand of OZ023322.1, from coordinate 32,773,815 downwards.
AATATAGGAAATTAAACATTTTTCGTCACTCTCCGTTCCTCTTTCACACATTGTTGGATGCGGTGATCAACGCCAACAAAATTCTTCATATCTGGAAGAATTTTATTGGCAAATCCTGGAATCCAGGAAATCACACATTTCATTATATCACGCTCCATCCCTCTTTGATAAGTTGTTGGATGCGTTGATCAATGCCCATAAAATTCTTCGCATCTGGATGAATTTTATTGGCAAATCCTAGAATCTAGGACACCCTGGAATTCAGGAAATCCTGGAATCTAGGAAATCAAACATTTTTAGTCACTCTCCTTTCCTCTTTAACACATTGTCGGATGCGTTGATCAACGGCAACAAAATTCTTCATATCTGGAGGAATTTTATTGGCAAATTCTGGAATTCATGAAATCACACATTCTATTATATCACTCCCCTTTCCTCTTTGATACGTTGCTAGATGTACTGATCAATGGCAAGAAAATTCTTCATATCTGGAAGAATTTTATTGGCAAATCCTGGAATTTACGAAACCCTGGAATCCAGGAAATCCTGGAATATAGGAATTCAAACATTTTTTTATCACTCTCCGTTCCTTTTTGACACATTGTTGGATGCGTTGATCAACGCCAACAAAATTCTTCATATATGGAAGAATTTTATTGGCAAATCCTGGAATCCACGAAATCGTACATTTCATTACATCAATCTCTTTCCCTCTTCGATACGTTGTTGGATGCGGTGATCAATGCCAGTAAAATTCTTCATATACACATAATAATTTAGGAGCGGGCGAACAAAACCGGACTTGTCCACACTACGTCCATTTTTTTGGCGCTATCAAAACTGCCTTGTCACCTGAAAACCTGGTCCTTAACAAATTTTAAGGTGTTTAGAGCCGGATTTGATTAAAAGTATTTCGGGAGGTAATAAAGGTGTGCTTATCTTTATTACCTCCCGAAGTACTTTGAATCCAATTCGGCTCTAAACATCCCAACATTGGTTGAAAACTACCTTTTCAAGAAAAAGGCTTTTTTATGCACAAAAAAAAGAACGTTGTGTGGACAAGTCCGGTTTTGTCCGCCTGCTCCTCATTTATTACGCATGTTGCACATACATATGCGTACATATAAACACACACACATATACCCGGTAATTTACTCACCATATTATGTGTCGCGTGCATATACATACGTATACGGAGTATTAGGAAGGTCGATGCAAACCTTAAGGAGGTTATAGGTCACCTCGTTAGGGACATATTTAGCCTAGGTTGCCTTAGTCCAACGTCTAAGGATTGCGAATTATTATGGTAAGTATGATTCTTGGAAAATTTCCCAAAATTAGGTACTAACTCGTTCATAATGTTCAAACAGACAATAATTGGTAACTACAAATTTATTTGCCTCTTAGCTTAATGTGTATTCAATCGACAAACACCAATCCACACAACTAACTAAATGGGACAACTAATTTAGTTAGTTAGTCCGATTTAGTTAGTCTAAGTCCCATTTTAAGTTAGTTGTGTATCCTAAGTCCCATTTAGTTAGTTGTACTAAGTCCCTTAGTATTTTAGTTGTACTAATTACTTAGTAGTACTAAGTGCTACTAAGTTGTACTAATTACTACTACTTAGTATAACTAACTTAGTTGTACTAAGTCCCTTAGTATTTTAGTTGTACTTAGTACTAAGTACTAAGTATTTCAATTGTACTAAGTATTTTAGTTGTACTAAGTACTACTACTTAGTACAACTAACTTAGTTGTACTAAGTCCCTTAGTACTTTAGTTGTGCTATTAGTTGTACTAAGTACTTTTGAATTGACGTTTTGAATAATGACGTTTTGAATAATAGCATTAACTAGCATCAAATAGCATTAACATGAGAGGTAAACGAGTTTGCACCTAATTTTGGGACATTTTCCAAAAGTCATACTTACCATGACAATTCGAAATCCTTAGACTTTGGACTGAGGTAGCCTAGGTTAGATATGTTCCTACCGAGGTGACCTATCACCTCCTTAAGGCTTTGCATCGACTTTCCTAATACCCTGTATGACAGCTGCTGCGAATATCGATGTATCTACAGTATGATGGTGCAATCGATTTAAATACGTAAGTAATTTAAAATACTTTTTTTCTTCTCCTTGTAGACTACGACTGCGCATCGGAGCCTCATTGCATCGAGCAATGCAAATCCGACGGTGCGAAGTGGAAAAATGGAAACAGGGGGGGGGGGTGCAGTGCATATTTTGTCGACTTCCGGGTTTGAGGTTCGCTCTGACTTTTCACTTCCGGACGATTCAGTTGATGCGCGAGCTCATACGTGACGAGAGAACGAGTGTGGGTGAAAAAAGGGCTGCGCAATCAAGAGAGAAATGGCGAAGGAGAGGAAGAATTATGCCGATTAAGGCAGAAGAGGAAAATGCGATGTAGGATTAAAACCGTTTGTAATGTGAAACGTTGCCTCCGTCTTGCGGGTGTATAGGGCACGGAAATAAAGGAGATCTGATTCGAGAAGCAACCTTTAAGGGGGGGGGGGGCAATATTTCTGATTTTCATGCTTTTTTTTAAGAAAATATTTCTTTACTATTTGCATTGTATTTTTTTATTTTTACTAATCTTCAAAAATGGCACAAGCTCCTAAACGGGTTGCGGTGGATGTTGTCAGACGGCGTGACACATAGCGGCGGCGGGAGTAATCTGAAAAAAAACGCATGAAGGATTTTCTTTCATTGACACTCATACGCAGAATATGAACCAAGAAAAAGTGAGAAATGTTTAAAATCGATGAAATGGTACGCTTGGAAACAAAAAGATTGATTTTTCCGAAAAAATGGCTACATTTTGCAATAAAAAAATACTTTGTTTTCTTACTTTTCGAAAATATTTAGGATCATGTTTTAGAGAATTAGGTTAGAAAGATTTATACAAAATTTCATCAGGATCGGTCGATTGGTTTTTTAGCTATACGACACGCGAGTTTTGAAAATGCAGTTTAGAAAACCGTACCATAACTTCGCCACTTCTGAAGATTAATAAATTTTCTAAAGAGCCATGTAATAGCCAAAAGTAGTAATAAAACATACTCTAATTCTCAAAAATTGTAAAGAAATGTTCCCCTTTAAAAAAAAGTAACGAAAATCAGCAATTTTTTACACACCTAAAGGTATAAGGTATTTTTTTCGCGGAAGCATCAAGAGGGCACTTCTCAATCATTGGCAAATTGACGTGCCGCTTACTAAAAATAAGTTACATTCAATTATTATACTTAACTATAAAATGCAATTAAAAATGTTGCACAAACTTAGTAGATTTAAACATTTTCACATTCACAGTCACATTTTTTAAAGTTTTATAATTAATATTTGATTATATCGGGCATCTAGAGTTACTTGGAGTAAACATTATTCGATATAAATGTGGCCAGCGTATCTTTTCCACAAAGTTCCGTATAAATAAGACGATTAATCAGGTCGTAATTTTTCGTTAAAAATTCGGTACTGTAGCTTAAATTTTTACCAGTATACTAGATCGTATTTTCACTTGATTATAGACAACAAGCAGTTAATGGTTAAATATTCAGGTTCGCGAAAGGAACACCTTAAGAAAAAGAAAGCTTGTATTGCCTACGAGAAGAATGGGGAAAATATGGTTCCCCGCAGCCCGGTCGTGTTTTTATATCCGTGAGAACTCATTCAGTATATTATTATTATCGGGAAATTAGGAGAAGGGTTAAAGCAAAGAAAACGCCTCGATTTTATTTCTACGGGGTCGAGTAGATGAAGGGTTTTAAATCGTCGGATTAAATATCCAAAATTTAATTCTTATACCTGCAACGGGCGGTTTTCAAACATAAATTTGTTTCTCTGGGTCGAAATGAAGAAAACCTTCGTCCTTTTTCATTTCCTCTTTCTTTCAATCTTTAGTCTGCCGCCAAAGTTTCAAGGCCCACGCGCATTCTCAGCGGAAGTTACACAAAACGGTTACTTTTTTTTTAATTGCACGTTTTGTTGCATTCATATGCAACACTCTAGATAGTATCAATAAATCATTTATATTATTCAATAAATTCAATTAGATTTATTTTTGAAATAAAAACACATACAGGCGTTGTGGGTGTCATTTTGTCCGCCAACTAATTTACTCGATTACATTTTTGTTCGTTATTGAAAATTTATTCACAAATATGAAAATATTTCCGTTATATAATATACAGAATAAAATAATTAACTTATTTCATATCGGATGCAAGGAAAATGAGGAAATGCACTGCAGGCCGTCTGGGGATGTGAAAATGTAAATGCGTAGATTGTTTTTTTTTTTTTACTTTGTATTAATCACGTTGATTAGTGTTTCGCGATATTTATCATACTTTGCGCTACACCTAGGAAGAATTGAACGGCGATGAACTGCAACGACGACGGATCGAGCTTCGATCTCGACACAATGATGAATACTCGACATTTATTTACATTAATTACCTCCATCCTCGTAAAGGCTCCATCCGTCTGTATTAACGCCTACAAACATTCATTCGAATCTGATCGCACGAGCATTATATATTTGATCTATTAACGGGTATAAGCTCGGGCCTAAAAAAATCGCTTGATCTTCAATATTTTTGTCTAATGAGAGTATTGAGATGTCGAGGTCAGGATTTTACGTACAATTAATACATAGCGTTGTGAACTTTGCGTTTTTTTTTCATTGGAAAATATTGATAAGCAATGAAATTATTATTTAAACAAACGACGGTTCTGGTAACTAGGGTGATTATAAAATAAAGTAAAATAAAATTGAAATAAAATAAAATAAAATAAAAATAAAATAAAAATAAAATAAAAATAAAATCAAAATAAAATCAAAATAAAATCAAAATAAAATCAAAATAAAATCAAAATAAAATAAAAACAAAATCAAAATAAAATGAAAATGGCAAACTGCACGAAATTCGTTGTTGAACGTCTGTACAAAGCCGGATCACGAAGAAGGAAGATCACTGTGAGGTACGTGACCCGAGAAAATGATGTATTATCCTTTCGAACAACCCTTTGGGTCTTGCAAAGACGAAGATGGCGCTGCGTCAGGGTTCCGAGACGAAAGTTTTCGGGGTCTTAAGCGTTGCGCTATAAAACTTTACGACACTTCGTTTGGTCAGTCTGGATTTTTTTCTCGCCTCATCCCTCTCTCGAACATTCTTTTGCTGTCTGTGTGAGCGGAGAAAGGTGAAAGGGTTGTCAGTCGGAAGAGAACAAGGTCGTTTCGGACATCCTGGACGTACATTCTACTTTGCAATTTCACATTTATGCTTTACTTGGGCTAACGGAATTCTACGAGGCTTGTGGTTCACAATCAATAACAGGCGTGTGAAAATGTTTAAAAAAAATGTTTATGCACGTTTTTAAATTATTGGAGAGTTGACTAAAACTGGAAACTATTGTGTTTGGAACCGAATGGAATAATTTTCGGAGTCGGGTTTGAGACGTATAGGGTACGCCGACCAGTGAATGAATGAAAGTTGATTTATATTTAAAATACGTAAAGAATATGGATTGTTAATGAAAACTCAAATTACTATAATTTAACAAAAATATCACGTGTGTCGTTAAAATTGATTCCTCAGTTTAATATCGAATTTTTACGCCACACGGATTTTGTCTAGATTGTGGTACTGCACACCGCGCAACTTACGAGGAACGTCACTTAAGGGGGAGATACCTTTAGGAGAGGAACAAATATGCTGATTTTTATTATTTTTTTCTAAAGGAACGATTTCTTCACCATTTTTGATACTTAAGCATTTTCAAGACTGGCGTGGCGTATAGCTTAAAAACTAAGCGTAAATTATTCTAAAGTTATCGTTCCAAAACATGACCTTAAATGTTTCTGAAAATTAAAGAAAAGTATTTTTTTATTGCATACTGTAGCCATTTTTCAGATAATTCAATTTTTTTGCTTCAAACCGTATCGGCGGAAAACGGGTTTAAGAGGGGAAACCACCCCTTAAAGAAATGCGTGTCAAGGGGTGATCTTGCAGTTCCACCCTCGAGCAGTCCACAGATCCGAATGAAAGAAAAATCAACATTCTTCTCATTCAAAGCGATTTAAAATCCACTATCGAAAAATTGAAAGAAATTAAGGGGTGACATGCCTTTTTTGAGGGGCGGTTTCCCGCTTTTTTAATGCTTTATCACAAATATGAGTTTCAACAAAATCGAAAGCGGCCACTTAAGTGATATTCCATGTGAGTAAAAAACTGTCAAATCACTCAGTACATTATGACAATTTCGTCTCCCTGAACTTTATGGCAATTAGGCATCCCCCTATGTTGAAAAGTGTTTTCCCGATTGTAAAGTTCTAGAAACCGTGCATTCAGTCCATGACAATTTCCTGCATAAATCCGAATCCAATGGTACCATATCGGCAACTGCCCCGAAACTCCTTAAGACCAGTAAAGCAGCTATCGGTAAGTCAGGTACCGAGGTAACATCCCAATCGGACCTGCCCGGGAGGGTAATCCGGGACCCTGAATAGAATTGTTCTTCCAAAGAGTGCTTCCCTACCGACAGTAGTCATCACAGTGATATTCAAGCACATCGCGATGTTCGTCAGTCGGTCAGGTCGCTCGTCGTTTGACCAACCGCCGTGTCATCAGCACATCGCGAAGCAATTTCCGATTACAAGATACACTTATAAAGCATGTCGTTTTATTAACAATTTTCTATAAATAAGATAAACATCAGATAAGCAAAACAGCAATAAATAATTGTACATCAATAATCGGGGCCATTGACATCATCATCGATGATGCTCATAAACGAGTTTCTCGCCATATTCGCATACAAATTACGACCAATTATCACCAACAGCAGATACACAATTCTGCCAAATTGCTAATCTCGATACCATTTGATTCTCGGAGCGTGGCTGGTCCACTGATGACGTTTACCTCGTCGGTAAACGCAAGAGCAATCGCGCCCAGCTACCCGAGCAAGTCGTAAACGCGAATAAACATTTAAAATAACATTTAGAATAACGTATTTGGCGTGGTTATCTTTGGACGTTGAGCCCGCGTATTCCCTTTCCTACTTGGTCCAATTCTTCAGGGCTGATTCAGTTGTGACAAAGGTGGATGCTTACTCCACCAGCGATGTTATTTCGCTTTCGCAACATTCTCGGTCCGATAAATGTGCGAATGAGTGTTCTTTTTCCTACGGTAATCTCTGACAGGAACTGCGAATTTAATAGTTCGTCGAGCTACCGGAGGTGGCGGAAGATGATGCCGATGACGATGACGATGACGAAGGGCTGTAGGAGCTTCCGGAGCTGCTCGATGCCGGATAATAGTTGTAAGCCAAATTTTGGGCCTCGGCACCGTTCGTCGGTGTCCAGACACGGGAATACGGTCCGTTTCCGTCCCACGTGTTGACAGGCTCGTAGCCGGAAGTCGTTGATGCTACCGGTGGAGCTCCGTAGGCGTTTAGGGTGGCCGGTTCCATCGCCATTCCTGCGTTACAATCGGCATGTATGAATATAAATGACAAAACGGATGATCATGAGAAATAGCGGAGAAAAAGAGCATACCCATGGGTGCCGCCATGCCACCCTTCTTGAAGAACTGCACAGCTATGAAGCCAACGACCAGAAGTACAGCGAGTTTCGAGAGAACGAGAGCCTTGAGCGCCTTGACGCCGATGATCGCAACGAAAATTGGCATGAGGGCCTTCAGCTTCAATTTAAGGAGAAGCAAGAAGGGCAAAAGTAGTTTCTTCTTGAGGATACCACGTGCCTGGCTGGTAGCAACTGCGTTGTCTTTAAACTCGACGTCCAAATCGGCGAGACTTCGCGACGGCCTGTACTTGAGGTTAGCATCGACAAATGGAACATCAATTTTGTAATCGAAGTTCTTGAGGTATTTGACAGTTCTGGCTACGAGTGCCTCATCCACGGTGTCCAATGATCGTGCTTCGGTGGTCGTTCCCAATTTGTCATCCAAGTATCCAAGCACCTCTTGCTTCAGACAGGAGGACCAAGAATCCGCAGCGATGCACTCGTTTAGGCTCTTGGTCAAAAATTCCTCAGACGAGGCCGTCGCACAGGCCACCAAGGCCGCAAGGCCGATCACATTCAACAGACGCATCGTTGCAATGATGATTGCTCTTCTTTTGTTCGCTTTTGTATCAGCTATGAGCTTCGTTGAACTTGAGATTCTTTTGTGTTTAGCACCTGGGATTTAACGGCGGATGTTAACGAAGGATGTTTACGAACTATGCGATGATCGACGGGCCCGATCGGTTTTTATCGTGCTCCAGGGACTGGGGTATCGGGACGGAAACGGCGATCGAACTGCGACTGACGGAGGAGTGGCCCTCCCCTTTTATTTAATTTCCACTGCGAATCTGTGTTATTCGGTCGCACATGCTTCGAATCGACGATCGAAGGAAAATTATTCAAATTTCACTCGCATAGTGCAGACTAAAGAGTTTACCGTCCTTCATACCGCATCGGGCGCGTGCCTCTTCATGTACGTTTCTCCGTTCCTACCTTCTCTTTCTCTCATAGCCGTGACTTGTTTCGCCTCCTCGTTGGACGGGCCGTGAAAACGACACCGATGACGACGTATGAAGACACGACGCGACTAGTTTGCCACTGTGTAACTAATCGCATTGTCGTTTTTACGGTATGGCGAGCGTCGACCGGACGGGAAACGGAAGTCGTTCATGTCGGTATGTACAGGCTGATTTCGGCTTTGCGATCGACGCGACGGGAAGCGGTGCGCCAGGGGGTGGAAGGGAGTCGTATAGCCCGATATTCGTTCTACGTAATTATCTACGAAATGTCGTATTTGGCAGCTGCTCCCGTTGTTCTTCATTCTTCGGTTCATCCATAAATCATCTTTTTGGCTTCAGTTGAGTTTGAGCTCTTGGCCGTTTCGGCAACGCCATTGGGCTCTTGGATATTGAGTGAAATTCTTTCGAGATTGAGTGACTTTTTGGCGAGTCGTCAGAATGGTACTTTGGCTTTGGAGAACCGGATTCTAGTCTCGACTGTTTGGGTTTGTTTGGGTTAAGGGGTAACGACATTGTAGAATTGACAAAAAAAATGTTTTTTTTTTAAATTACTTAAGGGGTGGTTTGAACTATCTAGAATAAGGGGAAGAAAGTTTGGTACCGGCAAAAAAGACCGTTTTTCTCGGAACACAATTTTTCAAAGGGCACGCAGATTAACTCCAACTATTTTTGTCCTTTCACTCCACATTTTGAGCAGAACTTTAAGGCGGGATTTACATTTGAACAGGAAAAAGATAACCAATTTTGAGTGATTTTTTAAAATAGGAAATAATTATTCTGTAGTTATCGAACTTTAGGTATACTTTAATAGTATATTTAAGTATACAAAACAATTTTTTTTAAATTAATTCATCATCAAAATGACGGAGCTGTGGCAGAGTGTTACAGTAAGGTCGCCACGGGGTTGCGAATCGGCGTGCAGTCTATCTTTCCGTAGACTTTGATTTGCAAAAAAGTTCACACATTTTTTCGGTTAGAACATGTATAGTTTTTATGTGATGGTAATAAAAATTAAGAAAATGCAAATTTAAGGAAATGGCACGCATTTACAAAAAAAACAACATTTCACGCAACATTTCTGTAAAATGTGGATGAAAAAAGTAGTTTTTTTTTTCAATTTTTCAAAAACAATTCTCGTCAAGTAGAAGGTACCAATATTATCAATATTTCTACCAAGTTTCAATTCAATCGGCTTAATAGTTTTTGACTAATCCTGCACGCCAATTTCGATAATGCAGTTTTGAGAAAAACGCGTTTGAAGTTCACGCCCGTTCCGAATCCGAGCGGTGAGGCACATTGTTGACGGGCTGTAACGTTTGAAGTTTTTCGAATTTCGTTTTGAAACTTTGGGAAAATATTCGACATGTATAGTTCTATTGTTTAAAGAAGAAAAAAAAGAAATCGATTTTTTGATCGTTGTAAATGTATATCCCGCCCTAAAATAACAGTTCGAAGAGGAATACGTAGGGGATTTCCCATGAGTTTATTATAACATTATTTATTAAGAAATGATTGTCCTTTTTTCTGTCGAAAAGTTGAGTTTTTATTTTGAATGCTTGCCAATTACACAAAAATTAATATTTTCGAAATTCCCTACGCATTTCTCTAGCTATACTCATGTAAATTAATAGAATTTTTTTTTATTTTTCGCCCTGTTCAACTTTGCGTCAGTTATACTGCGTGCCGCAGAGCATCTCAAATTCAACACGCCTTGCGATAATGGCTCCAGCCTCACCATTTTGTTTAATTTTTGAATATATATTTTTTGTGTTCACTTAAAGATTCGACTAATAACATGCTTGAATATTATTATCCTCTTGTCCTTCTACCAAAAAACAAAAAATCGCGAAAAATCGCTTACCCCTTAAGGGAGGTTTCTACTTTTTTGAGGCAAACAGAATCATTGATTTTACTGCAACGGAAAGAGCCAATGGAGAAAAAGGTGTACTCTATATCTGGCATAGCAGATTAGGCGTAAGTATGAAACTTTCCATTTTATTCGCACATAAACTTCAGTTTAAGGGGTTACGGGTGTTTGAAAATGTGCATTTTTTTAATTTCATTATCTAATAGTACAATATGTCTAGAATATTCTCCCAAAGTTTCAAGTCAATCGGAGTAAAAGTCTAGGGGAGAGAGCCTTTGGGAATTCTTCCCATTGGAAAAGACCGGCAAGGAGCGACGCAGGTAATCGCATTTTTCTCGAAACACCATTTTTGAAGTCGGTGGACAGGATTTCTTGAAAACTAACGCACCGATCTTATTGAAATTTTACACTCTTCTTCAAAATAGCATTGACTAGTGATTGATCGAAGGTTTTTTTTCGATTACAATAAATTCTACGTGGCTATACGTAGTATAGATTGAAATTTGAAAAAAAATTGAAATTTGATTTTTTGGCAGGGTTGTATATCATGTTATCCTGATCACCACGAGGGCACTTTTTTAGGGGTCTCCGGAAACCAGGTCCCACCGGCTGAATTTCCCAAACTTTTTTGATCAATTTTTTTAAAAATATTGTTGAAATATTGCTTTTTTATGTGCTTAACATTTTGAATAAAATAATTTGTATATTATATATGTTTTTTTATCGAAAAAATATGCTTTTTTGGCGTTGAATTCACGTAACCCCTTAACTTTAAATATGTTTTTCTCGAAACCACGGTTTTCAAGTTTGGGGAAGTGCTCCTACACCGCCTACATTAGCAATCGTTATGCAATTTGGCAGGCACGCGTACAACAAACGTCTTCATCAGTTAAGGAGAGATATACACCTAGATTGTCGAGGTCGAGAATTTAGAAGCTATGAACATTCCGTCGACCGTGGAAGACCTACACTATGGGCCTGGTATCGATGATTCCATGTAAGTTGACAAATTTCATTATTTATTCATTCCCAAATTTTCAAACGTGCTTTTCTCAAAACTCCGTTTTTCAAATCGGTATCCAAAATTTCTCGAAAACCAATGAACCGATTGCCTTGAGGTTTTTTGTGGTAATTCTATACACCATTATGTAGTGCTTGTCATAGGATTTTTTTTCCGTTACTTAGTTTTTGTTGTATAGGCAAAATAATAACTAATTTTTGGCCCAAAAATCACTCTTTATGTTTAAACGTCCGCCATTTTGTCATAAATCGATATTTTCAAAATCGGCTATGACAAGTACTAGATTATAGTATCTAATTTAATAATCTTTTTGGTTTTTTTTTTCAGATGATTTTTGAAGAAACGTCAGTGGGTACCGTATACGCATATTTTTTTTACGACGCTCCAAGGATCATACAATATCCTTGTATATTTTTGATATTTTTAAATAAAGTAAATTAAACATATTTTTTAATGTATATACTTTTAGATAATTAAAACGCCAATCCAAAATTTCAAATAGTTTTCCTTGAAAAATTCACAAAAATGACCTTTTTCCGGCTCCTTGGTGTATATCTCCCCTTAAACTAGAATTATCCAAAAATATTCAAACGTTAATGTTTGGTAAAAAACTAAACTTCCCCTTCAAACGCTCACTATTTTTTATTATTTCTTCTCGATTCTAGTTCACCTTGCACACAATATTGTACAAAATAAAAATATGTTTGATTTTTTGCTTCAGATCACCTGCTCAGGACTTAGGACTTCCGCTCCAAGTACCATGTTTTCTCAAACTTAAAAAAATATTATCATGTTCAATAAAGACCGCTTCGTAAACGTACCAAATTACAAAATTTTATATTAAATGTTTCGCATAAAAAATTGGTGAAAAATCGATCATTATTTGGTCCAACGAAGTAGGAACTTCCCTGAAAACTAACGCATAATTCTCGAAAGGGTAATCAAAGTTCAGGTACTTTTCTAGTTTGTTAACGACCGTGCCGAGGAGATTCAATATTGATTGGCAATTTTCGAACTTTGCAAAAGTCAACTGGAAAATCGTCGGTCAAATGTGTCGAGAGTCTAAGGGCATTCTCGCATCCCGAGAACAAAGCGCAAAAAAGGATCAAATATGGAATAAACTCAAGGTAATATTGTTGCCTAGAGCGTGGTTTTGGAGGTGATTTTTGGGATGGAATAACTAAAAATGTAACTGACAAAATAAATACACATTTATTAATCCTTCACGAATACGTACAAATTAAAAATAAAATAAAAATTATTATTATGTACTTGTGTAGGTCTGTTTCGAACGGTGGACAAAATACGTTGCCAGTTGGCGACCAGTGTTGTGGACGTACGAATCCGAAAGAAAACCAATCATATATATGTGTTGTGAAGTTTGGTACCAGATTTGAACAAAAATACAAAATGGCGGCATAATAAACTTTGATTATCAATTTTTCCTATTTTTCTATCCATTCTGCGTGTTATATATATATATATATAACTTGACTCAATTCTGCTGCCAACGTTAAAAAAACAGTATACTGAAGGTGTATGCCAAGTTTGAGCTAAATCGGTCAATTGGTTATTAAGATATTGAGAAAAACGAGCGTACGTATAATTTTGATAACTCGGCTAATGTCATGGGTATCATTGAACCGTTGTCACAGACGTATTCAGAAAGGTATGTAGAATACCTAAATAAAGTTTAAAAAAACAATTTTTTCACATTTCTAGGCAACAATACTGCATTAACGGGTTATGCCTATTTGTAACAGTCGAAAACAGCTCATTTTTGGGATTTTTTCTTTTAAATCGTGATGATAAATTTCAACAAAAATCAGGTATTCCAAAAAATATCATCTGAAGAACATTCTGTAATTTTTTTGTGTCAAAATATTTGATTATGAACCAGGTTATCTAATATCATAAAAACGGACAGATTTCGTTGGTAGATTAGTTTATCCTATAATCAATCGAAGGAATTTCCAAAATATTAAATATTAAATAGTGGAATGTGTTCAAAGCGAGTCTTAATTTTTGCGATAAAAATGGGCACCTTTCGTTCATCAAATTGAAAGTAGACATCGGCAAAAAAAATCCTCCGATCAAATACAATATTTTTACATTTAGAAAAAGCCTGCAAAATTTCAAAAAATATCAATGCAGTAGTTTTTGAGATATTTTGCTCACCGACTTTGAAAACTTACTTTTGTCAAAAAAGCTTTTAAAGTTTCGAACGACGCTCCAAGCGTTTCGACAGGCGTCAAAATAACAGCCTATAAATCTGTCAATTTTGATCCGATCACATTTAAATTCCCAGGAAACATTTATAAGATAATATATTGGTTTTGAATAAAGTGATTTTTCGACTTTTACAACTAGGAATAATCCTTCAATTCGTTCACGTGCAACACTGGACGAGACGGGCCAATATATTCTCTTGGAGGAACAATTGACGATTTTTATAACCTACGTGGCTGAGGATATCTACACAAGCTCTATGCGATTATACTTATGAAAACGAAATATTGTAAACGCAATCACGAAGTTAGTTTAATAAATCTGTATCGACGAAAATAAAAAATACCTATCTTTCGTCGACATCCTGTTGAATGTTCGGCTAGAAATCCCTTTTTCTATCATTAAAGTGAAAGAATAATACCTGTGCCAATAGGATTAGCACTTCAGGTACTTTTAACGAGAAACGTTGCTTAGATGGAATTTATTATCAGCAAGCAGTGTGAAATGCTCACGGTGTCACGGTGCAGTAGGTGGAGATATAAGCCATCGCGCCTGTGTGGTAGAGTTGTCATGCAATAGGTTTGTCATTCATCAGAGCTGTCGCCGAAGACGTAATCTGGGAGGAGTTCAAGAGGCTTACGGGAGAAAAATGGGCTAATAATATACGCTATAACGACTTCTTTTTCCACATCTTAATCTTTATTCTTATTTTTCCACATATTAATCTTTATTTTTATTTTTTCACATATTAAATTATTCTTATTCTTTTTAATATAATGAATATTTTCAATTATTTTTAATATTTTTAAATATTAAATTGAATTAATATTAATAAACTATTCTCATTTTACCACATATTAATCTTTAATATTTGCAAATATCAGCGGATATAATCATATACCACTGCATTCTAGGTACGAGTGTAGGGAGACATGTGGTGATATGTGAGAGAAAAAACTGCCGTGAAGCATCGGTTTAAGAGTTTGTAGATAACCGACTTAAGGGGGGAGATACCTTTAGGCGAGGAAAAAATTGACTGATTTTCATGAAATTTTATTTAAGGAAAGATTTCTTCGCCATTTTTTTTTTACTTATGACTTATTTTTTGTCTTATTATTAATTTTGGCAGGTACATGGTTTAAAAAAATTAATCTTCGAAAATGGCGGAGGTATGGCACGGCTTTCTAAACTGCATTTTCAAAAGTGGCGTAACGTATAGCTAAAAAACTAATCGTCCGATTCTGATGAAATTTGGTATAAATATTTCTAAGCTTATAAAATGTTTATGAGATTTATAAAATGTTATAAAATGTTTATAAGAATTATAAGATTTATAAAATGTTTATAAAATGTTTCATAAACATTTAGAGCCTAGAACATAACTCTAAATGTTTATGAAATTAAATTATGAAAATAAAAAAGTTTTTCTTCATTGCAAAATGAATTCTTTTCTAATTAAATGTTTTTGGTTCAAAGCGTACCACTTGATTGATTTTCAACATTTCTCACTTCTTTATTCATATCCTGCGCATGAGTATTAATGAAAGAAAAATCTTCGTTTGTTTTTTTTAGATTAAGGGGTAAGGCCACTGTAAATTTTTTGAAAAATCGATTTTTTTTTATTGGCTTAAAAAATAGTTTAAACCCTCTAGAATAAGAAAAAAAGGCTTCTTCTTTCTTCTTCTTTTAATTTTTTCCAATAAAAAACTATTCGCAAAACTTTAAACGCGTTTTTCTCGAAACATGGTTTTTCAAAATGGCACGCAGCATAACTCGAACAATTTTCATTTTTTTTACTTGAAATTTTAACCAGATGTGAACATTTACATTATCTTGAGAATGTCGATCGGAATTTTCAAGAACTTTATTTATTGATTTTTTATTAACAAAAAACTTGCCGTTTTTTTCGTCAAAAATCAATTTTTTTTTTCAAACGCACGCCAAATCCACAAAAATTGATACTTTTTAAAATCCGATCGACATTCTCTAGCTATAGCCCTCTAGATTAATGGTTTTTTTTGTTCTAGATTCAAAAGTGCACCAGTGGTGCTGCGTGCCGCGGAGCCCTGGAAGCAAAACATGTCCGGGAAGATAGCTGTGGAAACGCCATTTTGTTTTTTTTACTGTAAAAAAATTTTATAATAAAGTTTAATGTATGCCCGATAACACCATTAAAAGTTTTTTTTCAAATACCTTCAATTTCGGGAGCAAAAAATTAGTGAAAAAACCTTTTTTTTTGGGCCGTTACAGTGGCCTTACCCCTTAATCCCGCTGGCGCTACGTCTCACGCCGTGTGACAACATCCGCTGCAACCCGTTTAGAAGACCGTGCCATACCACCGCCATTTTTAAAGATTTATAAAAAAAATACCATGTAACAGCCATAAGTAGTAATAAAACATATCCTAAGTCTCAAAAATAGTAAAGAACTCTTTCCTTTTAAAACAAAATCATGAAAAGCAGCATTTTTTCCCGGCCTACAGGTATCTCCACCCTTAATGAGAAGGGAAGATGTTCCTAATGTTTGCCTTCGTATCTACAAGTTGTAAGTATCTAATAACGCATCGTCTACGAGACAATAAAGCTCTGAAGAAGAACGCATTAAAAATAGAATCACTGATGATCATAATGTGAAACAAGTCGATATGGCCAATAAGGACTACTTTTAGCGTTATGGGACGGTAAGGTATCCAAATTATTATTTTTTACGAGAAATAATTTCAGCGAAATACATATTGATGCTAATAGACCGAAATGGGCAGCGAATGGGAGGGGCACTCTCCAATATATGTCATTAGGAACAAATATTGATTCAACTGCGTGTAAATTATTCATTCATTCATGAATTTTACATAGAACATGAATTAGGTCAATAAAAGATAACACATTTGTGAAAAGAATCGAGTTACAGATTATGATGTCGAGAGTTGTATCAGTGCTTTCTGATATCGGCACGGTGGTTCTTTGTGGGGTCTCTCATTCTCTCGATAATTTGTAAATGGATGCAAAGTTGCTCCTTCTATGATGCCTCAATATTTGGCGAATATCCATTGCCAACCGGGTATTTGCAACGCAATGGATATTTGCAGTCCATGGACATGCCAATATTGGCATATCTTCACCAATACTGGCAAAATCGATTTCGATGACAAACAACTTGGATAAGACGAAGTTTACATAAAAATTCTTCGAAAACATTGACGACCAAAGTGGAATTAATAATTAGGTCGGTACGGTAATAAATTGAAATAAAACTATAATAGTTGAAAATAACGGAAGCATTTATTTCGATGTTGCAACGTTATTGTGCAAATATACGAAGGGCCGGTTGGATTAATAATGTCTGAGTGGCTCTATCCAGGTTGCATTCATCGAGTAACAAAGGGACATGAATGGTATGTGTATATTCCATTATACGCGCAAACATTACGTTCCCCTAACGGGCTACATCTACCTAAGTGGATAAAAAATTGCATTTTCCAAAAATATTTTTATTCGATAGTATCACCTTTCAGCCATATTTCTTGAAAATTTCATTAAAATATTCCTAAGATTCAATGAGCTGTAGCTCCTTACAGTCGGCCGGGCGAGCACTGGCAGCACCATACTTCATACTCTCAACGCGTTTTTCTCGAAACACTGTTTTCAAGATCGGTGGACATGATATCTCGCGAACCACTTGATGGATTGTTTCCAAAATTGCAGAAGATACGATGAGAAACATTTAAAGGTCGTTGACGATCCCACTTTCCCAAAATCGATCTTTATTTTTGAATAGTTACGTAAAAACGATGACTGTATTCATAGATTTCGTATGCTCGAGTTTCCATTCGACGCCACGTTGTTAAAAACAACGATTTCAAAAATCGACGATCGTCAACGACTCGCATTTATTGTTAACTTCATTAACCCGTTTGGTTCTCAGATTTCGGATGGACCGTTTAAGCTGGAGAGTGTCCACCGCCAAACGCGAAAAAATGTCATCACCTGCCGGCGGCGATGTTTTTGTTGTTTTTCTGTATTTTTCGGTGATTTATTTCGAAGGCTCTCAATATATGTACCTTTTTGTAAAAAAAAATGCGTTTCTTGTTCACCAAGCGTTATCCAGAAAAAATCCGCATGTGGACATTTGTTTGGGCCTTGAGGATAAGATTCCATCGGTATACACACAAGATACACGAATAAATCCAACGATGTGGAAGGTTTAGCATTCAAGTTGCAATAATAATTTATTAAATATAACGCATCAAACGCAGCGAAGAAGTATTTTACAAAAGTCCTGTTCAGAGTCGAGTGCAGACGGTAGAATTGATTGCGGGGCTAATAGCTTCATAGCGAAGAAATTAATCTCTGGCATAGCCGGAGTAAGCGAGATCTTGAGCAGACTCGACTGAACTCGGTTGATCCTGGAAGGACCTGTACTGGGCAGCCTGATATTCCCAGGGACCATGAGCCGAAAGTGGTGCCGAGTGGCCATCAGCGGCGATTTTCTTGCACAGCTGGAAGATCGCAAGTCCGACGGACACGACGAAGCTGAAGAAGGACAGTTGAAGGGCGTTCCAGGCTTTGAGACCGAGTACACCAATGGCCAGGGGAATGAGGGTCATCGCCTTCAGCAGAACGAACACGAGAATGGGTATGATGACTTTCTTCAGCTTCGATTTGCGGGCTTCCTCGACGGCGCGACCTTGTCCGAACTTGACCTCGAAGGAAAGTCGATCATCCTCGATGTTTCTCGCGCTGACTTTAACCGCAGATTCGAGCGGCAGTCTGAAGGTCACGTCGTGAGAAACCAGGTAGTTCTGCATGGTGTCCAGGAAGGATGCGTCACTTCGGCCGGAAGCCTCGTCAACGGACTCGGTATTGCGAGTCACTTCGACGCTCTCGGAAACCTGCCGTTGCAAAAAACACCACGATCAATGACGAACACCGTTTTACGACAGTGTTAGTACTCCTGATAATTTGTCATGTCAGGAAGACGTTAATGGAAACCAACCTTGAAGTTGTCCTTGCGGAATATTTGATCGAGAAGATTCAGAACTTTGAACTTCATGCAGGCGACTTCGTCGTTCTTTTGGGCACACTCGGCTTTGGTTTGATCCACCATCGAGTCCATGCTGGCACTCTTCCAACCCTCGAGTTTGGCTGGCTGGGCCGCGACAAGGGCCACGAGTGAACACAAAATGAGGAACTTCATGTTGAACTTGGCGTGATCGGCTCGCTTCTGAAGGCTGAAGGCGATGTTAATTGTGGACGGTAGTACTGCGACTGATGATCGCTCATCGGACATGTGTCTATTTATACGAGGGTCACGGGCAAGCCCCGATAGTCCTCCGTAGAATTGATACCCCGCACGGTTTAGACCCCTACCACACGCAAAACGGGACGAATTTTCTTTTCGTTCAGTATGGTATTCGATTATCGAGGCCTCGCGTTGAACGTGGCTCGCATTTGCAACGAGACACGTCGAGCCACCTCTCGGTGTAGACTCTCTATTAGCCCTCTTTCTTCTTTCTTGTACACGATGAACAGGAAGCCACGCTAAGAATTGATAAGCAATGCCTAACACTCTGTTAGCGAGAAATGAGAACTCTGATTATCCGATTTTACGTATCCTGATGTTATTGCAACTTTTACAATGGACGGCTCGGAAATCAATTTTGAAAAAGCATGACTGTTACTACGATGATGATGAATATTATTATTATTGATAACGTTATTGATAGTCGTATGAAATTAATGGCGCAGCGTGTCTGCAATTGGTTGGTATATGACCTACTGAGTTCCTAGTGTCTTCGTTTCCAATTGAGGAGTTATGCCTCGGTGTTGACTTTGAAAAATCACTTCTTTAAAAACAAATATAGTTTGACAGTATATCGTATTATAAATGTTATCTGAATGTTCAAGGCGATTGAATAAAAATTGACAGATTTATAGTATTTTACTAAGGTGTTAGTATTTAGTATTTAGTATTTATACTAAATTTTTAGTATTTAGTATTTATACTAAATTTTTAGTATTCAGTATTTATACTGAATTTTTAGTATTTAGTGTTTAAACTAAATGTTGAGTCTTTAGTATGTATACTACATTTTTAGTATCTAGTATTTATACCAAATTTTTAGCATTTAGTATTTATACTAAATTTTTAGTGTTTAGTATTTATACTAAATTTTTAGTATTTAGTATTTATACTAACTTTTCAGTACTTAGTATTTATACTAAATTTTCGGTATTAAGTATTTATACTAAATTTTTAGTACTTAGTATTTATACTAAATTTTTAGTATTTATAATTTATACTACATTTTCAGTAGTCTTTAAACGCTTTTTTTCTCGAAAGTACGTTTTCAAAGTTGGTTAGCGAAATATCTACAAAACTACCCCATCAGTCTTGTGGATTTTTTTATGGACGTTCCTAGATGTAAAAATATAGCATTTGATCGAATGATTTTTTTCCGATGTATACTTTCAATTAGATGTACGAAAAGTGCCCTTTTTCGACAAATCAAGACTCAGTTTGAACACACGCCATTTTTTTAAATTTGATATTTCGGAAGTTTACTTTGATTAGTCAGAGGATAAACTAATATACTAACGAAATCTGTTTCATTTTTTTATATTCGATCATCTGGTTTAGAAGGGCATTTATCACTTCAAAGGATGTTTTCGAGAGGTGCTTCGCTGTCGATTTCGAGGTGCTGTAAGTCGATTATAATGAAATATTTTTACACAAAAAAATTCCAGAGTGTTCTTCAGATGATACTATTTCATATACCTCATTTTTGTAGAAATTTATCATCATGATTTTCTAAAATGAAAAATTCCAAAACTGAGCTGCTTTCGATTGTTACAACCTGGCATCCCCGTTCATACAAAACCTTTTTCCACCAACATAAACGGATATGTGAAATTTCTGCCACTTGATATAACAAGTCATAGTAACGTCTCATAAATTACTCAAGATGTTTTGTGAGTATCGTCCTGAAAATGATTCATTTTCCTAAGCAGGAAGGTATATGATGAGTATTTCAGAAATATGCGGGTAGTACATTTATTGATTTTGTCAGGATAATTTTTTCTATAGAGTAAGTATACTATCAACGTGCTCCTCTGGGATTTAGATTCGTAGAAAACTTCGAGGGTAACTGAGAGAAAAGACCATAAATTGAAAAAAAAATCGACACCTTTGATTAATTAAGGGACTATACCAGTGTGACACTTTCAAAAAATCGATTTTTTTTGCCTTTTTCGACAGTATACTTTAAGAATATCATTATCATTTATATAATTTATATCAATATCACTTTATATTGCAAAAATCGATAGTTAAATCTTTAAACGCGTTTTTCTCGAAATGAGATTTTAAAAATTTGCTGACACTGGAACTCAAAGACCAATTATCCGATTGACTTGAAATTTGAACGGAGTACTCTTGAATATATTTACAATAACGTATCATATTTTTGATTACATGACAATTGACGATTTGGCATTGAAAAAACGCCCATTTTATAGGCAAGTAAACATACTTTTTTGATAACTACGCCATTTTGTTAGATTTTGATATTTTGCAAAAATCCTACGTCATTGTACAGAGAATACCTTCCAGTTTAAAGACATTTTTTCCTTTTTCGGTTTCAGCTACTCAATCGGCCGGAATCATGTCAGCAGTGGAGGACCTTTTTTGGCGCCTCTGAAGGCAGCGCATAAATCGCTTGGATCTCAATATTTTTCTAAGAAAATATTATATAATATAGATCAAATATAGCCAAATATATTCTTAATTTCCTGAAACATTTAATTTAGTAGTTTTCTTTCAAAAAATTCTCGAAAATCACCCAAATTTTTCAGCGTTCACACTGGTACAGCCCCTTAATTTGAGAAAGCTATAACTGTCACTTGCTGATCATGTCAATACACGGACAACTAAAAATATATAATATTGCAAAAAACTACAATAGTTAGGTACTTGAATATAGAGGCCTCTCGCGGATTATTGTTCGTGTCCATGCACGTGCATCAATATTCTCATTTGATCGATAAATCAAATTGAAAATAAATAAAAAATACACATTAAACAAAAATGGAATTTGCACCAAATGTAGGCAACATAATCGAAAAAATCACGACTAATAAAGATTCGTTATGATCGATTATATGAACGGTCAAAGCTTTTTAGTTCAGCAATTTTGACGAATTTCATTTTCATAACGATAACTTTTAATAAAAATGCAAAGCAGCCTCCTCCTCAGAGCTGTACTTCCAATTACCGATACGAAACGAAAGTAGATCGGAAAGTCCCGGTACATTGTTTTTAAATTCAAGCGGTACGTGCGCACGTGACGGTGCCTCTAAAACCGGAAGTTGTCACGGGCACGACCATTTTCTACACCCTGAACGCGCAATGTCCCGATGCCGCAATAATCTGGGTCTCATCCGAACATTTCGGGATACTTATGTGTGATATTTCAGTACGTATAGACTATTCCTAACACGCAGTACGCGAGACTGGAAGAACTTTCGACTCCAGCTATACACGCTTCACACGTGACAATTCGTTACTATTTACTTCTGGCTTAATTTCACCTCCTCCTCGTGCATAATCAAGGGGGTAGCCATGGTATCGTTCTTGATCGAAATTAATTTGGCATTCGGAACGCGTTTCCAATTCCACTTTTCGAATTTCAATTCGTTTGAAAAATGCGATAAAATCGAAGCTCGAGACGGATGCCTTGATCTTTTACTACTTTTCATTCTTCATCATCGCTTGCAGCAACTTTCCTCTCACTCTCCGAATAGTAAATCCGACATGAATAGTGTCAAACGTGAACAATGGAAATTTGATTTTTGAGGTCGTATATTCATTGCATACACACACACACTCGAGTATTCGCGGACAGAGTTTGTTGAATGTGTAAAATCGAGTTCCAAAATCAACAGAGATTTCGATTATTTGTAGATTTCATCATCAATCCCTCATTCGATGAAATCGGAACTCTCGACGAACGCAGATAACGAATATAAAATGAGATAAGGCAGTCTGACGTAAAGTAAAATGGCGAAAATCGTTTGCATTTATTTATTCGTATTTATTTATTATCCACCCCAATGGAACTGAGCCATTCAGAACATTCTACGCGAGCATGAAAGTAACGTTGTAGTTTACTATCGTCTGGTTAGCCCGCCGAAAGTAAGTGACAGAAGTCAAGGTCGAAGAAAGTTCTCTATACTTAAAGAATTCGGATAATTTTCGGTTTGTTACTTCAGCAAATCTTCTGGGGCAATTTCCGACAGGATTGAATGAGGCATCGATTGATAGTCGATACGTGATCGAACGCATTTTTCATGCAGGCCTAACTTTCGAGGTTCACACACACCCATACGCACATTCACCCACGCTCACACACACCCACGCTCACACACACCTACACTCACACACACCCACACACGCACACCTACACTCCCACACACCTGCACCCACACACAGCTACCCTCAGACACACCTACACTCACACACACCTACCCTCACACACAGCTACACTCACACACACCCACACTCACACTCACCTACGCTCACCCACACCTACACTCACACACACCTACATTCACACACACCCACACTTAAACTCACCTACGCTCACACACACTCACAGTCACACACACTGACACTCACACCCACCCACACTCACACATACCTATACTCACACTCACACTCACCCACGCTAACACACACCCACAGAAATAATAACGAAACATATTCGTATGAAATAATTGATATTTTTATTTTAGACAAATAAGGCGAGAGCAATCAATAAATATTAAATATAATGACAATTCGAAAACTGATGATCAATCTTGGTGGGTTTTTATTTTCTGTACGCTCTGTAGGGTCCATTGGGGGCAGTGTCCCAATGAGGAGGAGGAGCGTGTTCCACGGGTGGATGTCCGTAGTGAACGACTTCGTAGGCAACCTTTGGCTTCGTCAGCTTGAATATGAGCATCGCGCCGCTGAGTACCATTGACAGGAGACCAAGGGTGAGGGCCTTCCATGTCTTGAGAGCTATAAGGGCAAGGGCGAGGGGCACCAATGCAGTGGCCTTGAACTTCAGACCAAGGAGGAAAGGAATCATGACTTTTTTCACGAATCCACGACCTGCAACAAGTTCAAACAAAAGATTAATGAGTTTTTAATCAATCCAGTTTGCAATGAGTGTAAGACTGCAGTACCTGCTTGTTCCAATTTGCAGTTTTCTGCAGTTAGTTTGATTAGATAGTGTATTGAGCACGTTTTATTGAATTAAGCCGTTTTTCCGTGTGAGCCTCACCTTGACCGTTCGCAGAGTCCGAAAGAGGAATACTGAGGCTCTTGGGAACGGAATCGACGAGTGATCTCGGAACAATGTTCGATCCAACGATTGCTTCGGGCAATTTAGCCTCGAGATGGTGGTTGGTTAGATAAGAGTCCAACTTTTCGAGCATCAGAGAACGAAGAAGTTCTTTTCTAGCGGGGTCGATTCCTTTGTAATCGGCAAAGTCATCCTCGGCGATTGTGTCTTCGTGCAGTTCCCTCGATCGGACAATCGCGAGATCCTGCGTGATGGGAATTCTTTCTTCCTTGGCGGCGTCGCTCAGGTAAGCCAGAACTTTGGGCTTGACGCAGGATAACATCGATTGGCTATCCGCGCATCTGTTGACATCAGTTTACAAGTTTTATCACGAATGTCACACGTTGAAAATGAATTTATCGAGTATCAAATGAGGGAGAATTCAAATCTGCCAAGCAGAAAAAACGTCGATAAAATAAAACTGATGTCATTAGTGTCATCAATAGTTTCATGTGATTTTCTATTTTAGAAGTAATGCACCTCATCATTGAAAAAGTCGATTCGTATCAATGTGACGCGACTTCACCACTTTTTTTGTTTGTGAAGAGACAAAAGAAAAACACAACACTGGTAACGATTAAAACTTGATGCTAGTAGTTGAACGAATATTCACCTGTAGTAGATATTTTGTAGAATCTCGGTGGTCGTTCCGATATTTTGGGCCCCGGCAATACCGACCAACAAAGCCAACGTAGCTACTACGAAAAATCTCATGATGGACAAAATATTGTTCGATCGATTTGCGAGGCCAAACACCGAATGCCCCGTAGTACGGCGACAACGCCGTTTTATAGAGCTGACTGGGGCTCACTACGTACGACAGTTGAATTTTTATTAGTGGACGTGTTTGAAGACAGAAAGGAGAGAAGAAAGCATACCATTATCTAGGGTGACGGCGCTATTAACGAGGCGAAATTTTCATCGACAAAGTATCGACGTTGACGCTTGACGGATGTACTTCAATTTCGATTTTTCAATTGCAAAAGCATCGGAGACGTGGCCCGCAAAAATGTACCGGTTAATTGTGATATTTAAAAATTCGTACATATTAGTAAAAAAATTAGTTCAATAGAAAACGTAAACTGTGAAGTTTTTACTTTCATACGTTTAGTATTCACTGGTGTTCGTCCCAAATTACGCGAATAAATTTACCAATTTTTAGAGAACAGCCTCTTCTCCTCTGACTTTCGTTGACGCAATGCCTAACTTTTGATGTCAATGAAATCCTGCTGTTTTTTCATTTCAATGAAATTCTGTATACATAGCGTCGTACAATCCTTGCCGGAAAAATCGAATTTGACTCCTTATATATGTTTCCACTCGAAGCATCCCATTTTTCTCTTCGTAAAGTATTCAGTTTAGAATATGTGGTTTCGAAGAAATGAGTGTAAAACAATTGATTTTTTTTTCGAAGCAGTTTTATTGCACATGAATCAATAACATCCACATCCCAATACAATTCTCAGAGCACGGCACATTTTTATCGTACATTAACAACTTCTAAGTTCTTTCAAGTTATTGGGTATGGCACCCGAGTAGTTATAAATAAATAAATTAATAATTCGATTAAGATTAATCTTGATACGCATTTTAATGCGCAATCTTAAAACGACAGCGTCACGCTAACATGCTCATTCGGTTGGACATTGCAGGATCGATTTGTATGCACATTCAGTCGTGAAAAATTATAAATATTTTTGATACGGGTTATCTTCTTTGACAGCTGATGATTTTCGCACGCAATGGCTCCGGGGCCAAAAATGTCGTTGTTGAACATCAATTTAAGGCCTTAGGCCACTTTAGAGGCCGAAAAATAGGCTTTTTGGGGATTTTTTTTCAGAAAAACTACAAAATAAATCCAGATCACAAACAGGGTGTTTATTCACGCTTATTCACACTTCAGTGACTGGATACAATAATTTTTTTGAAGCGATTCATTTCAAAATGGCGCCTGTGCAGCGTTTATCTCAAAACTGCATTTTTTAAGTTGGCCGGAAACATAATTCAGATCATTTTCAACCGATTCACTTGGAATGTTGAACATATCTTGAAAAATACATTTTTTATGGAAGTACGTAGGGTTTTTTTTTATATTGCATAGTTCTTTTGTTATTAACAATTATCTGACGATTTTTTAAGCAAATTTTTCACTTTCCCAAAATTTGCCTATAAAATCGTCAGATAATTGTTAATAACAAATGAAGTATGCAATATTTTTAAAAAATCCTACGTACTTCCATGCATTGACTATGGAAGTACGTAGGATTTTTTTTAAATATTACAAAATTCATTTGTTATTAACAATTATCTGACGATGTTTTAAGCAAATTTTTCACCTTCCAAAAATTTGCCTGTAAAATCGTCAGATAATTGTTAATAACAAATGAACTATGGAATATTTTAGAAAAATCTTACGTACTTCCATGCATTGTCTATGGAAGTACGTAGGATTTTTTAAATATTGCAAAGTTCATTTGTTATTAACAATTATCTGACGATCTTTTAAGCAAATTTTTCATTTTCCAAAAATTTGCCCATAAAATCTTCAGATAATTGTTAATAACAAATGAACTATACAATATTTTTAAAAAATCCTACGTACTTCCATAGACAATATATTTTTCAAGATATATTCAACATTTCAAGTGAATCGGTCCCAAATTATCTGCGTTATGTTTCCGGCCAACTCCGCCATTTTGAAATTAATCGCTTCAAAAAAAATATTGTATACAGTCACTGATATGTATGATAAATATCCTTTTTTGTAATCTCGATTTATTTTGTAGTTTTTCTGGGAAAAAAACCCCGAAAAGCCTATTTTTTCGACCTCTAGAGTGGCCCTCTTAATTGACGGAATTGCATGTATGCATAGTACAATGGTAATAGTTCCAGGTGATCGTAACAATTTTTTCGTGCATACTGATCAGTTGATCAGTATGGAAAAAAAATTATTTTCATCAGTATGCAAAA
This sequence comes from Ophion obscuratus, assembly GCA_964007375.1. Lineage (NCBI taxonomy): Eukaryota > Metazoa > Arthropoda > Insecta > Hymenoptera > Ichneumonidae > Ophion > Ophion obscuratus. The sequence goes on along the minus strand of OZ023322.1, from coordinate 32,746,774 downwards.
ATAATAATTTGACAGAATTGAAAGAATTTTTTTGCATACTGAACAATCCGTGAGTGCTTCAGCGCCTTAATTCTATCAGAAATCCGAATTATCAACGTCATCTAGTGGTATCAGAAGTGGAACTAAAAAAAATGGTTATCCCTGAGGATCTTTTTATCATCGTACACGAATATATCTTTGAATTATCGCAAAGTATCTAAGTTTCGATTAGGGCGGAAATTTCCTCGACACAGAAAACACTCAATCGAACTTTTGGAATGTCATACATTTTTTCTTTGCGTATTTTTAGCTCGCTTGTTTTTTACCTATGGAAATAAAACGAATTATCGAGCGCTTTTATGATATTATTTAACTATCCATTCATCGCGTGGAGTTCATGCTTATTTTGTAAACGTACAGGACCCGTAGATGATTGCCGTATTGGTTTATTTATCATCGAGTTCATTTTCAATGATAATGTGATTGTGTCAGCTCAGAGAGCACGCAAAAAACGATCGGTTTAAAAACAAATAATTATCGCTATATCTGTTTTTATTGTGCCAATTATGTTTTAGCCATATATATTAAATTATTTTATCTTCGGTTATCTGCATTGTGTTACAATAACAATAAATAAATATAATATTTATATGTGTTTCCGGATTTTTTCATTCCGTACTTTGTCAGTGTGAACTACGTTTTCGTATGCGAAACGAAAAGTCTCAACGAAAAATGTACAGTTCCCAAATTTTGTATACGTAATTTATGTCTAATACATACTATAGTGCACGAATAAACTAAGTAGGCCTATGTGATAAAAACCTTACGAAATTACTAGGCATCCTCTCATGAGGTTAAATCGTTGGTACTACGCGTTTAAAATAGTTCGCAAACTAAAAAAAAATAAGAACGATAGAAAAAAACAGACCGGATATTTTTGACGAAATTTCACCATTTGATTCAAATTTACACAGTAAATTCTTTGTCACCCACTGAAAGGATCCTCGACATTTGAAGGCGGTCATCCCAAGTGACAAATTAAAAACAAATCGATTTTGTTGCACAAATTGCAAAAAAGGTGTGCGTGTTATATGGACCCGGCATAGTAGACTAATGGTGAGTCAACATTGTCATTGATTTAAATCGTACTTATTTAAATCGTATTTTTCAAATTGGCTTCCATGATGTCTCAAAAACTATTGAACGGATTTCGCTCAATTTTTTATAAGATGGCCAGGACATCTATAGTTCTCACCCGAACTACAATATTTCCGATATCTGCCATAGTTTTTCTTTAAGCCGAAAAAGTTTTAAAAAAATGACGAAACTTGGAACTTGACTATTAAAACCGTGCCAAAAATTCAATTTTCAATATTTTTACTTTACTCCAGTTCCGGCGATAGCCTCAGGTCTACAAATTAAAAAACCGTTTGATTTTTTTTATTTCAGATGAGCAAAACCTCCGGAATCATGGTAGCCGTGAGCCAACTTTTTTTTACCCGTGAGTTTGTTTCGAACGATGTAAAATCGATTGGACTCGTTAGTTTTGTTTGATAAAATTCTAAGGTATTGTAAAAATGTTAATAAATATGTGGTAAAAATTCGAAGATAGTGTGTTTTAAGAGTTCATAAAAAAAAAACGTAAAAATATGGCTGTCACATGAAATGATCCCGTTAAATTAATCGTACACCGTTTCTATAGAATGTACAATTGAAAAAACACTTCTTGACATAGATTTCTACGCCCATCGCTGAATGGCAGTTTTACGCACGAAGTAGTGTGAAAAAATGTTTAAAGTGTCATGAAAAACTGTGAAATCACTCAGTACATTATGAAAATTTCGTCATCAGTGTCTCGATGACAGTAATTCACAACATTAAAAAAAATCATACTCCGTGTCTTGATTTGACAGTATTACAATTTAAAAAAAATGTCACACTATTCCGTGCGTAAAACTGGCATTCACGAAGAGCATAGGCATGTTCCCATGTTCAAAAATGTTTTTTTTTCAACTGTAAATTTTACAGAAACGATGTAGACGATTGATTGATAATTTGGAGGATGCATTTGGCATATGACAAAAAATGTACTGTATAAATTTGAATCAAATGGTAACATTTCGCTAATTGTCCCGAAATTCCTTAAGTACCGTCTATTGTTTGGACGCTCGGTTCAGGAAACCGAAGATTGTTCATTCTAATATCCTATTCTGTATTTATTTGACAAGGATATGTGCGAAGGCAGTCTCCATTATCTTGGCCAAGTCTCGCAGCACTGACGTATCGGAAAAATCTTCTGCTGGAATTGCTGCCGGTATCACCACGCTTCAGTTCCTCAGGATCCCTGAAATACAAAAACGTCAGAATACAACGTCGTTACTTTAATGAACTTAATTTGAACGATGAACGGGACGAAACAGAGTGGCAGGAGAATTGCCGGAAAAGGATAAAGACAATTGAAATTGACCTGCTGCCGGGCAAATTTGCGGAAATGAAAAATAGCGCAAGAAGAGGAGTGAAAGGAGCAGCCGAGGGAGACGAGGACATTTGAAAAAATGTCGCAAGTTGTGACATAATGTTTCCTCGGTATTTTTAACAATTACAACAAGTCTCCGTGCGAACGAAAATTCTCAAGTTTGAACCTCATTGAAAATGAACTGCTCTCAACTTTTCAAAATATCGCTAATGTGATATTATTCGTTGTCATTTATTAAACGTATAATAGTTGAGATGTTATAAAGAAATACATCGACTGGGATGTCTGAAATTTTACTAATTGGCCATATTTTCGAAACGCTTCAAAACTTGAATAATTTGCGGAAAGAGCAAATATGTTTTTGTTTTTTCGAACCAGTCGACATTTATTAAGACCTTGTATGTCTGAAAAAATATGCATTGTTTTTTATTTGTTTTAATGATGTATAAACATCCGAAGAATTATATGGTTGATATGTATAAACATCCCAAGAATTATATGGCCCGAAGAAGAATGATTGTAGAACTTTAAAACCGTTCTTCTTTTTTGCCAAATTTTCAAGATCGGGCGGAAACGTAGCTCCGACAATTTTCGTCTGATTAGCTTCAAATTTCAAGGATAGCTTCTTAGTTAGTTTTTCTAGCGAAGTACACAAGATTTTTACGCTCGATTAACAATTACGGTTTTTATAAACAAATTAAAACGGTTTTTTAGTCGAAAGTGCGATTTTTTTTTTCAAAATAGAGCCAAATTTGACGCAGTCAATATTTTGGAATAATCGTGTGTACTTCGATAGCAAAACTCATGCCGATTACGAGAAAAAATTCTGTTTTGTTTTAGGTGCTCATGTGCGTCTCCGATAATTCCGCCCGTGAAGGGCCTCAAAAACGGCGTTCTCTTTCGACCGGTCCCTGAGCCGCCATTTTGTACCTTTTGCAAAATAAAAAATTGATTCGAGTACCTTCAGATATGTAAAATAAACCTTCCAAACCTCATTTGAATTGCTTTATTAGTATTTAAACAAAAAATCCCAAAAAGCCTTGTTTTTCAACCGTCCAAAGCTATATAAAGCCTTAAGCCCGAAGCGCTTGATGCATTTTGCTCGATTTTAATACGGATCATCCTCCAAAGAGGATATTGATCCTCTATACATTTTCAAACTTTTCAAATTCAAATTTTTCAATGGATTGAAAAATTATTGTGGTTAATAGACTTTTCAACGACTTCTAAGAAATGTCATTTGAAGACATTTTTAAGACCAACAAACTCTAAGACAAGTATATTAATTTTTTTGAGTTCATCGGAACTCAAAAAATTAATATTTCGGAACTTGGAATTAATAACATTTGGAACTCGAAAAAATTAATATACATGTCTTAGAATTTGTTGGTCTTAAAAATGTCTCCAAATGCCACGTCTTAAAACTCGTTGAAAAGTTTTTTTGAGTTCATTGGAATTCAAAAATTTTCCAATCCAATCCAATGAACTCAATTTTTTGAGTTCATCGCAACTCAAAAAAATTAATATACATGTCTCAGAGTTTATTGGTCTTGAAAAATGTCTCCAAATGCCATGTCCTAAAACTCGCTGAAAGTCTATGAACCACAAATATTTTTCAAACCATTAAAAATGTTTTAAAACGCATAGAGCCCAAAAATGCTCATAAATATGGAGTACCGCATTACCCATCCACAAAATCCGAGCACCGCAGAATGAAGGCGTTCTCGCTACATGAACGGCCTGTTTTCTCAAAGTGCATGCGTGCACCCGGACGCAGAAGCTTGCACACCATTGCTCATTGTGCACGTAACGTCTCAGCGTTTTGGAATATTTCATAAATAAACATCCCGACACCTCAAAAAATAACGTTCAACGAACAAAAGCTGTACGAAGGAGAAATCGAAGTGAAATTATTGCAAAGATAAAGAAGCAGAAGAAGCAACGAAAAAAAAAGAACAAGCATAGGTAGCAGCTAACAAACGCGACACCGAAAGAAGAACGGAAATTCACGATGTATAGCAATGACCTCAATAGCGCGATTCGGAACGAAAACCATGGCCACCTTTCTCCTTATGATCCAGAACGCATTGAAACACGGTCTTGGCCAAACTCTTCAAAAACTACCGTCACAAGCATAGGTTGACTTTGTGCAAATGAGGCAATTAAAAAGTAGAACCACCACAAAACAAACAAGCGCGTCAACCACAGTAGTCACTGGAATTCACAGACGAAGCAAAAGTCCAAAGGATTAGCGATTAATGACCAAGCCTCGCTTCAATCCTGCACGCATTTACCTCGAGAGTTCGTTGGACACGAGATTGCTGTGTGGTGAATACAGCGTCGGGTTTTTGTACATGCTACAAAGGAGCCTTTCTCTGCAGTTCTCCTCGTTGAATCTCAGCTGCGCAAAAGTGTCATCGAGCCTCTCGAGGATTGGCCCGTAAAAAGGATCATCATAGGAAACAGCGTAATTGTTCGTCTGATGAGCCAATGCAGACCCAGCACTGCTGGAGCCACTTGCCGGAGTTTGGCTTTGCGGTTGAATCTTTTGGTGTAGCGCTTGTTGATGAGGATTGGAGACGTGTTGAACTATCGCCTGTTGAGGAACGTTGATCTTCTGTTGCTGAGGATAAACGGCGTAAGACGTCTTGGGGTTCGAATTGACGGCTGGATTGGGTACATTGGAAGCCACCACGTTGACAGAGTTCAAAGCAGGCAGCTGGATGTTTATCGGACCAGCGGGGCCGTGCGAAACGTGAGCAATTGTTGTTGCGGTAACGGGTGACTGGCCGGATATTCTGCGATTGAATTTTGGGTGTTCGTCGAGGTATCCGTTGTAGGCCAGGCTTTGAGCATGGCTGGGGATCCCGCCGGGGTACTTGGGCTGATAGGAAGAAGCCACGGTTGGTCTTGGCACGGGAACTTGTTGAGGTGCAGCGAAAGAATTCGCGTGATAGACCGGTGAAGCTGGCACCTGACCCCGAACCGTATTAATGCCAAAACCGTCTTCGCGTTCGTCGTAAGGATCATCCATTGGCTTGATACCCCATTCCTTCAATTCTTCTATGTCCTTGCGCAATTGTATGTGCGGATGGGAATACTCGTAGCCTGCGTGCTCTTCCGCGTTGTGGGGATGGTGATGATGTGGACTATAGTAGGTGGGCACATGCACGGGTACCGGTACGTGATGATGATGATGAGCGATCTGCAACAAAGGCGTACAACTTGCTTCGATATCCTCAATATTCGCACGACTGCTTATCAATCTTCATGTAGGTCATCATTGATATTATTGGAACAGCAGGCCATTTTTCTCGATGTATCATCTCACCTGGTGGTGATGATGGTGATGACCGTGACTCGAATAATAACTGGAGCAGAGCTTGAAAACGTGAGCAAAAGCTGGCACCAAGAAGAGCAGCAGCTTCAGAAACAGCTTCTTCGCTGCTCCAACCCCAAAGAGGAACGGTATCACGAACAAAAACTTGATCTTTATCAACTTGATGATGAGTATGAGAGCGAAGAAGCTCACGAGCAACTTGTTCCTGATGAATTTTTCTGTAAAATAAATGCAACGAATTAATTCATGCAGATCCAATCATAAGATTGCACTCGAGACGATCTTGCAATTGATCGAACGATAATCTTCGGTGTTTCTCACTAATTTTCTTAAAGAGCCTTCCCTGGCCCTGGACTCCTCGTTGGCCAATTTCCACGCGAATGAGCGCGCCTCCCTCATCAATCCCGCGGGGACTGAACTTGACGGTCGAGTCCTCGAAGAAAAAATGCGGCAATTGTAGCTCGTAGTCACGAGTCAAGAGGAACTTGATCACCTTATCATGAAGGGCACCCGTTATTTCTTCCAATGGCGTTTCGTACTCCCTTGATTCGGGGTTTTCAGAGTCTGCTTTAGCTTTCGTCTTAGCATCTGGTCCCTTGTCATCTTTATTCGATGATTCCAATTGCTCTTCATTCGCAGAAGCCTCGACCAGATTCTCCGCTATGTCATTACCCACTCTCGATCGTTTCGACATCGTCTCGTAGTCGAGATTGTTCCGTCTCAACACGAAACCATCAAAAACGGTGATGTTGTCGCGATCGACAAACGTATTATCCAGATAGGCATAAGCGTTCTTCTGAATACAGGAGAAAGTCATCTGTTTACTGCAATCGTTGATTAAACCATTCCATAATTCGTTGTCCGACGAATTCAGCTGGTACTTGGCATAATTGCGGAGCTTTTCCATGCTGAAGAGATCAGCATCGATGGTCGTGAAGTACAAAAGCCACAGGTAAACAGCAGTCGTTCGCAAAATCATGGTTAACCGCGTAATAGCACGACTCTTGTGGATAATTGGACTCTACCGGTTAAAATAGAAGTGTGTTTATCGAGAGACTGTAAATTCGTGAAATTTCGATGTTTCGTCAAACCGAAGATGTTCAACGACCTCGTTCGACTAACATGTCGTGATTCTTTCAAGCACGGCGACGGTTGAAGTTTTTTTTGGAAAATCACGTTCTCTTCGTAGCGTCCACCTTTTTACCCCCCACCTTATTGACCCCCACCGCGTCCTATCTGCTTTCTCTCTTTCTCCGGCACATCCAAAACTCGTGCTCGCTCGCACTGGCTAGTTCTCAGTGAGACTCCGTTGGGTGTGAATCCATTTTACGCTACCTTAAATGTACTATATGCCAGTGGTAATCGCAGCCTCGTATGTCACTGCAGGCACTTTAATAACCGTTGGTCGTGCACGTATAGTCTTCACCTTGTCTGGCAGGCTTCACCTATCCCACTTGCGCGGATCTGGCTCGAGCCTTCGTGTCCAGCCTGCATCACGCGATGGTCTTCCACTTGGTACCGGCACTTTTAGGCTTGGCACAACGCTTAGATAGGTCGGGATTCACGTGACTGAAACACCCGAGACCCAAACAAAGCCAAACAAACACGGACAAATTCAGGACGTGTACTTGACACTTGCACTTGAACGACTGTGGTGACCTTTGGGTTGGTTTGCCTCGTTCTACACTGGCCTCACGTCAACCTGTCGATAATGGAGATCACCTTCTCAATCTGCTTCCTCGCTCTCTCCCTCTCGTTGTCCTTTTATTCCTCACACACAGAGAGAGAGATGCGCTTCTCTCGATCTCTCGTTCAAAACTAACCGACTGGGCAATTCTCCGGTCTCCGCGGTTACGTTTCGAACGCCGGGTACCGGCAAGTGTGTCAAAGATACTCCTACTCTCCACTACGTGAGACCGATCCACGGAAGGTCATTATCTTTAGAACGCGTCGAGGTTACTTCGCTCGTTCGCTCGCTTCCCTACACCAGATCATTTCACGCTTATCTTTCCGACACTAAATTCCGTCCGTGTTGATTTATCGAATGCTGTCGTCGAGAAATTTGTCTTTGGCATCAAATGGACGAAAAGGACAGGAGAAAGAGCGTCGATGACACGCGCTGTGAATGACATTCTTCGGTTTCATTGATCTTGGACGATGAAGCACGTTCTACGGATCAACGTGACCTGCTGTTGGAAACGCTGCTTTGGGTCTTGTCGTTATTGGATTTTTGGGTGTTTTGCACATTCGCGATCGGCATGCAGGACACGGTTTGCAGTTTTTCGGATACTGTGCAATATTCTTATGCTGGTGGCCAAATGTTTTGTCATCTGCGGCAAAATTTTTTTATTTGCAGATACCCAGCACTCCGGAGATGAGGGGGTTCGATCATTGACTCGTTCCTAGTCGAGGCTATTAAGGGGAGGTACCTGAGTAAACGGCAAAAAAAACAGGTAAACTTCGGGAATTTTTATCTCAAAAACTAATGTTTCGATTGGATGTGGTTTTTTTTATCAGAAAATATGTACATTGAGGTATGTTTAGGAATTTTTGAAAATATATTCGTTCACTGGTAGTGATTCAAACGTGATTATCTCGAAACATAGTTTTCAAAGTCGGTGCCAGATGTATCTCGAAAACTGCTTGTCCGATTTTGTCCAAATTTGGATACACAATATTCTTCGATAGTTTTTCTCGTTCGCCACGTTGGGGTTTTTCATTTGATTGAACCTTTGCTTTTTATGCAATGGGTATGCAATCCAAAATCGTCGGAAAATGCGAACGAAAAAACGAATGTTAAGATAAAACGGTCGCAATTCCGTCGAAAATGAACATTTCAAAAAAATCCTACCTGGCGAACGAGAAAAACTATAGAAGAATATTGTATCCAAATATAGACAAAATCGGACGAGCCGTTTTCGAGATACATCTGGCATAGACTTTGAAAACTATTTTTCGAGATAATCGCGTTTGAATAGCTTCGGGTCGACGATTTTTTTAAATTTATTCCTGAACATACCTCGATGTACATATTTTACAATTAAAAAAATTCGGATCAAATCGAAACATTAGTTTTTGAGATAAAAATTCTCGAAGTTTACCTGTTTTTTTTTTGCCGTTTACTCAGGCACCTCCCCTTTAGGCGTTATGCCTAGTTTGTAAAAGTCGAAAAATCACATTTTGCAAAAGCAATATATTTTTCACCATTGATCATCTGAAAGTTTCAAGGTGAATTGATCAAAATTGACAGATTTATAGGCTATGTTGACGCCCAACGGAACGCGCGGAATTTTGTTCGAAACTTTAAATGCTTTTTCTTCTCTAAAATACGATTTCAAAGTCGGTGAGCAAAATATTAAGAAAAATACTGCGTCGATCTTTTAGACATTTTTTAGGACTTTTTCTAGATGTAGAAATATAGTATTTGATCGAAGAATTTTTTTCCCGATGTATACTTTCGATTTGATGAACGAAAAGTGCCCTTTGAAAAAAATCAAGACTCATTTTGAACACGCGCCATTTTTTAAATTTGATATTCCGAAAATTCACTTCGATTAGTCAGAGGATAAACTAATACACTTACACAATCTGTTTGACTTTTTTGTTCGATCGTCCGATGTACATGTGGCGCTGTACATTGATTATGACTGAATACTTTTACACAAAAAATTACAGTGTTCTTCAGATGATATTTTTTTAAATACCTCATTTTTATAGAAATTATCATCACGATTGTCTTTAAAAAATCCCAAAAATGAGATGTCTTCGACTGTTACAACTGGGCATAACCTAAATATTTATTAATATTATTTAAATCATGTCGATCTTCTGAAACGTTTTTTTTTTTTCAAAAGGATGATAGCTTCCATGATAAAACAGCGGACATACATGCTGGCGCGGTTCGCGCATTACGCACTGCGATGACAACATGGATGTCAACGTCAGGCAACAGACAAAATGGCTGTCATCGCAAGATTGATGCGAGTTGCGATGAGCTTTTCGATGAAAAGAAAACAGCGTATGAAAGAAAATTTGACAGGAAAAGGTTTCCTATGGTGGTTTTCAAGGCCGTTGATTTCCAACCGCCTCGTTTCGCTTCCTGGACCGAAACCTACGTGCTCCTCCAGAGCGTTACGATGTTTCCCTGCCTGCATTCAGTAACTAGCACTACATATATATATATATATATATATATATATATATATATATATATATATATATATATATATATAAGTAAAATCATTGCTGCCGATTGTTGTTGCAAGTAACATCATTTCATACAGATTCGAACACATTGCGGAAGAAAAGCTACTGACTTCTTCACTTAATGAATATTCAACAACTTCGCCTCTTATAAATGATTCATGATACATTGGGTACAAATTGGAGCATCAACACAATTTATAAATTAAAAAGAAATCAAAAGCATCGGTTTCAGTTATGATTTCACATTAAACGTTCCTCGAAATCGAAAAATTGCATGTCTATGCTTACCTACTCTACTTACGGGTTGCTATATTTCCTACAAATGGATAATCCATTCCGTACATGTCAGTGCATTCTTATTTTTAAGGAAGAAGTACTTTGTCTGCAACTTGAAAAAAGAAAAGGAATTTCCATTCTTACGAAACAAAATAAACACTGGTACTAATGAAGTGATACATTTTTCCTAAATCTTCGAAAATCAACGTACATGCGGCATTAACAGTACTTGCAAAATTAAAGGAACTGTATACTACAATTACTTGATAATAAACAGTAACGGTTCATAATTCTCCTCATTGTACGTGAAAGCTGGGCTCAATAAACGTTTCATCCCACATACTTTTGTTGTTGCGAAAATATAAATGAATAATAATCATCGTGACCTCGCTGGCAGGTCTGTGGTTCTTGGCAATATTAGGGGGGGGGGGGGCTTTGAGCGAGGAAAAATAGCTGATTTTCATTATTTATTTTTTAAAGAAAATATTTTTTCAGCATTTTTCAGACTTAGAGTATGTTTTATTAGTACTTTTGACTGTTGCATGGTATTTTTAAAAATGATTAATCTTTAAAAATAGCGGAGGTACGGCATGGTTTTCTAAATGGGTTGCGGTGGATGTTGTCAGACGGCGTGACACGTAGGGTCGGTGGGATCATACTGAAAAAAAAAACAACAGAGATTTTTCTTCCATTAACACTCATACGCAGAATATGAACCAAGAAAAAGTGAGAAATGTTGAAAACCCATGAAATGATACACTATGAAATAAAAAGATTGAATTTTCCGAAAAAAATATTACATTTTGCAAAAAAAAATGTTTGTTTTAATTTCCCAAAACATTTAGGTTCATGTTTCAGACAATAAGGTTAAAAGTATTTGTACCAAATTTAATCAGAATCGATCAATTAGTTTTTCAGCTGTACGTCACGCCAGTTTTGGAAATGTAGTTTAGAAGACCGTGCCATACATTCGCCACTTTCAAAGAAGGATAAAAAACATTTTCAACGAATTTGTCGAGAACATTTAGGTTCATGTTCTAGACAATAAGGTTAGAAATATTTGTACCAACTTTCATCCGAATCGGGTGATTAGTTTTTTAGCTATACGTCACGCCAGTATCGAGAATGCAGTTTAGAATACCGTGCCATACATCCGCCACTTTCAAAGAAGAATAAAAAAATATTTTTAACAAATTTGTCGAGAACATTTAGGTTCATGTTCTAGACAATAAGGTTAGAAATATTTGTACCAACTTTCATCCGAATCGGTCGATTAGTTTTTCAGCTATACGTCACGCCAGTATTGAGAATGCAGTTAAGAAGACCTTGTCATACATCCGCCCCTTTAAAGATGAATAAAAAAATACTTTAAAATAATTTGTGAAAAACATTTAGGTTCATATTCTAGACAATAAGGTTAGGAAGATTTATACCCAATTTCATCCAAATCAGTCGATTAGTTTTTGAGCTATACGTCACGCCAGTATTGAGAATGCAGTTTAGAAGACCTTGTCATACCTCCGCTATTTTTGACGATTAATAAATTTAAAAAATACCATATAACAGCCAAAAGTAGTAACAAAACATACTTTAAGTCTAAAAAAATGTCGAAGAAATCTTTCCTTAAAACAAAAAATCATGAAAATCAGCAAATTTTTTTACACATAAAGGTATCTTCTCCCTTAAAAAATGAGAGACACCTGTCACAGTCTGTCATAGATGACACAGTACGCTAAAAACGGCCAGTAACTACGAACGAGAATGATCAGTCTCCCTTTCTTTGAGTGTGTCAAAACAAAAATATTTCCGCCGAATTCTATAGTCAAGCTGTTGGAGCGAAACAGTTACCTCGGTCGCGCACGATGGGCCAACCGGTTGGATACGATGAATCCTCGCGGACCAACGAAGAAACGAACGCAGCTGAATTTAATTGACCTACTCTACCAACGCTGTACGTATCTTTAGTTGTGTCGATAGTTCACTGGCCGTTGTACACATCTCAAATATTTAAATAGCACTAATGTTCGTTGTTTGGATATAGAACGGTGATGATATTATAATGGCACACTATGACCGGATGGACAACCCACTTAACGATCGACCCATCAATTTCCTACTTCCTTAAGTAAATCTGCCAGTTGTATTTTTTTTTTGGCTCCGGAAATTTGCGATCCGCTGGGTTCTTGGGGATCACTATGGCCTCATCAGCAAGGCAAATAAACGCACAGGTGCTATCATTACGTTTCACAAATCACGTAGTACCTACCCATCGTAGTCATCATGTCGCGGTTGAGAATATAAATACAAAATGCTGGGTTTGGTAACCTATGATCAAGTTGTTATTTAGCATTGGTATATATTCCGCGATATAACAGGTTTTATTTTTACAAGAGACCGCGTTAGATTAGTGTTTTAAAAACTGACGCACCGAACAATCGATCCGCACGATTGCTTCTACTCTCTCACGCGACAATGGCCTATTTGGGTCGAATACGATCTATCCACTTGTCTAAAATGCTTGTAAGTATATTGGCCGAGTTAATGCTTAACAATAAAATTGTTTATTGTTATTAGTGGAAGTAAGCGCAAATTCGGCAGTTTTTACATCTGTACACATTATATTGTATATATTATTTAAGGGGTAAGGCCACAGTAGATTTTTCAAAAAATCGATTTTTTCTCGCTAAAACGGTGCTTTATCATCATAAGAATAAGTTACTATTCGATTTATAGCAAGATTTTCGTTTTTAATCTACTTTGAGCCTATAACGTAAGCCCACCTCTGGCACGGCCATAGAGTACCTAAAACTTTAAACGCGTTTTTCTCGAAACAGCTTTTTTCCAATTGCGTGACAAATAATTTCAACAATTTTCACTCGATTTACTTAAAATTCAAAAGTTATGTTCCTAATTGCATTTCGCAGAGACGTACGTACGGAACTTCTGATTAATCGAAAACTTTTCATTTCATGAGCAGTTTTATACGAAATATTTCACTGAAAATTCATTCAAATATCTAGAACTTTTGAATAAAACAATATTTTTTAAATCTCTGTAGGCATTTAGTGGATGCTAAATGTCACGCCGCGGAGCGCCTAAAAAAAGATAACAAAATCAAATATTAGTAGTCAGCTATTTTGTACATCGAAAAAAAATATATATATATATTTTTTCTAACAGCTTGATATTCATACTAAATAGATGTGTAATTAATTTTATGAGTGAATCACTTTTTCATACGAAAAAAAGTTGTTAAATTCGCACATGCTTTTATACCCGTTACTGTGGCCTAACTTACCCCCTTAATATATATACATTATATTGTATATATTATTTAATATATATACATCATATTGTATATATTATTTAATATATATACATTATATTGTATATATTTTAAAAAGCTCAACAGCCGATTTGGTCCTGCAAAACTGTACATTTGTTTTGAAATTTTGTCTCCATACTGATCCTATTCTAACAAGCAAGGTATTCTTTCACCGAACCCGAATATTTATCAATTAGCCCATTTTCGTATGTAATGAAGTAAAAATACATTCCAGTATACTGGTCAAATCTCAAGTCAAGTCATCGAACTTTTAACGAAAAATGAGGCCTCTGAATCGTTTCATTTGCATGGCACTTTATGGAGATGATACGTTGGCCACATTTCTATCTAATAATTTATAAACTAAATAACTCTGGGTGCCCGATGTAGACTGCTCACGTGTGTAAAAAAATGTGAGGATGTCATAAAGACGATAAAGTTTCCGAATAAAGTCACCGAAAGTTTAAAGAAAATATTGATGATAAAGCTTAGAAAAATGTGACTAGTGGAAGAATTTACGTAGCCGCGACTTTTCAGAGAAAATGTCTAAATTTACCAAATTTGCACGAAATTTTTTATTCGAGGTTATCGTTCGATATGTGAAATTGATTGTGATTTATTTTTTTGTGCCCCACTGTAATTTACCAATGATTCGGAATAGCCCTCCTTATGCCCCCACAAAATACAGCCCACCGCGTAAGAAATGCCTTAAGGAGAAAGATAGCTTTAAGCGAGGAAAAAATTTGCCGATTTTCATGATTTTTTTTTATGAAAGACCTCTTCACCATTTTTCAGATTTAGGGTATATTGTGTAACTACTTTTGGCTGTCACATGGTTTTTTAAATTCATCTTTCAAAGTAGCGGAGGTATGGCCCGATCTTCTAAACTGCATTTTCAAAACTGGCATGACATAGCTGAAAAACGATTCGTCCGATTCTGATGAAATTTGGTATAAATCTTTCCAACCTCATTGTCTAAAACATGACCGTGCATGTTTTGAAAGATATTAAAAGAAGTATTTTTTTATTGCAAAATGTAGCCATTTTTCCCGAAAAATTCAGTCTTTATATTTCATAGCGTACCATTTAATCGATTTTCGACATTTCTCACTTTTTCTTGGTTCGTATACCATAAATCATGAAAATCAGCTATTTTTTCCTCGCCTAAAAGCCGTAAAAGGCCTTTAAAGGTCCTCGCCCCCCCCCCCCTTAATATTGATATTCTACGTGAGAACCGGTAGTACAATGTACAAATGCACGATTTTTTTTTATTTCATTTTATTGAAAAGCTCAAGTTTTATCAAATATTTTGAAATTGAGTAAGCTTCTTTTTCGTGTTTTTTTCTGGAGTGAGACTTGTCGAGGCAGTCTTGTATTAAACTCCAAACATAATCAGCCATCATGTGTGTGTCATCTTATCTGATACCTATCTTCTATGATTTTTATGTCTCGGTGGAAGCGTTTTTTTGGCTTTTCCCTCAAGAAGCCAAGATTTTCTGCGAGTTCATCTTAATCTTTTATTTCTTTCTCAAAATAAGAAATAAATCACATTTTATGAAATCTGTCATCGTTTATTGAAATTTTACAATAACATACTAAATTTAACAGCGTAGTTCGAAAAAGCTCACGGAATCAATTTATACCAGCAAATAGAAAAAACAACGAAGAAAAAATTCTCTAATGAACTGCTAACGACACTCACTATGAAATTAACTTTAATTTGAAAACCCTGTATACTAACTTTAAATATAGGTTGGCATAGCTCTCACCCGTACTCACTTCACAAAAAATCATACGAATTTGGCTAACAGGAAGAATTTTTTTTCTTTTAATGACTTATTTAATCGTTACATACATCGTGACGTCTGGTATCGTACTTGTAATTTGTATGAAAAACATTGCATATTTTTTTATAACAAAATACTTGCACCTTGTTTTCGAAAAAATATTCACTACGTCAACGACGGGCTATCTCCTTTTATTTTCTATCAATAAAGTCATTCAGCAGCTGTCAACATATTTTGAACAAAGTCTAAGTATTTTTAACAAAAGCAACATATTTTGTAATTTGAATTACAAGAACTAATCCTCATTGCCTCCAAAAAACTAGCGGTTTAAAAAAAATACAAGTCGAATTTTCTATCAACGCAGGTACTTATTTTATTTATTTACGTCAAAAAATTCGTTTGTCCTCTCAGTTTACAATTACAAATAAAAGTTTACAAATTCGTTTGTCATCTGAGTTTGCAATTACAAATAAAAGTTTACTAATTCGTTTATCCTCTTAGTTTACAAACAAAAGTTGAAAAATCCTCTTAGTTTACAAAAAATCCTCTTAGTTTACAAACAAAAGTTGAAAAAATCGCTATAATCTCATACCATATTTTCGACAAAGTAGATCAGACAAATTTTTCAAAAATTGCTAATGGAACTATGTACTTATTTTTTTTTTCAATGGTTTTTTTCATACCATATTTTGAACAAAAAGGATGGGATAAATTTAAAAAAATAGCAAATGTAACCAGTGTTGGGCATTACTAATTACTTAGAGTAATTAATTACATTGAAATTACTAATTACACCTATAATTTGTAATTAAAAAGATAAAACATTACTAATTACATTTATTATTTGTAATTAGAAAGAAAAAAATATTACTAATTACATTTATTATTTGTAATTAGAAAGAAACAAATATTCGAATTACATTTGTAATTTGTAATTAGAAAAAAAACCGTTCCCAAGTACAATTGTAATTTGTATTTACAGTTTTTATAATTATGAATTATAATCGTAATTTGTAACTAAATTTTTTCTAATTACAAATGCCGATGTTATTAGTAATTGTTTCCCTTCTAATTACAAAATGCCATTGTAATAAGCAATTTTTTTTATTAATTACAAAATATCATTGTAATTAGCATTTCTTTTTACTTATTACAAATTACATTTGTAATTTGTCATTAGAGTATCATCAATGTAAAAAACGCCCAACACTGAATGGAACTATGGACTTGGGTTTTTTTTTAATGGCTTTCAGTGCAGCAACAATTTTGGTGAATAAATTCTTCCGATTGGGCGCGTAAGCTCGCCTTTCTCGTACGAACGTTTCGTGTAAACGAGCAGGCGATTCCGAGGTGGAAAAATAGTAAATTGCCGAGGTGAGCATTCGTGCGTGCAGTGAGTGATGTACTGAATCTCTACTTCCGCTTCGAAAGCTCAAGTCAAGAAGAGAGTGCACGACTCGCTGGACGTGGGCTGGCGAGGAAAGTGAATCGGCGTGTCCTCTCCTTCGGGGCAGACACCTATTTCCACAACCTTGAGAGACAGACAAGATGCGAGACCAGTATCTACGGAAAGTGTCCTTATTTTTTCATCGGACCTACCGTCGTTATCTTATCGGCAGTGCGAGCTTTTTTTTTCGTCGATCGTGAGCTTTCGTCAGGTCGACTGGTCGTGGAATGTGTTAGCCACGAAAGTGGACGTTGGAAAAACCAATGGCGCACGCACATGACCCAAAGTAATTATTGTTATTCCCCATAAAGGAGCGAGCTGTGGAGATGGCGATGAAGGAGGCTTCATCGCCGAACAGCCTCATTCCGAAACGCTCGATACTGGGTTGACTAACGGTTGACGTCCGAATGAAAACTCACGCATCATCGCAGCCCGTCCGTGTGTTTCGTACCTCTGTTCTCTGCCACGCTCGCAAGCTCGTGAGCAGCGGTGAAGCCACCTCCTTGAAAAGGCGACACAGTCGCGATGCAGACGATGTAGCGCAGTGACGAGAATGGAAAAATGTCCGGCTAAATTGCTGATTTTTATGATTTTTTTAAGGAGAGATATACACCTAGCAGCCGGAAAAAAGGTCATTTTTGTGAATTTTTTCAAGGAAAACTATTTCAAATTTCGGATTGGGGTTTTAATTATCTAAAAGTATATACATTCAAAAATATGTTTAATTTTCTTTATTTAAAAATATAAAAAATATACAAGGATATTGTATGATCCTTGGAGCGTCGTAAAAAAATCTGCGTATACGGTACCCACTGGCGTTTCTTCAAAAATCATCTTAAAAAAAAAAACCAAAATGATTATTAAATTAGATACTATAATCCAGTACTTGTCATAGCCGATTTTGAAAATATCGATTTATGAAAAAATGGCGGACGTTTGAACATAAATAGTGATTTTTGGGCCAAAAATTAGTTATTATTTTGCCGATAAAACAAAAACTAAGTAACGGAAAAAAAAAATTCCTATGACAAGTACTGGATAATGGTGTATAGAATAACCACAAAAAACCTCAAGGCAATCGGTTCATTGGTTTTCGAGAAATTTTAGGTACCGATTTGAAAAATGTGGTTTTGAGAAAAACGCGTTTGAAAATTTGGGAATTAATAAATCATGAAATTTGTAAACTTACATGGTATCATCAATACCAGGCCCATGGTGTAGGTCTTTTACGGTCGACGGAATGTTCATAGCTTCTAAATCCTCGACCTCGATCATCTAGGTGTATATCTCTCCTTAAGGAAATATTTCTTCATCATTTTTGAGACTTAGCGTATGTTTTATTACTGCTTTGGCTGTTACATGGTATTTTATTTATTTATTAATCTTTGAAAATGGCGGAAGTATGGCACGGTATTTTAAACGGTTTGTGGCGAATGTTGTCAAACAGCGTGACGCGTAGCGTCGGCGCGATTAATCTGAAAAAAAGCAACGAAGATTTTTCTTTCATTAACACTCGTACGCAGAATATGAACCAAGAAAAAAATCAAAAATGTTGAAAATTGATTAAATGGTACGTTTTCAAACAAAAAAATTTAATTTTCCGGAAAAGTTGCTACATTTTAAAACAAAAAATACCTTTTTTTTAATTTTCCAAAACATTTAGGTTCATGTTTTAGAGAATAAGATTAGGAAGATTTATACCAAATTGCGTCAGAATTGGTCGATTAGTTTTTTAGGTATACGTCACGCCAGTTTTGGAATCGCAGTTTAGAAAACCGTGCCATATCTTCGGCATTTTTAAAGATTAACAAAAAAAATACTATGTAACAGCCAAAAGTAATAATGAAACATACCCTAACTCTAAAAAATGGCCAAGAAATCTTCCCCTTTAAAAATCATGGAATTCAGCAATTTTTTCCGCACCTAAAAGTATCCCCCATTAAGAACTATAATTTTTTGTTGTCGCTTGTGTACCCTTGTCTCAAAGATACTGTTCATCATACTATATATTCGAATATATTGAAAAAGAACCCCTTCATTTTGAAAATTGATTGTACGAAAAGTATTGATGCGATTGACTATTTTGGTACATCATTAGTGCGAAAGTCGATTTAGAGCAAAAAATTGATTTATTTATAAAAATGTATGCAAAATTCAAAGAAAACATGAAAATAATTAGAATAATTATCAACCATTACGTGAAAGGTGCGTTGAACAGTGTTCCCAATTTTGTCCACCGAGTTGTTTCTGGAGGAAGAAAACAAAATCATGCCATGTATGACATCATACAAGTTGTCATCAGACGAATCGTTTTTTATGGCATTATTTGCTAACGAAACACGAAAAACAAAGCGAGTTTTTTGTTAAAAACATGCATGTTTAAATTTTTATTTTCTTGCCCATTAGCTGAACAATTTAAAAACTCGTCCACGGTAGGCAATATCCAATATTACATCATTACTGAACAAAATGCATTTTTCGAATCACACATCACGTACACGACTCCTTCGTACAGAATATTGTAAAAAAAAAGTTTCTGGAGCACACTACGAAGGTCCCCAAAAAGGGCAGCTTTCCATCCGTCAATTGCGATGATGATACGTTTGAATAAAGTAAAGCACACATCAAATAAAAAATGTAGATACGAAGAATTCTTATCTTCCGTATGGGGACTATTGCGGTACAGTTTAGCGCATAGAAATTTTGCACGCGAAGTGACACCATTAGCCCGAAGTAAGTCATTCATTGATGAACTACGATCCTTCGTGGACGGAATAGTGAATGGTACGGTGAGGTTGTCTTAACGGTTTAGCTTCACGAGCTCGATAACATCAGCACCGTTGCAATAGGTTGTTACAGTGAGAGCGATTACAGCACTTTAAAAAATATTCAAGGGACTATACGAACACTGTTGCTTTCTATCCAAGATAAAGTATAACGACGATAGCCTTCCAATGACAAGGTTGCTTCGTTGGTTGATTACGTTTGCGTCACTGATGCGCATAACTACATTACATTGTAATGTGATTATTAATCTGGTTACAACGTAATTCAATTTAAAAGTAATATCATTGAATTGCATTTCATTACATTGTAATTAAATTAATCAGTACATATTATGTAATCTGTTATGATGTATTAAGGGAGACTTTGTCCTTGGAGTGCCATATTTCAGGTGTTTACATTTTATTGTTTTTTTTTTCAAGGAAACGAGTAAAGCTTTTTGAGTGCGGTTTTTTTCTTGCTTTTATTCATGATATACAGAACGTCAAAAAAATTTTTTTGCCCACTATTTGCCCATCTCTGGTTTACGTTTAGAAAAGTTTTGCACATTAGCTTTTCGTATGGACAATGAGTTTTCCAATTTAAAGTATCCAAGTATTAATAATTGCCATTATTGTATTATGTATCAAGTCGAAAAACATATAATGAATGACGGAAATGAACGTGAGTATTGGCATAACTGTCCTACTTTGCATTGAATTGTTACATATATGGAGACCATTTTTTATATTTGGTTCTCCATTTTTTATTTGAAGTTCTATATGATATTGTGGAAAAATTTGAAGACCAAATCCAGAATGGACCAATTTAATAAGGAAGGTAAAGTAAGGTAAAATTGCTATTTTGTAGTAGCAGGTATCGACATTTAGATTATTTCCAATCAGGAGCCCATCGATGACAATAAATTGAGTCACGGTATTAAAATAAAACTTATCGAATTATGTGCACCTGATATTTCTTAAATTATCCGCAACCCGGTTTTTCGTGAAGCTCTTTTCATTCCTCAGTTTTATAGCCTGGGGTCTTAACTTTAATTTACAACAAAGATTTTCTAAAATTCAAATAATTAACTGATTAATTTTGAAAAAAAATGTTAACGGTTCTGAAAAATAATTGTAATCTATCATGACAATAATACACCTTTTCCGTTTTATACTTTCGTGGCATACATTATATTAAGGGGGAGATACTTTTAGAGAAAGAAAAAAATTGCTTATTTTCATGATTTTTTGTAAGGATAGTTTTTTTTACCATTTTTGAGGCTTATAAGGAACATCACTTGAGTGTCCGCCCTCGACTTTGTTGAAAGTCATATATGTGATAAAGCATTGAAAACTATCGGACACGTACTTTTTTATCTTCGCAAAAACCAAAATTCTCCTAATGCAAAGCGATGAAAAATCCACAGTAGAAACATTGAAAAAAAAATTAATTAAGCGGTTACAAGCCTTTCTTTAAGAGGTCGCTTAAAACGTATTCCCGGCCCCTTAAAACGAATTACCCCCTCAAAACGTATTTCCGCAGATAAAAAAAAACGTATCAATTTTTTTCAATGATTTATCACATATGTGACTTTCAACGAAATCGAAGGAGGACACTCAAGTGATGTTTCTTGTTAGAGTATGTTTCATTACTACTTTTGGCTGTTGCGTGATATTTTGTTATTTTTTATTAATCTTTAAAAACTGCGGAGGTACTGCTTGGTTGTCCAAACTGCATTTTCCAAACTATCGTGACGTGCAGCTAACAAACTAATTGGCCGATTCTGATGAAATTTGGTAGAAATCTCTTTAACCTTATTGTCTGAAACATGATCCTATATTTTTTTAAATAAAAAAACGTATTTTTTTGGAAAATGTAGTTATTTTTTTCGTAAATTCGTAAATTCGTAAAAAAATTTCGTAAAATAATTTTCTTGGTTCATATTCTGTGTATGAGCGTTAATAAAAGAAAAATTTTCGTTCTTTTTTTTCAAGTCAATCCTGCTGACACTACGTGTCACGCCGTCGGACAACATTCACCGCAACCTGTTTAGAAGACCGTACCATACCTACGCCATTTTTAATGATCAATAAAATAATACCAATAAAAGTAGTAATAAAACATACCCTGAGTCCCAAAAATGGTGAAGAAACCATTGAAAAGAAAATGAGCTTTTTTTTCCTCGCCTAAAGTTATCTCCTCCCTTAATTCGAACAGATCAGAGTGCATAACATTTTCCATCGTACGATCGGGTGATTTTTTTAATATTCATCCATTTGTCGATAACGAGGGATTAACGTTGTTTTTTTTGCCAAAAATTGGAGTAACTTTCTACAGCTCGACATTTTCGTAATTTTTAAAATGTCAAAAAAGTAGCCGGTTATACGAGTTTTATTATTATATTAAAAGTAAGATTTTTTCAGTTGCCCAAACCTTCGGCGATTGGCTGTGCAGCAACGGTGGCACTTTGTTTAAATAATAATAATTCGATAGCGTACGAATATTTTTTAGCAAAACAAAAATTCAAATTCGTCGAGACTATGTATTAATTGTGTGTAAAATCCTGGCCTCGTCACCCCAATACTACCAACAGAAAAAAATATCGAAAATTGACCTCTTTTTTAGCCCTCAATATTGTGCAGACCTTTTAACATGGTAAAAGCATCTTCGTGCTAATTTTTATTTTCAGAGTCCAAATGTGCGTTTCTTTAATAACTCCTTGTAGAAATCTCGCGTGTTGTCGAGTAACGGTATGCACCAACATCGATACAAAAATACATAAAGACAGGTACAATTAAATTTTTTTTTAAGATGAATACATGGATATTTGTATGTTTTGTTATCCATTCATTGCAACCATTCTCTTCTGTAATCTCAAATTGTCGGTCCCAATCTTAGTGCCGGGCCAACCGTTTTGAATAAGCGTACTCAAAAGTCGACACATTTCGTTTCACTGATTCACTACATTCGGTCGTATGTGTACCTATACCGGGCGACCCATTTTAATCTCACACCTGATGTATCTAAAAAAATACTGGTCAGATCAAGTGTTAAGTATAATAAAACTTTTAGGGTTCAAAAAAAATCTTTTTTGGTCCAAAATTCAAAATGGTTACGTTAAGATGGCAGACATTTTTTATCTAAATGGAATCATGAATTTTTTCTCGCCGGAAGCTTTATCAAGTCAACACTAACAACTTTTGTAGGAAAAGTTTTTTGATAACGTTCACAAGTTTTGGTGGCAATACCATTTGTTACTATTTTAGTGCTATTCAGAATGTTTCACGGGGAGGTAAAGACTTCGAAATCCCTAGTGTAATCCCTATTTATAATTATGCATATTTATATTTATGTCACGAGATTATTTACATTACCATTTATTAATATTAAATTTTGCCGAAATATGGCAAGTTCGCGGGCATGGGCAGCAATGGCTCTTCATTCGCCAGCCAAGATTCGTAATATTTTTATCAAACCATGATGGTTCAATATTGAATTTTTATGTTTTAGGATGGGCAAGACGGGTGCATTTGCCAAATATTTAATTTGCGTAACGTAATTTCCAAATGTTTAATTTGCGTACGTGACAAAATATCCCCAAAAATAGGCTTTTTGGGATTTTTTTCTCAGAAAAACTACAAAATAAATCGAGTCTACAAAAAATTATCATACATATGTATACAATAATGTATACAATACAATAATGTATAAAATAATGTATACAATACAATAATGTATAAAATAATGTATACAATACAATACTGTATAAAATAATGTATACAATAATGTATACAATGTATACAATAATTTTTTTGAAGCGATTAATTTCAAAATGGTGACTGTGCAGCGTTTATCTCAAAACTGCATTTTTTAAGTTGCCCGGAAACATAACTCAGACAATGTTCAACCGATTCACTTGAAATGTTGAATATATCTTGAAAAATACATTGTCTATGGAAGTACGTAGGATTTTTTTTTATATTGGATAATTCATTTGTTATTAACGATTTTTTAGGCGAATTTTTGGAAAGTGAAAAATTTGCCTAAAAATCGTCAGATAATTGTTAATAACAAATGAACTATGCAATATAAAAAAAATCCTGCGTACTTCCATAGACAATGTATTTTTCAAGATTTATTCAAGATTTCAAGCGAATCGGTTGAAAATTGTCTGAGTTATGTTTCCGGCCAACTTGAAAAATGCAGTTTTCAGATAAACGCTGCACATTCGCCATTTTGAAATTAATCGCTTCAAAAAAATAATTGTATACAGTCACTGATATGTATGATAAACACGCTTTTTTGTAACCTCGATTTATTTCGTAGTTTTTCTGAAATAAAAAATCCCCGAAAACCTATTTTTTCGGCCTCTAGAGTGGTCTAACCCCTTAATCCGTTCTTAGAAATGGCTTATCTTGTTGTCAATTGGCCAAAAAAAAATCACCCGTAGTGTGAACGTCTTGCTCATCTAACTGCACGTAAAATTCCATACATTCAACTATGTTTTATTCTGGTGTTTTGTGGTGAAAAAAATTTCAAAAAATTTGTGATGACTGAGAAGACAGTGCTAAAAGTGTATCTAAAAATGTGAAAAATGTGGGTAGCACGTTAATCGGACGAATGTATCTATAAAGTAATGTATTGGTCGTCGAGGTGAAAGTGACCCGACGAGATTTCGACACACGAAAAAGTCAGTGTGCGGCTCAGCAGTCACCCATCCAAATAGTCGTCCAACACAGCCGTTCGTAAGTATAGTATTTAATCAACCAATATTTTAATAATATATTGCTTATTTGCAAATTTGTATCTTATATGGTTCTTACATGTTAAATATAGACTTTTACTATTTTGAATATATGAATATATTTAAAACGTCCATGAAATAAAAAAGCTATCTTGGTGTTTGAATTAACTCGATACGGGTCTCGGAATTTTTCGATTTACTTCGCTGTTGGGTTATTTCGATGTCCCAAAATAAATCGGGAACGCTGTATACACTGACAGAAAAATTCTAATGATATTAACTGGACGCACCTATTTAATTTATTTGATTCGAATTAACTAGATTTTTCGTGAAATCAATTTTTTCCTATTGCACTCTTTTATTGGGATTGTTTATTTTAAGTATATTTATTTATTCGAACCAAGATCTGTTCAATATCGTCTGATACCTGAATATTTTATTCATCCCTAATAGATCTGTGATTCGGTTTCATCTGTTCAAATAATAATTTAGTTAAATCCACTAAATATATCTACTTATTTGTTTTTTAATTAAAATTAAATCGAATTTTCGTAGTCAAACATTTTTCTATTTAATTGAATTAATGGTTGGACTATATAGCAACACACTCATCGAAGGGCGGATGGGCAGAGGGGGGAGAGAAGAATTATATATATATATATATATATATATATATATATATATATATATATATATGTGTGTGTGTGTATGTATGTATGTATGTATATATATAACTCTCTAATTAACACAATGATATTAACTAATTGATATGTGTTTGTGGAATATACACTTGGAATTGCAGTGTATATTGTAAGCAAATGAAGATTTATTCGAATCGAATCTTTATTTATTTAAATTGAATATATTTAATATTTAAAAAGAGCAGCGAATAAAAAATACATATTTGAAACGAATTGAATTGTAGTAGGCCATGAGGCAAGAAAGAAAGCAATTTGATTTATATAGATCCTATTTAAATTAAATATATATTTTTTTGGCAGTGTATAAATCTGTCGATTTTTATCCGATTTAAACCTTGACATTTTTAGGGAACATTTATATAATATAGTGTCAAAATATATGGGTTTAATAAAAAGTCATTCTTCGAGTTTTAGAAATAGGCATAATCCCTTAAACATGAATTAAGGTTACATAGGCTAGCTATCATCTGTCTTGCAATCGGATCCGATATGTTATTTACGAACATTTTATATATACATATATATAGTATATTGGCTTCGCAAGACGGCAGCGCCACCCTTACGGTACGCAATGTTGGGGATGCCTTGAAATGCCGAGTCCTTCTCTCCAGCCTCGATCCAATTTTTCTAAGCTCTTCAATATTCGTTTCCAATGATATGAGATGGTCGCTGTAAAAATACCGATAGTCGATAACTTCGTTAGCCATACCGGTAAGATAGATTACCATCGGTACAATACCGACTGTCATTTGGGTGAATACCCCTGCAGACTCGTTACCGACTGCGCAGTTTCACTTTGGCGACTACGAACTTTACGTAACTAAAGGAATAGCGCACTCGTCGGTGATTACGGGAAATCGGTCGACTACGCCGTGCAGATAGTCGCGTAAGATGGAAAATGTGTAAAGAACAGAGTGCACTGTAAATCCAAGTGTATTGTTCTAACACAGTTAGATTTGTTAAATGTCTTGGTCAGTTTTTACACATTTTCGAGTGTGTAATTTTAGAATTCGCTTTATGCGTTTTATATTAGACACTTGTGTGTATTTCTTTCTTTGCGATTACGTGTATTATATGATTATTTTTATTCACTGTATGGCCAGTGGTTCAACGTATCAGTCCGTTTACTAAATGCATAGAATATCTCATACATCGAAAATTGAATAAAATGTTCGATTCCGAGTTCTGTCTCAATGATTTCATATCATAATTCGTAATTTCTTGACCTCCTCAAATGATTTTGTTCGAAGAAAATATTTCGCCTACATATGGAATCGAACCTACAATATTCTGCCTACAATACTTTGCCTACGCTGCCCCTAGCGAATATTCGTAGTATCTTAATCGCAGATACGGCATAAGAAACAAATTAATTTCTATGATTATTTGTTGTATCGTATAAACTATATCAAGCAGTTAATGCCATCGCAATAATTAGAGAGTTTTATTAAATAACGTGTTATAGATTTTTTCAAACATAACCTAAATGCGTGTGTGCATTGAAGGGTCTTTACGTGATATGGAGTGCGGCGCGGGAAGATAGGGCCAGAGGGAGAGAAATATACCGGGTGTCCCATTTTAAACTTACAGTGAGAAAAAAAATCATTGATCCAATATCATTGGGGTTATTGAATGAAACTTTGTTGATTCAGTTGTAAAATTGTTGGTGTAAATAATCGGGTTTATTAGTCCAAACAAAACGCTATTGACTTTGATAACATGATAAAATTAAAAGGTTTTTTTTTTCATTCAAAAAATATATTGTTAGCCGAGAACAATATATTATTGAAACTGTCTGAAAAATGATCGCGAACAAATTATATAATTTTGAATGCATTTTCTGCAACGAACAAAAAAAGCGTTTCCATTCATAACATAAATATTGTTGATTCGAGTACACAAGAAAAATTGAATTCCGCTCGTTTGATTCAGATAAAATTTCTATTGAGTAAATATATTATTTTATTTTTTTCACCATATTCGATATTGAATTTCAAGTACATTGTTCGTTAAAATATTAATATTCTATTTTGATTGAAATTTTTTTATACTTTATAATTTTATTATACGCAATATTTGATCTGATCAAGTATTGCGTATAATAAAATGTTTAAGGTTCAAAAGAGGACGTTAAAAAAATGTTTCGTGCAAAATTCAAAATGGCGTCGTCAAGATGGCCGGAATGTTTTTTTTAATGGGATCATTCCTTTTTTTCACCAAAACATTTATTAGGCTAAAAATAAACAACTTTTGCGGAAAAGGTTTTTTGATAACGTTCAAAATGTTTAGGCTAGAATACCATTTTTTTTCTATTTAACCATTATCCAGAATGTTTAGAGAGAATTAATAAATTAATTTCCCATTGAATTTTTCCGAACATATTATCCATTAATTATTCAATTATAATTTCGGACGCCTAGTTACACCCCAAAGGACCGTTCCTAAGAACATTATTTGGCTGAAAGATATGTGTGTATATAAGTACATGTGGGCGCGTGAGAAAATTGGGTGCCAAAAAGTGGCACAGGTGACATTGGCCGATGAAAAATTCTCTAACGATATCGAGAGCGAATTTTTTATCCTAGCCTGATAATGTTCATGTATTAATAATAATATATATTGTATGGTAAAGTTATTTATTTATTAAGTAGATATTTTTATACGAGGTAATAATAATCTTAGTCGTATAATGAGCGAATGAGAAGTTGCGTAAAATTTCGTGATTATAAGTGACAATAATATAACATACAATTATTATTTACCTATTGTTAGTGTATTTTGACCATGCAATTTATTATTTTGCTATAATAATATTCGTCAATATTTATATTTACTACATACATATATATAATATTTTATTATTATTATTATCGAGATAAAATAACCATCAATATTAATGGACAATACTGTTTGCTAAATTTAAAAAAATTTTATGAATAAAATAGTCCGATAAACTTCTATTGACGATGATAAATTGCATTATCAAAATCCACTACCAATAACTGTATTTTGATTATATATATTCATATATATACTGTAATTTATCAATGTCAATTAAATTTATTGGACAATATTAATAAAAATTATTTAAGAATACAAAACACTCCTGGCGAAGTTTTTTCGTTTTCTATATAAAACAACTTTGATATCAATATAAACCTATCACAAAAACTCATAAAAATAGCCTTTTTTTAGCGTCCAAACTGAGAAGACCCCTCAACAGATAACGCACATTGATTTGCTGTGTGGACAGGGTCGACAATGAATAACTCGATTCCATTTTCTTTTGCGTTTCAACACGAATAAATTAGGCATATTTTGTAAATAAATAAAAAATGCCAAATAAATACAAAATACAAAATAAATACATAAAAAATTTAAATAAATTATTTCGTAAATAAATAAATTAGTATCTTCTCGTCAAAAGAGTTACGCTCCGGTAGGATGTGATTTCAAAGCTCGTCCAACCTTCGACGTTCTCCTCAGGGCGACTATCTGCGTACCCGGACTTATAATGCGATCGGCAACTTGGTAATTCTGCCATTTTTTAGCGTAATTCGTAGGCATTATTGTCGCAATGTTTGTCCCGAATATTTTATCAAAATTCAATTTTTCTTTTTTCAACCCTCCGAGTTCGTTGTTTTTCGAAAAAGAAGAATTTCTTTCGATACTTGGCTTGTGCGATTGTATGGGGTCGCCGGTGGAACTCCAGGATTTCCGGGGGTTCCAAATTGTCGAATCGTTGAAACTCGCGTCAGGCTCGGCACTCGAAGAATTGCCAAATGGCTGAATCGGTAAAATGGCATCGGTATTTTGATAAGAGTTCGACTGGCTGATCGCTGGGTGTATAATTTCTGAAAGGTTCAGAGAGCTTGCTGTCGGTGCACGATCGCTGAAGCTTCGTCCCCATCCGCCACCTCCACCCCCGCCGGAATGGTCGTAACCACCGCCGCCGCTCATGGGGGGACCATAACTGCTGGGTGGCGGTGCACCGTAGCTGTCACTTGGTCCTCCGCCCCCGCCGCCCCCTCCGCCGCCTCCTCCGGCGGCTTTAGTCAAGAGTATGATCTCCTTGAGTTGACCTTGGAAAGCGAAAATGATTTTGTAGCTTATTATTCGGTATGGTTTCATCGTAGAAGCATCTCTTTTGATGCATTTTTTTGCACACTTCAATATTGGGAACTAGTAATTGAAAAAATGTGATTGTATAAGCCCGTCAATACGGACATGTCTTCAGAATCGAAAAGTCGTGATTGAGTATATTCAATCACGTGGTCTACTAGGTCGATTTTTTTCACAGTCAAATTGTTTACTATTTTATGAAATCAAACTTTCGTGATATATTTTTAGAATAATTTTTGTCATCTGTTTGAATGCAAAACTTACCACCTCCACCTCCACCTCCACCACCGTGACCGCCACCGTGACCGCCACCGCCGCCGCCACCGCCGCCACCTTGACCCATTTTCAGACTCATCAGTTTCATTATCAGCATTGCTTTTGATATCATTAAGGTCATTCCAGACATCATCATTCCTTTCATCGACATCATACCGGCCAACGCTAGAGAAAGATTACAGAGAAGGTATGTAGTCGCTCCACTTGATGGGTCGCAAACCAAAACATGTTTTTTACGAATTTTTACGCCTTGTGTACAAATATATTATCGAAGATGATATTAACGTATAAATATAAATAATATCGTATTATTGTAATCATTAATGTATTTCAATATATATATATATATATATATATATATGGAATCAGATAAAAAAAAAACGAATTGGCGGGGGTCAGAGAAAAAGTCCACCGTTAACGTGAAACAAAATTCGAAAAATTCAAGAACCGCTTACTTCGGGCGGATATTTAAATATTTTGATACCGACAATTAATTTTTTGACCATTTTTAAATAACCAAATCACAATCATGGACCTTGAACAGTTGGGAGTCAATTTTTCAGATTCTTTTAACGTTAATCGCTCAAAAAGCACATACAAAATTAAATACTTCCACTGCGGGTGATAGCTTCCAATTTTTTACATATAATCACGCATTTTTGAGAATTTTTTCAGACTTTTAAATCCGGGCGTTTTTTCGGAGAATTTTTTTTTTGACTAAGGATTGTTTTGAAAAAAAAATCAGGGTGTCTTTTAGAGTGAATGGAATCAGATTTTAAAAAATCGAATTGGCGGGGGTCAGGGAAAAAGTCCACCGGATTCACGTGGAATACCTCATGTATATATATATATATATATATATATATATATATATATATATATATATATATATATATATATATATATATATGTATATATATATATATATAGGGTGTCCTGTTATGTATGGATAATCCTGCAACTGTCGATAGGTCAGATCATGTCTTACTACATGTTGGAATTTCAGTTTAGTAAAAGTCCTACGGTTTTCGTGATTTTGGGCTTTATGTTATTTAAAAAAAAAAACTGTTTTCGGTTTTTCGCATGCTATTTCTACAAACGATATGAATCGACAATAACTAAGCAACTTTTCAATGTAACTGGCACGATATGCGTAGTACATTTTTTTTTGCACCACAGGCTATTAAAGTCAGATGTTCGAATTGATTTGTATGAAAATTCTGCATAAGATCTTTTTTTTTATAAAATCCCCTTAAAATTTAAGTTTGAAAAGAAGAATTTTTTACATAAAACAAATAATCAAGAGTTTTTTTTTTCAACCGGGTAAAAAAAGTTATCATCTGTAGAAATGGCATTCAAAAAACCAAAAGCAGATGATTTTTATCTCGAAAACCGTGGGACTTTTACTAAACTGAAATTCTAGCATTTAGTAGGACACGATCGTACCTATCGACAGTTGTGATTGTTTATTAAGCGCCAATGTAATTTTCCGATGATTCAGGAGGGCCCTTCTGATGCCCCCACAAAATACGGCCCTCCGCAAAAGGAATGCCTTAAGGTCCCCTTATAACGTAAAGAAGAGCTTATGGGCGAACATGAAATTCACGATGAAGCTGAAGAACTACTTTATGGCCCCGGAATCGCAAATTAATCGGTAGGTCATTTAGTCACAAACTTGGTGAGTCTTGAAACTTCAAACGCGCTTCCCTGAAAACCACTCTTTCGTGAACCTCGTACAAGATAACTCAAGAACTATCCATCCGATCATTTTAAAAAGTAGCACCCTTTTTAATAACATAATTACCGTCTATGTGAACCTAAAAAGATGTTTGAAAATTATTTTCGACAACGACTTTTTCATTGGCAACTACAATAGTAAAAATTTCATGAAAAATATAACATTTTTTCAATCACGTACCATTTCCCAAATTTTAAATTTTCTCTGGATTATTTAGGTTCACATAGAGCATGTGGGTCTTAGAAATCTAAAACATCTTAGCTCTGATATTTCACATCACTACATCAGACGCTAGGCTGTACGCCATGGAACAACTTCAGCGACAACCGTCTCTGAAGCAAGTGTCGTACAAGCGTCATTTTTCAATTTAAAAAACCAGAAAAAAATTGAGTAATTGAAAGATGTCATAATATATGAGGTATTCCAAGTGTTTTCGAACGGCCTAAAAGCCTGACTTTCTTCGATCTTTTTCAAAGTTGGTGACTTTTTTGTATCATATATTTTGAGTACGTGGCATTTTTTCCAGATTTTTATCGACTCGCTAACTCGGCTAACTCGGAGATAACATATTACACGGGATAAAATTTCAAATGATCGTATCGTAGTGATCTTCTCGTCGTACGGAAAAATGTCCTCTACAAAAAAAGCGTTTTTCTATGAAGTATTTTGAAAAAAAAATTCAAAATTTTCCAAGTCATATTACACTAAAATAAGCAAAATCTTTCATTTTTTATTTTTTAACCCCAATGACTAGGTTGATCCTGCTGAAATTTGCACTGAATTTTCTTTCATTAGTGTAAAATAACATGTGTAAGTTTCATACTGGGCTGGGCTTGCGTTGAGTTAATATCGTCTTAAATTTAATGGAACATAGTTTTTGTTGAATAACTCGTCGATTTACAATTTTTAAGTAAAAATGGTCATGACTAAACTTGTAGGAAATCGAGCGCTTTATAACTTTGGTCACGACAGTTTTTTCTCTAAAATCGATATTTTTCGAATTAAACCTGAAAAAGGCGACTATTGCATTATCTCGTTTATTTTCAACTTTAGGGCATAAACGAACATGAATAAATTTGTAGAGAACGAAATTTTGGACAATTTTTGTTTCCTTTTTTTTTCCCTAGAATCAATATTTAAGGTCGTACGCCAACGGTAAAAGAAAAAAGCGAATGGTTCGCGAAATAATATTTTCACGCTTCTCGTTTTTTTACCGTTGGCGTTAAGTATTAACTCTAGGAAAAAAAAGCGTAGCCCAAAATTGTCGAGAATTTCATTCTCTACAATTTTGTTTATGTTCGTTTATGACCTAAGTTTAAAAATGACCGAGATAATGCAATAGCCGACTTTTCAGGTTTAATTCGAAAAATATCGATGGTAGAGAAAAAACTGCAAGAACCAAAGTTGTGAAGCACTCGATTTCCTACAAGTTTAGTCATTACCGTTTTTACTTAAAACTTGTAAATCGCTGAGTTATTCAACAAAAACAATTTCCCATTCAATTTAAGACGACGATATTAACTGAAAGCAAGCCCAGCCCAGCATGAAACTTAGACATGTTATTTTACACTAATAAAAGAAAATTCAGTGTAAATTTCAGCAGGATCGATCTTATCATTGGCGAGAAAAAATTAAAAAATGACAGATTTTTCTTTTTTTAACTGTCGTAGTAATTGAAAAATTTTGAATTTTTTTTTTCAAAATAGTTCATAGAAAAACTCATCTTTTTTATCGAGGACATTTTTTCGTACGACGAGATGATAACTACGATACGATCGTTTGAAATTTTATCACGTGTAAAATCTTAACTCCGAGTTAGCCGAGTTAGCGAGCCGATAAAAATCTTTAAAAAATGTCACGTACTCAAAATATATGATACAAAAACTTCACCAACTTTGAAAACGATTGAAGAAGGTCAGGCTTTAAGACTGTTCGAAAACACTTGGAATACCTCATATACATCAAATTTTGCTGATGTAAAATAGTCACGACCCAAAAATCTTGACAAAGTCGCTTATTTTCGGCTGCTTAAGACCCCCCCCCCCTTAAATACATATTTCCACAAATCACGAAATAAGTGACTAAATACATCTTCCTGTCAAATAGTATTATGTTTCCGTAATCGACATCGTATATACCCATAAGTTTCATTTTCCCCATCATCATCATCATCATCATCATCTTCTTGCACTTTCCACCGCCTTTTCCGCCACCGCCGCCGCCGCCGCCTTTTTTCCCTCGTCCCTCGACCACCCCAGTGTCGTCCAGCATCACGTCAATCTGATTGCGTTCTCGCCTGGCACTTGATCTGGGCAGGCTGATCCTCAGTGCGAAAGAATCAAACAAATTCTCGATGCTGCGATCGATTTTTCCCACACCACCATCGGGCTCACTGATCATTCGACGTTCGGCCGCATTCGTTGGCAACGATTTCGTCTTGACGAACTTCACATTGGAGCCCCACAACGTGATCTCGTCGAGTCGTCCTATCGCATCGATGAACCTCGACGTACGATCGCGCAAGCAGCTGATCGACAGATCGAGCATGCACATGCCTAGATCGCGAGCAGGAAACTCGGGAAAGCGATCATCGATGACGGTGATGTTTGTGACGGGAACAACGCGAACGTCTATTTTCAAACCGTTCCTGCGATAGTGCAATATCGGTTTTGAAGGTTTCAATCGATCCTCGTAAGGCTCTATATCCGGTTCGTAGTTGCTCAACGATTGAGCAACAAAATCGTTGGAGGTTAACGCAAGGGCGATGCGAATTGGCCACAGGCATAACGCGAACGTCGCGAGTTTTGGCATCCTGGGTATTTCCGGTCTTCGATCTGGCAATTCTGGATGAAGGCGCAAAAAAGACCAGATGTAACATCCAAAATGGAAACAATCGCGATGTTGCACTATTGGTATCGTCGTTCGTTGGGATACTCGAAAGATTTTCGCACTACCGTAGGCACTGACGCGATCTGCCGAAGTGTAGAAAGATCTTCGTTTATATACAAGAATATTTATGTCACTTGAACCGTCCATAGTTTTTTTTTTTCGAAACTCGTCACGATTGTCACCATTGTTAAGTGTACATTGATGTCTGGTAGCCGCATTATGACCTTATTATTACCTAAAGTTGATGGGAGATAGCGGAGGGAGAGAGAGAGAGAGAAAGATCTTGCTACTTCCTGTCTCTCGAGAGGAGGCTACCTAATGACGGCTCAGGCGGAATTATATTAGTAGCCGTGCTTTTACATATTTCAATTATGTCCATTTTTAATACGGATGGAGCACCTCAATGGAGTAACTGTTTCGAAATGAATCCTACCTCGTACCGCAACCTTTCGAGTAGCGTAGTCTCGCATCGCGTTGCAATTACACTGCGACCTCTATTATCGGCACAGTGGATGGGCTAAAGGTTGCCCATCATCAACTCAAGGGAGGTTTATACTTTGTTAGGCAAAAAAAAACTTTGGCGTTACTGTATTGGAACTTTTTGAAGAAGAGAAAGGTGCACTCTATGGTCCTAGCATGGCAAGATGGGTGTAAGTATGAATTGTTTTATTTTATTTGCACGCCAACTGCAGTCGAACTTTGGAGGAATTTTTTTCGAAACCACGTTCTCCAAGTTTGCCGAAGAGGTTCTACACGCCCTAGATGACCAAACGCTAAGAAGCTACGAAATTCAGCAGGCACATGTACAACAAACGTCTTCATTAGTTAAACTAGAATTACCCAAAAATATTCAAACTTTTTTATTTTGTGAACAAGAAACTGCAAATTTCTTTGGTAAAAAACTAAAC
Organism: Ophion obscuratus; assembly: GCA_964007375.1. Lineage (NCBI taxonomy): Eukaryota > Metazoa > Arthropoda > Insecta > Hymenoptera > Ichneumonidae > Ophion > Ophion obscuratus. Next base: position 32,711,794 of record OZ023322.1, on the reverse strand, counting down.
TTTACCTTCGATCGCTCACTATTTTATTTTTCAACTTTTCTTCTTGATTCTAGTTCGACTTATTGATTTTTGCTTCAAAATTTTTTCGAACTTTCGATTTTTGGCTTCAAAAACTTTTCGAACTCTCGATTTTTGGCTTCAGATCACCTGTTCAGGACTAAGGACTCCCCAAGCGAAGAATATCATCGCTGGCGCACCGACATACGTGGCTCCTCCCACTCCCAGTACCATGCTTCGTCAAACTTTAAAAAAAGTATCATCATATTCAATAAACACCGCTTAGTAAACATGCCAAATCTCAACATTCTATATTTAATATTCTTCGCAAAAAAAATTGGCAAAATCGAACATTTTGTGGCCCAGCAAAGTAAAAACCTCCCTCCAGCCGCCTCTGCGCCGGGCTGGCTTATTGCAGTACCCTCAACTCCCTCTCTTCTCGTCTAGTATGCTTCGAGCTTCACGGTTGGGCCTGGCGCTTCCCCCACCATGCCCTACTCCCACCGCTATTCGGCGCATAGTGGGGGGTTGCATCCATGGAGGTACCGATAATAGAGGTCGCAGTGTACGTCATTCGTACCAACATTTTTTTATTTTTCTATTATAATCAATTGAAAAAAAAAACTGTAGCGAAAGCAAAGATTTAAAAAAAGTTGTTTATTTCGTAATTCGGCACGCGTAGAAATAAATACATAGGATATCGAAAAAGAACAGGGAAAAACATGTACACATAAAAATGACTCCGACGACGTTGGAAAGAACGACGTCTACCCTTCGATGACTATGATTTACTTAAAACCTAATAACAATTTTTTGCAAGTGCGACAAGTGAGTCGCCCAAGGTTCGAGGAACACAGCTTTGTCAAAACGTGAAGACATGAAAGAAGATTGAATCGATTGAAAACGAAATGCTCAATTTGATAATTGGATCAGTGAGGTAGAGTAATATGTAGGACAAACGTCATCTGTGCTACCACAGTAAAAATTATGTATAATATTTATCCGAATTGAAGTGAAATTTGCCCGATTCTAAAGAAAATCACCAAACTGCTCGACGATCGCGAACATTTCCATACTTCCGCACAGCCTCTTCGACATTCGCTTGTAACACGTCGAGCGATCTTCCGTAACCCGAATGACCATAGCCGTGACCGCCATGATGTTCTTCCGAACTGTGTGTATGCGAAACCGAATGAACGGGTTTGCTTACGATCTCGTACGTAGTCTTCTTTTCGCCGCCACCTGCCAATGACTTTAGACCGATGATGGCTGACAGCATTAGAGCCATCAGACCGGTCATCAGAGCTTTACCGGCTAGTAAAGCGAGCGCGCCGAAACCGAGAGCGCCAAGGGTCGCCTTCATCATCATGAGCCCAGCCATCAAGGTATTGTTGCCCTTGTCCTTTTTGCGTCCTTAAATGTCATAACATAACTGAATTATTTTGTGAAATTTGAGCTTTAATCATTTTCAGTGAAAATAATAAATTGGATAATAATAATAATATAATTAATAAATAATAAATTCATCTCTTGTATATTCGAAAAAAAATCGTCTTTGTTTACTTTATATCCACAATCATTGCAATTATCTTTAAATTTAATTTCGCTTCAAATAGATGCATGTATTTAATTTTCTCATGTATTTTAAAAGATGCAAGAAAGCAAATTTGTCAAATGTGTTATAATTTACGAACTTAGTATAAGAAGTCATCAATGCTATAGCTGAATTTCATAAAATCAATAATAAGCAACAAATGCGAAAACAGATAAGTTACTGACGTTTATGGTTCGTATTAAAAAAATTCCCATACAGTATCATTTATATTGAATTGAAAGTCTATTAAAATAGTTGATATTAAAATAAAAATATTTTAATACAAATTTTATATAATTACTTTATATAAAATTTGAAAAATAATCAAAAATTTGAAAAAATAGTTGAAAATTTGAAAAAAAAAATTAAAAAATAGTTGAAAATTTCAACAAATGTTAAAAAATAGTTGAAAATATTTAAAAAAATAGAAAATATTTGAAAAAATATTCGAAAAAAAATAATGAAACAATTAAATGAAATGGATACTCGAATAATTTTGTGAAAATTGTGGAATGGAAAAAAACGTTTCCCTCTCTACTTCCACCAACTAAAGTACGGTTTTCGTCCAAATTGTTACATTTCTGCTGAAATTTCTTTGGCATTCCAAACTTCTGGACCTTGATCATTCTCAGTTGGACCTCAAGAATGACGCGTGATTTTGATTCTCAGCGTGTTTATTTTGATTTTAACGATACAGATATTGACACCAAATGGACCTAGAATCATTTGAGTCGTCCATATTCCTAGGCAAAAAAGCGTGAATATTTTCGCCAAGTATATTCGAAGAATCGTAGGATCCTTACCAGTTTCAGCCACTGGACCACCGAACAGTCCCAGCTGCGAGAGCATCTCCTCGTTGAAGCTCCTTGCAGCCTCGAAGGTTTTCGGATCGAAAAGCTTGACAGATATAGCGTGACTATTGAGATAGCTGCTGACTTTATGAACGAGATACGCGTCGATTCGTCGTTCGACGTCATTTGGAAAGTCTCTCGCAAGATTAGCCACGACTTCGGCAGCGGGAACCTCGTTCGGGTCGTTCTCTTTGACGACCGATACACCCGGCAATATACCGACGTCCTTTTTCTCCGACAATTTGTCGAAAAACGAGACAACGTCGAGCTTGAAGCACGTTGCACTGTAAGAATTTTCGCAATCCTTGGCCATGCTCGTCGCAGTGCGATCCTTCCCGTCGTCGATCAGCTGTCTCGAGTTTCTCTGATCGATTTCAGCTGCGCTCGACGATATCAGCAACGCCAGACAACAAATTGTCCCCTGAAGCATTTTCCTTCGATCCATCTCGTTGCGTACCATTTTTGCAAAGTGTTTGTGTTTGTGTTTTTTTCCCCAATTCGAATTTCAAACTACGGAGTTTTGATTCCTTTGGATTGGTGGAGCGTGACGAAAAAAAAATGCGCCCGTGGACTGTTGGCGAAATGGATGACACGATGGAGATCGAGCAACTGCCCGTGTGCGGGAGATACTGAAAGGTGTGGTGTGCACTGAATATATCCTCGATGTAGTTGCAGTATATATAGGGACCACTCTCTTGATGTACTTTTTCTTCTATTTCCTAGAGTTTTTTTTTCTTTTTTTTTCGCTACCTTTCCAGTATCATACATTCTCTCGAGTTTAGAGTACGCCAAGCATGCCGGACCTCTCTTTTTCGTTCTCTTCTTACACTCTTGGGATGGATACTTCGCCATGGCTTCTTGCAACTGGTGAAGGCTCCAGGAGGAGCGAGTACGAGCGACAGGTAGGGGGTGACAAATAGAGCGGAGCACACAAAATTCCGTCAAATTTAGAAGAATAAAAAACCAGCGACAACTATCTTTCGTACTTACTGCGATTGTTTTTAGACGACGACCGGTTCGAAAAAAAAGGGAAAACAATTTCACGTCTTCAAGAGGAGAGAGAGGGAAAAAGCAAGCTTTTATTTAATTTACTGAAACGTAGAAAATAATTTTTTTACGAACGTATATTTGATTGTAAATAAAATATATTTATAAGCTTGGGTGCTCAACTTTTTAATTGATTAAGGGGTCTTCTCAATTAAGACGCTAAAAAAAAGACTATTTTCATGAATTTTTTTGATGGGTTTATATTATAGATATTGATGTAAAAGTTGTTGCACTTGATAAATAAACTTTCGGAAATGCATTTCAAAAAATAAATTTATTGTATTTATGTAACCCAAACAAACTTTAAACTCGTTTTTCTCGAAACAACGTTTTTCGACGGCTTGGTGATAAAATTTTCGAAACTACTAAACCGATCGTTGTGAAATTTTAACCACATTACAACTATGGCTATAGCGCATATGAAGGATTTTTTAAAATTTTAATTTTTACTATTTATTTGCCAAAAACGGTGAAAAAGGACGTTTTTTTGTTTTTTTTTCGAAAAATGTCCGCCATTTTGTTATTTTTGCAAATATAAAAAATCGTATGTATCGTAGGAATCTAAAACCGTTTGATTTTTTTGTTTCGGATGATCCATGTCCGAGATTTCATCAACAACGCAGACCTACAATTTTTGTAGGACATTTTTTTAATACTATTTTCGTCTGTAAATAGTGACTTAAATAAGTAATTAAAAAAAAATGTATTTCGAATGTTTCTTTATTAAGTGTCAACTTTTATATCAATATCTATAATATAAACCTTTAAATAAAATTCATGAAAATGGCCTTTTTTAGCGTCTAAAGTGAGAAGACCCTTAATGAATTTGTTCAATTTACGTTCAACACACGTTAAAACTCAGTTTCGGGATTTTCGTTTAAGAAATCTAAGGTAGTTTTACAGTAAATTAAATATGGTTGATATGTGAACGGATTTATGTAAATGAAATATTATACATTTAAATTTTGAGCGCCTCAAGTTTTTATATATAGTCACATATAGGCGGCTGGGTGAACAAAAAATGTCTACTTTTGAGTGCATTAAACAAAAGCTTGTTTTATGAAAATAATTTATTTAGATATAAATTATTTTCTACTTTTTAGTCTTCAATTGTTTTCACTAGTTAGTTGTTACTAGTAGTTAACTAGTTTAGGAGTTTGTACGTTATGAACATGGAATGCATGTAAAAAATAACAGACTGTAATTGGAATTGAACGACTAATTGCTGCATACAATTTTTTCACATTCGAACACAGTCGGCTACAAATTTGTTTGTATGTGTTGGTGAGATTTTTTAGGGATGATTAGATAACGCTAGTTTTACATGAAAAGTTGAAAGTTTTATGGGTATTTTTTTTTTAAGTTGAATCATGCAGTGTCACCTTTTCTATGCACGTTTGCAAAATTTCAGAGCTCTAAGCAGTTGGGAATTGGGTAAAATGTCGATTTTCCATTTTGCATCTCACAGAAAGCCAAGTTCAATTAAAACTTGTAAAAAGATCGAAGTTAGTCCAATTTTCGGCTTTGTTATTTAAATTAAACAAATCTACGCCGTTACTGATGTATTTTCGAAAATGCTTGCGACAAAGGTCTACATGGGGCATCCGATATTCTTTGGTTTACGATCAAGACCCGTTGCGAAAATATTTTTAATTTGAATAATTTGATACTCGACAGATACATGTCTAAATTCATAAGAACTACTTATAATGTTCCAAACGATGTGGTGTGACTTTTTTGAAAATCTAAACTACTTCAGAATTGCCAAATTCGAAATAAATTATATGATGACAAAAATTGGCTTTCAGGTATAATGAATTCGTTCATTGGCAAAGAATGTATTCCGACGGTGTGCATTTTTTTAAGGGGGGGAAGTACCTTTCGACGAAAAAAAAATTTGCCGATTTTCCATGATTCTTTTTTTAAAGATTTCCTCGCCATTTTTTAGACTTGGCACGTTCTTCTAAACTGCATTTCCAAAACTGGCGTGACGTATCGCTAAAAAACTAACCGACCGATTCTGATGAATTTTGGTATATACCCTCCTAACCTTATAGTCTAAAACATGACTCTGAATGTTTATCCAAAATAATAAAAAATCATTTTTTTTATTGCAATATGTAGCCATTTTCCGAAAAAATTGAATGTTTTTGTTTCTAAGCGTACCATTTCAACAATTTTCAACATTTCTTACTTTTTCTTGGTTCATATTCTGGGTATGAATGTTGATGAAAGAAAAGTCTTCATTGGTTTTTTTTTCAGACTAATCCCGCCGACGCTATGTGTCACGCCGTCTGGCAACATCCTCCGCAACTCGTTTCGAAGACTGTGCCATACCTCCGACATTTTCAAAGATTAATAAAAATAAAAAATACCATGTAAGAGCCCAACGTAGAAATAAAACATACCCTGAATCTCAAAAAGTCGAATAAATCCTTAATTAAAAAAAAAAAAAAAATCATGAAAATCAGCAATTTTTCTCTTGTCTTAAAGTATCTCCTCCCTTAAGTTGTTGATCAGAGTCTCGGGAATTTCTCCGAGGATCTCTCGAATGCGCAAAAATAATTATCATCATATTCCGAGCATTTCAGTTATTCGCTGGCTGAGCATAGGAAAAGTGGTTGACAACAGTCTCAGTTCCGATTCTAAATTGTTTTGCCACAGTGTACAATCATCATAAGTGAGCTAGCTTTTCTTTTCGCTCGTCTTTGTCCGGCCAAATGATCGGCGAGTGCTTTGATATTACATTTTCTCAAAGTTTACCGTGAGAAAAGGCCATTTTTCACGACATCCGTTTTCATCTCGATCCAGATTTCTGCAGTCGATCCATCGGTGTTCATTTCACCGCTATATGTGTCAAATTTTGCGTGTCGCTTCGCTCGATCGACGGCGCGGCTCCCAGGACGAATTATGAATGAGAAAGTGTCCGCGCGGCGGTAGCAGGATTGCGGATCGCTTTCTTGTATATAGGCTTGTTTTATTTTTTCATCCCACGAAGATAGCCAGCCTAGACTCGCGGTGCGCGGATCTTTAAATGATTTTTCGGTTTTTTTTTCGCCGTAGAAAGAAATTCCGTTTTACAGCGGAAAACTTCATTTTTAGAAAGTTATACTTTACAGGATTCTGACTATGAAATGAATTCATCGTTATTGAAAGTATCCCAATATTGCAAAAAATGATTGTTTCTTCATCAATAAAACATTATTTAATTAAACTAGATGTATTTATTTCTCTATTTTTTAAACATTATTTTGGGATCGCTGAGTACGGTAAGATGTTTTTTTCACATACTCCATTTTTTTTTAGTTAAAGGGCTACATCTGCGTAGAGGCCGGAAAAAAAATTCCGATTTTTTTTCTGGGAAACGGTATGTGAAAAGAAATGCAATTTTTAAAAGCTCAAAAGAAAATCACCACCAAATGTAGAAAAACAACAAAACAAGGCCACCTGCAGTTGATGAAATTTTTTTCGCGGCGTTTGGTGGTGGACACTCTCCAGCTCAAACGATCCATCGGAAATATAAAAACCCAACGGATTATTCAAGTTAATAATAAACACGAGTCGTTGACGATCGTTAATTCGCAAAATATATTTGTTTAACTACGTGGCGACGAATTGAACCTCAAGCATACAAGATCTATGAAAAAAGACGTCATTCTTGCGCAACTAACAAAAAATGAAGATCGATTTTGAAAAAGTGAGATCGTCAATGACTTTAAAATATTTCTCGTCGTATCTCCTGTAAATTTGAAAGTAATCCATCAAGTGGTTCTGGAGATATCATGTCCACCGACTTGAGAACAGTTTTGAGAAAACCGCGTTTAGCGGGGTATTCCTCTCTGGAAGCGCAATTTGAAGGGTCAGAATGATGCATTTTTTCCTAGTAACATATTGGTTGGAATAAATTAACTTTTTTTCACCATGTTGCTCACACGTTTGTGGTTACAATGTAATTTTTTCGGAAGAAAATCTTTCAAAGTGTTCGCGGTGGTGGAGTTGGCGTTGCAGCCCTCCAGCGGCGAGGCCCGAAACCGCGGAATCTCTACCAGTCTCAAATGCAATCTGAAACGAAAACAATTTTTTTTCTTTCAAATATATTCAACTTCTATGGGTTCACGATCCACTTTTCAAAATTTCGAAAAATGATAACTTCTCCACACTCAAACCTCATTTTTTTCTTGAAAAACAGCATGCCGAAGACATTATTATTAACAAATGGTTAAGCGAAAATGGGTACTGTTTGAACGCTAACTGTTCAAATTCAAGTCAATAGTGTCAAAGTTACTCAAAATATCAATCCCGCCGTTTCAAGATATGTAGATTCGAGATAATCGCCTTCAAAGTTTTGGTACATATTTTACACGATCTTGTGAAATATTGTCGTCTTACTGGTACACTGAGAAAAAAATTCGTTCATCCATCCAAATTACAGTTGGTTTAACAAAATGTATCTTTAATCAGATCAATCAAAAATCAATTTGAACGTATTTAAATACGTTCAACTTGATTTTTGATTGGCATAACAAAACAGTATAGTTGGTGGTAAAATATTATGGTGGTGTGCACTGTAGCTTATTTAGCATGTCTGAGCAACTGTTAAAACAACAAAATTTTGAGACAACAAAATGCATTTTGCAGGCAGTCGGGCCTCTTTTGAGTGTTCTCGTGCTTTGATGTCCGCTTTCCCTACACGCAAATTATCCTTAAGGGGTCTGCTCACTTTAGACGCTAAAAAAGGCCATGTACATGCATTTTTTGATAGATTTATATTATAGATATTGATATAAAAGTTGTTACACTTAATAAATACACTTTTGAAACACATTTAAAAAATGTCTATGTATTTATGTAACCCAAACAAACTTTAAACGCGTTTTTCTCAAAACAACGTTTTTCGACGGCTTGCTGATAAAATCTTTGAAACTACGAAACCGATCCTTATAAAATTTTAACCACATATACTTTACAACTATAGCTATAGAGCATATCGAGGACTTTTTTTAATTTTGATATTTACTTTTTTTTGCCAAAAACGGTGAAAAAAACACGTTTTTTCTTCATTTTCCGAAAAATGTCTGCCATTTTGTTATTTTTGCATATATCAAAAATCGTATGATATGTGCTGTAGGCATTAACAGACTGAATTTAGAACCGTTTGATTTTTTTGTTTCGGATGATCCGTCTCCCGGATTTCATCAACAGCGCAGATCTACAATTTTATTAGGACATTCTGTTAACTACCATTTTCGTCTATAAATAGTGACTTAAATAAATAAATATTTTTTAAAAATATATTTATAAACTGTATTCATTAAGTGTAACAACTTTTATAAAAATATCTGTAATATAAACCTGTCAAAAAAATTCATCAAAATAGCCTTTTTCAGCGTCTAAAGTGAGAAGAGCCCTTAATACTTCTCCGACTGTACAGCTTTACAGTTACATGTCAGATCATTTCTACCGATTACTTTTTTAGCTTTCGTTTTTTTTTTCATTCAAAATGGTCCAAATTACGTTGATGCAGTGAGCGAGCATGATATACCAACGTTTTTTGAACTTGTAATTATCTCCATGCTCTTCATCGTCTGCGGGGCTTCCCGTCGTTTCAGCACGATGAAATAAGACAAAAAATTGCCTAGATAAGAATTAATGATAACTTGGATAGTAATAGATAGTGATAACTTAGATAACTTAGATAACTTAGATAGTGATAACTTAGATAACTTAGATAGCGATAACTTAGGTTACTTAGATAGTGATAACTTAGATAACTTAGATAGTGATAACTTAGATAACTTAGATAGTGATAACTTAGATAACTTAGATAGTGATAACTCAGATCGTAATAACTTAGATAACATAGATAATGATAACTTAGATAGTGATAACTCTAAGATAACTTAAAATGATAGTTTTAGAAAAATAATTCTCAGTCTGTTCACACGTTGTCGCATGAGAAAAAAAAACCCCTGCTCCGAGCCACTTGGTTCAGTGGACGCGGCAGCATGGTTTTATTTCATAGACGGATGTTGCTAGACAAGAACATAATCAATTGAAAGAACGGAGGAAAAGAATGCAGTTCCTGATTCATCTCCACATGGCACCTTCTTTTTTTCTCCATTTTTTTTTCTAGCTCCTTTAATCGCTCACATCGTTCAACAACTAGACCGGGACGTATAACTCGGAATTACCGATCATTCCGGCCGGCCGTCAGATCTCAAACAATCGCCTAGTAGTAAGTGTAAGTCCTTTCATCGCGAACAGTTGTTCTTGTAAGCGCAACGGAATATTTCATCCGCACTCAATTTCAGCACATCGCTGAATGGAATCCGGACGATTCTCAATGTTGAACATCGTGCATTATTTTCGTTGCTTTATTTGGGGAAAAATTTGACTACGTGGAATTTATTAGCTAATTGCTCGCTCATCGTACAATTGGATAAAAAATGTCCTCCCTCAAACGTAAAGAAAATCCTTACGGTGAAGGTCAAATTGAGTGGAGTAGTTCTACAAGAGGTAGATGACTTTGATTACGTTGGTTTTTTTATTTCGCATTTTTACATGTTTTTCTGATTCGATAGGGATAAGGGCTTTGAGGAGTTTCGGGACAATTAACGAAATGTTGCGATTTTATTCAAATTTACAAATATTGTGGAAATATTGTACAAAATATTATATAATATTTTATTAAATAAGAATATACAAAATTATAATATACAAAATATAGGATTATATTAAGGAGGTTGGAGCGTTAGCCACAATCCAAGGTTAAATTGAATAAAAAATACGTGTTATTGTTTGGACTATACTGAGTCTTTACGAATTTTTTGAACTTTTTCCACCACCAAACACCAGAGATAAAAAATAGTTTAATGTATGTCATTTAACGTGCGGTTAGATGGGCAAGACTTTCACACTAAAGGTTATGTATTTTTTTTTTTTGGTTATTTAGCACCAAGATAAACCATTTCTAACAACGGATTAACGCAAACGGAACCTTTGTTAACATTTAGAAAAAAACATCTTCATCTTGCCCATCGTAAACCATGGGCCAATAAGCTCGTGACGTTGATATAAACAGGCATAATTATAAATTACTCAAAATTTCATTGTGAATTGTATAAAACATTCGTTGTCGTAGTTTTTTCATAATAATCCTCGATAATGTTATACTTTTTCAAGTTGGTAGTAACACAAATGTTTTTCTACTTTACGTAATAAAAATATTAAAAGGCATAATTTTGCCCTTTAATGATATATTTAAAAAAAATAGCATATACAGAATGAATCTGTACCTCGTCAGCGTTTTTTTGGGGTTCATTGGAAAAAAAAAACAATTAATAAACCGTCATTTGACTCAAATGAAGCGCTCCAACCTCCTTAAATAATATTATACAAAATTATGATATTATACAAAATATAATATTATACAAATTTATACTTTGGTCATAACCAAAGAGTTTACTGTATAAATTTGTATAATACCGTTGAACCTCGATATAACGAATCTCTAGGGAAGTTCGTTAAATCGAATTTTCGTTATGTCGAGATAATGTTCTTTAAAACGTTCTTTAAAAAAAATATTAGTACTATAATTATAGGAATATTTTTTAGAGAAAGAAACGTTTAAATTAGGTCAATTTTTGCAAGCAATTAGCAATTAGACCACAATGTATATTATTATGTTGTTGTATCAAGGTTTCGGGTGTCTATCGGAAGGCAATGGACAAATCTTCGTTATATGGAGGATTTTGTTATATTGAGGATCAACTGTATTTGTATAATATTATATTTTGTACAAAATTATAATTTTGTATAATTTAATTAGGTATATTTTTATTTTATACAAAATTATAATTTTCCTATAATTTAATTTTGTAAATTTACTGTATAAATTACTGAATGCACACTCCAAATTTAAAATCGTTCGTCTACACCATTTTTTATAAAATTTACAATTGATTAAACACTTTTCAACCCAGGCAGATGATTATGGTGAGATAACCATAAGAAGTACATTTTGACACTGAAGACGAAATTGTCATAATATACCGAGTGATTTGATAGTTTACCATAAAATTAAAAATATTTTTTCACACTACTAAATGCGTAAAACCGCTATTCAGTGACGAGCGTAAGCATCTCCCTATGTTAAAAAGTATTTTTTTCAATTGTGAATTTTATAGAAACGGTGTAGACGATCGATTCGAAGTTTGGAGGGTGTCTTCATTACATGACAAAAAATGTACAGTATAAATTTGAGTCAAATGGTAACATTTCGTTAATTGTCCCGGAACTCCTCAACCCTTCCTTGCTACTTATGTTTGGCCGCGATTTTGGCACACTGGGTCAATTTGACCCGGATAGTACTTCTTCCACCTGCCCTTAACGACCCTCCGGTCGGTTTTTATTGAAAAAAATCCGGCATACACTTTAAACAAATCTTAATACGTCTGCATAATTACAATTCGAAAAGTATAAAATAGAATTGTTGTAAAACAATATTTAAAACTTTCAACTTTGGGAAAGTGAGTATTTTATTTCAAATTCGTCCGCGTCAAATTGACTCCAGTATTGTAATACAATTTAAGCCGGATTAATAATACAATTAAGGAAAAACTTCGATCTTTTTTGCCTCGAACTTTAAGCTATTTTCAAGTGACTGATCGACTGATCGAAGTTTTTCGATCGAATTATGCATATGTCAAGAAATATATATCCTTTTTTCAAAAAGTAGTTCATTTCCTCGCCAATAGAGGCTCCGTCGATCTCCCACTTGCTGTACCAGCAGCCATTTTGAGGCAAAACAGACGCCGTATCACGTGACCCATGACTGCGAGAAAGATACATTTGACATTTTCGAAGATTTCTCGGAACTGGATAATATTAACGGCAAAAGAAAATCGTCAACCCCTGCGTCTCTGAATTCTACAGAGACCAATGCTTTGTTTTTCCTAAAAAGCCTCAAGCATCTATGAGAAAACTTGGTTCGAAAATTTGTGCCTTGTGAGGTTATGTTGCCTTGTTGTTGTTACAAGAACAACTAGCCTTGTGAGGTTATGTTGGCCTTGCGCATGTTGCCTTGCGCATGTTGCGCATGTTCCCTTGTTGTTGTTACAATGTTGTTCTTACAAGAACAACTTGCCTTGTGAGGTTATGTTGGCCTTGCGCATGCGCGTGAAAGCTCAATGTTTAGTCAGTGCACTGCTTGTGACGCATGCGGCAAGCATCGAAAGACAGCAGTCTCTTCCGTGCCTGCACTTTTATATATACACGCTGCAGGTAGGAGCAACGCACTTGTTTACCTCCTACCTCCGGGCGAGTGCAGCAACCTCGTGGTATCGACGAGCGATTGGTCGCGGTCATCCCTTCTCCTTGGACGATGCTTTCGCGCGGCTGCCGGGCAGCCGGAGGGGCGTCGCGGCGCCGCTGCGGACCACGCGGAGGCAATGACACACTGACCTTGATCTTAGTAAAAAAAAAAGGAGGCTACGAAGGAATGCCGCAAGCGAGGGGCTCGGGAAGGCCGAGGAATGCTGAAGGCGCGTACGCTTGACGGTAACTCGTATTCTCCTCACTCTTCCTACTGGCCTCGTCATAGTGACCCAATTTCTTCCTCGCTTCCGACTCTCCCGCCTCCTTTTCGCGACTCTCTCTTTACCTCCTTCTTTTTGAGTTCCCTCTCTTCGAAATTAACTCCCGCGACCTACTACGGCCGACAGCCGGGTCATCGGCCCTACTATGACTCGGAGGAACACCATGAGACGCCGAGTACGAAAAAAAATACTCTACTGTTCCTCCTATAGTACTTTCATCCGAGACACGAAATTATCATTTTTACCTGCGATTTGAATACTCAGAACGGCAGACGTAGTTTCTCCACAATTACTGGGGCCCGGAAAATTGTTCGGGTTTTCGGATACGAAAATTCATTCGGGAAGCTATGCACAAAAATTAGTTTCGATTGAGGCCTTAGGCCACAGTAACGGGTATAAAATCATGTGCGAATTTAACAATTTTTTTCGTATGAAAAAATGATTTACTCATCAAATTAATTACACATCTATTTGGTATGAATATTAAGCTGTTAGAAAAATTACATTTTTTTTTCGATGTACAAAATGGCCGAGTACTAATATTTTCTTGTGCTATGTTTGTTTTTAGGCGCTCCTAGAAAAAAAAAAAAAAATTCTCGACAATCTACATTAGAATACCTAGAGAAGTACGTATGGAATTTAAAAAATATTGTTTTATTCAAAACTTGTAGGTATTTGAACTCAAGACATGAATATTCAGTGAAAAATTTCGTTATAACTGCTCATAAACTGCTCATAAAATGAAAAGTTTTCGATTAATCAGAAATTCTGTACGTGCTTCGCTGCGAAATGCAATTAGGAACATAACTTTTAAATTTGAAGTAAATCGAGTGAAAATTGTTGAAGTTATTTGTCACGCCAATTGGAAAAAAGGTGTTTTGAGAAGTTTCGAGTAGACGGCCATTTTGTACATCGAAAAAAAAATATATTTTTTCTAACAGCTTGATATTCATACTAAATGGATGTGCAATTAATTTTATGAGTGAATCACTTTTTCATATGAAAAAACATTGTTAAATTCGCACATGATTTTATAGCCGTTACTGTGGCCTCAGGCCTTAAAGTTATTGGGTATTCAGACTGGACTGCACGGAAAAGGATGGTTTTTTTTTACAAAAGCGGACTTTTTCGTAAATGGTATTCTTTTTTCCAAATCCAAATCCAATCGAAAAACGTGGTTTTGTTTACTGAAGTTGACTTTTTCGTAAATGTTATTTTTTTCCAATGTAAATCCAATAAATACAATCCAAATTTAATCGAAAAACCTTTTTAGGAAATACTCATCTATTCAAGAACCGGACTGGAAAAGGTATTTTTGGTTACAAAAGTTGACTTTTTCGTAAATGGTATTTTTTCCAAATCCAAATATAAAAAATCCAAATCCAATCGAAAAAAGTGGTTTTGTTTATTGAAGTTGACTTTTTCGTAAATGTTATTTTTTTTCAAATCTAAATGCAAAAAATCCACTCCAAATCCAATTCAAAAACCTTTTTTACGACATACTCATCTTTTTAAAAACCGAACTGAAAAAGACGGTTTTTTTTTTACAAAAGTTCACTTTTTCCGAAATGATATTTTTTTTCCCAAATCCAAATATAAAAAATTCAAATCCAATCCAAAGCGGTGTTTTTTTTAAACTCAGGTCGACTTTTTTGTAAGGGGCATTTTTTTGCAAAACCATATCCAAAAAAGTGGTTTTGTTTACTCAAGTTGACTTTTTCGTAAATGTTATTTTTTTCACATGCAAATCCAATCCAAATCCCATCCAAAAACATTTTTACAAAATACTCATCTTTGAAAAAAGAAATACAATTTACGTAATAGTCGATATTCACGTAACACATATACGATATGAAGCTTTAACCACTCGTTAACATTAACATGAACCTCTTACAATAATTTAAGGAGTTTCTGGTCAATCGACGAAAAATTAAGCATTTCATTCAAATTTATACAGTAAGATCTTTGTCATATAGGTACTGAATGCGCCCTACAAATTTTTAATCTATCCTCTATACCGTTTCTATAAAATGTACAATTTAAAAAAAAAACACTTCAACATTGGGCGATGCCTAAAAAATGTTAAATTTTTTTATTTAAAACTGTAAAATTACGCAGTTCTATATGACAATTTTGTATACAGGACAAAGAATTTACTGTGTAAATTGTAATCAAATGGTACCATTTCATCAACTGTCCCGAAATTCCTTAAAAAATAATTAACTAATTCTTCATGATTCTTCAATCCAGTTACCAGTCTTTAAACTTTACTTTCACTAGGTACTCAATTAAATAAGTCTTGGCTTTCTATTTTTTTCTGCAAATCGAACCTACCATTTTTTTAAATGATTTTTTTTTAAATTATGTTATCTATGTTCAGCAGTGACATGGGAGAGAATTGTTCCCGAAGCATTGTGCTTCTAAGCCACATTTTCATCCGTCTCGTGGCAGCAAAACTCCTCTCACAGCCGGCGGAGCGCACCGGGAGTACTATTGCTGCATGGAAAAGTTTTTGTAAGTTAGGGCGGTACTCCTTTTCAATATGCTTTCTCAAATTTCCAGCATTTATTTCATAATTTTTAAATGAAAGTATACTTTTCATGACCATCACTTCAGCTTCTAAGGCTGATGAATCAATTATTAAGATTAAAAAATCATTATTGGTGAAATCCTCTCCGTTCGTAATATTTGGTTGCAAAAATGCATCGACTGCAAGAGCTGACGGTAAATCCTCAAATTGACGTTTTAGATTTACAATGATATTATATATTGCTTGCCAGTTAATATTGATCTCCCAATATTCTTCTGGTTGTGAACCAGAAAATCTAATGCATTTCTTCCGCCCACAGTTGACTCAATTATAAAATGCAAATATCTATTTAATTTAAGTGATGAAATAGCTACTTTTTTTACAAGTTTCGAAATGCCGCTGAAGAAAATAGTTCAAGTTTTATCAAATTATATATTCGCTTGGGTGGAACAAATAAAATCCGCCAATTATTTGAATTTAATTATTTAGGATCTTTTTTTTCTGGGGGCACCTGAATTTCTGGGGGGGGGGGGGGGGGAGGTGTGCCCATCCGTGCCCCCTCCTGGCAACGCTCATTAGTTCACGATAGTCTCATGCCGCATTTGGTGAAGATTTAGTTTCGGAAAAATACGTGCCCAAAAAAAAAAAAAATATTCTTTTGCGCTTGAGATGTGAAGTTGAAGCTATGATAGTGGCTATACGAAAATATAAATTTCTTGCATTTATTTTATTTTTTTATAGCCGGTAACCGATCATGAAATGCATATAACATTATCGCAACCATCGAGCACTACATTCATCGTGAAAAAAGTCTTTCCATGCTCTTTCGGTTGATGGATTTATAAATACATGAAAATAATATAAGTGATCACATTACAGAGTCAACGATATTTTGAGAGATTCCGGACCAACGTACTTGAACTTCAATTTTCCACTATCAAACATTCGCAATATGGAGATAAAAGAAGTTGCGACTGTAGGAATTTGCCGAAATGAATCGTCGACTGGAGGACAAATCTAGAATTTACATTAAAGGGGGAAATTCCTTAAGGCGAGGAATTTTTTTTGCTAATATTGATGATTTTTTTAAAAAGGAAGTGTAAATAAAAAAATCACTATTTTTTAGATTTAGAGTGTGTTTTATTACTATTTTTGGCTATCACATGGTATTTTTTTGTTAATGTTCAAAAGTGGCGAAAGTATGGCGCGGTCTTCTAAACTGCATTTTCAAAACTGGCGTGGCGTATAGCTAAAAAATAATTAACCGATTCTGATGAAATTTCGTATCCTAAATGTTAAAAAAAATTAAGTATTTTTTCATTCCAACATAGAGTGATTTTTATTAGAAAATTAAATCCCTTTGTTTGTAAACGTACCATTTCATAAATTTTCATCATTCCTCACTTTTTATTGGTTCATATTCTGCATTTGGGTGTTAGCGAATGAAAAATGTTCGTTGGTTTTTTTTTCAGAATAATCCCGCCGGCGTTACGTGTCACGGCGTCTGACAACATCCGCCGAAACCTGTTTAGAAGCCTATGCCATGCCTCCACCGTTAAAAAAATTAATACAAAAAAAATACCACGTAATAGCCAAAAGTAGTAATAAAACATACTCTAAGCCTCAAGAATGGTGAATAATTTTTTTCCTTCAAAAAAAAATCATCAAAATCAGCTATTTTTTTCTCGCCCCCTTAAGTCAAAGGTACATATCTGCCCAACGTTATGTTTTACAAAATATAAAACTCGACGTATTGACCGTACGCTACAAGGTCCAGCATAAATAAATAATACCGTCGTATTTTTTAATACAAAAAATAATATCCCTTTATTCGCATATCAAGTATAAATAGACAATTTTATAAATAGTATTAGTCAAAAAGACGAGTCGCAGTGTTAAGTTCGAAGAGAGGCTTGATTCCTCCTCAAGACAAATCGTAGGGATACGAGTCGATGGCAAACTCGGGTGCCCATGCCCTGTACGGTTGACTGATATCTTCCTGTGATCTGTGCCAGTGTTCGTGATGAATTTCGTGAGGCTTAACGACGCCGTAGCTTACTCTAGGGGGCAGCGAGGCTGGTGGCGTGAGAAGTGCCTTCAACGCTACCGCGCCTGAGAGCAAAAGGGCCAGGAGCCCTGCACCGAGTCCCTTGATACCGACCAGACCGATCATCGTGACAACGATCGGCAAGACAATCAAGGCTTTCAACTTCAGGGCCAGCAGTATCGGCAGGATGATCCTTTTGATCTTCGTACGCGCTGAAAAAAAAAACATTTTTTTTCTTTGATTCGAAATATGATACCGATGTGATTCTTTTTTCCATGTATTGTCAAGAGAGCTGTAATTTAAGGGGGGACATACGCTTAGGGGCGGAAAAAGTGGCTGATTATTATTATTTTTTGAAGGAAAGATTTCTTCACCATTTTTCAGACGTAGGGTACCTTTAGGCACGAAAAAAATTACTGATTTTCTTAATTTTTTTTAAGGAGAGATTCCTGCACCACTGTTCAGAATTAGGGTATTTTTTATGACTACCACAGGTTGTTAGATGGTCCCTTTAAAATGAATCTTTAGAAAAGCATTTTCAAAACTGGCCTGACGTATAGCTAAAAAACTAATCGACCGATTCTGATGAAATTTGCTATAAATCTTTCTAACCTTATTGCCTAAAACATACCCCCTGAAGAAATGTGAAAGCGGTTCAGGGGTGGGTATTTACTATCTTGTTTTAGGGTGTGGTTTTCAGTTGGTACAAATCCTACACGTTTTGGAGGTGTGGATCCTTTCAAACGTATTGTCGAAGATTTTCGACAATCGTTAAAAAAATGGTGCTTAACATGATCCAAAATGGTTTTGAAAATAAAAAAAAAAAAGTTTATTTTATTGCAAAATGTAGCCATTTTTTTGAAAATTAAACTTTTTCTTTCAAGGCGTGCCATTTCATGGATTTTCAACATTTCTCACTTTTTCTTGGTTCAAATTCTGCGTACGAGTGTTAATGAGAGAAAAATCTTCGGTGATTTTTTTTCAGAGTAATCCCGCCGACGCTACGTGTCACGCCGGCTGACAACATCCACCGCAACCCGTTTAGAAGACTGCGCCATACTCCCGCCATTTTTTAAAGAGTAATCAAAAAAAAATTAATACTATGTAACAGACAAAAGTAGTAATAAAACATACCCTAATTCTCAAAAAAGGTGAAAAAAGCTTTCCTTTCAAATTAAAAAAAAAAAATCATGAAAATCAGTAATTTTTTCCTCGCCTAGTCGTCTATATATTACATAATTGATTTTTGCTAATTTCCCACCCCCCCTCCTCCTGAAATTATCCCATCCTTCCTTTCGTCATAATTAAATTATCGTTACCGTCATTCAACGACCAGACCCCCACCCCATATTTTTAAATAACGTAATTTGTGGACGGCCCCTAAGGGTATGTTCAGACTAAGGGTATGTTTTATGACTAAGGCCTGACGTATAGCTAAAAAAAAACTAATCGACCGATTCTCATGACATTTGGTATAAATCTTTCTAACCTTATTGTCTAAAACGTGAACCCAAATGTTTTTGAAAATTCAAAAAAGGATTTTTCATTGCAAAATGTAGCTATTTTTTTAAATTCAATATTTTTGTTTCAAAGCGTACCATTCAAATGGTTTTCAACATTTCTCACTTTTTCTTGGTTCACATTCTGCGTATGAGTGTTAATGAAAGAAAAATCTTCGTTGTTTTTCTTTCAGATTGATCCCGCCGATGCTACGTGTCTCGCCGTCTGCCAACATCCGCTGCAACCCGCTTAAAAGATCGTGCCCTCCACCATTTTTAAAGATTAATAAAAATAAAAAATACCACGTAACAAACAAAAGTAGTAATAAAACATGCCCTAATTCTCAAAAAAGGTTAAGAAAGATTTTCTTCAGAAAAAAAAAACAAAATCGTGAAAATCAGCAATGTTTTCCCTTTAAGGGGCTATACAAGTGTGACACTTAAAAAAAATCGATTTTTTTTGCCTTTTTCGACAGTTTAGACTTTCAAGCATATCAATATCATTTCATCTTGCAAAAATCGATAGTTAAATCTTTAAACGCGTTTTTCTCCGAATGAGATTTTTCAAATTTGCTGACATTGTAACTCGAAGAGCAATTATCCGATTGACTTGAAATTTGAACTGAGTGCTCTTGAATGTATTTATTCTACAATGACGTAGGAAATTTTTGATTGGATGAAAATTGTAGATTTGGCATTGAAAAAAACCATCATTTTATAGGCAAGAAAACATACTTTTTTTCATAACTACGCCATTTTGTTAGATTTTGATATTTTTCGAAAATCCTACGTCATTGTACAGGAAATACCTTCCAGTTTAACGACATTTTTTCCTTTTTCGGTTTCGGCTACTCAATCGGCCGGAATCATGTCAGCAGTGGAGGAACTTTTTTTGCGCCTCCGAAAGCAGCGCATAAGTCGCTGGGATCTCAACATTTTTCTATGAAAAAATTATGTAATATAGGTCAAATATAGCCAAATATATTCTTAATTTTCCGAAACATTCAATTGAGTAATTTTCTTCAAGAAAAAAATCCGAAAACACCAAAATTTTCAGCCTTCACACTGGTATTAGCCCCTTAAAACGGTCCTTCAGCCGGATGCAATTAACCCAAAGCGAATGAGCATATCCTAGAGCCTACTTTCTTCTTCGCTACACCCGACACTCTCGTTCAAGGTCCTACCACCTCCTTCACCTCCTTATTTCTCGTTCTCACTCAGTACGAATACTACTGGCAAAGCCACTACTATTCTATAGTCTTCCTCTTTTCTCCTCGATGCGGACGTGCCACAAACCCAGAATTTACTCCCCCTCCCCAATCGCTTCAATGCCAAGGCGCGACCTGATTCCTCGGCACTTCCACTCTGCTCCCCCATTGGTCTCACGGTTGTTCCGAGAAAGAAGAGCCAAGAGAACGAGAAAAGAAGTGGAACGAATCACGATTTTTGTTGCTTCCATTCCGGAACTTCGTACTTACCGATCTCAATGTTACGCCCTTATGCGTGTACGCTTGTATGTGCCTCATGAGATATTGAGATTGGCTTTGGGTTTTTTTTTCGGCGCTGACGGATCAAACGGACACCGATCATTTTTTTTTTTTTTTATATGACAACCAGCAAAGTTCGACCTTTTTGTTCTTCTGATATTGTGATTGTTGCTTTTAGGTGCCACGGAGAAAGCAATGGAAGATGGCAGTCGAGATCGGGGCCTACATAACGACCAATCATACCACTCGGGCTATTGGCCTATTTCAACGATTGTATGGTAGGGAGAAACGACAGACACATTGCTATAAGACTTTGCATCGAAGATTTTGGCTCTCATTCCTGCAGATGACGATCGGACAAACGTTCGAATCCACGAAGAATGAATAATACTTTTTTTTTTTCATTTGAAAGACAATTTTTTTTACTTCAGCTTTTGAGAAAAAAGTCCACTTTTGTTTGGATTTGTTTGTGGGTATTTTTTTACAGCTGCCAGGGTCGCGATTTGTAAAATTTGCTATTTTTGAAAAATTGTTTAGTTCTTGAAACGATCGAATCCACGAAAGATGAATCATACTTTTTTTTCATTTGAAAGACAATTTTTTTTACTTCAGATTTTGAGAAAAAAAAGTCCACTTTTGTTTGGGTTTGTTTGTGGGTATTCTTTTACAGCTGCCACCTTCGCGATTTGTAAAATTTGCAATTTTTGAAAAATTGTTTAGTTCTTGAAACGATCGAATCCACGAAAGATGAATCATACTTGTTTTTCATTTGAAGGACGATTTTTTCGCTTCAGATTTTGAGAAAAAGAGTCCACTTTTGTTTGGATTTGTTTGTGGGTATTTTTTTACAGCTGCCACCCTCGCGATTTGTAAAATTTGCTATTTTTGAAAAATTGTTTAGTTCTTGAAACGATCGAATCCACGAAATATGAATCATACTTTTTTTTCATTTGAAAGATGATTATTTCGCTTCAGATTTTGAGAGAAAAATTCACGTTTGTTTGGCTTTGTTTGTGGGTATTTTTTTCAGCTGCCACACCCGCCATTTGTAAAATATACTATTTTTGAAAAATTGTTTTTTTTTCTTCAAGATTGGTACCCGAGTTAATGAAATTTTCATTATTCGACAATTTTCTAAGAAGAAACAAACCATTGGAATGCCAGTGAGAAAATAATTTTACGCACTGGATGCCGAATTATTTTTTTTTGAATCGATGATTTTTCCGATCACATAATAATTCATCTTGTCTGCCGTCTTATTTGATGTTGCGTGTCCTTAATTTTGTCGCAAATTATATTTAAAAAATTCGATTGAGACTTTGAGGCCCCAACGATCGAACGATTGTGAAACTTCGATAAAAACGAATTAATACTTGAGAGAACGTTTATCTTTTTATCTATTTTCGCGGAGTTTGGTATTTAATAACTTTGAACAATAAAAATTCGCCAACGAAAAATTCATATATCAAAAACGCAATTGACTTGCTTTAATTAGATTTTTCAGCGAGTGGATATATCGTCAAACTATAACGGCTTCATCGACGCTCTTTAGAAATGAATTCAAATGTATTTAATTGAACTTGCATGTGACAATTCGGGTCGATACCTTGAAAGTTTCCAATATGACATCGGTCATATGACAAAGGTCAATTTTAATGCTTGTATGTGGATTAGGCTCGACAGTCTAACATAATATTTAAATTTCCAGATTTTATTTTTCCCTGTTCAGAAAAAAAGTTCATTTCGTGAAAAATTGAGATGTTCTTGTAGCAGTGACCTGCATGTACCCGTCAGAAAATTATGTTTAGAAGAAGCATGCAAGTAGATGGGTTTAATTTAAATCGGTAATAATGGAAAATGATTTTACCTATCGAGCTGAAATTTGTCACACGTTGTCGTGTGCTGAATAATTTTTAACAAATTTTGAAATTTGTCATGTGTTATACGTGTGCTGTATAATTTTTACCAAAATTGATGCAGTAATTTCGGTTTTATAAAATCAAATTTCCCAACTTGAATTCTATAGAAAATGTTGTGCCTCAAATATAGAGATACTGAGCTAATTTTTTTTACATGGACATTTTTTTGGATAACATTTTGGAAAATGTTTTGTCCAACATTTTTTGGAAAAAATGGTACATGGAAAACATTTTTTACATGGATTTGGAAACAAGTATGTCCGGTATTAAATTTCCCCAAAATTGATAAAGCCGCATTTTGTAAATATTTCCGAAATTCTCATTTTTCATTGAAAATAACATTTTTAGGGAACTTCCGCTAATTTGGAACTATTAAGACGGAACGTTCTAAACAGGCAGACTATTATAAGTATATTCAGTATTCGGTCTTGAGAGGATACCTAAAGATATTCAAATTCTGTAATTCTGAATTTTTCATATAGAACACGATGAAATGTGCGTTTTGTACTGAATTTTGAAAATGTTGTCGATTTTTTATTATTTTTTTTGCTTTATTATTTCAGTATTTTATTATTCAGATTTCAAGAAGTGCAATTTTTCTCAATTTATAGAGCTTTATGCATGGATGTATAAGAAATGATATCGTTCAAATTTAAATGTGCATATTTTTAAAATAATTATGCATATTTTAATATTTACATATTTTTACATATTTTTGTGAGGGAGCAACTATTGAATAGAAAACTTGCCCATACGGAAAGCTTCGTGAGCGGAGTAAAACCACGAGGAAGCAATGCGCAAGTTCATAATATCTTTCTTCATTGTTCATCATTTTGACCCAAACAAAGTGTCACCGCAAACCATTCCGTTTTTCTTTTTTCTGTTTCTTTTTTTTTTACGGAGAAAATCTTTTCCCATACATAAATTTGAGTGGTCAATTATGTCTTAAGCTGATTATGGATTTATGTAATTCTGTTGACTATTGAGATTGCTGCTTCTTACCTTCGGACGCGCCGGACGTCAATGCAGCGAGCTGCACATCGAAGTTCTTTTGGCCCAAGGCCCTTCCGAAAAGATCAGCCGATGATCCATCAGTGGGCAATCTGATTCTCAATGTTCTGCTTTTGAAGAATTCGTCGATTTTCGCCATGAGTGGATCGGACTCTACGTTCAAGTTTTCTCGTCGATCGTCCGTCTCGACTTTCATTTTCTCCAGCGTTATCATATCGCCGTAAATATCGATGCTATCCTTCTCGTTTAATTCGTCCATTTTTTTCGTCAATTTATTTTCCGTGCTTGTGTCAATGTCTCTAGCAGGAACATTTGTTGGGCTAGCAGTGACCAATATGGCCATGCAACACCAAATCTCCAGCAGCACTATCAATGTCTTGTTCTTCATTATCCTGATCGGTCAAAGTACGTTTTTCGACTGCTTCGCCCTCGGGCTTTTTTTCTTTTATATCATCAATAACAGCACAGGTATGGTGGGGTCGATTGTGGGTGAACCATTTGGCAAGCCTCGTGCTACCGATAGCCTCGTCGAGAATTTCAATTCCCTCGTACTCTCCTCGTCTCGATTGTGTCTATACATACACCAAGAGTGTGCCGTAGGTACGTATAGGTATTCAGTGAAACCGCACTGCATTGTAATGGGCGTCTGGTAGCAAACACATGGATGCTACGAAATTATTTGTTGCACCTGCGACGCCGTGCGCGGTGCTCGTGACTACCGATTTTCCCTTTTCGGCACGAATTCACTTTCGACCCTTTGATCAATCAGAAAATTGTCCGCACGCAATACCATATACGAGTCCTACCAATTGACGTTCCTAATGTGTCGTAAAATATCATCAATCTTTGATGTTTCTATAATGTTAGTGTCCTAAGACATGCCTTGATCGATTATTCGTATTCTCGTAGGCCTGATGAATTGTAAAGTAGATCCTTTTAAGATAAGGGATGTTCAAAATCCCTGTGATCAATCAGAACATTGTCCGTCAAAAATGCTATACCAGTTTTACCAATTGACGTTCCTATCATCTCATGGAAGATCATCAATCTATGATGTTTCTATGATTTTGGTATTCTAATTTTTGAGATAGGAGATGTGAAAAGTCCCTTTGATCAATCAGAAAGTTGTCCGCCAGCAATGCTATACGAGTTCTACCAATTGATGTTCCTAATATGTCGTAGGATATCATCAATCTATGATGCTTCTATAATTTTAGTGTTCTAAGAAATGCCTTGATCGTTTATTCGCACCCTCATAGATCTGATAAAATGTAAAGTAGATCTTTCCAACATAAGGGATGTTCAAAATCCCTTTGATCAATCGGAAAATTGTCCGCCAGCAATGCTGTACGAGTTCTACCAATTGACGTTCCTAACATCTCGTGGAATATCATCAATTTATGATGCTTCTATAATTGTTGAGGTCGGGGATGTGAAAAATCCTTTTGATCAATCAAAAAATTGTCCGCCAGCAATGATATACGAGTTCTACCAATTGATGTTCCTAATATGTCGTTGGATGTCATCAATCTATGATGCTTCTATAATTTTAGTGTTCTAAGAAATGCCTTGATCGTTTATTTGCATCCTCCTAGATCTGATGAATTGTAAAGTCGATCTTGTCAAGATAAGGGATGCTCAAAATCGCTTTGATCAATCACAACATTTTTCGCCAGCAATGCTATACGAGTTCTACCAATTGATGTTCCTAACATCTCGTGGGATATCATGAAGCTATGATGTTTCTATAATTTCTGTGATCTAAAAATGCCTTGATCGATTATTCGCATCCTCGTAGATCTGATGAATCGGAAAGTAGATCTTTTTGAGATACGGTATGTTAAAAATATCTTTGATGAATCAGAAAATTGTCCGCAAGCAATGCCATGCGAGTCCTACTAATTGACGTTCCTAACGTTGTGGAATATCATCAATCTATGATGTTTCTATGATTCTGATGATCTAAGAAATGCGAGATCGATTATTCACATTCTCGTAGGTCTGATGAATTGTCAGGTAGATCTTCTTGAGATAGGGGATGTTAAAAATCCCTTTGATGAATCGGAAAATTGTCCGCAAGCAATACCATATGAGTCCTACCAATTGACGTTCCTACGGTGGGATATCATCAATTTATGATGTTTCGATAATTTTGGTGTTTTACGAAATGCCTTGATCGATTAGTCGCATCCACGAAGATCTGATGAATTGTAAAGTATAACTTTGCGATAGGGGATGTTAAAAATCCCTTCGATCAATCAGAAAATTGTCCGCAAGCAATAACACACGAGTCCTACCAATTGACATTCCTAACGTCTCGTGGGATATCATCAGTTTATGATGTTTCTATAAGTTAGGTGTTTTACAAAGTGCCTTCATCGATTATTCGCAACCTCGTAGATCTGATATCATCAATCTATGATGTCTCGATAATTTTGGTGTTCTAAGAAATACCTTGATCGGTTAATCGCATCCTCGTAGATCTGATGAATTGTAAAGTAGATCTTCTTGAGTTAGGGGATGTTAAAAATCCCTTCGATCAATCAGTAAATTGTCCGCAAGCAATACCATACGAGTCCTACCAAATGATGTTCCTAACATGTCGTGGAATATCATCAATCTGTCATGTTTCTATAATTTTGGTGTTCTAAGAAATGCCTTGGTTGATTATTCCCATCCTCGTTTGTATGATAAATTCTAAAATATATATTTTTGAGATAAGAGGAGGATCTTCAAAATTTAGATAATCCAAAGGCTAAATCTTTCAGTTTTGGCAGACGAGCTGCAGAGCAATGTTTCCGATTTTATTCACGATCCATACAAACAAAAAAAGGTGAAAAATAGTTCATATGAAGTTTGCATCGTCGGTATGCAACGAACATATATTTTTTTCCATATTACCCAATTTTTTCCAGCCCATTTAGTCCATAAACATTACTGGAACATTTTGGAAGATCCGTATTGAGGTTCCACAACCTAAACTTGGAAAAAAGGTTTAGACAGGAATAAAAATAAGGAAATGGAAAAATGAAGAAGAGTTATCGTTGCATTCCAACGATGCAAGTTTCAATGCCATGATAAATAGCAGGTTTATTTACAACAATA
The DNA here is from genome assembly GCA_964007375.1 of Ophion obscuratus. Classification (NCBI taxonomy): domain Eukaryota; kingdom Metazoa; phylum Arthropoda; class Insecta; order Hymenoptera; family Ichneumonidae; genus Ophion; species Ophion obscuratus. The sequence continues at coordinate 32,685,111 of OZ023322.1, read as the reverse complement.
TTTATCCCAACTCTCGCGTGCTCGTTACACGGTTTATTTTGATTGCAAATTCTCATTGCGCATTGTCATGGCAATTTATGTCAAGACCTTCGAAGCCACACTAAAGTCCTAACGATAGACGCACAAGTACAATTGCCATGTTCCATTCTTCCATAGACCGTGCGCATATTTACACCTCTAAATATGTATATACATTTATTTATATATTCCCTTGTGCATATACGAAGAATGAAAGATTCGGGACGAGACAGTATGCTCCTCGTCGATGGCATTGTAAGCGACAAACACGTGATTCGTTCGTGGCTTTCGAGCGCGAGAATTAGTGTTCCGTGTCTGTCGTGACACGGTATAGTATGCAAAACATTCGGGCTGTCCCAAATCCATTTGGACATGGCGATCATCGGATCGCACGAAATCGACGAAACGGGGGGACAAGAGTTCAATATATTGAGCTGGTGTGTCTGTTCGTCTCGAGCAGCGGGAAGAAGCAAGAAAATGCAATTGAAGTTACTCTGTATAGTAGATACTTGATAATTTCTGTAATTTTGAGTTGACATTAGAAGATAACAATGAATGTGTGGAGATGTCAAAAAAAAAAATAGAAAATTTACATTTTCTGCAAGAAATCAAGATGAGTCCTATCTTTTGATTATCTCTTTTATTTATTTCGTGTTATCGTACCTTTTCTATATATGCGTTGTAATCCATTTTTATTGAAGCTCGGACAATCACACGCTGTTGTAATATTTCAAATTACATTGACACGTATATTACAGAATCGCCTAGAGGTTAGAGTCTCAGCCTTTGATGTTAAGTATCGGGAAGTTTCAAGTTCGAATCACTGTACTCGATGGCAAAAAATCACGACTCGAAAACATGGTCTCGATGGCAAAAAAAAAAAATCTCGACTAAACAAATTGTCTCCATGGCAAAAAAAATCTAGACCTAAAAAAAATGTTTCAATGGCAAAAAAAATCTTGACCTAAAAAAATTGTTACAATGGTAAAAAAAATCTTAGCAAAAAATAGCAAAAAAACCGATTGGTCTAGAGGTTAGAGTGCCAACCTCTGATGTCAAGTATAGGGAAGTTTCAAGTTCGAATCACTGTACTGGATGGCAAAAAAATCACGATTCAAAAAAAAAATCTCGATGGCAAAAAAATTTGTCTCGACGGGAAAAAAATATCGATTAAAAAAAATGATCTCGAGGGCAAAAAAAATCTCGGGTCAACGTAGCTCCAGGCATCTTTCGCGCTGTCAGCCAAACGTATATCTGAAGACGATCAGATCTTTATCAGCGGTAATCGACACGACGTAGCTTCGCTACCGTGACGGGAATTAAGGGGACCGACTGTTCCTAACACCGTCGATAAAACTAAAACCCCCAACGTGAATTACATAAAGTGATTTGCAATCCACTATAAGAACAATGGTAGACCCTGCCACTGAGAATCCAAGCAATTATGCGACGTTAGAATTAAAAATACACATTACATTCAATTCTTTAAAAAATATTTTTATCGATCTCGATCTTCCAAAACGTTTTATACGCAAAGTTCCCACGTTGTGGAATAAATCTTGAATAATTATGGAAGACTGAATAAAATAAGTAAATAATAATCGTATTAATTATAATCAAAATTATATTCATATTGATATTAAATCATTAATATTGATATTAAATTGTATGAATATTAATAGTGGATCATTTATATTGATATTAAAAATAAGTAATAATTTATGAATAATAATTAATAAATAAATTATTTATAGAACCACAATAGAAAGAAGGTCACAAGATAAAAAATAATTCTGGAAACTGTATTCCACTTCACCTCAACACTAACAACGTGTCACAGCAAAAAAATATTTTTTGCTCGCAAAATTTCGTTTTTACAAATTTCTCTTTATTTTCTCTCCTGGTCAATTATTCATTATCTAAAGAGTTACCAAATATATAAAAATATAATTGTTGACAAAGACTTGTATTTGCATTTACAAAAAAATAAATAAAATTGTATCTATTAATAAAAGAAACACGTAGATACAGTTTTTCATAAATACTTAACTAAGCAGTCACGTGGTGTGGTGAGCATCGACAGACGGAGGGGAGAGGCAGTTGGTTACCCTACTCTACAACTTTCATTTTTTATTTTCTCTATGATGCGTTCATTTTTTTCTGTGCCTCCCTCACCCCCCCCCCCCCCCATTTCTCGTCAAGTCTCATCCACTGTTTCAAAAATAAAATGTTTCGACACCAACATCAATGACATCAATATGATTGATCAATCAGCTGAATTTGGCACGTGACTAGAGTAAGCGAGATTCTGTGCGTCGGTTTGAATATCGTCGAAGCTTCTCTTGTAGTAACCTTGCTGAGCCGTTTGGGCTGCACCAGCCCATCCTTGTGATGCGCCGTTGTCCGTCCACGAGCCTGCAGGCTGTTGCATAGGCTTGCTGAAGAAGTTACCACCCAATGAGCTGGCGCCACTGCCACCATTGAAGAGCTTCTGGAAGGCCAAAATTCCAGCGACGATGAGAGCTATTTTGCCAACCAAGAGAGCCTTCAGAACGAGAAGGGCGAGACCGCCAAGGACGATCGGCACGAGGGCAAAGATCTTGACGCCGGCAGCGGCCAACAAAGGGAGAAGCAACTTCTTCATCTTGCCGCGACCTGGTGGGAAAATAATCATAGCAACAGAATCTTCATAAATAAATTTCGAAAAATAGTGTCTTTAGTTTTTAGTTTTAGAATGTGTGTGGCCTTAGTTGAGCCACAGGTCAATTTTTTTAGGCAAGTTTTTCACTTTCCAAAATTTGCCTAAAAAATCGTCGGATAATTGTTATTAACAAATGAACTATGCAATATAAAAAAAAAAATCCCACGTACTTCCATAGACAATGTATTTTTCAAGATATATTCAACATTTAAAGTGAATCGGTTGAAAATTGTCTGAGTTATGTTTCCGGCCAACTTAAAAAATGCAGTTTTGAGATAAACGCTGCACAGCCGCCATTTTGAAATTAATCGCTTCAAAACAATTATTGTGTATAGTCACTGATATGTATGATAAACACCTTCTTTTGTAATTTCGATTCATTTTGTAGTTTTTCTGAAAAAAAAAATCCCCAAAACGCCTATTTTTTCGGCCTCTAGAGTGACCTAACCCCTTAAGGCCGGAGCCTCAATTAACAGGTAAAAAAATTCGTTTTTTTCGGGAATTTTTTTAGAAGGGAAAAAAACACGTGAGCCCGGTAAACATTAAGGTATTTTTTCATATATATTTGAAATGTATAAAAAAATGTTTCAACATGAAACTATAAATGACTACAGATTTATCAGCCTATTCCATCTTGCTATGGCATTGGCGGGCGTGATAGCAAAAAAATTAAACGACGTACTGCATCAAATCAAAATTTATTTTCTTCAGTATGAAAATCTCTTCCAAGTGAACTAAAAAAGTCGTTGTAAAGGTATTTTTAAATAGTTTTGATAGCACGGTAAAGTATTTTTTTCAATACATTTTTTTTCAAACCTAAGAAAAGTTATAATCTCACGATTTTTCATTTTTTTCTTAATTCACCCAGAAGAAAAATATATGACGATTGAAAATTTTATTGGTTTTTTTGTTTCAGTCAATAATTACGAACTGCATCTTTCCCGCAGTGGCAAAACGCGTAGGGAGTGGGTTGATAAATCTGCAGTCATTTATTGTTTCATGTTGAAACATTTTTTAATACATTTTAAATATACATGAAAAGATACAACAATGTTTACTGGGCCTACTTGATTTTTCCCCTTCTAAAAAGTTACCAAAAAACGCTTTTTTGAATGTTCTAATTCAGGCCCCGGCCTTAATATTGCCGATAAATTCAGAACTTATTCTTTTGGATGCGGTACCATTTTCATGTACGTGTAAAAGTTCACTTAATTACCATCACTGAGATTGCAATAAATATTTTCTATGAACCAAAAGGCTCGATTTTCAAAATATGTAAAACTAAATCCCCTCAACGGAATTGATAAATGTACTGGTGTCTTTGCGACTAGAAAATGAATTTTCAAGAAAACAAAATATCTTGTCGAATACTCATTGGTGAACATCATATTTGAATTTATGGACAATCTCAGGTGTTGCGTTTATGCCAGCATACGTAATTGAATATTTGAAGATATTTGAATATTCAAATTTCACAAATCGTATTATTCAGACGATTCGTAAAAATTCCAATGATCTAATGATTTTTTATTTTATTTCAAGTTTCTAATAAATTGGTGGAATTGTTAAAATCATAAAATTCCTGTACTTTTATCAAATTGCAAAAAGGTAATACCACAAATAAAAACCACGAGTCGAATAAATATGACGTTGAAAAATTATTTTCCTCATCTCGGCGATTTAGTTGTTGCAATTGAGTAACTATTAATTTTAGGAAGTCAATTTGCAGCTTCTTGGCTCATTTAAAAAACCAATCAAACAGAACTTGCTGAGAATGAAACCCTTAAAATAACTGAGTTGATTCGAGAAATCTATTTTTCTTTGCTTTAAGCATGAAAAACTGCAGTCACATTTCTCGGGCTTCCATGATAATTGGAATATCAAAAGAAAGGGAATTCGTTCGTATCGCCTTCCTATTGAGATTGAACGGTGTGTCGGATCCACGGTAAAACATCGATGAGACGATGGAAGAGGCGTGGTCGCCAGAAATCGAGTTTGTAATATCGAGAGGGAATTAAATGAAATTATGTCGTAATAAAAACAATTAGCTTTGTTACGCAATATCTAAACGTGAAATCTTAAGGGGTCATCAGAGTGTAAATTTACGAAAAATCAATTTTTTTTGCTAGTTTTGATTCAAACATGCTGATCAATTTTTGGGGCGAAATTTGAATTATTTTCAAATTATTCGTCTCATATTTTGACGCAACATTCTTCACACCATTCTTTATCTTGCTATAGATTTTTAAATCTTCATATCTTTTTCAACAAACTGTCGAAAAAATAGGCTAAATTCGATTTTTTTTCAAACCGCCGCCATTTTGTCAATTTTGATATTAAAAAACCTCCATAGCAAGATAGCGGCTTCCTGCTGATTAATGATCTTTTCACAAATTTTGTTTCAAATAATATTAACGGGCAAAACCCTGTGCATCGTGATGACTCCTATTTCTCGAAGACATTTTCAACCGTTAAAAAAATGTAAATAAAATAAAAATAAACATTTAAAAAATTATTTTCTGCTCTTCACGAGGGCTTTGGTTTGACATAAAAAAATCAAACTGATTAACGCGTTTTAACCATCGAAAAAAAAATCGCGAAATCTGCATAAAGTCCACATTATTTTATGCGCGGAAAAGGAATTTCACGTGATTTCATGCAGTCTATAAAAGAGAATTCTACTGTTCGATCGCGATGAAAATTACCTTCAACGAGTGCTCGGGAAAAAGATTCATCAGGCACGTTGATTTTGAGGTTATGACTCTTGAGGAACGAAACTGCCGATTCGTACATCATCGTAGCGAGCTGTAGAGTTCTGTCGGAAGCATCACGTGGCAATTCGTTCAGCAATTCGCTTTCGGTCTTCAGGGATTTTCCGGTGCGCTCCACTGAAACAAAAGAAATGTTAAATTCTTATGGCAGCTCACGGAAAAATAACCATTGATGAAAAAAATTTACAGAGGTCCTGGATTTCATCAATCATATGACTGCAGCTGGAATAGCAATGTAACAAATATCAAATATCATCTGTAGTAGAACTCTTGGAGAATCTATTCCTAAAGTGGTATAGCTCTATTCGAAATATTCCGGTAGTTATAGGAAAAGGTACGTAAAGGGAACGGTTTTATATATATATATATATATATATATATATATATATATATATATATTGATCAGTCGAACAAAGACCCTTTGACTAAGTATTTAATTTCAAAATTGCACAATTTGTTTAGTTTTATAATTTTATTTGATTTTTAAAGTTCATCGACGACGTTTGCATATGAAAATGATGAAAAAACTGGTCCGGTTTGTTTCAGACAAAATTTGGAGATGCCAGCGTGTACACAAACTCATGATACCGACGGCGCAGTGTCATAAACATACGTAAATATTTACCAAAAAAAAAAAAAAATTGCAATAAAAAACTATTTTTGTATTATTTAATAATTAATTAAACACTCTCAAAAGTTTGGTAAGGATACACTTTGTTTCAACTGTGAAAAAAAATCCTTAAAAATCAGGATTTTTCGGTGTCCTAAATGTAAAACAAGATTTTCAAAGTCGGTGGACATGATATCTAGAGAACCACTTGATGGATTCTTTCCAGATTTACAGGAGATACGACGAGAAATATTTAAAGGTCGTTGACGATCTCACTTTTCGAAAAACGATCTTCATTTTTCAATAGTTACGTAAAAATGACGACTTTATTCATAGATTTTGTATGCTCGAGTATCAATTCGTCGGCACTTTGTTAAAACAATCATTTTAAAAATCAACGATCGTCAACGACTTGTATTTATTGTTATCTTGACTATCTCGTTTGGTATATAGATTTTAGATGAACCATTTAAGCTGGAGAGTGTCCACCGACTAATCTCACGAAAAAAATGTCATCACTCGCCAGCAGCCGTGTTTTCTGTATTTTTTTATGACTTCTTTTAAGGCCCTCAACATATGCACCATTGTGTTAAAAATGCGTTTCTTTTTCGCCAACAGTTTCCCACAAAAAAAATCGAAATTTGACCATTTTTTCGGGTCTCTGGATAAATACAGCCCCTCGAACTTCCTTCCTAACCGACGATTATCCACTCGTAGGGTATACTTACTCGGTGTGGTTCGAACAAAAGTAACGCCATCGATGAGATCAATGTTGCTGGATCTTGAGGCTCTCTCGAGAGCAGTCGATGCCTTGACGAAGAAACAGCTGAAGGGAGCTTCCTCCTCAAGGCAATTGAGACCGGAGTCCTGTTGGATCTCCTTAGCCGGCAAAGCCATTGCCACAGCGAAAAACAGTCCGAATATCGCGAAATTGTACATTTTTCGTTTTTTGTTTTGATTTTACAAACGATACTTTTCGCTCAATGAAAAATCGCGAACCGAGATCAATTGTTGCAAATGATGGAGCCGAGCACGTGTCAGTTTCGTCAAAAGGGTCTGAGATTCGAGATCACTCGGAGGGGCCTAACGACCTGTTCGGGAAATTTTTCGGAGCTGAGTGTGATCTGGACATGGGTTGTCTTGAATTTTTATACTCGCTCGAGGTATCCCTGCCCCGCCCTCGCTCACTCATCTCCACCGGTGTAAATGTGACGCGGTATATACCGTACCGTAAATACGTGTATATATATATATATATATATATATATATATATATGTAAGTATGTATGTATGTATGTATGTATGTATGTATGTATGTATATATATGTATATATATATGTCTTTTTGGTGCACATGTGTATGTCGATCCATAACTCGTCACTATTGGCCGACACGTGGACGCATACGTATGCTCATTGTGTTCTTTGTCAAGGTGTTCCGTGTAGCGCTCTCGCTGTTCCCTGCAAAGGGGCATGTAGCACCTGTCTCCTCCTCGCCGTCCCGCCAAAACTTTCTTCGATAATTTTTTAAACAAACACTCCTCGAACAACTAAGCGAGACGGGGTATGCGAGAGGAGGTTTGACGTTTCTTTGTAACTTCTACACGTTACCTAGTGGTGCCGCATCGAAATTGATGCTGCAACGGAGGAGAGAACGAGAAGTGGAAAGATAAAGAGATTAGGACTTGGATTTAGGTCGAACGCAAGAGATTTGGCAAAACGGGAGGGGGTTGATGTGTGCATTTTCGAAAAGACCCCCTTAAACGAAGCAAAGAGCGCAAAGGTCGTTGCACGACGTATAGGCTCTTTTGCTTTCTCGTGTAGGAGACTTTGGCGAAAAGATTGCGATTGTCATGCAAGAGCGATCTGGATGTCCCGAGCTGTCAGAAAATCATACCGAGAAAAAGTGTCCGGATGCGAGCTCTTGTTCGTGTATGTGTGTGATGAGTGACTTTTTTTTTACATTAATACGCTGAGAGTTGCGGTTGCTTGGTATTGAATTTGGAGGGGATAAATTTATTCGTATGAATGGAGTATTATGCAGAGTTAACGGGCCACATCTATCCAGGTGGGTGAAAAATTGCATTTTTCAAAAATATTTTTGTTCGATCACCATTTAGCTATATTCCCCGAAGATTTCGTTGAAATATTGCTAAAATTGAATGAGCTACAGTTTTCACAATCGGTGGACATGATATATCGTGAACCACATGATGGTGTGTTTTCAAATTTACAGGAGATACGATGAGAAACATTTGAAGGTCGTTGACGATCTCACTTTTCAAAAATCCATCTTCATTTTTTAATAGTTACGTCAAAATGACGACTTTTTTCATAGATTGTGTATGCTCGAGTTTCAGTTCGTCGCCATGTTGTTATAAAAAGTAATTTAAAAAATCGACGATCGTCAATGACTCGTATTTATTGTTAACTTGAATGACCCGTTTGGTTATAATATTTCAGATGAACCGTTTGAGCTGGAGAGTGTCCACCGCCAAACGTCACGCAGAAAGTTTCATCATCCGCCGGCGGCCATGTTTTCGTTGTTTTTCTGTTTTTTAGTGATTTTTTTAAGGCTCTCATGGTGTAGCTTTGTGTTAAAAAATGCATTTCTTTTTCACAAACCGTTTCCCCGAAAAAAATTCGGTCTTTGGCAATTTTTTTCGGGGCTCTAGGGAGATGTAGCCCCTCAACGGGGTGTCCATACATCTGGAACATCGAAAAAGCCCTGATTTTGAAGATTTTTCTCTCACAGTCAAAACAAAGTGTATCCTTATGAAACTTTTAAGGGTGCTTAATCATATATTCAATAATGCAAAAATATGTTTTTCTTGTAAAATTATTAATTTCTTCCTTAAGGGGCATGCATAACTTTGAAGTTTTTTTTTCGGCTCAGGTATTGGGATGATATGGTCGGTATTTCGCACACAGATGGTTCATAGTCTCGACATGTCACCGTTTTTTTTTATATCAAAATATAAAAATGGATAAGGTAAGTGGATTCATCTAAAGTAAAAAATGGAAAAATATACTTTTAGTACAATGGTAAAGCTGCAAACTCAGCCGATCATCGACGTTTCGCAATTCGCTGCTCGTCGTAATTTTCGGCCAAAAATGTGCACTTCTGTCGAATTGTCATCGCCAATTGATACAACACTTTAAAAATTGTATTTACACCCCTGCATTTAAATGTTTCGGAGCTAGACGCCACACTCCAGACGGCCAAACAGGTATAGAGAGCATATTTGATGTATTCTAAAGAGTTACACAGAATACACAACCTCGTGCATACTTCAGTATACATCTGCCAAGCCGATAATCGTATACAAACGACAAACCGTTGAGCTCCTGCTCTGTGCCGTATACCTGCTGATGCGCTGTCGTTCCCTTTACGTACCTTTGCCCATAGCTACCGAAATACTTCGAATAGAGGTATACAACTTTAGGAACAGATTGTCCAGGAGTTCTATTACAAACGTGGGCAAAAAAATCGAAAATTTTGACGATGTAAATGTACGCTCCCCTTAAAGCCTTATATTTTTTTAAATGAGTTTTTTTATTGGCTTGCATGATGTATAAATATCGCAACGATGATATGGTTGATATGTATAAACATCCCGAGAATTATGTGGTTCGAGGAAAAATGGTTTTGAGACTTCAAACGCGTTTTTATTGAAACCATGCTTTCAAAATCGGGCGGACCCGTAGATCCTACAATTTTCAACCGATTGACTTCAAACTTCAACTGTAAGTGCTTAGATAGATTTTTGAGCGAAATACACACGATTTTTACGATTAATTAACAATTACGGTTTTATAAACAAGTTAAGGCCGTTTTTTAGTTGAAAAATGCGACTTTTTTTTTAATGGTGCCAAATTTGCAAAAACCAATATTTTGTAATAATCGTGTGTGCTTCGCTAGCAAAACTCACGTAGATTAGAAAAGAAAATTATTTTTGGTTCTAGATGCTCATGTGCATCTCCAACGAGTCCACCCGTGGAGGGCCTAAAAAGGACGTTCTCTTTCTACCAGCCACTGGGCCGGTGGAAAATTAACTTTTTATTCTAGTGCTAACTTTTAGTATTTTATTTTACTTAATATTTTATTTTAGTACTTTATTTTACTTAAATTAATTTTTTATTTTGGAAAATAAAAAGTTAATTTAAGTACCTACGGATATATGTATGATGCATTTTGATGGCTTTATGCTTAAAGTAGGTTAAAAGAAAATCCCCAAAAGCCTCGATTTTCGACAATCCAAAGGAATATGAAGCCTTTAAGGGGAGGGTAGGGGTTTGCACTTTTGAAAAATCGATTTTTGTGTCTTTTCTTATAGTTGAACATTTCAAGAATATAATCCCAAAATTTCAAGTCAATCAGAGCAAAACTCTCGAAGTTATTGACTATTTAGTCTCGCTCCTATAAAACTGTAGCCCCGACTTCTCTAAACTTCAAACGCGTTTTTCTCGAAACCACTTTTTTAAAGTCCGTGTTCACTGCCATTCGAAAACTACATGACCGATTTATTTCAAACTTGGTACACACTTTCTACATATAAAATACCTCCCTTCAACGGTTAGTTTGAGATTTTTTTACATTGAGGGGGTTTTCCACCCCCAAAATGGTGGAATTTTTCGTGAAAAATAGCACTTTTCACTTTACATGACCACCAAAAATTTAGAAATGAAAAAAAAATTATCAAAGACCGTTGGTGGGAGGATTTGATGATACTTTGATTAAATTTTAATGCTACTTGATTTCAGATAATTTCTAGCTGAGATACAGTGAACACCGCAAATTGTGTTTTTCCAAAGGCATTCTTGGAAAAGCTTTGTCACCGGCTTGTTTGTGGATATTTTCGCGTACAAATTTCACGGAATGTTCTTGAAATGACACTTAACAATGTAAAAAGGTTTCAATAAATTTACTCTATCCACATAGATGAGAAAAATTCGCAAAAAAGTGTTTCATTTCACGCTTAAACCCCTACCCTCCCCTTAAAAAATCATGCAAATTACAAACGTGCATATTACTTCCTGATCATTATACTTCGTTGGCAAGGTTTCTTCTTTGAGGAAGTCACCATTGAAACAACGAGCTGCTCATAGAGAAAGCTTGTTGAACATCAATAATTTTCACGCTTTTTTTCTCAAATCATCCCTTCGTATTTTTTATTTTCTTTGCCGAAAAGCCCACTTTTGACTCTTTTGTAACCTTTTGTCGATTCGTCGTAACATGCGTTGTATGTATCCTTACAGGTTATGTTATCATGAAGGTTGTCAAGGCACCTGTCTTGCCTTGTTGAGCTTGACTTTCTTCGTACACTGGGCATTTGATTTCTCGCGTCGTTTTCGGATCCTTAGTTTCTATTATTTTCGCAACCTCTTCGACACTGACCCCGTGTACATTCGGACAAGACCTAAAATGTTGAAGGTGAGTTCCGACCTACCAACTTCACGGAAAAAACAGTTGGAAAAATCAATTCATGGTGGCTGCAATCGCAGCCAGGCCCTTCGGAATGTCATCAGTCCAGAGCTGAACCAACTGTGCCACCATTCGCTCCTGTATCATCATCATGTTGTATGTACAAAAGTAAGTTAGCAATTCAGGAACTTTTTCCAATTTCAGGTCCACATTGATCTCCACACATGTTACCAATCGTAAGGCCCATTTGCAATCGTAAGGCCCATTTGCATCAAGCAAATTCCATAGAGAATGAATTCTCCTATTGGAAAATTGACGTTGGACGTTTCCGATGTCAACACTCTCATGAACGGACATGCTACTTGCGTAGAAACCTAAAACTAAGCTGCTATCGGGGCCCTTCAATTTTTTCATTCGAGTACGCTGTGCATGCATTCAATCGTAAGGCCCATTTGCATCAAGCAAATTCCATAGAGAATGAATTCTCCTATTGGAAAATTGACGTTGGACGTTTCCGATGTCAACACTCTCATGAACGGACATGCTACTTGCGTAGAAACCTAAAACTAAGCTGCTATCGGGGCCCTTCAATTTTTTCATTCGAGTACGCTGTGCATGCATTCAATCGTAAGGCCCATTTGCATCAAGCAAATTCCATAGAGAATGAATTCTCCTATTGGAAAATTGACGTTGGACGTTTCCGATGCCAACACTCTCATGAACGGGCATGCTACTTGCGTAGAAACCTAAAACTAAGCTGCTATCGGGGCCCTTAAATTGTTTCATTTGAGTGCGCTGTGCATGCGTTCACTCATACATGCAGGCTTGCTTACCTTGACCCAGAGAACGAATTCCTGCAAGACGTGAACATGTGGATTACATGCCCGACTGGTTTGGCTTATATAATCTCAGTCATCTCGAATTCCCTGCTGCAATCATACATGCATATAGCCCTCTTGTAATCGCGCGTCATACCTCCGATGGTTGCACTCACACGTCTGTAGATGAACGGTCTACCGGATGAACATCTACCTAGGTGGCTGAAAAAATGCATTTTCCAAAAATATTTTTATTCGATAGCATCACCTTTTAGCTATGTTCCCTGAAAATTTCATCGAAATATTCCTAAATTTGAATGAGCTACAGCTTCTAACAGTCTTTGAGGCGCGATGTACATTTAGACAGGAAAAAAATAAGCAATATTGAGGGATTTTTAAAGCAAGAAATAATTATTGTACAATTATCAAACTTTAGGTATACTTTAATAGTATATTGAAGTATTCAAAACAATTTTTTTATATTAATTCATCAGTTTTCAGATTTCATTCAGATTTTTTAACGTTGTAAATGTGTATCCCCTCTTAAACGCACTTTTCTCGAAACACTGTTTTCAAAGTCGGTGGACACGATATCTCGAGAACTACTCGATGGATTGTTTCCATATTTACAGGAGATTCGACAAGAAACAGTTCAAGGTCGTTGACGATCTCACTTTTTCAAAATCGATCTTCATTTTTCAATAGATACGTAAAAATGACGACTTTTTTCATAGATTTTGTATGCTCGAGTTCCAATTCGTCGGCACGTTGTTTAAAAAAATGATTTTGAGCATCGACGATCGTCAACGACTCGTATTTGTTGTTAACTTGAATAACCCGTTCGGTTTTTAGATTTCGGATGGACCGTTCAAGCTGGAGAGTGTCCACCGCCAAACGTCGCGAATAAAATTTCATCATCTACCGGTGGCCATTTTTTTGTTGTTTTTCTGTATTTCTATGTGATTTTTTCAAAGGCTCTCAATAGATATATCTTTGTGTTCAAATAAAATGCGTTTCTTTTTGACCAACCGTTACCCAGAAAAAAAATCGGAAATTGGCCATTTATTTCGGGCCTCAAAGTGATGTAGTCCCTGAATTCTCACCTAGCCGAAAAGGACTTCCTACGAAATCAGGTTTCTCTTTCACGAAAGCGTTTTATTTTCCGTTTCTAACTCCCCAACACGCCAATGAGTCAGAGATCGGAATGTGAATGACAAATTCGTGGCGATATTCGTTACGCATTCTCGATTGCAGTATGAAAAATAATCAGATGTATAAAATTAAGAGAAGAAAGGATGTCGAAATTTGGTTGAAAAAGATATGTCATTGGGGTCGAGAATCAAGACACCTTATACGTAGTTGCCGAAAGACGCAAGATGATCCATTGTACTCGGCCGTTGAATCTTTTTAAATATTTAACAGGAGAACTCTCTCGTGTCTCGACTGATTTCGCATTTAGCTTTCTTCCTCCATCTCTCGCGCATATGTACTTACCGTTTGTTTTCCTTTTCTCTCTCTCGTCACATTTGGCTTCGTTAACGGTAAACTGCGCATAACACACCCGTTTGCGCGACGGAATTTTTGGGTGAGCCAGGGAGACCTCGACCACTCAGAGAGTCGACTTCCGATTTAGATAAATGACGAAATCATTGCGAGGAATGCTTACTTTTATTTTATCGCGATGGTGGATTTGGACTATCAGCGATAAAAAGAAAAGTGCGCTGCTCGAAAAGTTTCGTTGATAATCTCACTATTTACCTGGAGAGAAAGAACTAACATACTCAGAAACTGGGTCGTGTTAAGCGGAGAAAATGATAGTCGAGAGAGATTTTCTTCTTACCCCTGATAACTAAAACAAACTATCAGTTTCGTTAGTCTATTATTTTTTCACCGCGAGTTTTATCAACAAATATACGTACTTATATATATATATATATATATAAATCTATATATATACATTTATATATATATATATAAGTACTTATTGGTACTGTACTATACTAAATACTTAAAACGAATTTGCTAATATATGTATATATATATATGAGGTATTCCACGGGAATGCGGTGGGCTTTTTCCCTGACCCCCGCCAATTCGATTTATTTTTTTTTATCTGATTCCATTGACTCTAAAAGATACCCTGATTTTTTGTTACATTTTTCGAAACAACCCTTAGTCAAAAAAAATTCTCCGAAAAAAACGCCCCTATTGAAAAATCTTTAAAAAATCCGAAAAGTGCGTGATTGTATGCAAATTTTTTAAAGCTATCACCCGCTGTAATAGTATGATTTTTTTCTGTGCTTTCTGAGCGATTGACGTTATGAAAAAATCCGAAAAATGTACTGCTGACTGTTCGAGGTCCATGATTGTGATTTGGTTATTCAAAAATGGTTAAAAAATACATTATGGGTAACAAAATATTTAAGTATCCGCCCGAAGTAAGCGGTTCTTGAATTATTTCGGATTTTCTTAAGGTTAATCGCTTAGAAAGCACAAAAAAATCATACGTCCACTGCGGGTGATAGCTTGACAATGTTTACATATAGAAATGTGTTTAGGGAATTTTTTCAGGTTTTTAAATCGGGGCGTTTTTTTCGGAGAATTTTTTTTTTGACTAAGGGTTATTTCGAAAAATGTAAAAAAAAACAGGGTGTCTTTTAGAGTCAATGGAATCAGATTAAAAAAATAAATCGAATTGGCGGGTGTCAGGGAAAAAGTCCATCGGCTTCACGTGGAATACCTCATATATATTAGGGTGTCACAAATTTAAGCTGTATTTTTTCGTGTTTTCTCACCATCAATTATCTTCTTTAAAGTAACAAAAAAAAGCTGCGAGCGGTTCAAAAATATTTAGAGGTTGGTCAGACCTCCAAAAATTCAAATTTTCATTTAAAAATCGACTATTCCTTGTGTCCACTTCTCATCTATGAATTTTACGCTTTATATTTTTTAAATTAGCTTATCGAAATCACTAAATATTCATTGGCGGGGTAGAGCTTTCGCGAGGTTAATTTAAAAATTGTAAAGTGAAAAATTCATGGGTGAGAAGTGGACGAAAAAAGTGAGCTCTTACGTCGGATCTCCAATTATAGGCAACCTTTTTGAAAACCATGATTTCTGTCATTTTTGTAAAACATAATATAAGTCAAACTATTGAAATTTAATGTGTAAAATAATTATTAGCTTATTGTTGTATATGACATGTAGATCATAAAATCGTCAAATTTGAAGGCCTTGAGATTGTTTACTTTTTTTTCTATTCCAAACTAAAGTATATGATTTAGGTGCCTCTCCCCTACGTTGCGTGATGAATTCATTGATCAATAGTATATTGGCCTTTCACTACCTTATACATATAAAAGACCATGTCCTAACTGATTCATCAACGCCGAGCCAAAACCGCTGAAGTGAATTACATGAAGTTTGGACAGTAGGTTGCTTTTGTGACGTAAGTATGCACTAAGAAGGGATTTTTCGAAATTCAACCCTCAAGAGGAGAAAAGGGATGGAAAAGTTTGTATGGAAATTTGAAAAAATTTGGTCGGATTTACTTGAAATTTGATATTCATGCTTCTTGACACAATTAATAAAAATACTTATTTCAGTGTTTTTAGAAATTCAACCCCTAAGGGGAGAAAGAAGGTTGCAAAGTTTGAATGTAAAATAAAAAAAGTCTGGTCGGAAGATTTACTTGAAACTTCGTATTGAAACTCTTCAGCACAACTAATAAAACACGTATTTTACTGTTTTGCGAAATTCAACCCCTAAACAAAAGGGGGTGGCAAAGTTTGTACGGAAAAAAAAATCGTGTCAAATTTACTTAAACTTTAAGTAAAACTTTGTATTACTACTCCGAGACACAATTAATGAAATTTCGCGTTTTCGGGAATCCAATCCTTAAGGGGAACAGGGGGTCGCAAAGTTTGTATGGTAAAATAAATATCTGTTCCGAATTATTTGAACGTTGGTATTAATCGTCTTCAACACAATTCTACGTGTTCCTTAATAAAACATTTCAGGAGTACATTAAGACGCATTCAACTTTAACTTATTCTCAGTTTTCGTCCCACGTAGTCCATCTTCTGCAGATAACGTTCAGGATTCCAAGCTCTACTTTGCGAAAAATCCCCTCGCCAATATGTTGATCAGCAGTCCTCATTCGAATTTTCATATCCTCAGAAGTCCTGGGTTCTTATTTTTTTATTTAACGTCTTTACGAAAAATCATGAAGTAATTGAGTGCCGTGGAAGGAACCTCGGTGGGATGAAGGAACCTCGGCTGAAAATTTCATCCCAAAAAAAATGATTTTTTTTTTAAATAATAAATAATAAAAATTCCGGAAACGCTTCAGTGGATCGATTCGATTTTTTTTTTTGGTACTTGTTACGATCAAACGTGTTACGAAATAAAATTATAGAACATCTTGCGAAAGATTAAGGTTTAAAAAAAATAATGTTCCTTGTTTTATTTTTTTTACTATAATCCACTTGGGGTACAATAACGTAATTTTTTTCATATAATCTTTGGGCACCTTATTAGATTATATAATTTTTTTCAAAATGATCGGTTTGGTACGCCACAGTGAAAAAAAAGAAACACACTTTATTGATATATTTTAGTTATATAGATATATAACTAAAATATATCTCTTTATATATATATCTTTTAGATAAGATAAAGATAAAATATATATCTTTTTTTTCACTGTGGCGTACCAAGCCGATCATTTAGTCACATATCAGACTTTATTCATATATTTTAGTTATAAATCTATATAACTAAAATATATCAATAAAGTGTGTTTCTTTTTTTTTCACTGTGGCGTACCAAACCGATCATTTCGAAAAAATTATATAATCTAATAAGGTGCCCAAAGATTATATGAAAAAAATTTCGCTATTGTACCCCAAATGCATTATAGTAAAAAATAATAAAACAAGGAACATTATTTTTTTTTCAAACCTTAATCTTTCGCAAGATGTTCTATAATTTTATTTCGTAACACGTTTGATCGGAACAAGTACCAAAAAAAATCAAATCGATCCACTGTACCGTTTCCGGAAAAAAATGTTTTTTTTTATATTTAAAAAAAAATTCATTTTTCTAAAACCATTGCGTTGATGGGCATGAAATTTTCAGAAAAATTGTTTTTTTTTATACCTCAAAATATACTCCAAATTTCGCTGAAAAAAATGCGGGGGCAATTTTTCCCTACTTACCCGGCTATGGCCTTTGTCAAATCTATGGACTGCGAGTGTAAAAATGATCATTATACCTATCAAGCTCCCGGACTATCGTTGCAAGATGCTTCCGGTATTGGAAATTATTTCTTGCGATTGTCTCGATGTCGCTAGCTTTGGGAAAAATCGAAAACTAAATCGGTTGAAAATAACTTATTGCTCGCCTTATGCAGAATGCAACCCCGCAAATGCATTGTATATTTCGGATATTTGCTAATAAAATGTGGAACCAACTTTGCGGGTCACGAAATCGTTGTTCAGTGATATAATTGATCAATTATAGTCCACTTTTTACCCTTAAGGGCGGGGTAAAGTATTACAATTTTTTTTTCATTTTTTTTAAATTTTTTAAATGAATGCATAATATATCAAGAATATTGTGTTAAAATTTCAAGTCGATCGGAGTAAAATTGACGAAGTTATGAGTATTTGAGCGTCTATTGCTCCATGCCGGGTTTTATACCTGGGCGGCAGCTGCGCAGCGCGCTATTGTATTTTTCGACCCCGAATAAATTTCTTGATAAACGGGCCTGTTCCGGTCGAGTTATGTATATTCGAGGCATGGTGTATATTAGTATACACATTAGTCTGTACATCAGTTGACCGCTGTATGCCGTGCCAAGCAGTAGCAAGTCACACTAACAGTTTGAGTCCGTTTTCGTTCGTGTTCGTACCTCGAAAAAAGATGCTCTCGATCATCTTGATGGAAGTCTTTTGCTCTACGGACCTGGCATCGACGACTTTGAGTGAGTATAAGAAAATAATCGAGTTTTATTTTGAATTTCTAAAAATTCAAAGATAATTCATACGTTTTCAGAAAAATGAACGAGTCACGAAAAAAAATTGGGTTGCGAGGAAATTTGTTGACTAATTTTTTTTTTTTTCATAATTTTGTTAATAACTTAAATTAATCTTTTGAGTACCTTTAATATGCATGCATTTTCTCAGATTTTTATGCAATCGAGAAGTGTTCTCAAACTTATGTGCAATGAGCGCTAAGCGACCAAACTCTTCTGCGTTTTTCAAACCGTTTTTCTGAGACTTGTCATATTTGAAGTCCGTGTGCACGATAACTCAAAATCTACTGGACCAATCGCTTTGAAATTTTGCACAGTACCTCTTCACATAATTCAGCAGGTATTGTCGAGAGCTTTTTTGTTTTTTTTTTAAATATTTACTAATTTTTCAACAACAAATTAGCCGATTTTTTTAGCGAAAATCGGGTTTTTGGCTCCCAAGTGCTACGGAAAATCGAAAAATCGAAAAAAAAAATCCTCCCGTCATTACCTCGAGAAACATCTCCTTTAACAAATGCATTTTGATTTTTTTGTTTCAGATGATTCTGTTGCGAGTTATGGTGCACACCGCAAACCAACTTTTTTTCGAGGCGCCTCCGGGGTTTAATTTTCACTCGCTCAATTTTGACTATTTTGCAATGCAAATTTAGGAGAATGTTGTTCAAATGTTACTTTATTATATGTAAATTTTTCAATAAACGAACACTATTCGTTACGCCAAAAAAAATCTTAAAAACATGCCTTTTTTTCGCCGAATTAACTTTACCCCGCCCTTAATCGAATACAACAAAGAAACTTTGCGACAATATTAGAATACAGCCAGCGAAGTATTGATACAGCTTATGCAAAATCTCGGAAACCGTCAAATTTCTTATGGTAAAGTTGGATAAGCAAAATAGACGTGAATTTAATTGTTTATCAATTCGTTGTTTTTATACCAATTGATTGGGTGTATATATTTCACAATTTTCTGTTTTAATCAATAAAAAAATTATGTGGATGACCAATAAGTCAGGCATATACTTTTTCATTCTTTTCTAGAATTCTGTAGTATCCTGCAGGAACGTTTTAAATCATTGATGGCTCAAAGTGGACGAACTCTGATGGCCCGTTGAGCTCTTATCTCATGGGTATAAAAGCCCCTGTAATTCTTCCACCTTTCCTACAGGCACACCATTGACAGTCAACTTCTAGCCTCCGTTTCGGTAACTATTATGTCAGTTACTGATCACTTGGTCCTTTCACCCTCGTTCTCTCGTACCAATTGAGATCCAACAAACCGGTCGATCTGCGATATTTTTTTCTTACGAAAGTTTTGGGATGACGAAATCGGGATTTTAAATACGATGGATACTTAGTCTTGCCAAGTTGGAGGTTTTGTTTTATCGAACAATATTTATAAACAATGACTTTATTATTTTTGACATTATTATTTTTTCAAAGTTTACACACTCAAATTAATTCGCAGTTATCGAAAAGCAAAAACTGTTCGTCAGTTTAGATCCTAAGCTTGGTCAGTTTTAGGTCACGCCACCACTTTTCTAGGCTCACAATAGTTACACGAAATTACTAATTGAAAACCCAACAAAGCAATGTTTACTTTCTCAAATTTCACTTCTCCATTACGTGTTTTACATGTCACCATTTCACTAATAGCAAAAAAAAGACGATGAGAAAGTTCAAGACGCGGTAGCCAAACGAGGCGTCTACGTGTACATCTAACTCACATGCGCGGTTCTAATTTTTTCGCGGCAGTACTCGTCGAGATCATCACTCCCGAACTCTCAACGTTCGGTACAGGCTGCATCCTTTTTTTTTCATATTGATGCCGAGACGTCCAGCACGATCTGTTGGACTTTTGCGTTCAAAATTTGGTCGTTTTATTTTCATTGGGTTCTAACGTACCGTTAAACGGGGCTACTTTGACATTCAGGGTAACTTTGACAGTTTTTGGGGCTACTTTGACGGTTACAGGCATAGTAACCACATAGACAATGATAAATGTAATCTGTACAGATCCGGGTCCAGCATTGGCAAACCACTTTTGAGTATCCATCGCCTTGCCAGTTGTTGGCCATGTTGTAAGCACCTATGTACCGTTTCGCACTTGCATAAATCGCGGTAGCTCACTTCATTCTACGCAACAGACCGCGTACCTAGTCGTGCTACGGTAAACGCAGATCTACCATACCCTGTACATGTCAATCCAGACCATACACTGGGAACTGGCTGGTAAGGGGGGGGGGGGGAGGGGCAGGAACTGGTAATAAGGCCTCTAATCATCGTGGTTAAGGACACGGAATCTGAACACGTCATCGAAGCTAGTTGTAGTTTGGCATCTATGCTAAAACGCATCGCTAGTTGTAGTTTGGCATCTATGCTGACACGTCTTTGAAGTTGTCCAATTGTCAAAGTGAACAAGGTGCACTATTCATCTGCTTTTTTAGCTTTTACAGACTTGATATCTCGTCAGGACAGAGTGTTCTCCGTTGTCTATTCGCAAGGAATCCGAGCTCGATTGCGGGCTGATGAAGGCTCATCTTCCTCGTGAAATCTGCACTTGACATCGAGGAATTCGATTATGTGCCAGTCGTCGATTTACTAAGGCTGAGACAATCTTTAAGTTTGATGTTTCGATAAATACGCGGTACCGCTCGACTAGGTTTGCCCTGATTGAGAAGCCATATCGCAGATTCCACAGCAGACAATTCATTTCAACAAATATTGTTGTGTTAATGTCGACAACTTCCAATCAATAAGCAATTCAATAATCCCACTGAGAAAGGGTGGTGATCAAACTATGATTTCATATCTAATGGATTCTTTTCATTGACTAACAGCCGATTGGCCATTTTCAGTGAAAAGTCAGTGAAAAAGGGCTGTAGTTATTTGTATGCTGTGAAGTTGGGGCTGACTACTATGTTGTCAAGTTGGAATTTACGGTACCTTCGAAATACGACCCTCAGTTCGACTATGGCT
This sequence comes from Ophion obscuratus, assembly GCA_964007375.1. Taxonomy (NCBI): domain Eukaryota; kingdom Metazoa; phylum Arthropoda; class Insecta; order Hymenoptera; family Ichneumonidae; genus Ophion; species Ophion obscuratus. The sequence goes on along the minus strand of OZ023322.1, from coordinate 32,663,753 downwards.
ATGTATGGCGTCATTGCAAGGAAGAACAGTTTAAAAGTGGATTCTGCACAAGATGCCGTTTATGATTTTTATAGGATTGGAAGCAGACAAGTTTCAAATATTCCTATTATTTTGAGCCCAGAGGAACACCGCGTTGCAAAACATGCAACCGAATTGCAATTCCAGCTATGAGCATATATGATGATGGTAACGGTTGGGTTTGGAAATTGATAGGAACCTGCATCGTCGCTGATGATTCGGAATCTAAGTCCCATCGCGGGACTATGTCATCCCTCTCGGTCAAATAGTATGATTCGATCTAAATGGCTTGCTTTAAGGAATCTCAACAAAATGAAATTTATGCGATCATTAACAATCATGAGAGGCCACATGAACCTACACTTTCCATGTCCCAAATCATACGGTAATCATATGAACACGGATCCGACTCAACAAGAACGATGTCCCTTTTATAGTAATAGTGTCCTGCGAATAATAATTCAGTTTGATTTACGTTAATCGTATAATTCATATTTCTAGCAGATTTATTAATGTAGAATTTGTTTAATACTTTTCGCAGATAGCTTAGAAAAAATATACAGAAACTATTGCGAAGAATTAGGTTTGCTTTGACCTGATCTAATCAAATAGTAATCAGCAATAAGTTGGATGTGATGCTCTTCATGGCTCTGAAGAGATTGCGATGATACTAAAAGTAACCAATTCATAGCATAACCTTAATATTCCGGCAGAATGCACGAACAACCAATTGCATCGTTTGAGAAAATTTGATGATTCTTTGATTTTCACATACAACTCATAAGTCGATTATCCACAACAAGCTACTGTAAAATATGTTAAACATCTATATGTATGTATTTCGAGAAAGAAGAACATTTCAACCATCAAACGACCTTATTTGTAAGTAAAGATCTGTCGTAATTGTCTACAGCGCCTCTTCTGAAGAGATGGTTTCTGATGTTACTTTTGATGTTACTTTTTTCATTGCTGGTGATCACTCTATAGTTATTACTGCTCGCTGCGTGGTGACAGTGAGCTACCGAGAGGTTTTTGTTTTGACCTCAACTTGTCATGTAAATGGTATTAAATGGTGTTAACTATTTAATACCATTTCAATATATTTATTAACATCTTTTGGGAAGATGCACTACATAAAATAACAATAACAAAAAAAACATAAAATAGCAACTTTTCTCTTTAAGAAATTCAACTAATCGTTACATTTTTTGGCCTATAAAATTATACCTTCAACACATCTACAAGGTGTAGTCAGGAAATCCGAAGATTAAGAGATTTTGTCGTTTCTCGTGTTTGCTTGTATACAATTACCAAGTGAAATATCGATGTCATGCGTTTCCGAGCGACGAAGTCATCGGAAGGAACATGCATCGGAAGATCAATAATGTGTGTTACGTACGCACGATTTTTTTGTTCAATCCCACATTCCTCGAAGAACCGATCTATCCACTTTCTCTCTTCTCCACAACGTGTGCAGTCATCGTGAGTTCGTTTCCTTATGTAATTCACGCTGCGCTTTCCCTAGCATCAGTGACTTCTCCTCACTCGCAAGTTCAAGAGCACGGCGGGACAGAAATGATGTCGAGGAAGTAACGTGGATTCTTTTTGTACAAGCCGTGATGCTACCAACGATAAATGGTGACAGGGAAAGCAGAACAATGCAGAACATCATTATTTTTAATTATTTCGATGAGACAAAATTATGGTTAGGTATTCGGAAATCCAACAAAAATTACAATAATCGTTTCTCTATGACAGTACATAAAATATAAATAGTTACAAAATGATTTATAATGTTTTTCTAGGATTGCCTAGGCTCTGTTGGATTTTTATTGAAAAAGTGTTACGAAGTACGAAATCGATAACTTTGATGCACCATGATACATCATGGATTATTATGCCTACTATTGCTTTATCTATTCCCTTTGATCTTGATCCCGATAATATCTGTATGCATCGTCGTCCTCGAAAGTCTTCCTGTCGTCGAGAAGATGATCTTTTCGTCGGTGCTTGCTGTAACCGTCGTAACTGAAGCCCGTAGGTCCTAATCCGTCTGCGATACGTCTCAGTCCGACGATTGCACCGAGAACCAGACTCATGATACTCAGAATGAATGCTTTGCCGCTGAGAACGGCGACAGCTTTTAGCGCAATCGGCAGTACGATCGACTTGATGAGAAGAAAACCCAACAGCAGCGGCATGAGAAATTTGTTCTTTTTGTGATGTTTTTTGCGCTTGGGGCCTGAAAGAAAGCCTCCGATTGTTAACTTAACCTTCATTCTAATTAAGGTTAACTTAACCTTAATTCTAATAAAGGCTAAGTTAACCTTAATTAGAATTAAGGCTCACTTGACCTAAATTCTAATTAAGGTTAGCTCAACCTTAATTCTAATTAAGGCTAACTGAACCTTAATTCTAATAAGGGCTAAGTCAACCTTAATTAGAATAAAGACTAACTTGACTTAAATTCTAATCAAGACCTTAGGCCACTCCAGATGCCGAAAAAAAGGCTTTTTGGGATTTTTTTTTCAGAAAAACTTCAAAGTAAATCGACATTACAAAAAAGGGTGTTTATCATACACACAGTGACTATATACAATAATTTTGTTGAAACAATTAATTTCAAAATGGTGACTGTACAGCGTTTATCTCAAAACTGCATTTTTTAAGTTGGCCGGAAATATAACTCAGACAATTTTCAACCGATTGACTTGAATTGTTGAATATATCTGGAAAAATACATTGTCCATGGAAGTACGTAGGATTTTTTTTATATTGCATAGTTAATTTGTTATTAACAATTATCTGACAATTTTTTGGAAAGTCAAAAATTTGATAAATCATTAGATAATTGCTAATAACAAATGAACTATGCACTATAAGAAATAAAATCCTACTTACTTCCATAGACAATGTATTTTTCAAGATATATTCAACATTTCAAGTGAATCGGTTGAAGATTGTCTGAGTTATGTTTCTGGCCAACTTAAAAATGTAGTTCTGCGATAAAAGCTGCACAGCCGCCATGTTGAAATTAATCGTTTCAAAAAAATTATTGTATACAGTCGCTGATATGTATGATAAACACCCTGTTTCGTAATCACGATTTATTTCGTAGTTTTTCTGAAAAAAAATCCCAAAAAGCCTATTTTTTCGGCCTCTTCGGCCTAACCCTTTAAGGTTAACTTGACCTAAATTCTAATTAAGGTCAAGTTGAGATTTTTTTTAATTCCAAGCCCATGCAGACCCTTTTATAGTTGAACTAATTCGTTACCCAAATAAAAAGTACAAAGTGTAATTTTATTATTCCTAATTGCATGTTTCAATACATTTCGACAGATTCGTCAGAAAGCCACAATGTGAAAAAATGCTGTGATCGCGACTCTCTTCGGAAAAAAATTGATATATTTTTTTAATTACTTTTTTCATATTATTATAATAAGTCCCCAGTGTTTTCGATATATACAACGCAGTATTATTTTTTCCAAACTGTTGTTGTGAAATAGTTCAAAATAAATCTTACAATTAGACCTCCAAGTCAACAAGATGATGCACAAATCCCACAATATTTTATAGAACATCGATCCGTTTTCAGACTGATGAGAGTCGACTACTTTCAATGAACTTTACGTACACATTGTTCGACCGTCAAATAAATTGACACCTTCGGTAATTGGGACGATTGACTGCATGGCGTTTGATATTCCGTCACCGATCCACTGCATACTGTCTTTCATCGTCTCAATCATGAGAGTACCGGAAGTCGTGCTCGTCATTTCCGTACTTTCTTCAGCACAAAAAACATATTCTCCAAATAGCACGCCACAGATAACGAGCACTCGAACAATCGTCATATTTCGTACCCTCTGTATACGTAAATTATTTAGCGATGAAATAAATTTCGCAAAAGGAGAAAATCAAAGTTTGCTGATGAAGAAACGAAGAAGAGTTCACGAAAGATATCCGGTGACTGGGATTGTCAAGTGTCAGGACGATTAGTTTATATAGAAACGGGGGGTAGGTGTGATATTTGGTTCTGACGTTTCGTGGTTTTCATTTTTCCTACCGTCTTTCTTCTTTGGTCATTTAACTCGGTACCGATCCGTGACTAAGGTACATTAGCAGCTCCCGATGTACCAAAACGTTAGTTTTTCATTGCTCTACTGACGACTACATTCGCAGATCGACAGAATAAAAACGAATCGATGTATACACGGTGTCCTGTTACGAATGGATAATCCTGCAACTGTCGATAGGCCAGATCATGTTCTACTATATGCTGAAATTTCAGTTTAGTAAAAGTCCCACGGCTTTCGAGATAAAAATCATCTGCTTTTGGTTTTTCGCATGCCATTTCTACAAATAATAACTTTTTTGATCCGGTTTTGGAAAAATATTCTTGGTTATTCGTTTTATCTAGAAAAGTCTTCTTTTCAACCTTAAGGAGGGAGGTCTAGTTAGAATTTTCAAAAAATCGATTTTTTTTTTCATTTTCTAAAAGTAGTTCTCGTAAATATCTCGTAAATATCTTACGAGTATTTTCCGACTAATTGAATGTAAATCAGACCATTATTCGCAGAAATACATAACTTTGAAGGACGCCGTGTTTGAGCCATATAAAGTAAACAGGTAGCGGCAGCTGTGCACTCGCCTCCAAAGGGTCGCTGAAGGTCTTTATTGTATTTCATACGTATATATATATATATATATATATATATATATATATATATATGCGAGTGTGTGTATATATACACACACACACACACACGCACACGCACACGCACACGCACACGCACACGCACACGCACACGCACACGCACACGCACACGCACACGCACACACACACACACGCACACACACACACACACACACACACACACACACACACACACACACACACACACACACACACACACAACAATAAAAAAACCTTTGTAGTTCGAAATACTGTTTCAGAAGCAGTTAGATTCGAAACGTTGAACCGTGCGAACGTTTATATTCGGAACAGTTTCTTGAGTTTTTCAGTGCAAAATGGATAAAAAAAAGTATCGCGAGAAGACAGGAAAAATCGACGAATTGATAAGCCGCGAACCTTAAAAAGGAAACAGCATTTTAATCCAAAAACTGCGGAGACTGATGATGGCGGAGCGAGTACGTCAGCAAAAAAATTGAGAGATCAGGATGAATACCATGTGCAAAAAACGGATGCAGTTGATTACAGAATAATCAACTGCTAAAGGCGAACTGTATGGCCCAGGAATAGACGACTCTATGTAAGTTACAAAAAAAATGTTTATCTGCATGCAAATCGTACTCAAAACTTTAAACTCGTTTTTCTCAAAACCATGTTTTCGAAGTCGGTGATCAATGTAACTCGAGAATGGCTTTACCGATCGGGTTGAACTTTATATCACTTCTTCTATACATAGTTTTCCTCCGGATGAACGAAGGATTTTTTTTTGACAATTATTTTTTTTATGGTCAATTTTTGTAAGTGAAATTTTGGTCAAAACAACACTTTTGACTTTCAACATCCGCGATTTTGTGAAAAATGGAAATTTTGCAAAACCCTTCGTTCAACCGCAGCATTATATCAGCATTAACTAAAGATTCCCCCCTGTTTTGTTGGTTTCAGATAATCCGACACAGCGTAGAGTGATCACCGCAAAACCTGTTTTTTTTCCAGCGTCCTCGGCCATTGATACGTATCGGCTTATTTTGGAACATATTGCTTTAAAAAAATTATAATGTTTACATGAAATATATATCTTTTAAACGGAAGAACTTTTGTTGTAAATTATTTTATCGTTTGGCCGAAAAAAAAATCGGAAAAAAGGCCTTTTTTAACGTTCCAATTAGACCTCACTCCTTAAATGTTGAGGAAACTTTATGAAAAAAGATTTTGTGCAGAATTTTCATACAAACCAATTCGAACATGTGACTTCGATAGCCTGCGGTGAAAAAAAAATGTCCTACTCATATTGTGCCAATTACTCTAAGAAGGTGCTTCGGTAATTTCGATTTATGACAGGACACCTTGTATATTTAGTTGCATGATCATCGAGAAACTTGATGACCTTGAGAATGGCGAGAACCTCATTACAATCGGTTGAATGGACCCGTGCACGCGTCGTGGGAGAGCGCATCTTTGAGGAAGCATGATGATAGAGGAGAAGCACCCTATATTGGGCAGTTGCTTGATATCGGATATTGGACTACCTCGGTGTTTCCTACAGCGACATCTGTTTTTTTTTTTTTTTAATTCTATACACTAATAATTAGTCGTCAGATGTCGCGACTGCAAAACTTTTGGTTGCCTAGCAACAAAAATGGCACGAAAACGAACTGATCTTATATATGATGACAATATGAGGTACATCCGTCCATCTGGGTACTTTTCGCCACCATGAAAAAAATATTTATTTTTTTGTGGTAAAAAGTGTTGTTTTCGTTGAGCTAAGTCCAAATGATTTATGTGTTTGTTATTTTTTATAAACTACAGCATTTATTTTACTCAATTAATATACTTCGAAAAATACTGCGCCGATCAAGTATTGGGTTTATTAAAACTTTTAGAACCTAACTTAACTTTTAGGGCGTCAAAAAAATCTTTTTTGGTCCAAAATTCAAAATGGCGACGTTGAGATGGCCGACATGTTTGAAAAAAAATAGGATCATGAATTTTTATCACCAAAACATTTATCAGGTCAAAACTAATAAACTTTGTGGGAAAAGTTTTTTGATAACGTTCATAATTTTTTGGTTAGAATATTTTTTACTATTTCAGCGGGATTCAGAATGTAGTACCGGGAGGTAAAGTCTTCGACATCCCTAGTGTAAGGGTGCGTGTGTGTGTGGGAGCGAGTTTGTTTGGGTTTGTTCAATAACCCAAACAAGGATTAAGTCTCGTCACTGCGTAAATCGACTGCTCGTCAATTCGGCTACAAAATGGTATTCTAACCTAAAAATTATGAACGTTATCAAAAAACATTTCCTACAAACGTTGTTAATTTTGACCGAACGAATCTTTTGGCGAAAAAAAAATCATGATCCCATTTAGAGAAAACATGTCGGCCATCTAACGTCCCCATTTGGAAATTTCGACCGAAAACGATTTTTTTTTTTGAATATCTCCCTTTGAACCCTGCAAGTTTTATTCTACTCAATACTTTATCGGCGCAGTATTTTTCGAGATCAATCAGGTGTAAGATTAAAATGTTGCTTAATGGAGCCTAATATGGAATATCCATTTGTGCCAAAATGTTCCTACCTAATGAAATATTAACTCCCAAAAGTCGATTGTTTGATAACAATTACAAAGTTAGAACCATAAACGTTTTGTTTTATATCAAGATAGTCCACTAATATCAGATATAAGAAAAATGGAGTTTAGGCCCTGATATATGGTATCCGATTATGGGCAACCTTTTTGAAAACCATGAGTTTTGTCACTTTGTGAAACATAATACAACTCTAAATATTCTAATGTAACGTGTAAAATAATTATTAGCATCTTGATGTATATGACATGTAGATCATAAAATGGTAAAATTTGAAGGTCTCAGCAATTGTTTATTTATTTATTTATTTTCATTTTAAACTAAAGTATCCAATATATGGTGTCTCTCCCCTACACGTGCACCAAAATGGAGAATGTTTCGTATGACGCGTGAATGAAAAATGAAAAAAAAAAAAAAAAATGATGAATATCGAGAATAGTGAATTCGAGCCGTTGAAAGATCGGCTCCTTCAACGCCTGGCTGCGTAAAAGTAATTCATAGATTTGCATAGACCGGGAGAAATGTACAGTGTGAAGGTGTCTATTCATTTCAGGATTTTAAATAAAATGTACCTTTATGATATCTTTATTAATAATAAAATGTAAATGGAAGGGCTTAGGGATATTCAACACATTTTTTAGCCGCGGGTATTCTAATAAGAAATTTAAGCTCTATACTTTTATTTCTCTAATTGGGCAAACATTTCAGGAACGAGATTTTCTAAAAAATTGTCTGGAATGTTTACGTCCGTCACAGAGCATCAAAGCAAACCCCAATTATGCATATTTTTAAAAATCAGAACAATTTGTTACTATTAGATTTTTTTGACGCATAAACATCTAGTGAAAATCACAATTTTCGCTAGCTTTTTTCATTTTTATAGGAGCTTATGATTATGTGGATTACAATGAGAAATTCATTAACGCAGGGACTCGTCTTTGATTTTAAAAAAATAATAATAATTATGGAAGAATTTCGCTGAAAAAAAAAATCGTCCAAAATTTGTTTTCATGCCTAACGTGCGAAGAGCGATATCATCGTGTGTATTATCAAGAGAAAACACTATTTTTTTGAGGAAATTTTTTTTTTATAATAAATTACCAAACCTTGTGATTTACGTGACATAAACTGTCATTTTTTTAAGGCCTTAGGTCACAGTAACGGGTACAAAATCATGTGCGAATTTGAGAATTTTTTTTCCTATGAAAAAGCGACTCACTCAAAATTAATTACACATCTATTTAGTATGAATATCAAGCTGTTAGAAAAAATTTATATTTTTTTTCGATGTACAAAATATCCGACTACTAATATTTTCTTTTGTTATCTTATTTTAGGGACTTCGCGGCGTGACATTTAGCATCCACAATTTTTTACCTAGAACAAAAAACAAAAATTCTCGTCAGTCTACATTGGAATACCTAGAGAATTACGTAAGGAATTTAAAAAATATTGTTTTATGCAAAAGTTGTAGGCATTTGAACTTCAGAAATGAATTTTCAGTGAAAAATTTCGTTATAACTGCTCATAAAATGAATAGTTTTCAATTCATCAGAAATTCCGTACGTACTTCTCTGCGAAATGCAATTAGGAACATAACTTCTAAATTTGAAGTAAATCGAGTGAACATTGTTGAAGTTATTTGTCACGCCAATTGGAAAAAAGCTGTTGCGAGATGTTTCGAGTAGTCGGCCATTTTGTAAATCGAAAAAAAAAATTCTAACAGCTTGATATTCATACTAAATGGATGTGTAATTAATTTTATGAGTGAATCACTTTTTCATAGGAAAAAAAATTGTTAAATTCGCACATGATTTTACACCTGTTACTGTAAGTGGACTCATAGCTGATTTGGCAGACTCTTAACTCCAGAACTCATCGACATAGAGTGATGAAATTTGGATCCAAGACTTTTTCTATCTCGGTCACGTGAGGTGCCGAGATAATATTTGAAACTTAACAAACAACAGCAATTTTAGTATTTGGAGAAAATTTTCTAAAATCTTTCAATTCCAACATCGGTGTCGTATTGTGGAGGGCAATGCCCTGATTACTGAAAGAAATAACAGTAACATATTTATTACAGTGAGTTTGAAAAAAGCTGTATAAATTGACATCAAATGTACATCACAGGTCAGCCAATTTGAAACAAATCTGCCTGTAGGAAGATCGATAAAGATAAGAGGCAAAATATACCTTCAAACTGAATTTAGCAATACTTTCAGCTTTGCCTCTAAGCTCGCCGCGGGAGCTTTCACGATTTCCAACATCTAGAACATCATACAGCCTTCAAAATGATGTCTATGTTGAAAATGAAAAGTGGATATTCTTTTCTCGGAATATTGTCGTCTTTTTTTAAACTTTTCGTTTTCTTTATTAAATTGCACTAATTTGTTCAGCCTTTCAAAAGGTTGAAGGATATTTAGGATGGTGCACTTTACAGTACAAACCCTCCGATGGTTTCATGCGAAGAAGACGTCATGGAGGAAGATCATGGAGAGATGAGTCCGCTAGGGGTAAACCACGGTTCAGAGGCACTTGTGCAGTGGAATGCACTCAAAGATACATCGACTATGAGTTAACTAATTACTAGTTTTCATATTCCATTTATGAATCACGGCTATCAAGGGGAAACAAAGTCATAAATTGGCATTATGATGTTGCAAGGGGAGTGGGCGTATTCGAACCACTTCTATAAAAATCGTTCATTCGTTGCATCAGGTGATTTGGGTTTCCATTTTTACCGATTATACTCATTGTGAAGATGCGAGGTTGTGAGAATGATTAGGGAGATTTATGTCCCCAGGGCAACTTGTTTGTAATTTTATTCGTCATTCAAAATACATTACCTTGCATTCGGTAAATGCCTGCTTCATTATCGAAATGATGGAGTAAAACACTGATGATTACTGTTCTTCCGGTACAACTATCACCATTACATTGTATCAGCTACGACTATTACTGTGGTTGTGGTCCAACAGGCAGAATCGAGACTATAACGAACGGTAATCGTAGGAAACCTGTAATAATGACAACGGACCAAGGAGCCAATCAAAGGAAGTCGTTAAGGCCTTATATACCTGTGGATGGCCGGAAACAAGGCTTTTTGGGATTTATTTTTAAACTCCTTGATGAATGAAGAAATCAAAATCAGGTGTAGAGGGTTTATTTTACACATCCGTAGGTACTCGAATAATTTTTTTTCTATTTTTCGTAAAAATACAAAATGGCGGCCGGTACAAAGAGTTCATAAGCACGTAGAACATTTTTTTTGTTTTTGTTTTTTCGTAATCTCTATACGTACTTCCGGCGAAGTACACACGATTGTTACAAAATGTTGATTTTTCCCGGTTTGTCACTATTTGGACAAAAATCGCATTTTCGAAAAAATACGACCTTAATTTTTTAAATTAAAGCCATCATTGTAAATCGATCGTAAAAATCGTCTGTACTTCGCTAAAAAGTCTATCTGAGAAGTTACAGTTGAAATTTGAAGTCAATCATTTTTCTTTGAACCCTATCATTCTCTAGATGTTTATATATATCAACCATATAATATTGAGATGTTCATTCGTCATAAGAGCCAATAAAAAAAACGATTTTCTTGTTCTTTGAAATATATATAAGGCCCTATCTGGGATAGTCACGATACTTCGTCCACTCAATTCGTTTTTATATGGTTTGTTGTTGTTTCTCGTCGTCATTGTCATTCTGCATTTCATCATGGTAGTGACGATTACTTTCAGTAAGCTAGCTGCGCTTATAGAACTAAAAAGACATTAATTGCCAATCAGAGGATGGTCATGTGTGGATTCGCTGTCGTCGGAAAAAAAACTCATATCCCAACTGCATGCTTAAGGGGTCTTCTCACTTTAGACGCTAAAAAAGGCTATTTTCATGAATTTTTCGATAGGTTTATATTATAGATATTGATATAAAAGTTGTTACACTTAATAAATACACTTTTGAAAAACATTTTTAAAAAATTGTTTTTTTTTCCAAGTCATTGTTTATAGACGAAAATGTCAGTTGAAAAAATGTCCTAAAAAATGTACGTTTGCGCTGTTGATGAAATGTCGGAGATAGATACCTCGAAACAAAAAAATTAAACGGTTTTAGACTCAGTATGTTAATGGCTATAGCGCATATCATATGATTTTTTATATATGCAAAAATAACAAAATGGCGGACATTTTTCGAAAAAGCAAAAAAAATGTGTTTGTTCACCGTTTTTGGCAAAAAAATAGTAAATGTCAAAATTTGAAAAAAATCCTTGATATGCGCTATAGCTATAGTTGTAAAAAATATGTGGTTAAAATTTAATACGGATCGATTCGGTATAGTTTCGAAGATTTTATCAAAAAACCGTCGAAAACGATGTTTCGAGACAAGCGCGTTTAAAGGTTGGATGGGTTACATAAATACATAATTTAAAAAAAATGTATTTCGAAAGTGTATTTATTAAGTGTAACAACTTTTATATCAATATCTATAATATAAACCTATCAAAAGAATTCATGAAAATGGCCTTTTTTAGCGTCTAAAGTCAGAAGATCCCTTAAAAAAGATGTCCAGTTCGCGTCGAAATACGTGTAAATTAAAATCTCACCGAATTTTGATTATGCAATAATCCACTTTTCAGTACCCAATGATCAATGTCCTGGCCTAGATTTCCAGACATAGACAGTGAGCCGTAAAAAGCGATTTTGTAGTATTTTCGCTTTTTCCAGGCAAGCCTAGCCAGAGCCCGACTTTTTGCATTCCCCCGATCTGAATGGAAAAAAACCAAAATTCTTCTAACCTAAAGCGGTGAAAAATCCACTATAGAAGTATTAGAATAAAGTTATATTAAGGCGGGAGCCTGAATTAAAAGAACCGGAAAATCTTTTTTTGTTGCTTAAATCGATAGATACACTATCCAAGAATATATTTACAAAGTTACAGTGGCCAATTGTAAATATTTTCGAAGATACAAGGCCAAAAGCGAAGAAGCGATTGATATTTCCTCCTATTGAAAACTTTGAAGCGCGTTTTCTCCAGTTTTCATTTCCACAATTTTTCCAAATTGGCTGGCGTGATAGCAAAAAACACTAAACGACCTATTGAATCCAACCAAAGTTTATTTTCTTCAGTATGAAAATACCTTCAAAGTGAATTAAAAAAGTTGTTGACAAAGTATTTTCAAATAATTTTTATAGCACGTTAAAGTGTTTTTTTTAACACATTTTTTTTTAAACCCGAGAAAAGTTGTAATTTCACGATTTTTTAGCTTTTTCTTAATTCACCCAGAAGAAAAATATTAAAAAATTGAAAATTTTATTGGTTTATTTTTTTCAGTCAAGAATTACGAGCTGCATTTTCCCGCCGATTGCGGACTGCAGTGGCAATACACACATGTAATGGGCTGGTAAATCTGCAGTCATTTATTGTTTCACGTTGAACATTTTTTTTAATACAATTCAAATATACATAAAAAGATACATCAATGTTTACTAAGCTCGCTCGTTTTTTTTCCTTCTAAAAAAATTCCCGAAAAAACGCTTTTTTGGACCTTCTAATTCAGACTCCCGCCATAAGGGGCTATTCCAATGTGACACTTTCAAAAAATCAATTTTTTTGCTGCCTGTTTCGACAATTTATGCTTTCCAGAATATCCCGTGCAGAAATTTTGGCAGGGATACAGCTGGATTCTGACTTGTATCCCGGGCTCCCAGTCGGGATCTAGTCCGATATCTGATCAGATTCGAAGGCTAAATGTAAGATCCGTAAACTGGATTCCGTTAGGGATCCAGAACCGGATCCTTCAATGACTCTAAATAGATTCCCCATGGAATCATTGAGGAATCTGGGAAGGATCACGAGTGAACACAGGCTGAAATAAAATGTCAAAAATGTCAATAAACAAAAAATTTGTCCAAAGATTCAAATGGCAGATCGCACTCATCGCGAGATTTTGATGTGCATTAAAAAAAAATTCACATCAAAATCTGTGAATGCAAATGTATTGACAAGAAATTATAAATACAAAAAAATTCACAAAATTAGTTGCGAATTTTTTCGTATTTAAGACAAGTTAAAATCAAATTCAAAATGATTAGATTAAAATTTGCGCCAAAAGTGAGTTCGTACGTATTTTGAGAGAAAACATTGCCTCGAGGCAAAGAAATTTTTGCACATAACTTTTTGTGCGCACATTTCTTTGCCTCAACATAATGTTTTCTCTCAAAATACGTTTACACTTGTGGTGTAAATTTTAATATAACTGTCGTGAATTCGATTTTTATTTTCTTCAACTTGAGGAAATTCACAACTCATTTTGTGATTTTTTCACATTTATAATGTAATATTTGAAACTCACAACTTTTTTGCAAAAATTTCTTTGCCTCGACGAAATGTTTTCTCTCGAAATACGTAAGAACTCACAGGTGGTGTAAATTTTAATCTAATCATTGTGAATTTGATTTTAATTTCTCTTAAATACATGTTTATACTCACCGACATGTCGGTGGGTATAAACAGAGACTTATTCCCCATAACCGGTATCCCGGTTAGAATCCAACTTGCATCAGTATCGGAATATGTACGACGACGATGGCATAATTTTGAAAATTTTGGCATCACATGTATTTTCGGTATTACTATGTAATTCCTATCTATAGATAGGAATTCAATAGTAATACAGAAGATACACGTGACGCCAAAATTTTCAAAATGATGCCGTCGTACATATGCCGATACCGATGCAAGTTGGATTCTAACCGGGATACCGGTTTTGGGGAATCCATGACAAATCCTAATCGGGATTTGATCGGACATAGGGTATCCCGGTCAAAATTTCTGCACGGGATGAGATCAGATTTGTATACTTTCAAGATTTATAATTTCAAGAATATGAAATGAGATTTTTCAAATTCGCTGACACTGTAACTCAAAGAGCAATTGTCCGATTGACTTGAAATTGAACCTGAGTACTCTCTACAATGACGTAGGATATTTATGATTGGATGAACATGGACGATTTGTCATTAAAAACAACGACCATTTTATAGGCAAGAAAACAGACTTTTTTCATAACTACGCCAATTTGTTAGATGTTATTTAATTGAGCACTTATCTTCCAAAAAATTCCCGAAAATCACCCAAATTTTCAGCGTTCACACTGGTATAGCCCCTCAAGGGCTATCGCGCCTTTCTTTTCGGGGATGGTGTCCCTTAAAACCGTTTTTCCGCTGACAAAAAAAAAGTACGCATCTAATAGTTTTCAATGCTTTATCACATAAATGAGTTTCAACAAAATCGAAGGCGAGCACTTGAGTGACGTTCCTTGTGAGAAGATAGGCTTTTACTTTTGAATTTATCATGAAATGGAGTCACGCACGTACAGGAATGTAGAGTGGCCGCAGTGTGTTTGAGAATAGATCTTGCAGTCTACTTTTTCAATGTTTTTCTATCCCTATCTGATTACCTTTTGCTGGAGCTCGCCTTCGTGATATTCTCGAGCTCCCAAGGGCGATCCATCCGAATGCGCATCATTGTTCGGCCTGGTTCTCCGCTAGGTGTAACGGGAGAGTACGATAATAATGGGCAGCCGTGTATGCCTTGCTCTTTCCACAATAACATGACGGTTGATCGAGCAATCGGAGACATAATGGTAAACCAATTTTCACATTTGGCTTCGAGATATTGTAACTGGTCAATCGAGAAAAGCACAACAAACTTTACCGAAGTAGAATCTTAACCGGTGTTGTGAAAGATGCAAGTGCTTTGGGACCTAGGACAATAACTGATGGTCGATCTTTACGCCTATATTTTGAATTGTTGGTGGACGCTTTGAAAAACAGTAGGTCAACATGCTTTGGGAGACTTACCCAGTTGTGTTGAGTTCATTGATGTTGTCTACATCAATGAACTTATATGTTGTCTACATCAATGAACTAATAGGGCCTTGTGTTAGGACATACATGACTGTCACTCGATAATCAAAAGACGGTCTGTCAATTATAATCGCTGTCCAATAAGCCAGATCCGCAAGATGGTTGCTGTATAAATAACTGCTAGGTAGCATACTTGTAATCAAATTGTGCATGATTAGCTTCATGACGATCGGAATGTGTGCTATTTTTAATACAAATTAAAAACCCTGAATTGTCCTGATTTTGAATTGGCTACTTTGATTCAATGAACTAAAAAACACAGAATAGGGCACGCAGAATATAATACTTAGGATTTTTCTTGCCAAGTTTTTACGTTATTTTATTTGCCCCCGGAAAGCGTATTCACTCGGTTACATGTTTCATTTTCAGCTACAGGAGGCTTAGGGCGGGGCATTAACAACGATCAAAAAAGCGATTCCTATTTTTTCTTTAAGGCGTTACCCCCACTTGTAGCGCAAGAAAGGCCTTTTTTCATGAATTTTTTTAAAGAAAACTACAAAACTTTTTTAATCGATCAATATACCATCTTAAAGAACACATCTTGAAGAACTTTCAGTAATTTTTTTGTTGAAAAATATTACATTGTTTAGTGCCAAATGGCCGTCAATGAAATAATGTTTTTATATACACGGTTTGCGGTGACCAACATTGCGGCGAAGTGGATCATCTGAAAAAAAAATGCGGATGGATTTAGTCAAAAAAAAGTATAAACTAGTCTTTAATCGAAGGATTTTAAAAAATATTCATTTTTCACAAAATGGCGGACAGTCAAAGTTAATGGTTCGATTTTAACGAAAAAAAACGGCCGTTTTTTGGCTATAAAACGGCCATTTTTTTCGAAAAAAAAAATCGAACGATTAAAGACTACATTTTTATGTATTAAATAAGCCTGCAAAATTTCAAGAAGATCGGTTCATTAGTGTTCGAGTAATCTTGGTCACCGACTTCAGAAATGCCATTTTGAGAAAAATGCGTTTAAAGTTTCAATTTCCGGTCGTTTACACAACGGATTCTTCTCTTTCAACGCTCATATCTCAGTCAATTTTGTTCGGATCGACTTGAAATTTTCAGGACATATTCTCAGATACTTATACTTCAAAAAAATGCAATAAAAAAATCGACTTTTTCAAAATCGCAAGTGGGGGTAACCCCTTAAACGACAGAACTATATATGAAGAATATTTTTCCAAAGTTTCAAAGCGAAATTCGAAAAACTTGAAACGTTACAGTCGGTCAACGCTGTGCCTCACCGCTGGGATTCGATGCGGGCGTGAACTTCAAACTTGTTTTTTCTCAAAACTGCATTGTCGAAATCGGCGTGCAGGATGACTCAAAAACTATTAAGCCGATTGAGTTGAAACTTGGTGGAAATATTGATAATATTGGTACCTTCTACTTGACGAAAATTGTTTTTGAAAAATTGAAAAAAAACCACTTTTTTAATTCACATTTTACAGAAAAGTTGTTTTTTTTTGTAAGTGCGTGCCATTTTCTCGAATTTGCATTTTCTTTATTTTAATTGGCGTCACATAGAAACTATACATGTTCTAAGTGAAAAAATGTTTGAACTTTTTTTGCAAATCAAAGTCTACGGGAAGCTAGACCCTGCTGTAACACTCTGCCACCGCTCCGCCATGTTGATGATTAATTAATTAAAAAAAATTGTTTCGTATACTTAAATATACTATTAAGGGGTTAGGCCACTCTAGAATTTTCGAAAAATCGATTTTCCTAATGGTCCCCTTGGACCACAAAAATGATGTCCCACAAGATTATGGCCCGAAAAAATTTCTAAGTACTCGGTTTGCGAATTTTAGTATACGGCCGCCTGGTCCGCAGCGAGCTACTCAAAACTCCAAACGCGTCAATCTCAAAACTGCATTTTTAAGTTGGTCGTAAACATAACTCAGGCAATTTTCAACCGATTCACTTGAAATGTCGAATATATCTTGAAAAATACATTGTTTATGGAAGTACGTAGGATTTTTTTATATTGCATTTGTTATTAACAATTATCTGACGATTTTTCAAGCAAATTTTTCACTTTCCACTTTAGATGTGCGCTATTTGGCCAAAAATCAATATATCGAAACAATCCTACGTACTTCTATAGCAGTTATTATATATAATCGAAAAAAAAATTAATTGGCTCATCATAATTCAAAAATTACAGGAACTGTCTGTCCGGCCGTGGACCCTGGAAAAACGGAGACGTCATGGCAAAAACGCTGCACAGCCGCCATTTTGAAATTAATCGCTTCGAAAAAAAAACATTGTATACAGTCACTGATATGTACGATACACATCCTTTTTTGTAATCTCGATTTATTTTGTAGTTTTTCTGAAAAAAAAATCCCCAAAAAACGTATTTTTTCGACCTCTAGAGTGGCCTTAGGCCTTAAAGTATACCTAAAGTTTGATAATTGCAGAATAATTATTTCTTAGTTTAAAAAACCCCTCAATACTGCTTATTTTTTCTGTCTAAATATATATTCCGCCTTAAGCCATGTAAACATTAAGTTCTGTTATTGCCGTTTCCCTAGTGCCCAACAAATGCCCGGCGACGCAAGCAGTCCATGAATTACTTTACTTCTGGCAACCATTAAAGAGGTCACATTGTGACATTTTTAAGGGCCTAAAACAGAACAATTTGTTTTTGAGCAAACGTTGTTCGGTGCAACTGCATGCATGGCAATATCGTACCCCCAAAGGCATCTGTCTTCATTCGCAACATCTTGAATTTTAAGGAGTCTTCTCACTTTCGACGCTAAAAAGGCTACTTTCATGCATTTTTTTATAGGTTTATATTATGGATATTGATGTAAAAGTTGTTACACTTAATAAATACACTTTGGGGCTGTCCATATATTACGTCATCGATTTTTGCTGATTTTCGACCCCCCCCCCCTACAATCATCCTATCGTCATTTCCTAATGACCCCCCCCCCTCTCGCAAAATTGACGTCATTACCAGTTTGGCAAAATTAAAACATTTGCGGATTTGAGAAAAATTGGGTAACATTAAAACATTTTGTTATAGAATCATCTTTTATTATTTTGTACTTTGGCAATGTTTATTAATATAATAATATTATTCTTCCCTATTCTTTAGTTTTCTTTGGATAGCTCCCACATTTTGTTATAGAATTATTTTTTATTATTTTGTACTTTGGCAATTTTCATTAATATAATAATATTCTTCTTCTCTATTCTTTAGTTTTCTTTGGATAGCTCCCACGGAGTTTTCACCCATTCTTGCAAATCCTGGATCACGGGTAATATCTCCGTATCCTCCCCATATTCATTTTGGCTCGATCGAACTATTTTCATAGGTACGCTGTTAT
The DNA here is from genome assembly GCA_964007375.1 of Ophion obscuratus. Classification (NCBI taxonomy): domain Eukaryota; kingdom Metazoa; phylum Arthropoda; class Insecta; order Hymenoptera; family Ichneumonidae; genus Ophion; species Ophion obscuratus. Next base: position 32,645,177 of record OZ023322.1, on the reverse strand, counting down.
TTGAAGTTCTCGAATATAATGTAGACAAACCTTATGTAATAAATAAATAAATAATGAGTTCAATAATTAATACCATTAGGTACTTGCAAAATATTTTTCATCACTCATGCGGGGAAACCACTCTAGTTGTACAATATACTATTGTACATTTTGAAGTAACTGGTATCACAAGAATGACGTCAATTTCGAAACGCCCCCCCCCCCCCCCCCTCATCCATCATTTACCGTCATCCGCAGACGAACCCCCCCCCCCCTATTTTAAAATGACGTAATTTATGGACGGCCCCTTTCGAAATACAATTTTTTTAAATGTATGCATCCTGGCAAACCCGTTATACCTTGATCGTGGTCAAAGCACAACACATATCTTTAGAGATGATTTTCTGATCGGCATTGTACAGATATCTGGGATTCTGTGATAATGTTTTAATGTTTGCACCAAACGAGGGAATCCTTAAGAGGTTACCCCCCACGTGCAATTTTGAAAAAATCGATTTTTTTATTGCATTTTTTGAAGTATAAGTATCTGAGAATATGTCCTGAAAATTTCAAGTCGATCCGAACAAAATTGACTGAGATATGAGCATTGAAAGAGAAGAATCCGTTGTGTAAACGACCGGAAATTGAAACTTTAAACGCGTTTTTCTCAAAATGGCATTTCTGAAGTCGGTAACCAAGATTACTCGAACACTAATGAACCGATCTTCTTGAAATTTTGCAGGCTTATTTAATACATAAAAATATAGTCTTTAATCGTTCGATTTTTTTTTTCGAAAAAAATGGCCGTTTTATAGCCAAAAAACGGCCGTTTTTTTCGTTAAAATCGAACCGTTAACTTTGACTGTCCGCCATTTTGTGAGAAATGAATATTTTTTAAAATCCTTCGATTAAAGACTAGTTTATACTTATATTTGACTAAATCCATCTGCATTTTTTTTTCAGATGATCCACTTCGCCGCAATGTTGGTCACCGCAAACCGTGTATATAAAAACATTATTTCATTGACGGCCATTTGCCACTAAACAATGTAATATTTTTCAATAAAAAAATTACTGAAAGTTTTTCGAGATGTGTTCTTTAAGATGGTATATTGATCGATTAAAAAAGTTTTGTAGTTTTCTTTTAAAAAATTCATGAAAAAGGCCTTTTTTTGCGCTACAAGTGGGGGTAACGCCTTAAAGTATATTGGTTTTTTTGTACCTTTGAACATGATGGTATCAGTTAATTTGTTCCTGGAGGCAAAACAAAAATTGAATTTACATCCTTGGTCAGATATTGGAGATAAAATTTTAAAAAACTTAAAATACAAATTCTAAGAGGGCATTCTATTCCGTTCCTGAAATGAACAAATATTGCGAGCTCACCTATTCAGTAAGAAACTTCTAAGAACAATAATTAGTTTAAGAAAAGAAGAAAACAGCATAATTTTATTATAAAGTTCCTAATTTAGATTTAAAGAAAAAACGTAATAGTTTTCTATATTTTGAACTTAGAAACTAAATGAGTTTAAAAAACGTATGTTTGTTGAATATTTATTTGTTAAAATACAGATATCTGTTATTACATAAGTTGAATATACCATAATCATCATAAACTCGAAAAACGAGAATAATATTGAAGCCCTTCGAAAAGTTGCCTTTTATTTGACTGAATTCTCATTGTGTTCAAGGTTACAACATATGCGGATCAAGGTACATAAACAATGTTGTACCTTGACCAACATACCACCTTTTTTCAATTGTGTAAAAAGTATTAAAATATTTATCTATGGTTTTGTGTAATTTATATAATGAGCCCTATAAGTTGCCCTTTACGATACAATTTATTTCATCAGTATATGTATCATATTTTCAGTTATATATATTATTGAACGCAAAATGTATCAAGCTACAGCAGCTTCCCCTAACTACAAAAAGTTCCTTCCTTGGCCACTCATGATAGGTGCAAGTACTCACAAGGTACATAAACGTATTTTTACGTATTATAATAAACGTATATTTAAAAAATATGAAATATACATTTTAAACTCTTGGGGCATCAACAGTCATAAGTAATATTACTACGTTAAAATTTCTGAAAAAAGCCTCAAGCTATAAAAATGTATATTTCGGATTTTTTAAATATCTTCGTTTGTGTACCATTGAAGTATTTGTACCTGTGATCAAGGAAGGGACTTTTTTGTAGTTATACTGTTTTGATTTTCAATTTTACTGAATATTATTTTTTTCTTTTAAGCACAGTAGCTTTCAAATAAAAGCTCGTTTAAAAAAAAATTTTAACGTTTATTTTTACATTAAGATAATGCGAATATCAGTTTTTTCCCTTTATTATAGACGCTGCTTTGTATATGTATCTACAATAGGATGGCACCAATTTGAGCTCTATTTCTTTACCTCCTTTTAACCAATGATCTTCTTTAAAGGAAAAAAATTTGTCGCCAAGGCTTTGAGCGGTCAAAAAAATTTAGAGGACACCTTACCTCAAGCCTCTCCTCAAGCCTCTCAAAAAGTCAAATTTTCATTAAAAATCCGATTTTTTTTCCACTTCTCACTTATGAATTTTACGCTTTATAATTTTTAAATTAATCTCGCGAAAGCTCTATCCGGACAATCGACAAAAAAGTATTAATTGTTTTGAAAATTTTACAAAGCGTCGAATTTATGAGTGAGAAGAGTAAAAAACAAATTGGCGAAAATTGGGAATTTCGAAGCTCTTGAGCGAACACTAAATATTCATTGGCCGGCTAGAGCTTCCGCAAGAATTGAATGAATGAATGAATTTTAATATTACAAAGTGTAAAATTCCTAGATGAGAAGTGGACGAAAAAAAAAATTGATTTTTAAACGAAAACTGGAATTTTTAGGAGGCTTGAGCGACCCCTAAATATTTGTTTGTCCGCAGCTTTCGCGACAACTTTTTTTTCCTTCAAAGAAGATAATTGGGCGGTGAGAAGAAGGGGAAAAAAGCTTAAAATTGTGCCACCCTAACCTACAGCGGTTGTTCGTTGTCCAGTGATCGGCAGTCTCTCCGATTGATTGGCGTGCCGACGCGTGACACGGGCATCTGATCGGCTATTCCTTTCTCTGTCTCCGCATATCCTTTACCCCACATAAATCACGAAACGAGTGTTCGTGTGGCTATCATCGATGACGGAAATCCATCCCGTCCACCAAGCTATGATATCACGGACATGCGGGTCTGGTCATAGCAGTCATTACACGCATATACCTCGTCGTACTAATTTTTCACGGATTGCCGATTTCGCTGGTAACTGAAGCGTGCAAATAGCCAAGAGTGCCTCGACCAAGTGTTTTGTGGATCATCGACATAGTATCCTATGTTTCTGCATTGCACCGCCGCATGGCTCGTCTCGTACATCACGTCGTAATATCGAGACGCGATCGCTTTAGTTATCGGTCGCACGTTGGTCCGTGCGTTCGCTCAAGAATCGTGGAAACTGCCCGTTCGAACTGCGATATCGTCCGGCTTGACGAATTGTGACGATTCATTTGAGTTCGTGAACGTTTAATTTCGGAATAATAATCGGTGCCAGTTATCACGACGAACAGAAAGCATCAAACAAAAATTCTAAAACGCATTCCAAAATAAATAATATAAAATTCTAAAACGCATTCTAAAATAAATAATAGAAAATTCTAAAATGTATTCTAAAATTCCAAAACGTGTTCTAAAATGAATAATGTAAAATTCTAAAATTCTAAAAGTATTTGATCATTTGACATGATTTGCTTGCCATTAGGGGTGCTCGTGTGAACGTAACGACTGACGTAGAAAGAGACGGACAGAAACTTAGCCCCAGCCAGATTATGTTATCATCGCGGATAAAAGTGACGAAAGTTTAATGGAAGACAAGAAAGCGACGATCGTTTTGCGATCAAGGTGATGACGTGACGGTAGCCGGTGGCTCGAATGACCCAAAAAACAAACTCGGTTTTGAAAGGACCAACCCGGTGGAATGACAACTGCGAATAACTCTTGATGATTTATTAGCAACGGTAAAATCAGTTCCAAGGACTAAACCTGAAATGGATTGTTGGGCTACAAAGTGAAGACGAAGTATAATTCGTGGAGTTTTGTTCAATTTGCAGATATTCGCTTTTAAGGGAAAACCTGGGTGAGTGAGGATGCAGGTGCTTAGGCAGCGCAGGTTCGACGATCGGACGCGTGTAACAAGGATGCACTCCGGTGTTTATCTAGTCGTGATCTTGCTGACTCTCGGTTATGCAGTGAACGTGTCGGATTCGTTGTCCTCCAGTGCGTTGCAACGAGAAACCAAAAGCTTATCGACGCTGTCTTCTTCGTCGTCAGCTTCGAGAACGCGTGATGACTTTTCGCGCAATCTCAAACGTGCCGTTTCCACAAAGATTCATCGACCAGCAGTTACAACCGCAAACGCGACTCGTAGCAAAATGCCAGTGACAATCAGCACTGTGAAAAGCAGCCCAAAACGAAAAAAAAACGTTGCTGTTATCGTCTCAAAAACGAATAAGCTAGCCCTCATTCATGATCTTCGTACCAAAACCAAAAATAATTTGGGAAAACGAGGTAATTTTCTGTGATGAAAAAAAAGTCATCACAATTGTGATATTCGTCACAATTTATTGCGATGAAAAAACAAAATCATCACAATTGTGATATGCATCACAATTTTTTGCGATGAAAAAAAAAAACAAAATCATCACAATTTTTTGCGACGAAAAAAAAAGTCATCACAATTATGATATTTATCACATTTTTTTGTGATGAAAAAAAAATCATCACAATTGTGATGTTCATCACAATTTTTTGTGATGAAAAAAATCATCACAATTGTGATATTCATCACAATTTTTTGTGATGAAAAAAAAATCATCACAATTGTGATGTTCATCACAATTGTTTTTATGAAAAAATTGTGATGTTTTTTTTAGATTTCAATATAAAATTATTGATATTAAGGAATATCAATAATCTTTGATATTCCTTAATGCTGCGTTTATCGCTTGTATTTCACACGTATTCAATGTGTATTCAATGTGTATTTCACAAGTAATCAAATTTCACAAGTATTTCACAAGTATTAAAAAGTCAAAAGGACTTTTTCATATAAATAAGAATATTTATAGTTTTTAAACAGACATTTAACAAACGAAATCTTTATTTGCCCTTGTGGCTTTCCTACACTGGTATTTCTTTGTATATTCGTCTAGATAAACGAAGGAAACATAAGCGAAGGAGACGTCGAGTTCTAATGGCCCTGCTGCTAGCGTATAAGCTCAAATTTGCCGCCCTAATCCCAGCCATGATTGGTGGGCTCATACTTCTGGTATCGACGACAGCCCTTGCCGGATTCTTCTTCGCTCTCTTTGCCGCTGTTCTCGGGCTCAAGAATCATTGAGGATTTTCATTTGCGGACTTCTTTCAACGCCATTTTTCATCTTCGAAATTGAAAAAAAATATGTACGACCGGTTACAATAAAATTAGGGATGGGAATTCGTTTTACTTTTTACTTTCGTAATACACAATCGATGAAAGTTAATAAATAAATTCGTTGCGTATAAAGTAAACAAAACGTATGTATCATAAATATGTTACGCAAGTTACGAAGCATGCATGACGGAACGAAAACAATTAAACCTAAGATCCATGATGAACAAGGATAAACAATATGAGTGTATTCAACATCAATACAATCATTGAAAGACTACGATGTGCGTGAACACGAAAATGCGCGCACACACCTACACACCCGCACGTATACATTGAGCATTGAAAAAAAAACTTGAAGTTCTTCCGCGAGTCATTCGCTTTTTATCATAATCATCATATCATCCTATTTGATGAACGCTTACGGTGGCTGACACTCTAAGTACCGGATTACAAGTGTGTCATACGACTGAGCGATATCGCGATCAACTGTATGGAAAACGGAATCGAACACCGGTAACGTGCATGCCTGTGTGCGTCTACCCAACGCTTCTCTGTGACTACGGTTAAGGGGTAAGGCCACAGTGGAATTTTCAAAAAATCGATTTTTTTTCGCTAAAACGGTGCTTTATCATCATAAGAATAAGTGACTATTCCATTTATAACAAGACATTTTTTTTCACTGACTTTGAGCGTATAACGTAAGCCCACCTCTAGCACGGCTATAGAGTACCTAAAACATTAAACGCGTTTTTCTCGAAACAGCTTATTTCCAATTGGCGTGACAAATAACTTCAACAATTTTCACTCGATTCACTTTAAATTTAAAATTTATGTTCCCAATTGTATTTCGCAGGGAAGTACGTACGGAATTTCTGATTAATCGAAAACTTTTCATTTTACGTGCAGTTTTATACGAAATTATTCACTGAAAATTCATTCAAATACTTACAACTTTTTAATAAAATAATATTTTTTAAATTCCGGACGTACTTCTCTAGGTATTCCAATGTAGATTGCCGAGAATTTCTTTTTGTTGTAGGTAAAAAATTGTGGATGCTAAACGGCACGCCGCGGAGTGCCTTAAAAAAGATAACAAAAGAAAATATTAGTACTCGACCATTTTGTACATCGAAAAAAAAATATATACATTTGCTAACAGCTTGATGTTCATACTAAATAGATGTGTAATTAATTTTATAAGTGAATCACTTTTTCGTACGAAAAAAAATTGTTAAATTCGCACATGATTTTATACCCGATACTGTGACCTAACCCCTTAAAGATAGCATAGGCAATAAACGAAAATGAACACATTCATCATTTACAAATTTACGAGCCCCGTACGTTGAGCTATGAACAACGACTATGAATAGCAAATTTATAAAAACAATAAATAAACATCAATTGGCTATCGGCATATTCCGTAATATTGCCTAATTGTATATACAAAACTCGGTTGTTTTCGAAAGTCCTTGAACCGCGTCTACGGCTCTATACTGCACCGCCAATTGATTGCAATTATTTTGCGAATGAGGACATTCCGTTTAATCAGTACGTTTACCTGTCATTTGTCGGTGTATGTTAAAATCTCAAGAGTGTACTGTCGTTTTGTGAACATTACTAGGCTGATACTCATTTAGTAAATAGACCAAAACATTTAATTGGTAATGGCGTCAGCGGTATTACGGTAAATAATAGTAATGCCATTTGGAAAATGATTACCGTGTTGATAATAATTAATTCGGTCAATCGTACAGTGTCCTGTCACATCATATGAGGAGCAGGCGAACAAAACCGGACTTGTCCACTCCACATTAATTTCGTTTTGCTTTTTCGCTTCAAAAGGCTATTTTCAACAAAATTTGAAGTGTCTAGAGTCGGATTTGATTATTTCGAGAGCTGATAAAGGTGTGTTTGAAGAGCACGAAAAAAAAAATTGACCTAGTGTGGACAAGTCCGATTTTGTTCGCCTGCTCCTCATATGGAGCGCCTGGACTCCAAGCAACTAAAAACAATTTCGAGGGCTCCTTTCATAGAGCTAACAATCCGTATACCGTCCGTCAATCAGAATTTCGTCAGTCATTGATAATTGTCAAATTGTGGTGGTAACTTCCTCGAACATCGATCTTCCCAAAGGCAGGTAACATTAATCTCGCCACGTTCACCAATGACTCCTTTACAAGAATTTACAATGACTCACTATGGCCATTGGAACGTTGAAAATTTGTGCGTACCTGCATACAGTTGTGTAAAAAGAATGCCATCAAGTCAGAAGTTTCATGCGTAAGTACACAAAAATATCACTAAAAGTATTGGTTAACATCATCAACGGTTCCCATCCCAATTCGAATTTATTTCTCGCTCGGTCTGTAAGTCCCGTAAGCAAGATGTTGCGCGTGTTCATGTGAAGAATCTTGTTTCTCATATTGAAGGGGAATGCCTGGCGTTGCTTTGAGGCTTCTGTCCCAGCCGCCACCACCGCCGCTCTGTTGCCATCCGCCGTGATGAGTCTCGTGGCTCTGCTTTTGACTCAGCAATTTCTTGAGTCCGATGATGAGCGACAATACGAGTGCGATTTTGCTTATAATGAGAGCTTTACCAGCGAGAAGGAACAAGACACCCATCGCCAATGGAACGAGCGCTGCCATTTTCATCGCCATCCCCATCATCATCATACCCATCATCTTCTTCATCTTTCCACGTCCTTCCTCGATGCTCCGCTTCAGTTCGCCCGACGTTGTCTTCGGCATCTTGATCTGAACGTTGAAGGCGTTCATGAGATTGGCCACGCGATCCAGAAGAAGATCGTTCAGAACATCGTCCCCGGACGCACCGGAATTCCGAGCCATGGCGACTTTGATATCGCGCTCGAGGCTACGTCCGTTACCGTCGTCACTGCTGTACGCATCACCGGTCACTCTGACCAATTCGAGATTATCGGCTATCGACAGATTCTCGATGCGTCCAAGTCTATCGAAAAAATTGATCGCTTTCTTCTTTAGACACGGGCTAACGCCACCGTTGCGCAGCTGACATTCCTCGTAGATACGATAAACGGTACGGTAGCCCTTGTCGAAGATATTCGTATCTTCATTAGCCCACGCAGTGCTCGCTGCTAATCCCAACAACAACAGAAACGCGCACTTTCTCGTTGAATCCATGTTGTCGATTTTGGTCTCTTGTCTATTTCCGTATGAAATCAGTGATGTGGCTTCTTTGTTCACGTCACGATCGGATAATCGCGCGTAGCTGGATGACGCGATATCGAAGGTTACGCGCACACTGTATTTCCCCTTGGCGGAAGCCGGCGTTGGATGTTCGAGCAAAACGTGAATGTCAAGACGATCGACTGGCATGTGCAGCATGCAAACTGGCCCCCTATATAGCGCCAAACACACGAGAGGAAGGCACGACTTTGTTGGCTTGCCTGGATTCGCGAACGAAGACAGGAGAGAGACGGTTGAAGGATATGGGGGATGTACTTTCAGATGTTGTTGTTTCTCTCAGTTCCTCTCAGAGCTACCTAAGATGGCTAATGCTCCCACTGTGACTATGAGTATCCGCGAACCCGTGAGCATCGGGGCACACCGTGAGAGGAACGGACGAGGACGATGCTATGGCGGGCTCGGGACGTAAGGGAGACCGAAAAGACGGGCCCAGAGACGGTGGAAGGTACGTTACTGGCGAACGTACGAGAGGGAGAAAGCCTGGCTCAAAGGAGAAATAATGAGGGGAACGAAAGGAGGAGAAACGAGACGTAAACAACGTAGGAGATGCAGATAGCCCAGAGGTCGCTATCAACGTCCGCATGTAGGGGGACAGAATTATCAACCCGGTTCTTTGGGCCTGCTCAGTCTTCTTCCTCCTCTCGTATCCATTGTGCACTAATGTATAGTTATGCTGTTCTGTGTTCTAACGTCGGTAGGGGATGAGGGGGGTTTCACGTAGCGTTGCCGCGAGAGTATGTGACCTCCGTGACACCAAACCCACTCGAGAGAAAGAGCCGTGCTCGTGATCCACGTAGGCACATATACACAGACACCACTTGCGAGGTTTTTGTTTTGATACAACGTCTCGTACCTCGCGTGGATTCTCCGTGGCTCCTTGGCGATGATTTAGCGGAGACGGAATTACTGTGGGAAGTAGGAAGCAAAGAACGAGCGCGGATACTTTCCGAATCGTACGCTGAAAAGTGCGTGAGAAGGTGAGCACTAAATGGGATTGTTCCCTCGTTATGGGCGAATTTGCAATGCCCAAAATCGCTCAAGGACATGTGGCTAACCTCCTGAGGCATTATTGTTGTCTAAAGCGATGTTTTGGAGGCTTTTTTTAGGATCGAATAACCTTGAAACTGTTCACGTTCTATTTCTGGGTTTTTTTACTCGTGCTTATTGATACTGCGGGAATGTGCAGAAAAAAAGTATTATAATATACTTTTATGTTTGTTTACAACGCGAAAAACACCCCCAATTCGCGAGTATTGTTGTGGACGATGTATGAATCTAAAAAAAGCTAAACATATTCACAATCTGTATGTATGGAGATATTTGGTACCAGATAGGGTAGAAAATGTACAATCTGTCGGTATGCTAAAATTTGATTGTCAACCTATTGGTTCGATTCGATTTGATTTCATTATGGATTGTTTACTTGTATACGTTTGTTTACAACGATGCGCGAAAAACGCCCCCGATAAGCGACCATTGTTGTGGACGTTGTATGCATCGGAAAAAAACCGAACGTATTCGTAATCTGTATGTGTTGTGATGTTTCGTAACAATTGCGCAAAAAAAATGTACAAACTGTCGGCATGCTAAATATTGATTATCAATTTATTGACTTGATTATCAATTTATTATCCCTACTGTACTATTATACGTTTGTTGACAACGGTGCGCGGAAAACGTCCCCAATTGGCGACCATTGTTGAGGACATTGTATGCATCTGAGGAAAAGCCAAACATGTTCTTAAGGGGTAAGGCCACTGTAAATTTTTTGAAAAATCGATTTTTTTTATTGGCTTAAAAAATAGTTTAAACCCTCTAGAATAAGAAAAAAAGGTCCTGTGCGACCCAAACAAACCCAAACAAACTATTCGCAAAACTTTAAACGCGTTTTTCTCGAAACATGGTTTTTCAAAATGGCACGCAGCATAACTCGACCCAAACAAACTCAAACAAACCCAAACAAACTATTCGCAAAACTTTAAACGCGTTTTTCTCGAAACATGGTTTTTCAAAATGGCACGCAGCATAACTCGAACAATTTTCATTTTTTTTACTTGTAATTTTAACCAGATGTGAACATTTACATTATCTTGAGAATGTCGATTGGAATTTTCAAGAACTTTATTTATTGATTTTTTATTAACAAAAAACTGGCCGTTTTTTTCGTCAAAAATCAATTGTTTTTTTCAAACGCACGCCAAATCCACAAAAATTGATACTTTTTAAAATCCGATCGACATTCTCTAGCTATAGCCCTCTAGATTAATGGTTTTTTTTTGTTCTAGATTCAAAAGTGCACCAGTGGTGCTGCGTGCCGCGGAGCCCTGGAAGCAAAACATGTCCCGGGAAGATAGCTGTGGAACCGCCATTTTGTTTTTTTTTACTGTAAAAAAATTTTATAATAAAGTTTAATGTATGCCCGATAACACCATTAAAAGTTTTTTTTCAAATACCTTCAATTTCGGGAGCAAAAAATTAGTGAAAAAACCTTTTTTTTTGGGCCGTTACAGTGGCCTTACCCCTTAATCTGTATGTGTTGTGATGTTGGGTACCAAATATAGCAAAAATTATAATTATTATTATAAAATTTAATAATTATAATTAAAATATAATAATAAAATTTAATAACTATAAATAATTATAATTGTTATTATAAAAATTATAATTATTATTATACTATTTGTTATACCTTTGACCATTATACGAATTATGTTAAAAACAAAACCATCTCAACTCAATTCTGCTACCAACGTTTGATAACAGTCTACTAAAGGTGTATGTCAAATCTGAGTTCAATCAGCCAATTGATTATCTATATATCGTGGTTGTCGATTTGAAAAACCAGAGTTTCGAGAAAAACGCGATTGAAGTGGCTGCATCTCGACCTCGCTCCCCGAGGGTACTCCTTATAATTTCTATAAATGGACTAATTTGACGAGTATCATCAAACGGTTTTTACAGACGTATTCAGGAAGGTCTGTAGAACAATAAAATCAAATTAAGAAAAAACGAAAAATAAATAATGAAATATATACCCGATTGGCCTGCTATAATGACGACTTTCATATATAGAAGCGAGTAATTACTTTATTGGCGTTTACTTACTGCTTGAGCCAGTGAGAAGCTTGGAGGCCGCACTCGTGTCTGCAATGAGGAATATATATATATATATATATATATATATATATATATATAATAATGTTTAAAACGCGATAAAAGTCATCGTATAAACGTCGCTTCTAAACTTAGACCGGAAAACATGAAAATAAACATATATTGTTAGTAGAAACTCGCATACACATAAAGGGTGTCTGAAAATGACCTGACATTTTAATTTATTAATAAAACGTATTTGTGAACTCACCACCAAATCGTGCGATTTGACGCCATTGGACTTCTTTCTTTGGGCTTTTCTAAATGGGAAAGTACATGCCAATGATCCACAGACCATTCCGGAGCTCAAGGAATCAAGTGGACGTTCATGAAATTAGTCAGCAATTATGTCAAAATGTTATTGAAAATTTCGTCTAAAGAGGGAACGTTTCAAACAGGGACGAGACGGCCATTTATCGGATATTGTATTTCACACATAACCTTAATGCTTGTACCTCTTATTAAAATAAAAATATTCGTACTTTTGAAATAAATAATACGTTTTATTAATAAATTTGACTGTCAGGTCATTTTGAGACACCCTAAATTTACAAAATATTGACATTCTAATCACCAATCGAAATATTCTTAAGGGGTTGTCTCACTTTAAACGCTAAAAACGGCTATTTTCATGAATTTTTTGATAGGTTTATGTTATAGATGTTCATATAAAAGTTATTACATTTAACAAATACACTTTCGAAATACATTTTTTTTAAATTATTTATTTAAGGCACTATTTACAGACGAAAATGGTAGTTCAAAAATTGTCCTACAAAAATTGTAGGTCTGCGCTGTTGATGAAATCTCGGAGATGGATCATTCGAAATAAAAACATCAAACGGTTTTAGATTCAGTATGTTAATGACTATAGCACATATCATGCGATTTTTTATATTCGCAAAAATAACAAAATGGCGGACATTTAAAAAAACATGAAAAACTTGTTTTTCTCATTATTTGTGGCAAAAGAAAATAGTAAATATCAAAATGTAAAAATTCCTTGATATGCGCTATAGCTATAGTTGTAAAGTTGCGCGTTGAAAGGTTGTTTGGGTTATATAAATACATTAAATTTTTTTTTTAATGTATTTCGAAAGTGTATTTATTAAGGGGAGGTACCTGAGTGAACGGCGAAAAAAATAAGTAAACTTCGGGAATTTTTATCTCAAAAACTACTGTTTCGATTGGGTCCGGGTTTTTTTTATTGGAAAATATGTATATTGAGGTATGTTTAGGAATTTTTTAAAATAAATTCGTTGACTGCAATCGATTCAAACGCGATTATCTCGAAACATACTTTTCAAAGTCAGTGCCAGATGTATCTCGAAAACGGCTTGTCCGATTTTGTCCAAATTCGGAAACAATATTCTTCGATAGTTTTCCTCGTTCGCCACGTAGGGGTTTTTCATTTGATTGAACCATTGCTTTTTTTAAGCAATGTGTATACAATCCAAAATCGTCGGAAATTGCGAACAAAAAACGAATGTTGAATTAAAACAGTCGCAATTCCGTCAAAAGTGATAATTTCAAAAAAATCCTACGTGGCGAACGAGAAAAACTATCGAAGAATATTGTATCCGAATTTGGACAAAATCGGACAAACCGTTTTCGAGATACATCTGGCACCGACTTTGAAAACCATGTTTCGAGATAATCACGTTTGAATCGCTTCCAGTCAACGAATTTATTTTAAAAAATTCTTAAACATACCTCAATGTACATATTTTCCAATAAAGAAAACCCGGATCCAATCAAAACATTAGTTTTTGAGATAAAAATTCCCGAAGTTGACCTTTTTGTCTCGTCGTTTACTCAGGTACCTCCCCTCAAGTGTAACAACTTGTGCATCAATATCTATGATATAAACCTATCAAAAAAATCATGAAAATAGCCTTTTTGAGTGTCTAAAGTGAGAAGACCCTTTAAGGGGTTACCCCCACTTGCGGTTTGAAAAAATCGATTTTTTTATTGCATTTTTTTGAAGTACAAGTAACTGAGAATATGTCCTGAAAATTTCAAGTCGATCCGAACAAAATTGACTGAGATATGAGCGTTGAAAGAGAAGGATCCGTTGTGTAAACGACCGGAAATTGAAACTTCAAACGCGTTTTTCTCAAAATGGCATTTCTGAAGTCGGTGACCAAGATTACTCGAACACTAATGAACCGATCTTCTTGAAATTTTTCAGGCTTATTTAATACATAAAAATGTAGTCTTTAATCGTTCGATTTTTTTTCGTTAAAATCGAACCATTAACTTTGACTGTCCGCCATTTTGTGAAAAATGAATATTTTTTAAAATCCTTCGATTAAAGACTAGTTTATACTTATATTTGACTAAATCCATCCGCATATTTTTTTTTCAGATGATCCACTTCGCCGCAATGTTGGTCACCGCAAACCGTGTATATAAAAACATTATTTCATTGACGGCCATTTGCCACTAAACAATGTAATATTTTTCAATAAAAAAATTACTGAAAGTTCTTCAAGTTGTGTTCTTTAAGATGGTATATTGATCGATTAAAAAAGTTTTGTAGTTTTCTTTAAAAAAAATCATGAAAAATACTTGTTTGGGTTTTCTTGGGCTGTTGCGGTGGCGCATAAGGTTGATGGAACCCGATGGAAGGACGAGTTCGACTATACGTGGATGTTTCCGATGAACATAGAATCGGGAGAGTAGAAAATGCCACCGTGACCCCCATATCTCTAGGCTACGGGGGATCTAGAAACTAGACCGCTTGTCTTGGTGGAGACGTAAATCGTTGTGTATCGATGCGCACCTCTGCATCATTGTAACAGTAAAAGTGCAGGTAACTTCAGTAGTGGAAACGGCACTGGTGAAGACAGAAGGGGGAAAAAGAGGAGATCCACCGAGCGTGAGAGGTATAAGTGAAAATGCACGTCTTCGCGCATGGAAGTCACCCTACGACCTCGATGTGGAGAACAGCGCTGGGACCAATACCGCGACGGCACTTGCACAAATCGAGGTAGCGTTCTTCACACTGCGCAGCTGACCTCGTACCTATCCATCCTTCGGTAGACCCAACACTTTCCCCACCGTGCATCGCACACATCGAATCAGGCTACTTAGTGAAGACTCGTGCTTAGATCGAATTTCTCCAAATCACGATCCTGGTGTATACACGTGTAATAAATTGCGATAATCAAGTATAATGGTAAAGTGGAGGAAAAAAAACGAGGCTGTACATTACATGATTCAACAAAGTATTGCAACAGTGGAATGCGGTTGATCGGTCTGCATTTCGTACCAGCAGTGTACATGATTTACGGGATAGGTAATCAAATTTAAGGCGTTACCCCCACTTATAGCGCAAAAAAAGGCCTTTTTCATGAATTTTTTTAAAGAAAACTACAAAACTTTTTTAATCGATCAATATACCATCTTAAAGAACCGATCTTGAAGAACTTTCAGTAATTTTTTTATTGAAAAATATTACATTGTTTAGTGGCAAATGGCCGTCAATGAAATCATGTTTTTATATACACGGTTTGCGGTGACCAACATTGCGGCGAAGTGGATCATCTGAAAAAAAAAATGCGGATGGATTTAGTCAAATATAAGTATAAACTAGTCTTTAATCGAAGGATTTTTAAAAATATTCATTTTTCACAAAATGGCGGACAGTCAAAGTTAATGGTTCGATTTCAACGAAAAAAAACCGCCGTTTTTTGGCTATAAAACGGCCATTTTTTTCGAAAAAAAAAAAATCGAACGATTGAAGACTACATTTTTATGTATTAAATAAGCCTGCACAATTTCAAGAAGATCGGTTCATTAGTGTTCGAGTAATCTTGGTCACCGACTTCAGAAATGCCATTTTGAGAAAAACGCGTTTAAAGTTTCAATTAGCCGGTCGTTGACACAACGGATTCTTCTCTTTCAACGCTCATATCTCAGTCAATTTTGTTCGGATCGACTTGAAATTTTCAGGACATATTCTCAGCTACTCATACTTCAAAAAAATGCAATAAAAAAAATCAATTTTTTCAAAATCGCAAGTGGGGGTAACCCCTTAAATGTCTTCGAAGTAGTAGCTTGTAGATGTAATTTTCATACTTGAGGGGGGAGATGCCTTTAGGCGAGGAAAAATTGCTGATTTTCAATTTTTTCTCCTAAATGAAAGACTCCTTAATTATTTTTTAGACTTAGGGTATGTTTCGTTACTACTTTGGGCTGTTACGTGGTGTTTTCAAATTTATTAATCGTAGCGACACGTAGCGTCGTAGATTAATCTGAAAAAATGAACAAAGATTTTCGTTTCGTTAACACTCATACAGCATATGAACCAAAAAAAGTGATCGATGTTGAAAATCGGAAAGGGTCTCGTTTCCACAATGTTTTGTCTCTACAACGCTGCAAGTCCGTTTTTCAACTTTACAATGACTTATGTCTCATCTGTAAAGACTCGAAAGTGTACAAGAGTCTCAAGTTTGCAATATTGGACTTCTACAATTTCTAGCCTTATGATTATCACTACAAGGTATTTATTCGGATTTGTATCAACTACACAATGAGAGATGTGCAATATGCATTAAGGGGTGAGATGATGTAGTCAGAATATTCAAAAAATCGATTTTTTTACATTTTCTTGAAGTATGATGTTATTACTCAATTTTATTACTCAAAAACTATGAACTTTAGCCAAATTTTATAAAGAATACTTTCGTTTTAATGTTGCCCAAAATGTTGAAAAAAAAAAATTCATCCCGAAAAACTTTAATTTTTCGAAAAATTGTTTTAACAATTGGCTATAAACAATTGAATGCTCGACTTTTCGCACAAAAATTGTGATATTCGGATTCAGCGGATCAAAATACACAAAAAAAGTTTAGTTTCATGCATCGAGCTCAAAATGTTACAAACATATAATTTAAAAACTTTAAATGCGTTTTTCTCGAAACTATGTTTTTCAAGTGGGTGACCACTAATTCCAACTCCATTCTAATTTCGTTCCAAACTCCACACTAATTCCATTCCAAAACCACTCGATGGATTTTGATGAAATTTGGTGTGCTTATTGATAGCATTAAAAACTAGTCCTCAATCGAAGGATTTTCATTTTTGTTGAAAATTTCCATTTTTTTTAACAATAAACGAGTGATTTTTTGGTCGAAAATCGAAACTTATCTGTCGGAAGCCGCCGTTTTGTTAATTTTTTTTAAATCTTCGATTAAAGACTAGATTTATTATTAAACTAATGATTTTTTTTGGTTTTTTATTTCAGATGATCCAGTAACATTTTATGATGGTCACCACAAAGCACTACATGCCGAAGGGGGTCCGACAAAGATGGCGATATTTTTTATAAATAATAAACATTTTTCTTTAAAAATTTGTACAAGTCAAGTTGAAATATAACATAAAAAGTCCGTGTAACCACTTTTGCAAAACAAACTTAATTACTATTAAAAAAATATTGAAAATTCTCGACTTTTCACGCCTGCATCTCACCCCTTAATTCTACAATGTATCAACTCTACAAGAATTTAGAGTACTCAACGTTCAACTGGGCAATATTCTTGTTAACTCTACAACAGCTAGTATATCAGGTGTATACATTGAAGAAGATATATATATATAGCCCATTAACGCCCAAGCGACTATGTTTGAACACTTGAGAGAAAAAGGAAGTTTTTTGCAGTCTACAGCAGAAATAATGTCACCCTATAAGTAAAGTCGCCCGTTCTTCCAATTCGTGGCATTGTCTTTGACTTGTGACCCTTCCTAAGGGCTGAAAAAGGGTTTTAACTTGAAAATCGAAGTAAAATCAAAACATTAATGGTTTTTCAGCGATAGGTAGGTAGTAAAAGCATTGACAGTGCCCTATCACACTCACTTTGCTCAATAGTGGTTGATTTCATGTTAATGAAAAAAAAAAAAAAAAAATTGAGTAAGGACCCTTCAGGCTCGATTTTCTCAATCGGGCAACATTCGTCGATGTAAGTAATGTATGCATTCGCATTTTATCTGCAATTAAATAAGCTCATAAATAAAAAAATATATTAATTCATGAATGAATAAATGAAGAAAATTTTAAGTTTTTTCATTCCATCATTCAATCCAATTCGAACGTGTCCTCTCTGCCAAATGGCGTATTAGGATACGCTGAAAGTCTATTATTAATAATAGAATAATAGATTTAATAACTGATGTATAAATGATCATTGTACATTATGAAACTTAGCTAATTGCTAGTTATTTGATGACAGGACGAGACATTAATTTCTCCGAACTTTATCTCATACAAAAACAAAAAGATTTAATAAATAATTATTCGTCTCGTGTTTACTTCTATTACGCCTTGTCTTTTTATTTGGTATGTATCTTGAATATAAGTTATCCCATTAATGCTCAAGCGTCATACGCAGGTAATACACAGCAGTTGTATCACCCCTGGAATTCACCCCTATTTCACCCCTGTGAAGCGGTTGAATTTTCTGCCATTTCGCTGTATTAGCCAAATTCGGAAATTTTATATCAAAATGAGTAAGAATGCAATGTTTTTTTAGCGACTAAAAATATTTTTTTATACATTTGTCCACGAATGTTTTGATTTTACCCCGCGTTTCAAGTTAAAACCCCTTTTTCGCCCCTTAGGAAGGGTCAAAAGTCAACGTTAATATCATAAATCGGAAGAACGGGCGATTTTGCATTTAGGGTGACATTACTTCTGCTGTAGACTGCAAAAAACAGCCTTTTCTCTCGAGTGTTCAAACATAGTCGCTTGGGCGTTAATGGGCAAATATATATCTCTTCTTCAATTTTTTTTTGATAAATATTTAGGGTCATGTTTTAAACAATAAGGCTAGAAAGACTGATACGAAATTTCATCAGAATCGGTGGATTGGTGTATCAGTTATACGTTACGCCGGTTTTGAAAATGTAGTTTAGAAGACCGTGGTATTTAAAAATTCCTCCGCCGATTCTAAAGATTAATTTTAAAAAGTACCATGTAACAGCCAGAAGTAGTAATAAAACATAAGTCTCAAAAATAATAAAGAAATCTTTCCTTTTAAAAAAAATCGTGAACATCAGTAAAAAAAATCAGGAATGCACTTTAAACATTTCTCAATATGTCTGCATAATAAAAATTCCGAAAATATGAAATTAAATCGTTTAAAATAAATGACTAGAAAATGTTCAATTTCGGAAAAGTGAGCGTTGTACTGAAAATTCATCGGGTTCAAAAAAACCCAGTGTGTCAAAGTAGGGTTAAAAAATCTACGTAAAAAATGGTGTCGAAAAAATTCGGATATTTCTTCATTGCGATGTAAATACGAAAGTTTGTTTTTTCAAACTTAAGGGCCACTTTGGAGCCACGAAAAAGTCTGTTTTCGCGATTTTTTTTTTAAGATTTTATAAAAGATGTGAATATAAAAGTTGTTGGGTTTGATAAATAAAGTTTTCAAATACATTTAAAAAAAATTAATTCATTTTTATTCATTTTCAAGTATAAAAACTATAGTTAAACGTAACGCCTCGAAAATAGGTGGGCTAGGTAGCTCCATCACGACTCGGCAACATCTTGTCTGAAACAAAAAAATCAAAGTCCATTAGATTCAGCATGACACCGGCTACAAAATGACCCTCGAATATGAAGTTTTATCAGGAAATAAAAAAAATGGCAGCTGAAAAACGAAAAAAGTTTTTAAAAAACGCGTTTTTTCGCAGTTTTTCGCAAAAAAAAGAGTAAAAATAAAAATTTACAATATGTGGTTCAAATTTCAAGAGAATCGGTTTATTAGTTTTAGAGATACGATGGAGCTACATTTTGAAAACGTTGTTTCGAGAAAAACGCGTTTGAAGTTTATACTATGAAGAACTCTTACCTAAACTCAATCGGCAATTCCTGCACCGTACAAAATCCCTTCTGATTGCTCATCATCGTCGATTTCTTCAAGTCTTGCTTGCTTTCGATTTTTCTAAATTTTCAAAGTGGATTGTCCCCTTAACAGAGCCTGCACGGCCAACAATGAGAATCAAACACTAGCTGCTAAAATATCAATTTCGAATGAAATTAAATCCTTTATACTTACGCGGTAAATGCACTTAATTATACGACGCGCAGTCAATTGAGGTTAGCGCGCGTTTAATGCGTGACATGGGCTCGCGTATACGTGCAGGGTAAAATCTGCGAGTTCTCGCACCTACTTTACAATTATCCCATGACCGGTGTGTCGGTGTTGCATGGTGAAGAACGGGAAATCGAGGGAGCCGGATTCTCCTAGTGTGCTTTTCCGCTGAGCTCTTGCAAACTCTGGCCATTAATTTTGTTGGTCTTAGTGCTTGGTTTTACGTTTGACAAGCGTTCCACATCTGACGCACGCTCGCTACCTATATATACGCGTTATTCTTCAAATGGTTGTCCGTTGGTTTTGTTCGCGGCATCGCTCTTAAAGGAAGATTCAACACGAAGAAAATCAAGCGAGCTGTCAAGAATCGCGTGTTTTCTTCGTGGATAATGCGTCGCACAGGACTAATGGCCATTTGGTAGCCACGTAGATGAGAATGAACAAGAGGCCAATGGAGAATCAGTAAGATTCCCACTAGCTCTGCTTTGTGCCATGAAGAACTGTAGGCCGATATAGCGACAAAAATGATTCTCAGTCAGAGGGACGCGTGAGTGAGACTCCCAAAAGGGTTTGAGAGCTTTTTGTCCATTTTTTATTTGGGGCAATATGATGATGAATCGGTTGAAGTTCATGCTAAGATGTAATGGTTTAGTGGAACATAGGATGATAGAAACACGGCAAAATGAAATTGTGTAAATTTCGATTGATATTAAGGGGCCCCCCCACTTGCGATTTTGAAAAATCGATTTTTTTATTGCATTTTTTTGAAGTATAAGTATCTGAGAATATGTCCTGAAAATTTCAAGTCGATCCGAACAAAATTGACTGAGATATGAGCGTTGAAAGAGAAGAATCCGTTGTGTAAACGATCGGAAATTGAAACTTTAAACGCGTTATTCTCAAAATGGCATTTCTGAAGTCGGTGACCAAGATTACTCGAACACTAATGAACGGATCTTCTCGAAATTTTGCAGGCTTATTTAATACATAAAAATGTAGTCTTTCATCGTTCGATTTTTTTTTCGAAAAAAATGGCCGTTTTATAGCCAAAAAACGGCCGTTTTTTTTCGTTAAAATCGAACCATTAACTTTGACTGTCCGCCATTTTGTGAAAAATAAATATTTTTTAAAAATCCTTCGATTAAAGACTAGTTTATACTTATATTTGACTAAATCCATCCGCATTTTTTTCTTCAGATGATCCACTTCGCCGCAATGTTGGTCACCGCAAACCGTGTATATAAAAACATTATTTCATTGACGGCCATTTGCCACTAAACAATGTAATATTTTTCAATAAAAAAAATCACTGAAAGTTCTTCAAGATGTGTTCTTTAAGATGGTATATTGATCGATTAAAAAAGTTTTGTAGTTTTCTTTTAAAAAATTCATGGAAAAGGCCTTTTTTGCGCTACAAGTGGGGGTAACGCCTTAAAGCCAGTTGGGAGGTCCCTCATAACGTAAAGAAGAGCTTATGGCCGAAAGTGAACTCCGCGAGGAAGCTGAGGCCTTAGATTTATGGCCTCAGATTCGCAGATTAATCGGTAGGTCATTTAGTCACAAGATTTTTTAATCTTGAAACTTCAAGGAGTTCCAACAATTGACGAAATGTTACGATTTGATACAAATTTATAGAGTATATTATTTGGCATATACTGAATATACCTTCTAAATTTTAAATCGATCGTCTATACCGTTTCTTTGAAAATTAAAATTGAAAAAAAAACATTTTTCAACGTAGGGAGATGCCTATGATGAGATAACATAGGGAATACATTGTGGCATTGGCGACGAAATTGTCGTAATGTGCTGAATTTGAATTTTTCATCAGATTTTAAACATTTTTCACCCCATTTCATGTGCTTTTTCATGTTAAAAAGTTTTTTTTTTTTTCAATTGTTAATTTTATATGCACGGTGTAGACGGTCGATTTAAAATTTGGAGAGTGCATTCAGTATATGATAAAGAATCAACTGTATAAATTCGAATAAAAACGCAACATTTCATTAATTGTGCCGAAACTCCTCCAACACGTTTGCCTGATAACCACTTTTTCGTGAATCTCGTACCAGATAACTCAGAAACTATCCGATGGATCATTTTAAAAATTTGCACACTTTTAAATAACATAATTCCCGTCTATGTGAACCTAAGGTGTCTGCAAAATTGTTTGAAAAAAAAATACTTTTTCGTCAACAAATACTATAGTAAACATTTAATGGAAAATCGAATATTTTTTCAAACACGTGCCATTTAGCAAATTTTAACTTTTCTTTGGATTTTTGAGGTTCACATAGAGCGTGTGGGTCTTAAAAATCTAAAGCTTTTTAGCTCTGATGGTTCAGATCAATACACCAGACGCTAGGTTGTACGCCGTGGAACAACTCAGGCGGCAATCGCCTTCAAAGCAACTGTCGTAAAACCGTCATTTATAAATATGAAAAAAAAATCGAACATTTAAAGATATAATAATATGTACGTAACATTTCTATTATGTAGAATAAATAGTTTCGACACAAAAAAAAATTTGAAAATTCGCATGTTTTCGGCTACCTAAAAGGATCTCCTCCCTTGAAGTACAATTGTTGGTGATACCATATTCAAGATTTTTCAGGTTGAGTGGGGATACGACAAGGAACGAAAGTGTTATTCACGACCTCGAAGCTATCATAGCAATAATAATGTGCAACGGGTTCAGATCCGGACGGTTCATACCAGCAGAGACTAGTAATTAAGGGCTTACATACACCTGACACGGCTAACAGTAAGGTTACGTTAAATCATTTTTTTTGTGTCTAAGACTGAATTTTTCGAACAAACATGATACACATTTCAAAGTATGACATTTTATCTATATAGTCTGGCAATTTGGTTAAAAAAAGTCAAAAGGTAAAAAAGTTACAGTCGTTTTCCTGGGACGTGTTTTTGTTGACATCGTTTGCGGTACCTGATCAGCCTATGCGATTTTTTATCGAAAAAAAAATATTATTTGTTTCTTAAACTGGCTTGATCGTGCTTTTAAGTTCCGATAGTAACAGATGCTATGCTGAATCATTATCGACGAACCAAGATATTTTTACGAGGACATTGTGTCGAAAGCGTAAAATTATTGCCTTGCGAGTATGTATCATGTATGTTAATTATTTCCAGAGATTATTTAGCAAGAATCTCGATCTCTCTAATCTCGATTTCCCTGAACGTTTTAACTGTTTTGTAGCTGAAAATGTTCTTTTTCGGTTTCTTGCTTAATTCAAACCGGGTGGGGATCGGAAATTCGAACGATCAATATTCAGAAGGACCGAAATTCCGAATTCAGTAATGACGAACGTTCCAACATAGATAGACAAATCTTACGATAGTCTGTAAAATAGTTCATCGAAGCTATGAATACAAAAATCTCGAAGTTGATTTTTAGTGAAGACAAATATCAGATTCAACAAAATAATGAGAGATATAATATCGATTCGCCTGTACATGTACACCAAACAATTCGAGACGTCAAATCGTCGAATTGTAAATATTACGACAGTTTACAATTTCGAATTCATTAAAACGAAGGACCAAAAAGACCTTGAAAGAAAACTTGGGATCGAGCATACTACTTGCGCTTCAGAATGAAGATGGCAGATGGCGTTAGTGGTCAGTCGCGTCAGGCAGCCATGCCATGTTCGCCATTTAGGTATTCGCCATTTCAAACCATCGATCATTTGCGTTACTATACTGCGAAAAAAATCAATTGAATAAAAAAAAAAATATTCGTTGATCCAAATAAATGTGCTGCTGCGGAGTACCACCGATATATGAGATTGTTACAATACTATGAAATATTGGAAAATGTGATTGATTTAAATAACATATTATTTTATTTGAAAAAGCTCTTCTGTTCTCTGAATATCTACATTATCCTTCAAATAAAATTATATTTTATTGAAGTCATACTGTATAGAATCCGTAAATGTAGTGGATGAAATAATTAAGCGGTTGCTACATCATTTTTTATTTCGTACAAAAACATAACCAATAGAATTAATTGTTTCTTCACTACATCGAAACGAATATGCCACGGGACGTAAGTTTTTCAATTTGTTTTAAATATTAAATAAAAAGCGTGCATTAGATTGATCATCCACGATAATTGTGGAGAGAATATCAGATATCCCATGGAATATCCATGGAGAGAATATCAGATATTCAACTGATAAGAACAGATAATAAAGTTTGATGTTAGCCAAAGGCCAAGAAGCGATACTCTTTAGAGTTTCTCCGGCGTTTAAGTAGATTTTCGGTTCGCGCTACGCTTACGAGAAACGAGCGCGCGTGCGGCTTCTAGCGGTTACTCTGAGAACTACAGGTTTCATCACACCTATAATTTCGGTGACGCTCGCCCATGATTTGGTTGAATTTTTTCAACCAAATGTGCAAGAAACAAATTGTATATTCGCATAATTTTTTAACCAATTCAGACATTTGCTAAATATTTTTCAATAAAAATATAATATTAATTAATAAATATATAAACTAAAATAATAAATAAAATAATAAATAAATATTAAAATAGAAATTTTATCTGAATCAAACGAGCGAAGTTCAATTTTTCTTGTGTACTCGAATCAACAATATTCATGTTATGAATTGAAACGCTTTTTTTGTTCGTTGCAGAAAATGCATTCAAAACTATATAATTTGTTCGCGATAATTTTTTAGATAGTTTCAATAATATGTTGTTCTCGGCTAACAATATATCTTTCGAATAAAAAAAAAAAACTTTTAATTTCATCATATTATTAAAGTCAATAGCGTTTTGTTTGGACTAATAAATCCGATTATTTACACCAACAATTTTGCAATTGAATCAACGAAATTTCATTCAATAACACCAATGATATTGGATCAATGATTTATTTTTTCTCCGTGTAAGATCTACACATTCGAAGTTTGTAGTCTCGATATATGGTTTTATGCTATAGACGCTATTACAAATATCAGATACTAACTTTTTTCCATTTCGGAGATATGAATGTTGTAGATTGTTCGAATCTGTATGTATGACTAAAATTGCAGACTATCTGAATATATGTTTTCGAATGAGCTCTCGAATAAATAGTCCTTCGGTGTGATAGTTATTCGATTTCGTCATCGGTCAAGGGACAAAATTTCGAATAATTTAACCTCCGTTATTTTGAGAGTTCATAATTCTGTCGTTTTGAAATTTTTGTCGTTCTATATTCGGTCATTCGACATTTCGACCCCCACCCTTCCCACCTAAGCTGTTGGCGTTCAGGCACTCCCTGTTAAACGTAACAATCAATCAAAAACTATTGTCGCGTCAACCAACAATTCCAACCGGTGGTAATCAGAGGTCGCCAGGTTTGCAGGATGCTATGTATGACCCGTAAGAATTTCTCTACTTCGATATAACTGCATCTCTCGATTTCCATCGCTGTCTCTTCCAATCTCCTCTGTTCCTATTGCCATTTATCTTTTCCGCTTTCTATTTGTACAGGCCCTAGCACACACGTTGAAGGTATTTCTCATGAATTTATAGTGGCGAGATTCCGCAGGATGCAAGCGAAATATATATACAGGGTGTCCTGTTACGAATGGATGATCCTGAAACTGTCGATAGGTCAGATCATGTCCTACTATATGCTGGAATTTCGGTTTATTAAAAGTCCCACGGTTTTCGAGATTTTGAACTTTGTGTTATTTTTTTTTTTTTTAATCATCTGTTTATGGTTTTTCGCATGCCATTTCTACAAATGGTATGAATCGACAATAACTAAGCAACTTTCCTTAAGGGGTGTGACCCCTTTAGGTAAATTTCCTTAACCAGTGTGACACTTTAAAATAATCTTTTTTCCCTTTTTCGACAGTTTATACTTTCAAGAAATTCCTGTAAAAATTTCAAGGCCGTATCTCTATTATTTTATCTTGCAAAAATCGATAGTTAAATCTTTAAACGTTTTTTTCTCGAAATGAGATTTTTCAAATTTGCTGACATTGTAACTCAAAAAGAAATTATCCAATTAACTTGAAATTCGAACTGAGTACTCTCGAATATATTTACTCTACAATGACATAGGATATTTTTGATTGGATGGAAATTGACGATTTGGCATTGAAAAAAAAACGACCATTTTATAGGCAAGAAAACATACTTTTTTTTTCATAACTACGCCATTTTGTTAGTTTTTGATACTTTTCGAAAATCCTACGTAATTGTATATCAAATACCTTCCAGTTTAACGACATTTTTTCCTGTTTCGCTTTCAGCTACTCAATCGGCCGAAATCATGTCAGCAGTGGAGGACTTTTTTTTTGCGCCCCCTAAGGCAGCGCATAAGTCGCTTGGATCTCAATATTTTTCTATGAAAAAATTATGTAATATAGGTCAACCATAGCCAAATATATTCTTAATTTTCCGAAACATTTATTTGAGCACTTTTTTTCCAAAAAATTCCCGAAAGTCATCCAAATTTTCAGCGTTCACAATGGTATAGCCCCTTAACGTTTAAGGACTTTTCTAGATAAAACCAACAAACAAGGGTATTTAAAAAAACCGGGTCAAAAAAGTTATCATTTGTAAGAATGGCACGTGAAAAACCAAAAGCAGATGATTTTTATCTCGAAAACCGCGGGACTTTTACTAAACTAAAATTCCAGCATATAGTAGGGCATGATCTGACCTACCGACAGTTGCAGGACTATTCGCGTATAACAGGACACCCTGTATATGTACATGGAAAGAACATACAGCACATACACGGAGAATGATATTCGCTACTTTTCAGTCCTCGATATCCACTTTTGTGCAGCATCTGTCACCTGCATACGTGGGGACTGCAACACATCGGATGTATTCCATGTCACATGCTGTAGTGTATTGATGTGGGAGGCTTCTCGTGATTTGTCACCCCTCGCGAAAGGCAACTAAAGTGGTACACGACAAAACCTAGACAGAAAACATATGTTACATACTGCTACGCTTTCGTCGATTTGAACGCCTTTGATCGACAATACTGATGACCCAGTTAAGGGGTAAGGCCACTGTAAATTTTTTGAAAAATCGATTTTTTTTTATTGGCTTAAAAAATAGTTTAAACCCTCTAGAATAAGAAAAAAAGGTCCTGTGCGACCCAAACAAACCCAAACAAACCCAAACAAACTATTCGCAAAACTTTAAACGCGTTTTTCTCGAAACATGGTTTTTCAAAATGGCACGCAGCATAACTCGAACAATTTTCATTTTTTTTACTTGAAATTTTAACCAGATGTGAACATTTACATTATCTTGAGAATGTCGATCGGAATTTTCAAGAACTTTATTTATTGATTTTTTATTAACAAAAAACTTGCCGTTTTTTTCGTCAAAAATCAATTTTTTTTTTCAAACGCACGCCAAATCCACAAAAATTGATACTTTTTAAAATCCGATCGACATTCTCTAGCTATAGCCCTCTAGATTAATGGTTTTTTTTTGTTCTAGATTCAAAAGTGCACCAGTGGTGCTGCGTGCCGCGGAGCCCTGGAAGCAAAACATGTCCCGGGAAGATAGCTGTGGAACCGCCATTTTGTTTTTTTTTTACTGTAAAAAAATTTTATAATAAAGTTTAATGTATGCCCGATAACACCATTAAAAGTTTTTTTCAAATACCTTCAATTTCGGGAGCAAAAAATTAGTGAAAAAACCTTTTTTTTTTGGCCGTTACAGTGGCCTTACCCCTTAACATATTTCATTGTGGTTTATTTTATTATTAAAAAAAAAAACCATTCACACTTCGACGGGACTGGTTGTATTCAAGTCTCAGATGAATTTGTCAACTGTCAGGCTTCATCTTTGTTTGAAAAATCTTGTGGATTAACTTCTGCTGTCGACTTGGCCTGCGTGGATGCCAGTCAATGGACCAGTTTGTATAATACGTGATTATTATTGTGATTTTTTTTTCTAGCCCTAAACTTAACCTCTTATATCAATGTGTGACAGTTCTGTAACAAATCATAACCAAAATCTCAAATTGACATTTAATCCTTTTTTAAATTCAATCCAGGCTTCAATCCATAGGATTTTCATAATTCTTGTTTGAGCTTCACTAAATATATTAATAACCGTCTCTGTAAAATTTCAGGGTCGTTTATTGACCTAATTACAGAGAAAAGAAATATTAAAATTGCATTGAATATTGAATATAACATTTTTGTGAATGAATTCCAAGACGACATACAAAAATCGAATTTCCGGTCGCTAGAAAAGTGTATATAATAGGGGGAATCCGTTAGATTCTTAAAAAATAATCAAATTTACATACTTAACACTTGTAGTGATCCAGTGCTCTCAGAAAAAATTACGATTATTGAACTAATTTTTATGTAATATCAAGTTTAATTTGAACTTCCGGTATTGGCTTTATTGCCACTTGCTACGATAAAGAGACGTGACAGCAAGGCAACAGCTGACTGTAGTCCTAACCTCATCTCACTCATTCGAATTTCCACACATATTTCATTTTTAACCTTTTTTTAAACTCGCTTGGTTGAGTAAAAAGAGACGGAGATAGAAGCAATATTGTCAAATATCAAACCTAGAATTACTGCGCGAATCGTTGGAATAACTATTTTTTTCTTTTTTCTGATTAAATGTGAACATTCATTAAACAGTTCACTCATGGAAAATTTTAGTTATTACAAATTTTTTTTTGCATATGTTAAAAATATAAATGGTACAAGTCTCAAGTATGATCAGTGGTATGACTAGTGTGAAGTGATAGGATTACCTTACGGGAAGATATACACCTAGAAGGTCGAGGTGGAGGATTTAGAAGCTATGAACAAGAAGACCTACACTATGGGCCTGGTATCGATGATTCCATGTAAGTTGACAAATATCATGATTTATTCATTTCCAAATTTTCAAACGCGTTTTTCTCAAAACCACGTTTTTTAAATCGGTACCCAAAATTTCTCGAAAACCAATGAACCGATTACCTTGAAGATTTTTGTGGTTATTCTATACACCATTATCTAGTACTTGTCATAGGATTTTTTTTCCGTTACTTAGTTTTTGTTTTGTAGGCAAAATAATAACTAATTTTTGGCCCAAAAATCACTATTTATGTTCAAACGTCCGCCATTTTGTCATAAATCGATATTTTCAAAATCGGCCATGACAAGTACTAGATTATAGTATCTAATTTAATAATCTTTTTGGTTTTTTTTTTCAGATGATTTTTGAAGAAACGCCAGTGGGTACCGTATGCGCAGATTTTTTTACGACGCTCCAAGGATCATACAATGTCCTTCTATATTTTTGATATTTTTAAATAAAGCTTTTAAATATTTTTAAATAAACTTTTAGATAATTAAAATCCCAATCCGAAATTTCAAATAGTTTTCCTTGAAAAAATTCACAAAAATGACCTTTTTCCGGCTCCTAGGTGAATATATCCCTATGCTTATGCACGGAGCTGATTGACTGTTACCAACTGTTAGCTTTCGAGCAATCGTCATATCAAACGTGCGTTTTCGAACTATTTTTCCACATCTAATTATAAAAATACGCATTTTTGAACATTCGCCGATTACATTAAGGCCTTAGGCCACTATAACGGGTATAAAATTATGTGCAAATTTAACATTTTTTTGCCTGAAAAAGTGATTCACTCATAAAATTAATTACACATCTATTTAATATAAATATCAAGCTGTTAGAATTTTTTTTTCGACGTACAAAATGGCCGACTAATAATATTTTCTTTTGTTATCTTTTTTTAGGCGTTGCGCAGCGTGACATTTAGCATCCACAATTTTTCAACTAGAACAAAAAACAAAAATTCTCGTCAATCTACATTAGAATACATAGAGAAGTACGTACGGAATTTAAAAAATATTGTTTTATTCAAAAGTTGTAGGTATTGGAACTTAAGAAATGAATTTTAAGTGAAAAATGTCGTTATAACTACTCATAAAAGGAAAAGTTTTTGATTAATCAGAAATTCTGTACGTACTTCTCTGCGAAATGCAATTAGGAACATAACTTTCGAATTTGAAGAAATTCGATTGAAAATTGTTGAAGTTGTTTGTGACGCCAATTGAAAAAAAGCTGTTTCGAGAAGTTTCGAGTAGTCGGCCATTTCGTACATCGAAAAAAATATATACATATTTTCTAACAGCTTGATGTTCATACTAAATAGATGTGTAATTAATTTTATGAGTGAATAACGTTTTCATACGAAAAAAAATTGTTAATTTTGCACATGATTTTATACCCGTTACTGTGGCCTAAGGCCTTAAGTGTTTTCATCACGTTGTATATTTATTTTCGATATTTTTTTCTCGCTCAATTAACGCGAAACGAATTGGCAACGTCGTGAATCGTGGTATATCATAATGCCCAGGTTGGCAGAAGTGTCGCGAAGTTAGGGACATAAGCACACCATTCCTAACCTCAACATCGCCCCAAGGAGCTGTCAAAAATGAATATCGATCCGAGTAAAAAAATTCCGCTGGAAAGAAAAAGTGTGTACCAAAGCTGTCTATAATCTCAAAGAAATCAAAAACTTTCATAATTTTGCGATATTCTAAAAAAAAATGTTTGTATGGAAAAAATCCGCGTTAATTTGTCTTCGCCTAGAAATCTCTAGAAGTGTATAATTTCTGAACATAGTTATCAAATTAATATTAAGTAATTATTACTAATTAAGACGATAAGTACCAATAATATTTGTCGTTAATTATCCTGACCGAGTGATTTGAGGTACCCGGGCATAATTACCGTATGCCGATAAGATAGGTAGCATTTGTGCCGTCTACGACGTTGCCACGATTGCACAGTCTAATATTTTGTGTCCTTGATTTTCGCACAAATTCGCTATCAAAAAAATCAATAATTTGATAACGTTACTGTGAATCCTCATTTTCCGTGGTAACATTCACTTAGCAGGCATTAATAATAATGCGAAGGTAACCAAAAATAATAAATTTTAATATTTTTGGTTACCTTTGCATTAATAAATGCAAAGGTAACCAAAAATGATGGCGAGTTTTCCATAAGCGTAATATATTTAGCCCACGAAACACGTCGAGTTGCCGATTTTTTGTTTCTAAAAAAACGGTACTATTCATTGTGTTCAAACTACACCGAATGATCAGCAAAGAGGTTATGAAGGTCCAGAAAAAATTTCAGCTCGTTGATAACGTGTTGACTTAACCCCATATCAACCTTAACTGGTATGAAATTGTTTTTGTAAAAAAATCGATCTAAAGCGTAGTTATTGAGATACATAGGCATCGACAAATTTCACTTCCGGCATTTTTTGCGTCCTCTAGCGTAAGTATATCAACGGTAGCATTTAGCTTTTCAGGTCCTAGTATTAGGACACTTCCGCGTCTCTCGGTATAAATCTATACAAATATTTTAATCGTATATAGTCCACGTACACCGTGTCTGTCTTCATCGAGGCAGAACAGCTGACTGTAACGGAATATACGTATATAAAATTACAAGCGTATGAAATGCAAGGAATAATTATGATCGCCGGAGATTGACTATCAATAGGAGGTACGACGCGATTAAGGCATTACCCCCACTTGTAGCGCAAAAAAGGCATTTTTCATGAATTTTTTTAAAGAAAACTACAAAACTTTTTTAATCGATGAATGTACCATCTTAAAGAACACATCTTGAAGAACTTTCAGTAATTTTTTTATTGAAAAATGTTACATTGTTTAGTGGGAAATGGCCGTCAATGAAATAATGTTTTTGTATATACGGTTTGCGGTGACCAACATTGCGGCGAAGTGGATCATCTGAAAAAAAAAATGCGGATGGATTTAGTCAAATATAAGTGTAAACTAGTCTTTGATCGAAGGATTTTAAAAAATATTAATTTTTCACAAAATGGCGGACAGTCAAAGTTAATGGTTCGATTTTAACGAAAAAAACGGCCGTTTTTTGGCTATAAAACGGTCATTTTTTTTTCGAAAAAAAAATCGAACGATTAAAGACTACATTTTTATGTATTAAATAAGCCTGCAAAATTTCAAGAAGATCGGTTCCTTAGTGTTCGAGTAATCTTGGTCACCGACTTCAGAAATGCCATTTTGAGAAAAACGCGTTTAAAGTTTCAATTTCAGTTTACACGAAGAACGGATTCTTCTCTTTCAACGCTCATATCTCAGTCAATTTTGTTCGGATCGACTTGAAATTGTCAGGACATTCTCAGATACTTATACTTAAAAAAAATGCAATAAAAAAAATCGATTTTTTCAAAATCGCAAGTGGGGGTAACTCCTTAAAATCGGTCACATTCAGCACATTATATACCAGGATGAGTAAAGGCGTCGAACGCAAATTATTTATTTAAAAAGTTGACCGCCAGCAGGGAAACAGGCGACAGTGTCGAACACGTGACACGTAATAGGCATTACTTAAGGGCATGCGCAGCCTCAACATAACCTCAAAAATATTCTAACCCCGTTTTCTCATAGATGATTGAGACTTTCGGAAAAAAACAAAGCATCGGGCTCTGTAGAATTTACTGACGCAGAGCTTGATGATTTTATTATACCCTAAATATTATTCAATTTTGATCAATCGCTGTTCAAAAATTTCGATCTCCCTCGCACTCATGTGCCACCTGGTACAGCTTTTACTTTGCCTTAAGGGGTTATGCCTAGTTGTATAAGACGAAAAAAACACTTTTTTCAAAACCAATGTGTTTTCACAATATATCATCTTAAAACTTTGTGCGGTTTTTTTTCTCGAAAGTACATTTTTAAAGTCGGCGAGCAACATATGTAAAAAATTACTGCATCGACCTTTCTGTAATTTTCAGAGCTTTTTCTAGATGTCAAAATATAGTAATTGATCGAAGGATTTTTTTCCAATGTATATTTTTTATTTGACTGACGCAAAATGCTCATTTATTTGTTGCAAAAGTCAAGAATCTCACTTGGAACACGCGCCATTTTTTTAAATTTGATATTTCGGAAATTCCTTCGATTGATCATAGGATAAACTGATATACTTACGAAATCTGTTTGGTTTTTTTTTATATTGGATAACCTATTTTTCGTAGAAATTATCATCGAAGTTTTCTAAAAAAAATCCCAAAAAATGAGCTGTTTTGAAATTTGCCATGTGTCAGGTCCAAAAAATCGAAAATTTTCTTTTTGCGCAAATTGCAAAAAACGTAGGCGTGTTATATGGACTCGGCATAGCAGACCAATGGTGAGCCTACATTTTTGTTGTGTAAATCGTATTAAACTTTTAAACGCGTTTTTCTCAAAACTGTATTTTTCAAATTGGCTTCCATGATATCTAAAAAACTATTGAACGGATTTCACTGAAATTTTTATGGTAGTCAGCACATCTATAGTTCTCACCCAAACTAGAATATTTTCCATCTCCGCCATATTGTTTTAAGCCGAAAAAGTCGACAAAAAATGACGAAACTTGAAACTTGACTTTTAAGGGGTCTTTTCACTTTAGACGTTAAAAAGGGTATTTTCATGATTTTTTTCATAGGTTTATTTCATAAATATTGATGTTAATAAATACACTTTCGAAATACATTTAAAAACAAATTTTAATGTATTTATGTAACCCAAACAAACTTTAAACGCGTTTTTCTCGAAACAGCGTTTTTCGACAGCTTGTTGATAAAATCTTCGAAACTACAGAACCGATCCTTATGAAATTTTAGCCACATATTTTTTACAACTATAGCTATAGCGCATATCATAGATTTTTTAAATTTTGATATTTACTTTTTTTTGCCAAAAACGTGAAAAAAACCCAGTTTTTTTTGGTTTTTCGAAAAATGCCCGTCATTTTGTTATTTTGGCATATAGCAAAAATCGTATGATATGCGCTATAGCCATTAACATACTGAATCTAAAACCGTTTGATTTTTTCGTTTCGTATGATCAATCTCCGAGATTTCATCAACAGCGCAGACTTTGCAATTTTTTAAGACATTTTTTCGAATACCATATTCGTCTGTAAATGGTGATTTAAATAAAAAAAAAAATTCTTTATATATTTCGAAAGTGAATTTATTAAGTGTAAAAACTGTTATATCAATATCTATAATAAAAACCTATCAAAAAAATGCATAAAAAAGCCTTTTTTAGCGTCTAAAGTGAGAAAACCCCTTAAAACCGTGCGAAAAAATCACTTTTCGATATTTTAACTTTACTCCAGTTCCGGCGATAGCCTCAGGTCTACAAAAAAAAATGCTATTTGTATTTGTTATTTCCGACGAGCAAAACCTCCAATATTATGGCAGCCTATTCTACAAGTCTATGTGCATAAATGCAAAGTCTATTCTACTCGTTATTTTCGTTTGATAAAATTCTGAGTAACTGTTAAAATGTTGACAAATGTATGGTAAAAATTCAAAAATCGTGTGTTTTAATAGTGCACGAAAAAAAAAAAACAAATCCCAAAAAAGCGAAAAAAATAGCCGTCACGTGGGATAACCCCCTTAAGCCATTATTTTCACTGGGAGATCGATTGGTAGCAGCGATATCGAGTATCATGATCCCTTCGATGTTCGAGCTCCTGGACTGAAAGAAGTGGGCAACGAAGCGATTGTTGTGTTTTTTTTTAGCATCCGCAGGCTGAATTCACGCTCTGTATGCGGTAATCAGAGCCGTCGTTTGTTACATGCACATATACGAGTTAACTCGCAGAATCCACGCGATAATTGCTCGCGTTTATAACGCCACGCCCCTTCCATTTTGAGAGTCTCATATAAAAATAGGAGAATCGGTACCCGCGGGACTAGTCCCTGTCGAACATGCTTCGACGACGGCTTTCCGTTATCGGCATTATCTCAATCGCGGCGGGTATCACAGCCG
Source organism: Ophion obscuratus (assembly GCA_964007375.1). Classification (NCBI taxonomy): domain Eukaryota; kingdom Metazoa; phylum Arthropoda; class Insecta; order Hymenoptera; family Ichneumonidae; genus Ophion; species Ophion obscuratus. The sequence goes on along the minus strand of OZ023322.1, from coordinate 32,610,407 downwards.
CCGTGGCTGAATCCGTGAATTTGCGAAAATCTTACGTGTCACGGGGAGCGAGAATCGATTGCACCGGTGATCACGGCGAGACTACAGCCTCGCCGCTTTGTCGACGTGACGGTGCTTTTGTCGATCGACGGACCGAAAATATCGGCAAACCGCGAAACGCGACGACGGGGAACGCGGTGTCCGAGGATGCGGAAAGAACGGTGATGGACCGAGAAACGCTCGGGACGGACGAAGTTACCGGCGAAACGGCCATCGACGAAGGTAAAATCAACTTTTGCTTTACCCAATTTTTAGAATTTTTCGAAAAAACGATTAAAAAAAATGAAATAAAATAAACGCGTAAAGATGCGATTGTCTTAAGGCGTTACCCCCACTTGTAGCGCAAAAAAAGGCCTTTTTCATGAATTTTTTTAAAGAAAACTACAAAACTTTTTTAATCGATCAATATACCATCTCAAAGAACACATCTTGAAGAACTTTCAGTAATTTTTTTATTCAAAAATATTACATTGTTTAGTGGCAAATGGCCGTCAATGAAATAATGTTTTTATATACACGGTTTGCGGTGATCAACATTGCGGCGAAGTGGATCATCTGAAAAAAATAATGCGGATGGATTTAATCAAATATAAGTATAAACTAGTCTTTGATCGAAGGATTTTGAAAAATATTCATTTTTCACAAAATGGCGGACGGTCAAAGTTAATGGTTCGATTTTAACGAAAAAAAACGGCCGTTTTTTGGCTATAAAACGGCCATTTTTTTTTCGAAAAAAAAAATCGAACGATTAAAGACTACATTTTTATGTATTAAATAAGCCTGCAAAATTTCAAGAAAATCGGTTCATTAGTGTTCGAGTAATCTTGGTCACCGACTTGAGAAATGCCGTTTTGAGAAAAACGCGTTTAAAGTTTCAATTTCCGGTCGTTTACACAACGGATTCTTCTCTTTCAACGCTCATATCTCAGTCAATTTTGTTCGGATCGACTTGAAATTTTCAGGACATATTCTCAGATACTTATACTTCAAAAAAATGCAATAAAAAAAATCGATTTTTTCCAAATCGCAAGTGGGGGTAACCCCTTAATGGGAGATATACACCTAGGAGCCGGAAAAAGGTCATTTTTGTGAATTTTTTCAAGGAAATCTATTTGAAATTTCGGATTGGGGTTTTAATGATCTAAAAGTCTATACAGTCACAAATATGTTTAATTTTATTTATTTAAAAATATCAAAAATATACAAGAATATTGTATGATCCTTGGAGCGTCGTAAACAAATCTGCGTATACGGTACCTACTGGCGTTTCTTCAAAAATCATCTGAAAAAAAAGCCAAAAAGATTATTAAATCAGATACTATAATCTAGTACTTGTCGTAGCCGATTTTGAAAATATCGATTTATGACAACACGGCGGACGTTTGAACATAAATAGTGATTTTTGGGCCAAAAATTAGTTATTATTTTGCCTATAAAACAAAAGCTAAGTAACGGAAAAAAAATCCTATGACAAGTACTAGATAATGATGTATGGAATAACCACGAAAAACCTCAAGGCAATCGGTTCATTGGTTTTCGAGAAATTTTGGGTACCGATTTGAAAAACGTGGTTTTGAGAAAAGCGCGTTTGAAAATTTGGGAATGAATAAATCATGAAATTTGTCAACTAACATGGAATCATCGATGCCAGGCCCATAGTGTAGGTCTTCTACGGTCGACGGAACGTTCATAGCTTCTTAATCGATTTTTTCGACCATCTAGGTGTATGTCTCCCCTTGAGGCGGGAGCCTGAATTACAAGATTTGAAAAATCGTTTTTTTTTATTGCTTAACGGGGTCGTCTAGTGTGAAAGCCGTTTTTTAATGCTTTTTTGGAGATTTTTTTTATGACAGACCATTGAAATAAAATAATTTATAAATTGTATATCATTTTTATTAACATCTAAATAAACTTTATGAATTTTTCGAAGTCATTGTATACAATATAGTCGGAGATACACCGTCCAACAGAAACACATATTCTGCTTATCTGAAATTAAAACACCAAACGCTATTTCAATCGTGAGACTTGAGGCTCTACATGGAACTAAAATAAAGTTAGAATTCCAAAAAGAATTTTTTTTTACGCTTTCGCAAAAAAAATCAATTTTTCGTATTTTTTTGGGGTCTATATAGCTGATAAAAAGAAAACTAACGAAGCAATCTTAATTATTTTAGTTCAACTTGTAGTTATATATGTACTAAAGAGGCTGTATAAAATTTGAGCAGAATCAATCAAATAGTTTTTGAGATATCATGGCAGTAGTTTGAAAAAATCGTGTTTTGAGAAAAACGCGTTTGATAGTTGTTGTATATAATTCATAACAAAAAACGGTCTCACCATCAATCTGCTATGCCTGAACTATAGAGTACACCTTCCTCTTCTTCAAAGAAGTCACGCGAGGCCGTTTTCTCTTCTTTTGATCTGACCCACTAGACGACCCCCTTAAGACGGAATATACATTTAGCCAGGAAAAAAATAGGCGATATTGAGGGATTTTTTAAACTAAGAAATAATTATTCTATAATTATCAAACTTTAGGTATACTTCAATAGTATATATAAATATGCGAAAGCATTTTTTAAATTAATTTATCATCAAAATGGCGGAGCTATGGCAGAGTGTTACAAGGTCGCCGCGGGAATTGCGAATCGGCGTGCAGTCTAGCTTCCCGTAGACTCTGATTTGCGAAAAAGTTCAAACATTTTTTCAGTCAGAAAATATATAGATTCTATGTGACGGTAATTAAAATGAATAAAATGCAAATTTGAGAAAATGGCACGCAGTTACAAAAAAATCAACATTTCACGCAACATTTTTGTAAAATGTGGATTAAAAAAGTAGTTTCTTTTTCAATTTTTCAAAAACAATTTTCGTCAAGTAGAAGTTGCCAATATTATGAATATTCATACCAAGTTTCAACTCATTCGGCTTAATAGTTTTTGAGTAATCCTGCACACCAATTTCGATAATGCAGTTTTGAGAAAAACGAGTTTGAAGTTCACGCCCGCTCGATTAAAGTTTTTCGAATTTCGTTTTGAAACTTTGGAAAATTATTCTACATAAATAGTTATATCGTTTAAAGAAAAAAAAATCGTTTTTCTGATCGTTGTAAACGTATATCCGGCCTTAAATCGATAATCGGCCTATCGAAGAATATATTTACAAAGTTACAGAGGCCAATTGTAAATATTTTCGGAGATACAAGGCCAAAAGCATAAAAGCGATTGATATTTCATATTGATATTTCCTCCTATTGAAAACTTTGAAGCGCGTTTTCACAGTTTTCATTTTCACTATTTTTCCAAATTGGCGGGCGTGATAGCACAAAAAAAACTAAACGACCTATTGAATCGAACCAAAGTTTCTTTTCTTCGGTATGAAAAACATTTTAACACATTTATTTTTTTCAAATTTGTGAAAAGTTATAATTTCACGATTTTTTCAGTTTTTTGTCAATTCACCCAGAAGAAAAATATATGATAATTGAAAATTGTATTGGTTTATTCGACTCAGTTAAGAATTACGAGCTGCATCTTTCCCGCCGATTAGGGACTGCAGTGGCAAGACGCACATGGAATAGGCTGATAAATCTGTAGTCATTTATTGTTTCATATAGAACAATTTTTTTATACATTTCGAATATACAATTTTCCCTTCTGAAAAAAATTCCGAAAAAAACGTTTTTTTTTTTTAGAACTTATAATACATGCTCCCGCCTTAAGGAAAAACATTTCCATATAAAGATGTATTTTTTTAAATCATTATAATATTCTTAATGTTGCGAAAGTTATTCAAACTTTGTGGATTTATATTTTCGGAAATAATGATGGAAAATCGAGCATAGATTCGAACCCTAGTATTAAATATACAGGGTGTCCTGGTATGAATGGAAAATCCTGCAATGGTCATAACCTGTTGACCATTGCAGGATTTTCCATTCATACCAGGACACCCTGGTCATGGCCGGATATACTGGAATTTCAGTTTAGTAAAAGTCCCAAGGTTTTCGAGATTTTGGGCTTTATGTTATAAAAATAATCATCTGTTTTTGGTTTTTCGCATGCAATTTATACAAATGATATGAATCGACAATAACTAAGGAACATTTTAAAGTAATTAGCACGATATGCGTAGTACTTTTTTTAACACCGCAGGCTATCAAAGTCAGATGTTCGAATTGGTTTGTATGAAAATTCTGCACAAGTTTTTTTTTCTCAAAGTTTCCTTAACATTTAAGGTTAAAAAGAAGACTTTTCTAAATGAAACAAATAACCAAGAGTATTAAAAAACCGGGTCAAAAAAGTTATCATTTGTAGAAATGGCATGCGAAAAAACAAAAGCAGATGATGTTTATTTCGAAAACCGTGGGACTTTTACTGAACCGAAATTCCAGCATATAGTATGACATGAAAGTATTGGAAAATACTTTCCAATCCATTTCATAGTATGACATGAAAGTATTGAAAAAAAAACTATAATTCAGTCAGCATCGAGACGTCAACAGCTGTCAAAAAGGTACCGAGCTTTTGAACTCTTACTAGATGCCATTATTCAAGTCACCACTTTTATTAATTCATAGAGCTGTGACAGATAACAGAGTCTCAATATGAGCGTTCCAATTGTTACGTTTCGAGTGACATCTGTCTGTCCATCTGTCACAGGTCCGTAACTTGTTGAGTATTAAAGACAGGAACACTTATTGGAATAAAATAAATATCTTTTTTCCTACCAGCAAATCGTGAAGTGGGTTGCTGAATTTTTTTGTATATGCAAATGATGGATTGTTCGAAGGCTCTTGATAAAAAAATCACTAATTCCTGTCAAAATAACATCGAAGTGTCCCATTTTTACTAAAAAGGTACGATCTTTCCTATTTCTCAAAATGTGAGACTGAAAACCTTAAAAAAAAGTCGATTCATCAAAAACCTTAAAAAGCCGCATTTTCAAAATATTAAATCAATAAAAGTTTTTTTCCTACTAGCTAATCGTAAAGTAGGATGATAAACTTTTTCTTGTAAATTCAAGTAGTTGATTGTTTGAAGGCTCTCGATAAAAAAATCACGAATTTCGGTCAAAATAATTTCATAGTGTCCGTTTTTTTTTATAAAAAATGTACGATTTTTCCTATTTCTCAAAATATGAGACACAAAACTATTAAAAAACTCGAATCATCAAAAACTCTGCAAAGTGTGAGGAAAAAATTCTCGCAATCCCCAATACAAATGTACAGCACGTTGGAGGCATTTTCTATGTTAACCACCTCTATGTTAACCACATTTTATTTCGTCATAAAATGTGTGCACCAAAGAATTAATTTTGAAGTATGCAAATGCAGCTTGCTATCAAGATTCGCTATAAAAAAATGTAATTCGCGGTTTTGAATTTTGGAACTTTTTTTTTAAATCTTAAAACATTATTTTTTTCCCTACTATGCTACACTTTTTCTTGTAAATGCAAGTAGTTGATTGTTTGAAGGCTCTCGATAACAAATTCACTAATTTCCGTCAAACTAATTTCAGTGTCCATTTTTTTAATCAAAAAGGTACGATTTTTCCTATTTTTCAAAATATGCGACTGAAAACCTTAAAAAAGTCGAATCATCAAAAACTCTGCAAAGTGCGAGGAAAACATTCTCGCAATCCCCAATGCAAATGTACAGGACGTTGAAGGCATTTTCTATGTTAACCGCCCTATTTCATCATAAAATGTGTGCAACGAAGAATTAAATTTGAAGTATGCACTGTAAAAAATTTCTGTATAAAAATTAATACACAAGTGTAGGAAGTTTTTATGCGGATATCGCTTATGAAATTTCAGATACGATTTTGAAAATCCAAAACAGGTTATTTTAAAAATGAAAGTGTAGCTCCGTAATATTAATATACTTGTGCGTTTGATAAATAATGCACGTGTAAAGATATAATCACATCCAAGTATATTGGAATCAAGAACCATTTGCTAATATCAGCATACAGGTGTGTATTAATTTCAGGGAAACAAAGTATTACCTTTAATGTGCACTATAAAAAGCTTCTGTGTAAAAATTAATACACAAGTGTATGATGTTTTTATGCGGACGCCGTTTATAAAATTTCAGACAATATTTTGAAAATCCAAAGCAGGTTATTTTAAAAATAAAAGTGTAGCTCCGTAATATTAATATACTTGTGCGTTTGAAAAATAATGCACGTGTAAAAAATGTTCACATTCATGTATATTGAAATCAAGAACCATTTGCTGATATCAATATACGAGTGTATATTAAATTCGTTCGTATATTAAGTTCGTAAAATTCAATTTTTTCGTGTCTCAAATGTAGTGTAAATTTAATATAATTTTCACATTGATTCATGTGATTTTCAACAGCGTTTATGATTTTTTTTTCAATTCCAGTTTCGCACTTTCAAATAAATCTGTTGTGATCATGCATCACAACAGATTTATTTGAGTACGTATCGTAAAATTCACTTTCACATATATTATATTTTTCAGGCTTCTGTAAATAAATTTCAAACTTGTTTTGTTTTTTCAATGCTCCGTTTTTAATAGTTGATTTATTACCCATCTGTAGTAATTTTCAATTGAAGACACGGGTTATGCAATACATTTTCCACAAATTTACAAACTTGTCTTTGAAATTCCATGTTGCATCTGTTAAATTCTATATCCACGTTAGAATTTCATGTTCCTGTTTTAAATTTACGGTACAAGTGTTTCAAGATTAATTTCATCTACCGAGTTCGTAAAATTCAATTCCTTTGTATCTTAAATGTATTTTAAATTTCATATCATTTTTTACAGTGTGCAAATTTACGAAGAATATTTTGAAGTATGTAAAACACTATAAAAAAATGTAATTCGTGATCTTTAATTTTGGAACGTTTTTATTTATTTTTGCAGCGCGAGGAAAAAAAGGCAAGAAGCGTGGCTATATGAAAATATTCTTCATGATGGCGGCAGCAGCCAAGGCGGCAATGCTTTACGCGAAGATACACGCGGTTGCGTTGATAGCTGGAAAAGCTCTCGTCGTTGCCAAAATCGCGCTGGCTCTCGCCGCTGCCGTGGCCCTTAAAAAGGCCTTAGGTAGATGAATTTACAATTCTTCATCAATCGGCACTCGTGATATCAAATATTTCGCACCAGGAAAATGCGTTTCACGAAATCTATCATTGCCATAACAAATACTATTCAAATTCAAAAAAAAAAAAAAAACAAAGAAAACTTTATCACGTTTTTATTGTCAAGCAAATGTAATCTATTCCCAGAGCACAATGAGAAGACTTCGGTCGAGATTGTGAAACATCCGCATCATACTTACTCGCAGACTCATAGTGCGAGCGTCGATTACGATCATCACGGAGGCTATGAGGGCGGTCATCGTAGAAGACGACGTCGTGCTCGATAAGCTGCCAACCCCATTAGCTTTACCACTGTGAAACTTTTACAACTGTCACGTTTGCAACTCGAAATTAATTTGTACAGAATAACTCCTCAATCCCAATGTACGACACAACGCGACCAAAGAACGAATAAATTATTTATTTATTGATTATATGAATTTTTAATACTCGTATTTTTTAAGACTCGTAATGTTTAATAAATTTTATTTTTTATGAAAGTGGGAAAAATATATTTTCCTAATAACAATTTTACCCTTCCTTGGAACGAAAATTATCCGTTATCCTCAAAAATGTTGTTTTATTTTACCCCTCACTGTTTATGTAACTAGGCCCAGCTTTGTGGCATTCAACTGAGAAATTTACTCGAGGCTTAACTACACGATTTTTCGGCAATTTTATTATCAAACGCAATAACAGTGGATGAAGATTTTCTAATATAAAATCATTTTAAGCATAGAACGTCCTTCTAATTTTACTATTGATTTTTCACACGTCTTGAGCACGTTTTATTTTTATTTACGGGCTACACTTTATCTATATCGTATAAAAAATCGAGTTTTAATAAATTTGTTTAATTAAGTTTTTTGTTGAAACTTAAAGTCATTATAATTCGTGTATATTTTCATGTACACGAATAATAATGACGTTAAGATTTAACGACAACAAACTTAATAACAAAAATGTATTAAAATTCCACCGTTTTATTAATTCATTATCAACCGCATAATTAATTATGTCGCTATTTAACCGCATGAAAAATTGAAAAATACAAATACAACGAACTTATGATTGAAGTCTATAGTTTAACGTAATTGAATCGCAATTTTATTGCAGGGTAAACGTATACTTTAAAAAGTGTCTCAGATTTATATGAAAAAAAGGTGTTACTATATCGAAAAGTATAGGGGACGTTTTTCCACTTAATTAGCTTGGCCAAGCTACTCATTCGCCACATTACTTTGTGCCGTGGGTCTGTCGCTTCGAGATTCCTATACGGAAAAGTTGACGATGAAAATTCATCTGCAGAAGTGATGGAACCGAACAACAAGATGGTATAAGCGAGAAAAAAAATTTAAATAGCGTATATAAGAGAAAGGAAAGAAAACGCTTATCGAAATTAATTTCTACGATCGATCGAAGTCTGATTTTCAGCAGCAAGAAAGTCATATTTCTACTCAAAAGCTATAGTACGTTGTCAGCCGATTTTTGTGTAAAAATGTTCATGTTGAATAGTGCAATAAATTTCTATCCGCAATCAGTTGGCGTTCGAAGAATTGTCATTAATTTTTTTTTTAATATCCACTATCGGTCAAGAGTTTTCGATCCCTTTGGATGATAGTAAAGTTTTCGACCGCTCTGGATAAGTGCAAAATTATGCAAAAACAGTAAAATTCATTTAATTGATTATTTTACGAAGATACTATATAGCTCAATAAAATTAACTATATTAGAATAATATAATGTGGCAATTGTCCAAAGTAATCGAAAACTTTCGACCAGTTCTGTATAAAATTGCTAACTATTACTTTATAGTCTTTACAATAGAAATAATTTTAAAAAATACCAATAAACCCAATCCTTCAGTACTCTACTATTAATATCGAAAAGATGTCATAAAAATACTTGCCATTTTTCGAACTATTTCTTTATTCTTATTTCTCTTTTCTTTTATTATTTTTTATAAAATGCAGCTTAAATGTGTTAAATTAAAATAGTAAAATTCATTTTATTTATTATTTTACGAAGATACTGTATAACTCTATAAAATGAACTGTATTAGAATAATATAATTTGGCAATTACCCAAAGTGATCGAAAATTTTGCGATTATACAAAGTGATCGAAAACTTTTGACCAGTGCTACATAAAATTGCCTTATAGTCTACAATAAAAATTCTTTCAGCAAAATACGAATAAACCCAATCCTTAAACACTTTACTATTAATATTAAAGAGATATCGTAAAAAAACTTAACATTACTTCATTTTTTCTAACTATTTCTTTATTTTTCTTTTTCGTTTTCTTTTATTATCCTTTGTAGAATGCCGCCAAAAAGTGTTACGGTGAAAAAGCGTATCTCCAATTCAATATGCGGGTATAGTAATATTTTTATTTATACTCAAAATGATGAGTATGTGTATTTAAACAAACGTTTATTATACACGTTATTTGGTTTAAAGTTGAAAAGGTTTCAAGTTAGAAAGGTGAGACTGTGGGAACACAATATTCATTTTCTGTCACTATAAAATATAATTCACTAAAGCTTCTAATAAAAATAACGGGATCGATCAATTGATTTCGTGTCAAACTGGCATTACGAGTGCCTGAGTGATGAAAAATAACATTGCTTGGCTGCATGAGTACACTGAGGAAAAAGAATCATTGATCCAATATCATTGGTGTTATTGAATGAAATTTCGTTGATTCAATTATAAAATTATTGGTATAAATAATCGGATTTATTAGTCCAAACAAAACGCTATTAACTTCAATAACATGATAAACTTGAAAGTTTTTTTTCATTCAAAAGATATATTTTTAGCCGAGAACAATACATTATTGAAACTATCTAAAAAATTATCGCGAACAAATTATATAATTTTTAATGCAATTTCTGCAACGAACGAAAAAAGCATTTCAATTCATAACATGAATATTGTTGATTCGAGTACACAAGAAAAATTGAATTTCGCTCGTTTGATTCAAATAAAATTTCTATTGAGTAAATATGTCTTTTTATTTTCACCATATCCGATATTGATTTTAAGTACATTATTTGTTAAAATATTAATATTTTATTTCGATTGAAAAATATTAAGCAAATGTCTGAATTGGTTAAAAAATTATGCGTAAGTAAAATGTGTTTGTTGCACATTTGGTTGAAAAAATTGAACCAAATCATGGCCGAGCGCCACCGAAATTATAGGTGTGAGGAAACTCGTAGTTCCCGGCGTAACCGCTAGAGGCCGTACGCGCGGTCGTTTCTCGTAAGCGTAGCGCGAACTGAAAATCTACTTAAACGCTCGAGAAACTCTAAAGAATATCGCTTCTTGGCCTGTGGCTAAGATTAAAGTGTAGTATCTGTTCTAATCGGTTGAATATCTGATATTCTCTCCATGGATATTTCATTGGATATCGATATTCTCATCCACTATTATCGTGGATGATCATTCTAATGCTCACTTTTTATTTAAGATTTAGAACAAATTGAAAGCTTTACGTCCCATGGCATATTCATTTCGATGTAGTAAAGAAATAATTAATTCCAGTTCTATTTATTCTATAAAAACAGAAGAGCTTTTCCATATAAAATAATATCCTTTTTTTATTATCCTTTTTCATATAAAATAATTTAATTATCCTTTTTCATATAAAATAATATAAAATAATAATAATAATAAAATAATTCCACAGCAGCACATTTATTTGGATCAATCAATATATTTTTTAATTCAATTAGTTTTTTTCTCAGTGTAGGGGAGAAGCCCTATATATCGGATAGTTGCTTATTATCCTATAGTGGACTACCTCGAGTTTTCCTATAGCGATATCGGTTTTTTATTTTATACACTAATAACTAGTCGAAAGCTGTCGGCACTGCAAAATGTTTGATTGCCTAACAACAAAAATGGCACACCAGTGAACTGATGTTACTTTTCACCGGCGTAAAAAAATATTTTTAATGTTAAAAAGTGTTATTTTCATTGAGGTAAGTCCAAATGATGTACGTTTCTGTTATTCTTTATGAACTATAGTATTGATTTGACTCAATAAATAAATAATGTTCGCAAAACTAGTAATATCTACAAAATCTTAATGTCGGATACTTAATCGAGCCTAATATTTTTTAAAGTTTCTTCCAAAATGTTTCTACCTCCTCAAAGATTAACTGATAAACACTGATTTTTTAAATAATAATTACAAAGTGAAAACAATAAACGTTTTGTTTTATTTTATATAAAAATAGTTCCCTAATATCAGATATAAGAAAAATAGAGTTTGGGCCCTTATATCGGATATTCGATTACATGCAACCTTTTTTAAAACCGTGATTTTTGTCATTTTTTGCCAAACATAACATAGCCCAAAATTTTCAAATTTAAAGTGTAAAATAATAATTAGCATCTTGTCGTATATGACGTAAATAATAAAATCGTTAAATTTTAAGGTCTTAGCCTTTACTTTTTTTTTTAATTACAAACAAAAGTATCCGATCTGTGGTGCCTCTCCCCTACATGCACCTCGTTTTCAATGTTGATAGAGTAATTGCAGCTCGTCCCAGCACTCTTGAAAATGGATATTAGGATAGGTTGGAACTTTGAGCCCATTCTTAAAGGGCACGATATACACTATTTCAAACAAAAGCCTCAAAAATAGTTTTATTCACCTATTCTGTGAAATAGTTACATATGCCACATATAGTTACATAAGTTACATAAAAATAGTTTGTTCTTACCTAAAGCGATAGTATATTTCATCGATTTATCGGGATTGGGAAAAAACGGAAATGATTTTCTTGAATAATTATTCAGTATGCATAATAATTGGTCGCGAAAAAAATACACTTTTTTTTCTCCGGTACTTTGGTTTTTATTTCCATGTGTACAATATGTAAATCATATCAGCACGTTTACGAGCTGTCGTCAAGATAAAAGCTCCAGGTTCAGTTTTTTGTTTCTGATCTACAATCGACACTTTAATGACAATGTAAATGGCATTATGATCAAATCAATATGGGAATAAATAAATAAATAGACGAATAAATAAATACATGGGACTTGGCCTTTTGATTATTTTTTTTCACCGTCGATCCTCGACGTTTGTTCGGTTTCCCCCGGTGCTCTCTGCATTCTACGATATACTCGTGTACTCATGTCGGTGTCATGGTGTTGAGGGACCTTTGCCAACCACCATAACCGCCGTGATGCTCGGACGCTGTTGCGTATATTACCTCGTGACCACCACCACCACCACTGCTTGATACGAGCTTTTTCAGGCCTATTATTGCGCTGAGGACTAGAGCGATTTTTGCAGTGACCAGAGCTGTACCGGCGATCATGGCAATTTTTCCATAAGCCAGTTGAGCCATTATGCCTTGAGAAGAAAAAAAAACACGTGTAGTTCGTGAATTAAATGTAAATGGTGGTAGACTGAAATTATATTTTACATGAAATTATATTATAAATTCCATTTCTTCTGCTTATTCGCACTTGAAATTATATGGTAAATAATCGTTTGACTTTTTTATTTTATTTATTAATACGATAAAATAAATATGGGTGTCAAAACTGGCAGCCAATTTGTATGGTGAAAAGCCATTTTTGATGTGTCTGCAAAAATTCAAGCAAATAAAAAAGTGATCTGATAGGATTTGAGCCAAATTGTAATTAACGGACTACAGCTGGGGGTGGGTTAAAAATAGCATTTTCGAAAAATATTTTTATTCGATAGTATCACCTTTTAGCTATATTCCCTGAAAATTGCATTGAAATATTCTTAAAACTGAACGGCGAGCGGTAGCAAGCTACTACTTCAAACTTTAAACGCGTTTTTCTCGAAATGCTGTTTTTAAAGTCGGTGGACATAATATCTCGAGAACCACTTGATCGATTGCTTCCAAATTTACAGGAGATACGACGAGAAACATTTAAGAGTCGTTCACGATCTCATTTTTCAAATATACATCTTTATTTTTTAATAGTTACGTAAAAATTGCAACCTTTTGATAGATTTTGTACGCTCGAGGTTCAATTCGGCGCCACGTTATTGAAAAACAAATTATTTAAAAAATCAACGATCGTCAATGACTCGTACTTATTGTTATCTTGAATAACCCGTTTGGTTTGTAAGTTTCGGATGGATCGTTTAAGCTGGAGAGTGTCCACCGCCAAACGTCGCAAAAAATGTCATCCACGGGCGGTCACGTTTTTGTTGTTTTTCTGTATTTGTCGGTGATTTTGTTAAGGCTGTCAATATATCTACTTTTCTGTTAAAATAAAATGCGTTCTTTTTTCATGAGCTGTTTCCCAGAAAAAATCCGAGATTTGGCAATTTTTTCGGGCTTCTAGGTAGATGTAGCCCCTTAAAGAGAAACGGTTTTTTAAAATGAGTTTGTTCCAGTTAGAAGTGGGAAGTCGATAAAAATGCTGAAGAATTAATTGGATAATGTATTCACTGTCACTCATTTTAGACTAAATCCGATGGACTCGGTATTACATTGGCATTGAAGTACCATATTGACAGTTTTACCCAATGTAGTATTTTTACCATACAGATAGTAGATTACCCCATATAGTATCCAATGTTTTGTACGATTCTATTGCAATGGAAAGCAGCGATACAAATATTCGTGATCCATTAAAATTTAAAACCCATCGCCATCCCTTGTGACTTTTTAATGTTTCAAAGTGTTTCAAAGCTTCAAAAATGTACATGAAACGATGATTACCTGCAACTGCGAGACCTCCCATGAGCATTGCACCACCGTACCCTTTGTTCTTTTTTCCACGGCCTGAAAAAATGGAATTTAATTTTTCAACGTACAACTCGTGGCATTCCAATTGAGTAATAAGAACAAAAAGTAAATAAGAGCAATAAAACACCAAATTGAACAAACGATTTAGTTATTCAACGAATAATAAATTATGGCATTATTTATCGCAAATTGTTGTACTGTGAATTTATAGAATGAATTATAATAAATTGTTTTGTGTATATTTGTTATACATTTTTGAACTATTCATAATTAAATAATAAATAATAATGATTGTAAATTGTAGAACAACTTTTAATAAAATACTTATAAATTGTAGACCAATTTATAATAAACAAATAATAAATTGTGGAACAATTTATAATAAAATGATTATAAATTATAAAGCAATTTATAATACAATGATTATAAATTGTAGAACAATTAATAATAAACAAATAATAAATTGTAGAAGAATTGATTAGTAATTGGTTACGACGTACAATTGACTATCGAACGATTTCACTTTATCATTGTACAGACCTTGAATCGCATCGCCAGGAATCGTGAGTTTGATGCTTCTGGAAGCGAGATATTCATGAAACTTTTTGTCGAGTTGATCGTCAATATTCTTGACAGAAGTGTCGTTAGCGTCTCTTTGTTGATCGTTGGAAGACGAGGCTGGATCTTTGGCAATCGAAACGAAATCGTTAACGGCGTAAACGGAATCATCTTTGGCCGCGGCGTCGAGGAGCTTGATAGCGCGCCGTTTGAAGCAGTCGAACGTATTCTTCTCCTCCGTGCATCTCTCGAACAGTTTTCCATAGTCCGCATAAGCGACATTAAACATGCAAACGCAGAGTACAACCACGTAGAAGCACCCTGTGCTCAGCGCAAAACGTGTCTTCTTCATGAGCTTTCTGAGTTACAAATTTCTTCGAATTATTCACCTATTATACAATAATATTGCCAAAATACTTTTCACAATCGTCGTTGTAGCATATATATAATACACATAATTAAATATTATTATTATTATATTTAATTAAACAATTGAAATTGTATTAAATATAACAAATAGAATAATAAATAATAACGATGAAATAAATATTTTATCGTAATATAACGAAAACATATACAACGTAATCTTTATTTCACAGAAGAATTATCCTCAAGTGATCACTTGGACTTTGAAATAAGGCCTTAGGCCCCTTTAGAGGTCAAAAAATAGGCTTTTTGGGGATTTTTTTTCAGAAAAACGACAAAATAAATCGAGATTACAAAAAAAGATGTTTATCATACATCAGTGACTGTATACAATAATTTTTTTCGAAACGATTAATTTCAAAATGGCGGGTGTCAGGGGTTTATCTCAAAACTGCATTTTTTAAGTTGGCCGGGAACATAACTCTGACAATTTTCAACCAATTCACGTGAAATGTTGAATATATCTTGAAAAATACATTGTCTATGGAAGTACGTAGGATTTTTTTTGTATTGCATAGTTCAGTTGTTATTAACGATTTTTTAGGCAAATTTTTTTAAAGTGAAAAATTTGCCTAAAAATCGTCAGATGATGGTTAATAACAAATGGACTATGCAATATAAAAAAAAATCCTACGTACTTCCATAGACAATGTATTTTCCAAGATATATTCAACATTTTAAGTGAAACGGTTGAAAATTGTCCGCGTTATGTTTCCGGCCAACTTAAAAAATGCAGTTTTGAGATAAACGCTGCACAGCCGGCATTTTGGAATTCATCGCTTCAAAAAAATTATAGGATACAGTCACTGATATGTATGATAAACACCCTTTTTGTAATCTCGATTTATTTTGTAGTTTTTCTGAAAAAAATCCCTAAAAAGTATATTCTTGCGAGCTCTAGAGTGGCCTGACCCCTTAAGGACTTTCGGGATAATTGAAGAAATGTTACTATTTGATTCAAATTTATACAGTAAATTCTTCGTCACATGCTGAATGCACCGTCCAAATTTGTTCTATAAAAATGACAACTAAAAAATTGTAGAAATTGTTGTATAAAATGTACGCTCACAAAGGTGTAGAAATTGCTCCGTAAAATTTACAATTGAACTTTGTCACCACAAACTACCGCAATTTGGGTGGTGTCTACACTTTTATTTGAGTCAGTTTTTTCAATATAATTGGACGAACGTGACGAAAATTTAAAGACGAGCGTGATGCACCAACGTTTAGTGTTAGCGTACGTTTTTTTTCGTTCTGTTGAAACAAATTGACTTTTTTTAATTCCGCTTTTTTGAATGCCTAAGCATTGTGTGAATAAATATAAATTATGGACGATTTTGAATTATTTGCATTTTTTGCTTCGTCTTGAGGCAACTCTAGCATTCCTCTAACTCGTACAGTAAATTCTTCGTCGTGTACTGAATGCACTCTCCAAATTTGAAAACGATCGTCTGCACCGTTTTTATAAAATTTACAATGTAAAAAAAAAACATTTTTAACATAGAGAGATGCTCATCTCTGAATGGCAGTTTTACGCACGAAGTGTGAATTTTTTTTTTTTAATATTATGAAAAACTGTCGAGTCATTCAGTATATTATGACACTGATGACGAAACTGTCATAATCTACTGGTTTGATAGCTTTTTATAACATTTTATACATTTTTTCACACTATTTCCTGCGTAAAACTGCCATTCAGGGATGAGCATAGACACATATATTAACCCTCCGTTGACACACTGGATCATTTTGACCCCGACGAATTTAAAATAAAATCCTCACTTTCCCAAAAAAAAAAATGAAGAATTTAAATAATTTTTCACAACAATTCAATTTTATACTATCCAAATTTTGATTATGCTGACATATTATGAAATATAAGAAATGTTTAAAGTGTATGCCTGATTTTTTTTCAATAAAAACCGATCGAAGGTTTTTTAATGGCAGGTGGATGAAGTACTGGGTCAAATTGACCCAGCGTGTCAAGATCGTGGCCGAATATAAGTGTCTCAACGAAGGGTTAAAAGGATTTATTTTTTCAATTGTAAATTTTATAGAAACAGTGCAAACGATCGGTTCAAAACTATGGATGGGGCCTTTCGTACACGATAAATAATTGACTGTATAAATTTGAACCAAATGGTAAAATTTCGTCAATTGTTCCGAAGCTTCTTAAGGGGTTACACCTAGTTGGAATTTTTTTTAAAACCGATTTTTCGTTTTCGACGGATTCTTATAATATAACCCTTCAAAAATATTCTCCGAAAATTTCAAGTCGGTCCGTTGAAAATTGGGCAAGTTATGAGCGTTTACAGGTAGGTCCGCCTACCGTTTTACCGTTACAGGTGCAAACTTTAAATGCGTTTTTCTCGGAATGAATTTTCCGGAATCGATGACCAAAATATCTCAAAAACAACTAAACCGATCTGCTTAAAATTTCACAGACATTTTTTGTATATCAAAAAGCAGTCCTTAATCGAAGGATTTTTTTTTCAACACATACTTTTTTATATCAAGAAAAATAAAGTCTTTTTTTACCCGAAATTTCGACGATCACTTTCGATCGGCGGCCATGTTTTGAAAAATCATTATTTTATTGAATCCTTCGATTAATGACTAGATAATACGGTACAAGAACTAAATTCATTTGGTTTTTTGCTTTCAAATGATTTGTTCCCGAGCAGGAGTGATCACCGCGAAGGACATTTTTTTCACAGCCGTCCGTGCAATTCCCCGTATCTCCGTCGTTTATAAATATTCCCCAATAAAAAAATTGTCAAAGATACTCGAAACGATTCCCTCCACTATGAAAAAAAAAATTTTAAACATGCACCGATTTCCCAAAAAAAAATCACGAAAACACCTCTTTTTTCCGGCCGCGAACTAGGTGTAACCCCTTAACGTCAACCCTGGGTCTCTACGGTACGATTTTTTTCTCCAAATTCTACACTGTCAACGAAGATCGAAAGGACGGTCATACCTACTGTATAAACTTTAGAACGATCAGTAGTCGTTACTTTGTCCGACTAACAAAGCGTGCTCTACATGCAGGGCCTTTTATACTCTATATTAAGAAGGAGAGCACAAATAAACGGCCAACATGTTTTTTTTCTCTTCATTTTCTCATTTCCTCTCTTAGCCTTCAACTCCTTCCATAGGCTAACAGACGGTTTAAAAAAGCTGTATCGCGATCGCGTTTGATGATGGTGCACCAGCGTCCTTTGTTGTGAGCCGTGTGGCATTCGCTCTGTTTAACGCCCTGGACTCACGCCTCCAGCAGCAATAGGGAAGTGTCTTACAAAAGAGGGAACTCACCCGAACCAAAACAATGCCGAGTGAGGCACGCGAATTGCAAAAGCAGTCGTAAGCACTTACTCTTGACCCTCTTGCCAAACGATCCTCGTTAACTCTGGGTGTGTGTGAGAGTATATCACGAGGAACGCGCGTAGGTACCAACAGTGTGTTGAAACTTCGAGAAAGGTACGTCATTACGCGAGTCTGGTGAATCCACGAAGTATCCGAGTGCATAACCAACGGCGCGAATGCCTCAAACTGCTCATAATTCTTTCTAGCTTCGCCGGTGTGCTTAATGTACGCCTCAGTCAGTTCCGACGTGTATGAACTCCTAATGGGCACGTTACGGAACAGATGCGGAACCGGGGACCTCGTTTTTGTGCATTTTATCTTAACTCATATTACTACGCTCAATTTTACCAAGCATAGTACACTTGCTCACGTGTGTCACGCTGATTTTATATCTCGCACGTTTGGAGGTCTTTGATGCGTGGCCTTGGAAAATCTTGGGTGCTTTCCCGGATACAAACGAGCATCATTCCGACTCGGTGTTTCTGGATCCTCGATAAACGCGGGGTTCAAAGGGAACTGTTATTGAACGCGGTTCAAGATTCATTGAGGCAGTTGCCTGGAACGCTGTTTTGGAGGTGATTTTAAGAATGGAATGTGTAGGAAAATCTTCAAGAACTGGTACAAATGTAAAATTTAAAATAGTACTATTATTATTTTTTTTTGTATACGTTTGTTTGCACGGTGCGCGGTAAACGCGCCCAATTTTCGACCAGTGTTGTGAACGTTGCATGTATGTATCCAAAAAAATGTTGTATTTTTGTAATTTGTATTTGTAATTTGTAATTTATTGCATGAATTTTGTATTTGTAATTTTTATTGTATAAATCTAAAAAAATCAAGTATATTCTTAATCGGTAGAAGTGTTGTGATGTTTGGTACCAGATTCAGAATTTTTTTGAATGCGGGCATTCTAGACTGTTTATCAATGTTTCCATTGCTTCTGACTATTCTACGAGTTGAATATAAAAAAATAATGATTTCGACTCAATTTTGCTGAAGGTGCACGCTAATTGTGAGCTCAAACGGGTTCAAAGGCATTTGAACGGGGTTTGATATTTACTGAGGCGCTTGTCTGGAGCGCTGTTTTGGAGGTTTTTTATATTGGAACGACTAGGAAAATCTTCAAGAACAGGTACAAATGTAAAATTAAAAATAGTATTATTATTGTTTTTTTTTGTATACGTTTGTTTGCACGGTGCGCGGTAAAAGCTCCCAATTGTCGACCAATGTTGTGAACGTTGCATGTATGAATCCAAAAAATGTTGTATTTTTGTAATTTGTATTTGTAATTTGTAATTCATTGTATGAATTTTGTATTTGTAATTTATTGTATGAATTTTGTATTTGTCATTTGTATTGTATAAATCTTGTATTTGTAATTTGTATTGTATAAATCTAAAAAAATCAAATATATTCTTAATCTGTAGAAGTGTTGTGATGTTTGGTACCAGATTCAGAATTTTTTTAAATGCGGGCATTCTAGACTGTTTATCAATGTTTCCATTTCTTCTGACTATTCTACGAGTTGAATATAAAAAAATAATAATTTCGACTCAATTTTGCTGAAGGTGCACGCCAATTGTGAGCTCAAACGGGTTCAAAGGGTACTGCATTTGAATGGGGTTTGATATTTATTGAGGCGCGTGTTTGGAGCGCCGTTTTGAAGGTGATTTTTAGGATGAAACAACTACGAAAATAATTTTAAAAATAAATACACATGTTCATTGATCCTTCAAGAATATGTACAAATGTAAAATTTTTGAAGTTTGGAGCTGTTTTGGAGGTGATTTTTATAATGGAATGACTAGGAAAATTTTCAAGAACCGATACAAATGTAACATTAAAAATAGTATTATTATTGTTTTTTTTTCTATACGTCTGTTTGCACGGTGCGCGCAAAACGCGCCCAGTTGTCGATCAGTGTTGTGAACGTTGTATAGATGAATCTAAAAAAAAAATTGTATTTTTATACTTTGTATTTGTAATTTCTATTGTATAAATCTAGAAAAATCAAACATATTCTTCATCTGGATGAGTGTTGTGATGTTTGGTACCAGATTCAGATTTTTTTTAAATGGCGGCATGCTAGACTGTTTATCAATTTTTCCTTTTTTTCTGACTATTGTACGAGTTGAATGAAAAAAAAATTATTTAGACTCAGGTATGCTGAAGGTGTATGCCAATTGTGAGCTCAAACGGGTTCAAAGGGTACTTGAACAAAGGGCATTTGAACGGGGTTTGATATTTATTAACGCGCTTGTCTGGAGCGCCGTTTTGAAGGTGATTTTTAGGATGAAACAACTACGAAAATGATTTAAACAATAAATACACAGGTTTATTGATCCTTCAAGAATATGTACAAATGTAAAATTTTTGAAAATGTAGTATCATGTACGTTTGTTCACAATGGTGGGCGGAAAATGCCCCCAATTGGCGACCAGTGTTGACGTATGAATCTAAAAAAATAAACAGATTCTTAATCTGTATGAGTGTTGTGATGGTACGAGATTCAGGGGAAAACAAATTTTCTATTACAAGGTGGAGGCACATTAAACTATGATTATCAATTTTTCCAATTTTCTGACGATTCTTGGAGTTGAAAATGAAAAAAAAAAAATATTGACTCAATTCTGTTGAAGGTGTGTGCCAAATATGAGCTCAATCGGGTTGAAAGAAAACTGCATTTGGACGGAGTTCGAGATGGATTGGAGCGGTTGTCTGTAGCGCTGTATTGAAGGTGATTTTTAGGCAGCAATAACTAAAAAATCGGTACACGAGTTTATTGATCCTTCAAGCCCATCTACAAATGTAACATTTTTGAAA
Source organism: Ophion obscuratus (assembly GCA_964007375.1). Classification (NCBI taxonomy): domain Eukaryota; kingdom Metazoa; phylum Arthropoda; class Insecta; order Hymenoptera; family Ichneumonidae; genus Ophion; species Ophion obscuratus. The sequence continues at coordinate 32,589,318 of OZ023322.1, read as the reverse complement.
ATATAGTATCATGCACTTTTGTACGTTTGATTACCATAGTGGGTGGAAAACGCTCCCAATTGGCGACTACTGTTATGGACGTTCTATGAATCTACAGAAAAACCAAACATATTCTTAATCTGTATGAGTGTTGTGATGTTTGGTACGAGATAAAGCGGACATTTTTTTGACAAAATGGATGCATGCTAAACTTCGATTATCATTTTTTTCTATTTTCCTGACGAATCTACGAGTTTCATATAAAAAATTATTTCGACTCAATTCTGCTACCAGTGTTGAAAAACAACCGACTAAAGGTGTATGCCAAGCTGATTTGAAAATCATAGTTTTGAGAAAAACGCGTTCAAAGTTGTTGCATCTCGACTACGCTCTCCGAGCGTACTTCTCATAATTTCTATAACTTGGCAAATGTTATGAGTATTATCAAACGATTTTCACAAACGTATTTAAAGAGAGCTGTACTATAAAAAAAAAAAAAAAACAAGTTTTCTAAATTTGGAGGCAACAATACTGCTATAATAATACAAATTTTAAACAAAATTCCTTTTTTATTATTGTTCGACTTTTGCTGTCTTACCTTTTTTACTGTACATCTACGCGCAATCGGTAAACTAAACTTGACGATACAGATAATTAGGTTTGAAAGCGAAATTAAATTAAAATATGCGATTAATATGCTATTAGTAAACAATGGAGCACTAATGGAAGCTTGATACGTGCGAGCATCGAACCGAGGGAAAAATCGTTCATAAGGCATACGAATGCGAATCAATGCCTATTGTAAATCACCCTCGAATACGTATAGACAGATCATTGTAATGTGCTTCCTGTTACGAGTATATGCCCGTTCCACGATAATTCTGCGAGCTTGGTTCATTATAAGGTAAAGAAGCTCCAAAGCATAATAAAGATTAACCACAAGACTGGCGATTAAATTTCAACATAATTTGTAGGTTTAGGCTCCCCGTTTAAATAACACTAATAACAATAGGAATAATAAGCTACAGGTTATATTCGGTTAATTATAAATTTATTATATAATAGTGGTTGCTTCTTCAAATAGATGCACTGAGGATTTCGAATTTCACTTCCATTCTATCTGCGTGTACACATTTACTTTTACAGAAAACATTTTCAAAACATGTGCTTACTATGTGTTAAAAAAGAAACGTATTCTCAATATTCTAAATCGTCAGAAAATCCTATTTTGTCCATTTTCTTACAGTTTGGAGTTTCGAAAAAGTGTCTTTAAAATATTGGGAACCACTGCGAGATTTCGAAAAAAAATGTTTTTTTTTCATTACTTATCATCAACTTTGAAGTTTGACCACCAAATTAACTCTTCACCAGTATCAACATTCGCAAAACTGCCGAAACTAGGTATAAGCATTTCTAGATAACAAGGTCAACCGCTGTTGCGAGCGGAATAATTTTCCTCCCGGAGAAGGCTAGTACTACGCTGTGCAAAAATGAAAAATGATCGGCACTTTGGATGGAAATAATCATAAGGTTCCTTCACCGGCCATCGTTCGAGATGCCATTCGACCAATTTATAAGGACCTCAGCTTAAATCAATGGCCGAAGCAATTCGGAGGTTTCACGAGGAATGGGAACGAATACCGAAACGCCGTAATTTGATTATTGCCTCCAAAAACTAGTTGAAATGGCGCATAAATTGTTGCTAACATTGTTCCTTATGTTGGCTGTCAGTCCTTTCATGGAGGGAGATTTTTCCCAAATTTCTCGGGATTTTTTTTAAAGGATTTTTCTTCACCACTTTTGAGACTTAGGGTATGTTTATTACTATTATACTTATGACTGTCACATGGTATTTTTTTTATTCCTCTTACAAATTGTATTTTCAAAACTGGCGAATCGATCGATTCTTATGAAATTTAGCATAAATCTTTCTAACCTTACTGTCTAAAACATGACCTCAAATGTTTCTGAAAATTTGAAAAATAAGTTTTTTTTCTAGAAAAATGTAGCCATTTTTTGTCGTAAACTTCAATTTTGTGTTTCTAAGTGCACCAATTCATCGATTTTCAACATTACTCACTTTTTCTTAGTTCATATTCTGCGTACAAGTGTTAAGAAAATAAAAATGTTCGTGAGTTTTTCTTTTCAGATTAATCCCGCCGACGCTACGTGTCACGCCATCTGACAACATCCACTGCAATCCGTTTACAAGTCGATGCCATACGCTATTTTTAAAGAGTAATAAAAAAAATACCATGTAACAGCCAAAAGTAGTAATAAAACATACCCAACGTCCAAAAAATGGTAAGGAAATCTTCTTCCTTTAAAAAAATCATGACAATTAGCAATTTTTTTCCTCGCCTGAAGGTATCTGCCCCCTTAAAACGCACGCGAACTCATCCGCGATATCCACGATGTATCGTTTGTTATACTTGGTGTAGACAGGTATTGCGTCGGTAGTTGGATAATCCGAATGAACATCGAGTTCTGATAATTTCATCGTTGTGGGAATTCCTGCCATCTCGTTGACTTTGTTGATGCTCGAGAAGTCCAATTTTCACCGACTCGGACTCAAACTTTTTCTTCATTAATGTAGAATTTTTCTAAAAAAATATGAAGTTGACATTGCAGTTTGAGATTGGACTGCGCAATCATAAGCTCTCCCATGTAACCCCTCCACCCATATGTTGAACTTATCCCCAGTTGGCAGCCAAAAAAAAACAAATTCCAATTTGCCAGGGCGTTTTTCTTTTCCCATAGGGGGAATATTGTTCCTCGCAGCATTGTTTACGACTTCAACGCCGAGATGGGAGGGAGGGACTGATGATGTGATCGCAGATGTCATTTGGATAGGAATGATGTCAGACGTATTGGAATGTTTCATGCATGGATACCACATGATGTCATTATCATTTTGATGATACCTATACACGATGTACCCCAATTTGCCAATGTGTCAACCCCCATATTTTCGGCGCAAGATACTCAAAACGTTCGAACTCAATCGCTGGAATCTGCCAGGTGTTTTTGGCTGGGTGATCTGCGTGCATACTCGCACATGCAAAGACATTGATGTTATCGTTCAAAATGATGACAACGTTCCCGATGAAATTTCAATTTTTTGGAAACCGCCGAGGTCTTTCTTCGTTGACGTATCGCCTATCTCATATGTCACATATTACCTTACCGCCTTTCGTGTAGTAGATTACCCCGCTATTCTTTCACACGTGGCTGAATATTTTTAACAAACGCATGGTTCCCCCACGTAATGAACTTATAATTTGTTGTCTATAACAAGCCTACTTGCTGGTTCGTTGCCTCGTACTTCGGAAATTTCGTGTATGTGTACGTCGGCTGGGGATTGTAGGGTCAATCACACAAGGTGTCATACACTAAGATTATTAGGGTAAACACATTTACTGAATTCCTAAAAAAATCTCTCTCTCTGATCACGGCGCCAGAAAGAAAAAAAAGAAGGCAGATGGTGATTGAACTTAATAAAACCGTTGTCCGTTGAGTATTTGATGCAGAACTTTATTGTCAATTCTGGAAGGTGCCCTTCTCTTCTTCTCGATGGATCAAAATAAAACAAAGAGTAGGGACATTCTGAAAGTTGTTTTTTCTGCATATCAAATGTTTCGAAAAAAATATTCAGTCGTGTTGACGCCAATTTTCTCCAAACGGGAAGACCCAAAAAGGTTCAGAAATTGGTAGTTATTGCCGGGTCATCATATTGTAACCTTTCCAGATCAAAATCAGGCTGACAAACGAATGTACGGTTCGATCCCACCTTTTTTGTTACCTTGACCGAAAAAAAATTATATCATTTATGGGTTTTCAATGACGGTCGTCGGCGTAGCCAGAAGGGGGCACAGGTGGGCATACCCCCTGCTCAGAAATGGCGGTGCCTCCCAGATAAAAATCAATGCAGAATAATTAAATTCAAATAATCGATTAACTTTATTTTTTCACGCAAGGAAGCATGAATAAATATTTTAATAAAACTTGATGTATATTCTTCGTCGTAATTCGTTACTTGTATAAAAAGTAGCTATTTGATTACTTGAATTACATAGATATGCAAATCCCCCCCCCCTCCCCAGATAAAAATTAATCCAGAATAATTGAATACAAATAATCGATTAATTTTATTTTTTCACGCAAACAAGCATAAAGATATAATTTAATAAAACCTTATGTATATTCTTCATCGTAATTTCGTTACTCGTATAAAAAGTAGCTATTTTATTACGTAAATTAAATTGATATACAAATTTCACAATTGTGTCGACTGTGGGCAAAAGAAATACCTACATTAAATTTGCTGCCGCATGCACAACCAGAAAAATACTGAAAGATCAAGATTTACTACCAAGTTATAGATAATATCATAATAGACTTAAAACGCCAATTCGAAAATCTACCCTTAGCTCATTGATGCAATTCTTAAATTAAATATGAAGTTGATGCATTTCTCAGTTGATGCATTTCTTCTCTTTTCAGTTGATGCATTTCTTATGCATCAACTTATGCATCAATTTCTTATGCATCAACTGATGCATTTCTTCCCTTCTCAGTTGATGCATTTCTCAAATTAAATATGAAGAACGGAGAGGATATCATCAATAATTATTCAAAAATCTCAATAACTAATACGTCAGCCTTAAAATCTTAAGCGATTGTAACGAAAAACAAATTTTCACTTAAAAATAATAAAATAAATGTTAATATTATATAATAAATGTTAAAATTGACAAAGTTAAAAAAACCGACAAAAAAAGTGTGCAATCGATTTGCAGAACAAATTTGAAAGCTAAAACTTATTTAATTGAGTACCTACTGAAAGTAAATTTTAAAGACTGCTGACTGGATTAAGGAATAATGAAAAATTAGTTGATCGTTTGTCAAGGTATTATAAAACTTCGATATTGATCCTAACACGAACATGTGATTGGAACTTCATATTTTATATATGCTACGTGATTATATTATCGACGATTTTGTCATTTTTATTTCAATAAAACAGGTGATTTTTCATTATACCTAAAAAAATTATTCATAAATTTAATTTAAAAAAATGTATTTGTAAATTTTATTTAAAAAATTATTTATGAATTGTATTTCAAAAAGATAATTTAGACAAATTTTATTTAAAAAATACATCATTAAAAAGAAGATGATTTTGAGGGTTGTACGACTGCAACCCTCTCCACACTTCGTCCACACTTGCTATTCGATTTCCGCGCAGTCCTCTTCTAAATTGCCCATCCTCCCTCATCGCCTCCCTCAATCCCCGTCACCACTGCGTGATCCCGAATTGCCAGCATCGCGATGGACTTCTCGTCCAGGTTAGTGTTACAATCGGATCTATCAAAATATCCATATTATCTTATCCAACTAATCTCGAGAATTCCACACAATTTTTTTTCGGCTTCCCGATGATGTCTGGTCAGCCGGATCTTTGTCAGTGTTGTAAACATTGACTACTTCCCTGACGACGTGCTGGCTGTAGGCGGGAAAGTCAGATGGATTCTTGACTGCTTTGTAAGAATGTATGTGGGGATAACGATGGTCGTGATTGAGAAGACCTCCGTTCCCAAGGATGTCGTAGCCGTGCGAGTTGTGAATTCCAAAATCACCAAATCCCGGGGTCAAGGGGTTGCTTGGATAAGCACTTTGATAAGGGTGCCCTCCAGTGACGATGGAATTCCAGCCCAAAATACCGCTGAGCAAGAGAGCAACCTTGGTGAGAAGTAAGGCCTTCTTGGTGATGACCAAAATAACGCCAAAGATCAAGGGTACGAGGCTCGTGAGGCTGAACTTGAATCCAAGCAGGAAAGGCAGCACGAGACTTCGCACGATCATTCTACCTGCAATGTCCAGAGGTGGGGGAGTCACGGTGAGCGTGAGTGTACAGAGCGCGACGGTAAGAGCCGAGTTTGTTTCCTTCAACTTCTCCACAAGGATGGCCTTGACCATGCTGCCGACTGGAGGCATGCGTTTTAACCCGCTGGACCTTGACAAACCCGGAAGCTATTATCTTCGCGATCCTCTGATATTACCTACCTTACCAACTGATGTGACCTTGCTCTGCACTATCGATGTGAGTTTTCAAGAGCTTTCTCGGTCCTCCGTTCTCTCGCAAGAGAGCGAGCCATTCAAATTCAAATCAATACAGGCTGTTGAGATTCTAACATTTTCCGGCCATTTTTATGAACTTATCGCGAACGTTAACTTAAACTTAACTTCGTGACTACATGGTCGTATGCAAATAGGAAACTTAACTCGCAATTGCATCTGTATAAATAATATATTTGCATAAAATATTTGCAGGAACTTCATACAGGGTGTCCCAAAACTCAACGATAATCTGAGACCGGATGAAAGGCCAAGTTATACCAGTTCTGGGAAAAATAAAAAAAAATCCATATCACTCAGTTCAGCGATAATAGACATTTTTAAAAAAAAGTTGAAATTCGACACCCTTGGTCGCATTTTCAAGTCCTGTGATTACCAATGTCACAATTTCGCTGTGATTTTTTTAATTTCGTGATCTTCATTACCGATGCTATTAATCGCAACTACAAATTAATGCAAGAAACATTGTTAATTTAATAAAATAAGTTAAGTTTTAGTGAGTCATGGTTCACAAAAATATTGTTAGTTAACTTTGACACTTCATTTTGAAAAAAAAAATGTACTACACTACCCTTGGAAAGTTATTTCAAAAGATGGCGCATTTAATCATGATTTCAAAATGGTGCAACACTTGCCACTTTTCTTGCCATTAAAAATTTTATTTCTTATTTTTTTCAAATTGAGCTCATTTTGAACAACTCAACATTAGGAATTTTTGTTACTAAAATTTGTTATTTTTTGTTTCTGGTCTGAAATAAAATTATTATTTTTAGTAAAGAGGTAATTGAGTCAGTTAATAACCAATTTTTATTGTAAAAAACATATGTTTTTTACAATAAAAATTGGTTATTAATTGACTCAATTACCTCTTTACTAAAAATAATAGTTATTTCAAAAGATGGCGCATTTAATCAAGATTTCAAAATTGTGCAACACTTGCCACTTTTCTTGCCATTAAAAATTTTATTTCTTATTTTTTTTTCAAATTGAGCTCATTTTGAACAACCAATATATATATATATATATATATATATATATATATATATATATAATATATAATATATATATAATATATAATATATAATATATATATTATATATATATATATATATATATATATATATATATATATATTAGGGTGGCCCTTGATATGGGTAAAAAAAAAATTGATCGCGCCGCCCTCCAAAACAGTTCGAAATAATTTTTAAAAAATCTATGTGAAGCCCCAGTTATGTCCGTTAAGAGGAAGGGTTGCCTGTAAGCATGAACTTAAATTAAAATATCAATTTTTCTTCATGATTGGAGAAGTTTTGATTTTTAAATCTAATTTATTTGTCAATTTTTCACCACGATATTTCTGTGGTTTAAATAAATAAATTCGGACTGAACGAACTATTATCGATATCTTATGTGTACATTTTTTGAATATTATGTTTTTTTTCCGACCAATTGGATGACTTGTGCGAATAAATAATTTCGTTGTTTTCAATAAAACGAACAAGCTCGCCAAGTTTAAAATCCTGCCAAGTTTAAAATGTCCCTATGCATTTTTGCGAAAGTAATTTTCAAATATACTTTTTATCCACAGCACTGGAAGTCTGATCTCAGTGAAATATTAATATATTTGTATATCAGCACGCAAGGAATACTTCTAACAAAATTTAAAAAAAAAACAATTCTGGCCAATACGGAAGTTCGATGTGAATGGTTTATCGTGAATTGATATCCTTCGTATTTAATAGATTTTTCTGACAAGATGCAAATTTAAAGTTTGATTTTGATGTGATTAAAAGCGTTCAACAGCAGCTAAATCGAACTATTGGTCCAAAATAGTAGGATGGTAAAACTGAACGCTCATCAAATCTAGTATGGAGGACCATATTGTTTGATCTGTATATTGAATACCAATATAGAATAGCTTCGGAAAGTAAAAAAAAAAAATTGACAAATAAACTTGAATTAAAAATTCGAAATTTCTCCAATTATGAAGAAAAATTGATATTCAAATTTAAGTTGATGCTTACAGGCACGCCTTCCTCTCAACGGACATAGCTGGGGCTTCGCGTAGATTTTTTTAAAATTATTTGGAACCGTCTTGGAGGGCGGCGCGATCAATTTTTTTACCCATATCAAGGGCCACCCTAATATATATATATATATATATATATATATATATATATATATATATATAATATTAAATATATTTAATATTTGCAGTACCCACTATAATATTTGCAGGAACTTCACATGTTATAGTGGAAAGGCAGAATTTAGTCTTGTTAGCCAGCTTGATGTTCGTAAATAATGCAGCTTGATTTTCTTAAATAATGTAGCTAGATGTTCCTAAACAATGGAGCTTGATTTTCCAGAATAATACAGCTTAATGTTCTTAAGCAATGCAGCTTGATATTCGTAAATAATGCAGCTCGATTTTCCTAAATAATCGAGCGTGATGTACCTAAATAATGCAGCTTGATGTTCCTAAATAATGGGCCTTAATTTTCTAAAACAATGCAGTTTGATGTTCCTAAAGAATGCAGCTTGATGTTCTTAAATAATGCAACTTGATTTTCTTAAATAATGCCGCTTGATATACCTTAATAATGCAGCTTGATGTTTCTAAATAATGCAGCTTGATATTTCTCAATAATGCAGCTTGATGTTTCTAAATAATGCAGCTTTATGTTCCTAAATAATGCAGCTTGATGTTCGTGAATAATTGACCTTGATGTTTCTAAATAATGCAGCTTGATGTTCGTAAATATTGCAGCTTGATGTTCATCAATAATGTAGCTTCATGTTCCTAAATAATGCAGTTAAATGTTCCTAAGTAATGCATCTTGATTTTCCTAAACAATGAAGCTTGACGTTCTCAAATAATGCAGCTTCATTTTCCTAACTAATACAGCTCGGTGTTCTTAAACAATGCCAAACCGAATGCCGGTTCCAATCCGTAATCTTCCACACATTTCTCCTCCATATAACTCATAATCTTAAATCAAATTTCCGCATGAAGTTTCGTATTGCTTAGGAACATCAAACTGCACTATTTACGAACATCAAGTTGCATTATTTAGGAACATCAAGTTGTTATACTATTCAGGAAGATCAAGCTGCATTATTTAGGAACATCAATCTGCATTATTTGAGAGCATCAAGCTGCCTTATTTAGAAAAATTAAGTTGCATTATTTAGGAACATCACGCTGCATTATTTAGGAACTTAGTTTAATTTTTTTTATCCCTTTAATCATTTTTCGATGATGACGGTTTTAACGAAACAACGTTCTGTCTTGCGAAAATTTCGCTACGTTCAAATTTGTTATCATCGTGAAAAATGAGGTTTTTCTCACACTGGTGTGATACAGTAAAGCACTAGGGTGTTTCTCTTATACGTGTCCGGTAAATTAACGTAAACATCGAATCGTTGAAAAACAAGAGACGTTGCTAAACAGCAATCGAAAATCGAGTGTCTGCGGCAGGTGTTATAAGAAAACCTTTTTCATATATCCAATTCCTGTAAGTGAAAAAGTTAGCATTGAGAAGTAATTCACCTGTCCCCAACTGCCTGTCGCTGTATGCGTTGACTCTCTCGTCAATCACGAATTCCAAAACTCCATTGGCATTGAGCATCGGACCAACTCTCATTTGCAGTCCCGGATAGATGTTGTGAAGATCCCACTTTAAATTTCTTTGTTCCATGAGTCTCGCGGCTGCTTGGACGACATTGCTAAAGTCCTTCGGTTCGTAATCGAGATCGATCAAATCACGACTCTGCCCACTGGCTCGTTCAAGTTTGACACTGTCGTAATCAAGCACGTCCTCGTTGTTCAACGAGCGCAACAGGCTGACAGTGCCGAGGTTTGCGCACTCGAAGATACCATGGATTTTCTTCGCCAAACAAGTTGCAAAAACTTTTTGCAAATTGCCAGCATCCCCGTTCATATCGTCGATATTGAGCTCAGGTTCTCCATTGGACTCCATCATGACCGTAATTCCCGTTGAGAAGCAAACGATCAAAAGTAAATCCCGAAGCTTGCGCTTCATCGTATCGATGGACACCTAATATTTAGCAGATTTTTGTGTTTATTTTTGGGTGCGTCAGGTGCCACGTAGAATAGCCGAAAGAAAACTGCTTCCCAGCTCGGAGTCATCCGCATATATAGCCTTCACCCAGAGACGTTCACACGCCGAAGAACAATTGGTTTCACTTGGCGAATCGTTTGCCATCATCAGAGGCAACAGGAGCAGCGAAAGTACAATACTCATCCCTATAGATATTTGGAGTGCGTATGGGCTATATGCGTGTATGTATAGCAAGGTGCAATTATGAATTGCAGTGAGTAGGGGTAACGGAAAGCCCGATACACCGGATGCACGCGAACCAACAGCGAGGGAGACGTCCGGTTCATCGTGAAACAATCGGAGATTGTTGCCATGTCTTCTCTCTTCCTCAGACTGATGAGTTCATCGAAAGCGATAGCAGGCAGTTTTGGTCAGACGGTGTTTTCCATTTGATCTGCTTCAAACTCGATTGCCAGCAGAAGAGAGCTGGTCAACAACGGCGCTTCAATGATCTTGCCGATTTTCGGCACAAGAGTCGATTGTTGAGCTACTTATTAGGATTTGTATATTTAACCGATGAGGTAGGATCAAAGAGCTCCATACAGTCAATCGTTGAAGGCGTTATCATCATCTATGGATACCTGAGATATGAATATGCATTTTGAAAAACGTACAGATTCGAAACTTGCATATCGCGTCCTTATTACGCATTTCCATTCGCTTGTGAAGCTTCGGCTGTCAGAAAGTTTATCATATACTGGGTTTCTGATAGAGGAAACTCTGTAAATTAAATACAACAATGAGGAAGCAATGTGCATGAACCTGATGTTCAAGTCTTCAGGTCTAAATTCTATTTGCATGGTATAGGACCATTATTGTCAACATCGTAGCGACATGTGATTGAATGTACAAGTTGACTAGCCATTATGCTTTAAGGGGTAAGATTTAGGGATGCTTAGGGGTAAGCTTTAAGGGGTAGAATTTAAAAAAAATCGATTTTTATTCGCTAAAACTGTGCTTTATCCTCATAAGAATAAGTTACTTTTCGATTTATAGCAAGACATTTTTCTCCTCACCGACGGTGAGCGTGTAACGTAAGCTCACCTCTGGCACGGCTACAGAGTACCTTAAACTTTAAACGCGTTTTTCTCGAAAGAGCTTTTTTCCAATTAGCGTGACAAAACTTCAACAATTTTCACTCGATTTACTTCAAATTTAAAAGTTATGTTCCTAATTGCATTTCGCAGAGAAGTACGTACGGAATTTCCGATTAATCGAAAACTCTTCATTTTATGAGCAGTTTTATACGAAATTGTTTAATGAAAATGCATTCAAATACCTACAACTTTTGAATAAAACAATATTTTTTTAAAATTCCGTACGTACTTGTCTAGGTATTCTAATGTAGATTGACGAGACTTTTTGTTTTTTGTTCTAGGTAAAAATTGTGGATGCTAAATGTCACGCCGCGGAGCGCCTAAAAAAAGAAAACAAAAGAAAATATTAGTAGTCGCCCATTTTTTACATCGAAAAAATATACATATAAATATTTTCTAACAGCTTGATATTCATACTAAATAGATGTGTAATTCATTTTAAAGTTTAAATTTTAAAAAGTGAACCACTTTTTCATACGAAAAAAAATTGTTAAATTCGCACATGATTTTGTACCCGTTACTGTGGCCTAACCCCTTAAGAGGGGAGACGCGTTATGCGAGAAAACATTTGTTGATTTTCATAATTTTTTTTTTTTTTAACAAAAACTTCCTTCATCATTATTTAGACTTAGGGTATGTTTTATTACTACTCTCGGCTGTTACGTAGTTTTTTTTCATTAATCTTCAAAAATGGCAGAGGTAAGGCACGGGCTTAGAAACTGCATTTTCAAAATTGGCGTGACGTATAGGGAAAAACTAATCGACCGATTTTGATGAAATTTGGTATAAATCTTTCTAACCTGATTGTCTAAAACATGAGCGTAAATATTTTTGAAAATTAAAAAAGAGTATTTTTTAATGGAAAAAGTAGCTATTTCTTCAGATAATTTCAATATTTTTGCTTCAAAGCGTACCACTCAATCGATTTTCAACATTTCCCACTTTTTCTTTTTTCATATTCTGCGTGTGAGTGTCAATGAAAGAAAAATCGTTGGCTTTTTTTCAGATTCATCCCGCTCAGGCTACCTGTCACGCCGTCTGACAACATTCGTCGCAACCCGTTTAGAAGACGGCTAACAGGTGTGACTCAACCTGCGCCATTTTTAAAGATCAGTAAAAATCACCATGTAACAGGCGAATATAGTAATAAAACACCCTAAGTCTCAAAAACGGTGAAGGAATCTTTCGTAAAAAAAATCATGAAAATCATCAATTTTTCCCGCGCCTAGAGGTATCTCCCCCCTTAACGAAAGTACCGGTTTGCGGACATGCATTGTTTGAAAGCGGTACAATGCAAACATATTTTCGGGAAAATTATAATCACATGAAATTGAACCACTCGAGCAATTCTGGCCAAATACGAGCCCAACTCTAGTTACTAGTACTATCTTTAACCCTAGAACTCATGTATCATTTTTTCTATCCTCTGACTCTTGGCTGGGCACATACCCACCCCACGCGTTTCTTGCAGGCAGATCGCACCATTCAGCAGTGAAGAGAAACATCGGTACATGAATTTCTTCGTTTTTTAATGAGGAAGAGAATGATGCAAATTACCGAAAATCGCATTGTTCAGACAAAAAGACGATTTTTTTTCTTCCAATTAACAGATTCTTGAATGATGATGACAATAATAATGTAGGACTGATAGAAATGTTGAACGTCTGATAATGAAGGGAAGAAACGTGGCCCGAAACTGCTAAACGTCTAAAGATAGTGCATGAACATTAGGGTGGCCCTTGATATGGGTAAAAAAAAATTGATCGCGCCGCCCTCCAAGACGGTTCCAAATAATAAAAAAAATCTAGCGAAGCCCCAGCTATGTCCGTTAAGAGGAAGGCGTGCCTGTAAGCATGAACTTAAATTTAAATATCAATTTTTCTTCATGATTGGAGAAATTTCGATTTTTTAAATCTAGTGTATTTTTTCAATTATTGTGACCCATTTTTTCAATTATTGTGATCAAATATTTGTCAATTTCTTGTTTACTTTCCGAAACTATTGTATATTGATATTCAATATACAGATCAAACAATAAGGTCCTCCATACTAGATTTGATGAGCGTTCAGTTTTACCATCCTATTATTTTGGAACAATAGTTCGATTTAGCTACTGTCGAACGCTTTTAATCACATCAAAATCAAACTTTAAATTTGCATCTTGTCAGAAAAATCTGTTAAGTACGAAGGATATAAATTCACGATAAACCATTCACATCGAACTTCCGGATAGGCCAGAATTGTTTTTTTTTTTAATTTTGTTAGAAATATTCCTTGCGTGCTGAGATACAAACATATTAATATTTCACTGAGATCAGACTCCCAGTGCTGTGGATAAAAAATGTATTTGAAAATTACTTTCGCAAAAAATGCATAGGGACATTTTAAACTTGGCGAGCTTGTTCGTTTTATTGAAAACAAAGAAATTATTTATTCGCACAAGTCATCCAATTGGTCGGAAAAAACCATAATATTCAAAAAATGTACACATAAGATATCGATAATAGTTCGTTCAGTACGAATTTATTTATTTAAACCACAGAAATATCGTGGTGAAAAATTGACAAATAAATTAGATTTAAAAAATCGAAAATTCTACAATCATGAAGAAAAATTGATATTTTAATTTAAGTTCATGCTTACAGGCACCCCTTCCTCTTAACGGACATAACTGGGGCTTCGCGTACATTTTTTTTTTATTATTTGGAACCGTTTTGGAGGGCGGCGCGATCAATTTTTTTTTACCCATATCAAAGGCCACCTGCATGTTTACATATCATGAACACAGTTCTGTTAAAATCATACTAAAGATTTATTTCACTATAACAAAGCTTCCTCTAAGAGGAAGAGAATTTAATGTTAAGTAAGCCTATTAGTTACCTGGAGAAGGTTTTTTGATTCACATAAAAATCATAATTGTGAAGGATATCAGAACGTAAAGACAGTTCGTTCATGGTCTATCTCAAGAACTCTTATCCACATAACTTCTTGTCTTTGAATAACCAATAAATAAATGATCTTGATTAAGGCGGGATATACATTTACAACGATCAAAAAATTGATTTCTTATTTTTCTCTTTAAACCATAGAACTATATATGTAGAATGATTTCCTATTGTTTCAAGGCAAAATTCGAAAAACTTCAAACGTTACAGCCCGTTAACGCTGTGCCTCACTGCTCGGATTCGGAGCGGACGTGAACTTCAAACGCGTATTTCTCAAAACTGCATTATCGAAATTGGCGTGCAGGATTACTAAAAAACTATTGAGCCGATTGAGTTGAAATTTGGTAGAAATATTGATAATATTGGTACCTTCTACTTATCGAGAATTGTTTTTAAAAAATTGGAAAAAAAAACTACTTTTTTAATCCACATTTTAGAGAAATGTTGCGTGAAATGTTGATTTTTTTTGTAAATGCGTGCCATTTTTTTCAATTTGCATTTTCTTCATTTCAATTACTGTTACATAGAAACTATACATGTTCTAACTGAAAAAGTGTTTGCACTTTTTTTGGAAATCAATGAACTTGCTGTAACACAGCTCCGTCAGTTTGATGACGAATTAATTTAAAAAAATGGTTTTGTGTACTTGAAGATACTATTAAAGTATATCTCAAGTTTGATAATTGTAGAATAATTATTTGTTAGTTTAAAAAATCCCTTAATATTGCTTATTTTTTCCTGTCTAAATGTATATCCCGCCTTAATCGAAATATTTGGTTAGTTTGATCTGCACTCGGTTCTACCATAAAAACTTTTAAATATCTGTCGTAAAAGTGTCACGTGAAGGTGTAACTACCGTCGACCAGCACAGTTGACAGTTGGCGGCCAAAACATGACGATTGGTTAGGCCCTTGCTCTTCTTCGATTATTCACTCATACAAATTCAAGCAGAACAACTTCCGGTTTTTTCCCCTATATCGTTAATAAAAAAAGAAAAAACCAATGCTTTTTTCTATTTACTATTCTGCATCAAAAAATTTCGTCATACGAATATTGTAATCGAAATCAGTTGATTTAAATTTCAAATACTTCGACTGACAAAGACGCGTAATATCGGTAGGACATTTTTTAAGTATTCGCTCAAAAAAAAGGAAAAATATACGAAAAGTGACAGCTGCCAAAAACTGTTTTACGCGTCGAAATAATGTAACATTGGGAATAACAATAAAAAAATCGATACGACAAATTACTCACCGACTTGATGTGAACCTGAAATTTTCCTGCAATCATTCTTTAGTAAAAATAATAATCGTTGGCTGCAAAATTCTATCTTCTTCCAATTTCACTCGAATGTAATTTTTTCATCGGATATAGCACGAACTTACACCGGCTGTTGAAAAATACATTCCATAATTGTGCGAAGGCTTTAGACCGATAAATCCTTTACCTATCCCCCCCCCCCTAATTTGTAACACCATATTGAGGCCTTAGGGCACTCTAGAGGCCGAAAAAATAGGCTTTTTGGGATTTTTTTCAGAAAAACTACAAAATAAATCGAGACTACCAAAAAGGGTGTTTATCATACTTATCAGTGACTGTACACAATAATTTTTTTGAAGCGATTAAGGGAGACTTTGACCTTGAAATTTTCAAAAAATCAATTGTTTTTTATTACGGATTCTTAATCTATATGTAAGTAGAAATAAATCTGTCGAAACGTGTGTTAGCGGTAATTATAAACACATTTGTGTAAACACATTACAAAACTTTAAACGCGTTTTTCTCGAAAACACGTTTTTAAAAATGGCTGACATTCTCCTGACCGCTGTAATTAACATATCGACCTGAAGTTTGGAGAACATACTCAGAAAATATGTCTTCACGGAATGACGGATCATTTTTTCGATAGATACATTTTTGCATTTATTATTTATCTTTTTATGCGAAAAAAACGCGAAAATTCGATTTTTTTTTAAATTGCCGCCATTTTCCGAAATTTGTATTAAACGAAAAACCCATCCGTCATTCCATGACCAAACGGCCACAGATTGATAATATGCTTTGAATTTGTGTTTCGGATCAACAAAGAGGGGGCAGTGATGTCAGCCGTTTACCTCCCGCGATTTGAGGACCTGTTTTCGTGGAGCTGCAACGGCCGCCATTTTGGTTTTTTTTTTTTTTTAATGTTTAACGTTCTCTATATCATGAATAAAAGCAAGAAAAAAACCGCACTCAAAAAGCTTTACTCATTTCCTTTAAAAAAAATAAAATGTAAACACCTGAAATATGGCACTCCAAGGACAAAGTCTCCCTTAATTTTAAAATGGCGGCTGTGCAGCGTTTATCTCAAAACTGCATTTTTTTAAGTTGGCCGGAAACATAACTCGTACAATTTTCAACCGATTCACTCGAAATGTTGAATATATCTTGAAAAAGACATTGTCTATGGAAGTACGTAGAATTTTTTTTTAATATTGCATAGTTCAATTGTTATTAACAATTATCTGACGAAATTTTTCACTTTCCAAAAATTTGCCTAAAAAATCGTCAGATAATTGTTAATAACACTTGAACTATGCAATATTAAAAAAAAAAAATCCTACGTACTTCCATAGACAATGTATTTTTCTATATATATTCAACATTTCAAGTGAATCGGTGGAAAATGTTCTAAGTTATGTTTCCGGCCAGCTTAAAAAATGCAGTTCTGAGATAATCCCTGCACAGCCGCCATTTTAAAAATTAGTAGCTTCAAAAAAATTATTGCATACAGTCACCGATATGTATGATAAACACCAAAATGGCCAATCAAAACCTACAAATAAGAGGTGAGGGCAAGGGTTCAGTAAAACAACAATCAAGCTTTAATGCATTATAATACAAAATTAGATTTATTCATAAATAACAAATATATAAGTTATATGGCGATCCGAGCTTGACGCTGGATATATAAATAATCAATGATCGGACAAAACTATAGATCGTGTGACATGCTGGGTATGAGTCTACAGATCCATCCACAGTTTCCCACTCGGAGAAAATCCAGTTTGGATCACCCATCGAAATGATTTCCTAATATTTCATTTTTCGTCTCGGAGGTCGTGAACTCCGTGGACGTAGCTGCACAAATTCAGCGATGCAGCCCACGGTTGTCATCACGGATGAAAGTCTCGATTGTCTATGGCTCTTTAAACGCATACACACCCGTCGTTAACCGTAAAAAGTTCAAGTCTTCGTTGCCAGTTCCGTTTTTTTTTCTCTCGTCATCGTCATTTTCTCCGTTGCCGTAACCGTTTTTGTCAATATTAAATGTTAATTATTTGGCACTGTCCAGTGTCGATCGGTCGTCGGTAAGTCACAGTTATTTTTTTTCGTCTCGGTTCACTTCGTCGTGACGTCAGTCAGTGTGGGCTTTTCCTCAGTAGTGTCACGTCGTTGGGAGAAAAAAGCCGTTGACCGAGTGTGCATCGATAATCAAGCGTTTGACTTTGGAAATCAGACGCTTTTGGGCTCCTCACCTCCTCACGAACCGTCTTCACGGAGGTATGAATACTTGTTGCTTAAATTTATCAATGTCGCGGGACGATGTGAAGAATGTTTGGTCTCTTTCTCTTTCTCTCTCTCTCTCTCTCCCTCGTCTGCTGTATCGCCTGGTACTCGAGTCAATCTTTAGTTACTGGCGACGGGCTTGTAAGCCGCGTAAGCAAGCTCGGAGCCTGCTGACCGGGACCAGCCGTGATGATCGTGTTCCTCGTGTCCGTGCGCTGCCGGATGGGCGACCACCTCGTAGCTCTGGTTTTTCGCAGCCAGCAGCTTTTGGAGGGCAATTACGACGGATATGATGAGAGCGATTTTGCCGATCACGAGAGCCTTGAACGCGATGAGAGCGAGACCACCGAGAAGGATGGGCACCAAGATGGCGGCCTTGAGCTTCAAGAGCATGAGGATCGGCATGAGACCCTTCAACAGCTTCTTCTTCTTGCCACGAGCTGTTTCGACGCAATGATAAACATTAACGATGACAAATTACCCCAGTTGACATCATTTCGTCAGATTATTTCATCAAAGCCGGACTTTTTGATTTTCGCTCGTTTGCAACAATTTTTTCGACTCGAATGCTCTTTGCCCTGTCTATTCGAGGAATGGACTAAATTATCGCACAAACCCGTCGAATTGTGTGCAGAATTTTTTTCAATTTACGGGGGTCATTACCTTCGTCCAAGGAGCGAGAGATCTCTTCGGGAAGACTCAGCTCGATGGTGTGGGTCGAGAGGAATTTGCCGGCTCTGTCGAGAAGAGCCTCGTCAACGGCGACTTCCCGAGCCTCGACCTCTGTCGGAAGAGTAGCCTCGATCTCGTTCAGCGACCTTGCGTTGTCGGCACGGCTGTGACAAAGAAAAAAAACGTCGCTCGTTTCAAATTTATCGCACGACTGTTATTGCGCAAAAACATCTTAAACCCATGCATTTACGTATGTGTCTGTTACGATAACTCGTGATAAATAAAGAAGACAAAAATGGATAAATATGAATCTGAATGGAATGGAAGTAGCAATTTAATTGAACGAAAAAGTCTCTCCATCTTCATCGATGCAGTCGATGCTGTGAATCATTGCGATGTCAGTTTCTCTTTCATTTTGCCAAAAGGCTTCGACCGATTGGGTCAATTATTTCGTAGAAGAAGACAAGCGTTTCGTTGGGTGCATTGGCTAGCACAGGTGCTCACCTAGCCTTGGCTTCGTCGGTCTGGACGATCTTGACGCCATCGAGCAGGCTGATGTCAGCAGCTCTTGCAGCACGATCAACGAAGCGCAGTGCCTTGAGCTTGAGGCACACCGATAAATCGGCTTCACCCTGACACGAGGTGTAAACGGAGAACGCGTCCTCCAACAAAGATCGCGACCTCGTTGAATCCTGTGAGGCGGGTGCTGGTGCAGCCGAAACTGCAGACGCAACGAGCGCTACAACTGCCACGAATTTCAGCATCTCGATTCAATTATCCTTCGCCTGGAAAAACTTCACCGAATTTATGTTTTTTTTTTTCACCACGAGTATCAAACTTCGAACTTGTGTAAATATTGAAGACGAAGATTCGAACTGTTTTTGAGAAACGAAAAAAAAAAGAACGATTGCCCGGTAAAGGTTCGTTTTTTTTGTGCTGGTTGACCGACGACGTTCGTATCGACACTGACCGAAAGAATCACGATGCTGCCTTTTATCCTCGACGCGAAAGGGGCCCGCGTACGTTTTTGAAATTTTGATGGCCCCCACTTTGGGGGAGGGGGGGTCTTTCTCGTTCTTACCTGCCGCTGCCTGGTGCCCCGTGCTGCGGGCCAAGTCGCGCGAGCTCCCCGCCCCCCTCCCCGCCCCTCGTCCCGGTTCTCCTCGCTCTTGCACACCTACCGCCACATGTGCCTTCCTCCGTGTATTCGACGTCCTCATCTTCCTCGTCCTTGTCCTCGTCGTCGTCTTCGGCGTCGTTTGGCTCTCGTGCCGATTTCCCTCCCCCCCAGTTCGGAACCGCGACGCACCCGTACGACCTCCTCTACGTAATACCCTCTTCGAGTGATTGGCTCTTTTACGTGGATCAGGCACCACCGCTTTTCAAATCGTATGTTACTCGTGCTACACATTGTTCTAGCTATTCCTTTTTTCATTTATTGATTTCACGAGCTTTTTTACCCATGTTTTTCAATATAAGGTAAGGATTATTGGCACTTTGGGCCCAATTATTGGCACTTTTAGGGCCCCATTATTGGCACTTCGAGGGCCCAATTTTTTACTTTTTAAAGGCCCAATTATTAGCACTTTGGGGGCCCATATATTGGCAATTTAAGTACCCAATTATTGGCACTTTCAGGGCCCAATTCTTGACAAATTAAGATCCAATTATTGACACGATGAGGGCCCAATTATTGGCACGTTGAGGGCCCAATTACTTATTATCACTTTAAGGGCCCAATTATTGGCAGGTTGAGGCCCCAATTATTGGCACGTTGAGAGCCCAATTATTGGCAATTTAGGGCGCAATTATTGACAATTTAAGGGACCAATTATTGGCACGTTGGGGGCCCAATTATTGGCACGTTGGGGGCCCAATTATTGACACGTTGAGGGCCCAATTACTTATTATCACTTTAAGGGCCCAATTATTGGCAGGTTGAGGCCCCAATTATTGGCACGTGAGGGCCCAATTATTGACAATTTAAGGGACCAATTATTGGCACGTTGGGGGCCTAGTTATTGGCACGTTGAGGGCCCAATTATTGGCACGTTGAGGGCCCAGTTATTGGCACGTTGAGGGCCCAATTATTCTTTATCACTTTAAGGGCCCAATTATTGGCACATTGGAGGCCTAATCATTGGCCCTTTGAGGGCCCAATTATTGGCAGGTTGAGGGCCCAATTATTGGCACGTGAAGGACCACTGTGTAGGTAGGAGAGAAGTGTCAATAACTGGTGAGTTGCTAAAATAAGGTCACTTTAATCTATTCCTACTAGAGACATGTGTCTGGTATACTAAAAATTCATTTTATGAATCCTGCATATTTCAACGAAGACGTAAACAACATACGTTTTACACGTTATACTTTTAGCTTCATCCGAAGTTCGTGAAAAATATTCTCGCCGTTAACTTTACGCGTAATTACTGTACAAACACTATAATCGTGCTTGTAATGTAATTGCTGAAACAACTTTATAATGGTGTATGCAAACACGCAATGGAAATAGGATAACAGTATATCGCCTTTAGCTCAAGTTTCTCGATCGTTTGTGCATGCAACCCTCACGCATAGAGTAACGAATGAGAAGCAGGCGAACAAAACCGGACTTGTCCACACTACGTAAACTTTTTTTTTGTTTTTTGGGCCTAAAAGTTGTATTTTGGCTTAAAAAAGCAGTTTTTAACAAATGTCGAGGTGTGCAGAGCAGGATTTGGTTTGAAAAATGTTGGGAGCTAATAGAGGTCTGCTTGAAGAACATGAAAAAAAAACAGAAAATTGTTCGCCCGCTCCTCAAATGTAGTATTCAGAAGTACTCCACAGGCAGAACATACTTACCAGATTTGATGACAATTACACTCGTTCATTCATTCCCACCTTAAATATTCTATTTTACGTTATCCCTGCATAGTTTCGCTCGTTTTTTTTCGGTCTCGGTGTTTGCATGTCCACGTTTCTCTTCTTTTCTTTTCTCCCAGGCGGTGGTATATGTATCATGCGTCCATCCAGTTCCGATTGTTTGGCTTGTCTCGTGCACTCATTTTCGTTGATGGGTTTATGTAGATACAGTGACTACAGGAAAAAAAATGCGTGTGTGCACACGCATGAGTATACAAACAGCCAATTTCAACGTGGGAAAATGCTGTAACACTTTTTCGTAAGACTTTTACAGAGAAAATTCTTCAAGTACCCGAGCTGCGATGTTGCCGGGCATTCCCAACTTTGTGGCGGGCCCTGGCCAGGCTTGTGTCTTCCAATTCACCTGTCCGGGCCTTTCCATGTCATAGAATACGACAAAATTGTGTTTTAAAGGTTACACCCCATGGGAATGACAATGTGCTGAAAAGTGGATCCTGACTTGATGAACAGTGAACAGGTGCTTTGCTTTTATAATTGATTACGATTAAACTAAAACCTTTTTTGTAATTCTATTCACCATTATAAGGATTTTTTTGTCAATCTACGATGATACAAATGCTTATCGCAAATAAACGTAGTATTATACACATAAGTATTAGTTGTAATAATGAATAACCAATTTAATTGATGCGACAGAAAGAACAGGTGGCTCGTGCTTTTTAAAATAGACGTCCCTGGTTCGAGAAATATCAATGTTCTGACCGGGCAGAACTTAAATGTATCTCGTAAATAATCCACCAGGTGGCTTCAAAGCACGGCACTCTCGCATAAACGAGGTGCAGTCGTAAGACGATGAGACTTCAATCCGTTGTTAGTGCCCTGCTTACAGCATCCACTTCTTGCTTGTGATTTTTTTATTCTTGTGAAATGATAAGTATCAGTAACATCTGATAATTATTGTCTTTTTTTCGAAACTGGCTTGCTGGCGTACAATTACTTTCCTTATCATTTGCCGGTCAGCTCCCGTTCGGTTCCTGACGAGGAAGCGGCAGATCAGAGCCTGGTGGAAGACCACACAGCAAACCTCAACCATGCTGGGTTGCTTTCACCATTTCCTGACATAATTCAGGGAAGGTAAATAAGAGACAAATGCCTTTTTTCGACTTAAATGTTTACATGAATACATGCATAAAAAAAAGGTGAATCTGTGGACCCAATTATTAACATCGGCAAACCTAAATTCTTGTTCTTTCTCGTCCTCACTTTTACTTGATCAAGAAAAACGATCCAAGTGATTTACCGCAGGTATAAGCAAACATCATTTGGACGTCTACTGGATTTCAGTGCAAATTTAATTAACGTAGATGTTAATTACATTCACCTTAATATTTATTAGAAAAAAAATATATTTCTGACTTTTGCATGTATACATTTTACAAGAGCCCAATAAAAAATGAGTCAATTTTTTGTGTTATACTCGCACATTGCTTGTCTGGCAATCCAGTGTGTACTTTTTCCCGAAATGGATTATTTTACGAGGGGTTGCGAGTGATACATTTTCTATGCCCCTTCAAGAAGCAACGGTGCTGGACTATGCGGTTTATCGGTAAATGCCACTGTCGCAATGTCCAATCCGTAGGCCACATGTGCATGTGTGTGGACGTGACGAAAACTTCGACGATGAGAGTCGTTTTATTTTACAGTTAGACAAATATCATCAACCGTCCAGTTCTTATGGTGCTGAATGTCAAAGTGACGCATAGAAAAATACATATACACACGCACCCATAAAACCGGATGTGACACGGGTTGACCAAAAAATCTCGTCGAATATCACATCGGTGAGACGAAGATGACGAAGAGCAACGAGAAGACGAGAACGGCATGAAAAGCATACGATCTACAGGTGGTGGCTCTATGGGGGCCACGCATGCTCAATCCTATGAATAAATTATTCATCTTGAATTCGGGCATCGATACTTTCAGCTACGCTCTAGTGTATTAAAAAAAAAAGTCGCAGCAGCTCCACCTTTACAAGAGTGGGCTACCGGAGCACAACTCGAGTGATTAAAATTCGATTTTTCAAAAAGAATATCAGCGTTTTACGACCAGATTCCTGCATGTGTATCATAAAGACATACATTTTCGAAAACGTACGTTCTTGGCCAGTCGATGTTAAGACGACTCTAAATAAAATCGTAACTGCATTCTCCAGTTACGGTGAACAATTTTTTTTATTGAATTTGTTTATAATCATATAAACATTTACAATCATATTAACAATAGCAATTTCTTTATTGATACTGTTTATAATCATATAAAGTACAATTTATTTATCGATCGGTGATACGAGGTATATAGTTTTTTAATTCTACAACTCTTCATCATAATGATTATAAAATGTTGCCAATACTATTTCCATTGAGTGAACTGAAGCAGCGAATTGCAATATATCCGTGTATTGTCGAAGTACGGAGAAAAGGTCACTGGGTCATGCTAAAAAAAAAAACTTGCCATGGCTCGTGGACTGTTGGCTACGCACGATTTCTTATCCTTATGTAAATGAGCAGGGCTCGAATTCTGTTTGATTCATGGATCTTATGCCCCCCTTTCCCTTCTCCCGGGAATTTCTCCTCATCCTTATTCTACTCGACGAACATGTGATCAAAGACTGGAGTCATTCATTCACGGATGTTTCGCATATGCTTTCTCTCTTATATAGCAAATATCCGCGTGTACGGTCCGAACGTACACGATCTCGATATCCTATGACGTGATTACGAAATTCGTAACTTCTAATTTTTGGCGCTACAGATTTAAACCGCTAGACCTCTCAGGATCGTCACACGGTGAGAATAGTAGGATTAGTCTCCAAATGGAATTTAATTATTGTAAAGCAATTACGAAAGCAAATATAGCTGGTTCGACATGGTTGGAAATTATCGCCAATCGACTAACGTCGTCTTTCTACCCGTTTTCCATCAACAACCGCATCATTCGTCGGGTCACCGTACCTGGTACTTTCTTTCATAAAAGATCGCACAATCGCTTTAGGAGGGAGATATCTGTAGGCGAGGAAAAAATGCCGATTTTCATAATTTTTTTTCCAAAGGATGGATTTCTTCATTTTTGAGACTTGGGATATGTTTTATGACTACTTTTGGCTGTTACATGATATTTTTATTTTATTTTGATCAATCTTCAAAAATGGCCGGGACGTGGCAGTGTCTTCTAAACGGGTTGCAGCGGAAGTTGTCAGACGGCGTGACACGTAGCGTCCGGAGAAGTGATCTGATCATAAAACAAACGAAGTTTTTTTTTCATTAACACTCATACGCAGAATGCGAACCAAGAAAAAGTGAGAAATGTTGAAAATCGATGAAATGGTACGGTTTGAAACAAAAAGATTGAATTTTCCGGAAAAAAATACTTTTTTTTATTTTCAAAAACATTTAGGGTCATGTTTTCGACAATAAGGTTAGAAAGATTTATACTAAATTTCATCAGAATCGATCGATTAGTTATTTAGCTATACGTCACGCCAGTTTTGAAAATACAGTTTAGAAGACCGTGCCATAGTTCCGCCATTTTTAAAGATCAATAAATAAAAAAATACCATGTAATAGCCAAAAGTAGTAATGCAGCCTACCCTAAGTCTCAAAAATGGCAAAGAAATCGTTTTAAAAAAAAGTCATGAAAATCAGCCAATTTGTTCCTCGCCTAAAGGTATCACCCCCTTTAAGGGGTCTTCTCACTTTAGACGCTTAAAAAAGCTATTTTCATGAATTCTTTGATAGGTTTATATTATAGATATTAATATAAAAATTGTTACACTTTCAAGATACGTTTTTAAAAAAATGTATGTTTTTATGTAACCCAAACAAACGTTAATCGCGATTTTCTGAACGCGAAACTACTGAACCGATCCTTATGAAATTTTAACCACACATTCTTTACGACTATAGCTATCGCGCATATCAAGGATTTCTTGCAATATTTATATTTACAATTTTTTTTGCCCAAAACGGTGAAAAAAATCGTTTTTTGTTTTATTACGAAAAATATCCTGCATTTTGTTATTTTTGCATATATCAAAAATCGTACGATATGCGCTATAGCCATTAACATACTGAATCTAAAACCGTTTGATTTTTTTGTTTCGGATGATCCATCTACGAGATTTCATCAACAGCGCAGACTTAAAAAATTTTTAGGACATTTTTTTAAATACCATTTTCGTCTATAAATAGTGACTTAAATAGATAATTTTTTTCTATTTCGAAAATGTATTTATTAAGTGTAACAATTTTTTTATTTTATAGATATTGATCTATAAAATAAACCTATCAAAAAAAATCACGAAAATAGCCTTTTTAGCATCTAAAGTGATAAGACCCCTTAACAGTTGAAATATTGGGGTATCTAGAGGTCTTGAGGGTCATTTGACGCGGAAAGTTTCCAACCCTCGACGTGGTATTTCATCCGTAATTGTTAAATGCGAATTTAGTCATCGCGCCACTGCGGATCTGGCTGCTTTCAGGAGCACTTGATTCTCGCGTCTACGCGAAGATCCGCGGGACGAAGGGGCGCGTAACGGTTAATCAAGGAATGTGCGTGCGGACGGAATTTACCGCGACAGCAACTGCGAGGCCGCTACGGTGACGAAGTTGAAGACGAGAATGGACATAAGTGAGCACATCGATAGGAGACGACGGCGAAAAGTTGGGTTCCCGCCAGACCTCGAAAGCAATGTGAAGAGAGGAAGACTCAGCCGCACCTCCCGATGACCCCGAACCAGACCTCCACAAGTTCCTCCTGAAAGGCTACTCGCTCTTTGTGCGCTGCCTAGAGGCGAAATAACCTCCATATGTATATATCTATATACGAGGAAGGGGACGAAGACAAAATTGAGAAAAAGAAGAGACATGTCAGCAGCGACGTGGAAAAAACAGCTCGAAGGTATTTTAGAGATGAGCACGCCGGACTTTCTCCGTTCTCAGAAGCGACTGGATCAGACGCTGATGAGGGAACCTGTTGGAAACAAAATGAATCCGAGTGGAGAGTCCGAGCTCGTAAGATTTTCGGTCACATGTGGGCAAGGAACTTTAACGTTATCTTTGGTCACTCGTTATCATCGATTTATTCAGTACTCAGGTAAGATTCTACGGTATGGTCCGAAATGAGTTTTTCTAGCAGAATACATTCAGATCACATGTAGAAAAGCACAGAACGTGAACTTAGGCTAACCGATTTTTGATGAATAAGAGCCAGTATCCACCAAAGCAGAGCAAGAAATAAACATCCAATAGAATCGCATCACTCAGTTTCGGTGGACGTGAATTCAGCGTTTGATTGGTTGATTTTTCCTAGCTCCGCTTCGCTCTGCTTTGGTGTATATTGGCTCCAAATCGGTCATTTAACCTAGCAGTTGATATAACTTCAATGATGTCAATAAATCGGACATCACTCTAAATCAATGATTTAACATCTGTAGCCATTGGTTGCTGGCCCTAAATCAGCTGTTTAACTTTGCAGATGATATAACCTCAATGATATCAATAAATCGTACATCACTCTAAATCAGTGATTTAACATCTGTAGCCATTGGATACTGGCCCTGAATCAGCTGTTTAACCTTGCAGATAAAATAACGTCAATGATGTCAAAAATCGGAGATCACTCTAAATCAGTAATTTAACATCTATGGCCATTGAATACTGGCCCTGAATTAGCTGTTTAACCTTGCAGATGATATAACCGCAATGATGTCAATAAATCGGTCATCACTCTAAATCAGTGATTTAACATCTGTGGCTATGGGATACTATCCCTAAATCAGGTGTTTAACTTTGCAGATGATATAACCTCAATTATGTCAATAAATCGGTCATCACGCTAAATCAGTGATTTGAAGGCGCTTGATGGTGTGCCTTACGTGTTGGCTGCTCGGGAATTGTGTCACCATAAGTGCATATGATGTCCACTGATGTTAAATCAGACATGATGCGCGTGCAGTGCGAAACATCAAGGAAGTCAGATAACTTGCCGCAAATGCGATGTCAAGCTACGACTGTAACATCAAAATGCAAATACGGATTGCGAAGAAGGAGAGGCAAGAAATTAAAAAACCTAATAAATAGCTTTGGGCAAACAAATGATGGAACTAGTGGAGATTTTAGAGATAATGCGCTTGTGTATTAACTATTTATTTTTCTCTTAATCGCCTGTTAATCATTTATATACATGTATAAATAGCGGCAATACATCTCGCGCCAAACTTGACG
Source organism: Ophion obscuratus (assembly GCA_964007375.1). Taxonomy (NCBI): domain Eukaryota; kingdom Metazoa; phylum Arthropoda; class Insecta; order Hymenoptera; family Ichneumonidae; genus Ophion; species Ophion obscuratus. The sequence continues at coordinate 32,561,671 of OZ023322.1, read as the reverse complement.
AGCAGATTAATTAATCTCGATCGCGATTGAGAGAGAAAGGATGTTCGAGCGTCCTGACGGAACGACAATGAGACGTGTCACGAGAACTAGAAGAGAATAAACCGCTAGCCCGGTCATCATCTATGTAAACTAACACGCGAAAGTCCACAGTCTCATAGAGCCTTCCGCATTCCCATAACGGCAGCATCTATCGAAACAGTACAGTTGAAATTCAAGTGCCAAAACTCGCACAGATATATACCAGCATGAGAAGGAAACTCTCGACGCTGAACTTTCTCCAACGAGAGACAGAGAGTCGTCGCAACCACCGCGGGTCTATTCCTCCTGTATCATCTATATGCCAACAATTGGAAGCAAGAGATCGTTACAGCAGACGATGCCGTTGAACATTTCTGATGTCTAAATCTCCAACAATTCAATTGGAAATCATTGAACAAATATTTTCTCATTTTCCTCTTTCTAGTCGCTTAATGTAAGAATCTGTAAATTCCTATTTAACATTTTATTCCTTTCAATATTTGATTGTTATATTTGATGCATCAGGCATATCAGATGCCTCATGATTTTGTGCATCCTTCATGGAATCAAATTATCAACTACGTCGCCCGACACGAGTAAGCAATGATGCATCAATTGTTCGCCATTGAACATAAAAACGGACACTGCTTTCAATCCAGCTGAAATCGTTTCCACCAATGACGGATTTTACGAACTCTATAAAAATGGTGTAATGGTAATTAGAAAATTACCAATATCTGTCGTACGATGACAAAAAAAGCGTGAGCTCATTGAATTCAGTTCTCCACGACACACCAAAGGTTACCTTGTACAAATCTGTACATTTACGGGCTGGAGAACAAGCATTTACACAAGTGTTGAACATTAAGGGTTCACCAGGGATGTACAGAAGGTACAGAATATTAATAAAAACATTGGTTTTTTTACCTGAAAGCAAATGTACATGATGTTCCTTCTATTAGCAAATAGATCATAGGATGTTCAATGCTTGTCACGAATAACAAAAAAGACATCAATATGATATCCCATCTACAAATTGAAATAAATGCATGCAAAAAATGCACACGTACTTTTTAATTGAATATAACCGATCGAATCAATTGCTTGAGCACACAAGAGATCTCAGTTGAATAGTCTATTCACACGCATGCGAAGTCAACATATTAAACACGTGACATGCAAAGAGAAAAGAATCTGAATGCTCCCACTCTTCTGGACTCGTGCGAAGCAAGCTTTCTCCGAGCAACAGTGAGAGAATGAGTCAAAGACACATATAGTTATCTGTACATAGGACCCATACTCCATTGGACGTTGAATTCGTCTGCATATATGCAATCAAATTCTATCATATTTCGCAATTTTGGTGATTGCCGAATATGATGGCCACTTGGACGGTGGCTGTTGTCCTACCTAATACACGAATCTTAGGTCATCAAATGCATCAAGTCCAGCTAGCAGGATGACATACGTATCCGAAATAATGGATTATCACTCTGCTATGACTCGTGAGGAAGCGCTATAGAAACGATTGCCACGTGGACTTATGTACAAAAAATCAAACGAATCAGGAGACTAGGGAACCGCAATCATATAAATCTTCGAACAGGATTTTGGACATGGAATGAATGAACATCAAAAAATCGTTCAGCAATCAAAATCTATCATTTTTCGCAATTTTCGTGATTGCCGAATGTGATGGTCATTTGGACGGTGGCTGTCAACCTACCTAAAATATCAATCTTAGGTCATCAGATGCACCAAGTGCAGCTAGCAGGATGACATACGTATCCGAAAGAATGGATTATCACTCTGCTATGACTTGTGAGGAAGTACAATAGAAACGATTGCCACATGGGTCTATATACAAAAAATCAAATGAATCAGGAGACTAGGGATAAACAATCATATAAATCTTCGAACATGATTTTGGACATGGAATGAATGAGCATCAAAAAATCGTTCAGCAATCAAATTCTATCATATTTCGCAATTTTTGTGATTTCCGAATGTGATGGCCATTTGGACGGTGGCTGTCAACCTACCTAAAATATCAATCTCACGTCATCAGATGCATCAAGTGCAGCTAGCAGGATGACATACGTATCCGGAAGAATGGGTTATCACTCTGCTATGACTCGTGAGGAAGTATAATAGAAATGATTGCCACATGGGTCTATATACAAAAAATCAAATGAATCAGGAGACTAGGGAACCGCAATCATATAAATCTTCGAACATGCTTTTGGACATGGAATCAATGAACATCAAAAAATCGTTCAGCAATCATATTCTATCATATTTCGCAATTTTTGTGATTTCCGAATGTGATGGCCATTTGGACGGTGGCTGTCAACCTACCTAAAATATCAATCTCACGTCATCAGATGCATCAAGTGCAGCTAGCAGGATGACATACGTATCCGAAAGAGTGGATTATCACTCTGCTATGACTCGTGAGGAAGTACAATAGAAACGATTGCCACGTGGGTCTATATACAAAAAATCAAATGAATCAGGAGACTAGGGAACCGCAATCATATAAATCTTCGAACATCTTCGGAAATGGAATCAATGAACATCAAAAAATCGTTCATCGTTGTCATCCATCGTTGTCTTTTATCCCGGTGGCTACATTTTGATCTTTTAACGTAAATACTGCCCCTTGTTGTATTTTTTGTTTTCTTACCGTCATGATGAATGTGATTCGACATGTCACTTTGACCAATGCACGTTTTAGAAGTTATCTAATGCAAATGCAATATTTTCCATTAAGCCTGTATTGTCATTAAGGATTCGTGGCAAAACACGGGATAACGAGAGTTCAACACGAGTTGAACCAAAAAAAATGTTTTCTTTAATTTGTCGTACGAGAGCAGAAAACTGGAGTACCGCGGTGCTGAAAGACATTAAGCCTTTAGAGGTATTTTAAATGCGCGATAAACCATGGTACAGGTATAAAACGTTAATCGGCAGGAAACATGCATAAGTAAGCAAATATCGCGTGGACATCAAAGTATGGAGAGCCTCGTCGAGAAGCGAGAGAGGTTGGTTCACGAGTGGGCTGTAATGGAACACTTTCCTCTCCCCGACGCCGCGGCGAGAGTGAACTCGACAGAAGATCGAGGTCAGGTCAAGGCCCCCGAGTCTGCTAAGAACGCAAAGGCACTGCTGTACGTACTCAGTTTCTTCCTGCGGCTGCTCCTTCACTTCCTATTCCCCTTCACCCTTCTTTGATTCGCCTTCTGTTTGGCTTGATGTTCTTGATTTTCCACACGAAAGTTATGACATCTTGTTCATTTGATCGTACTTGTGACAATTTATGATAAAACCCGTCTTTCCTACTTTGATATTATGTGTACCTGGGAATTTTCAGAATGGGAATTACGGTCAAATGCGATGATCAAATGATAGAATCAAATGACTTTCGCTCTAGCTAAGTGGGCGGACGGACCTGGATGCGAAGAGATAAGGTCTCGGGCCACTCCAGCATTTTGCAAAATCGATTTTTTTTGTTAAAAAGGTACCTTAGTGCCTATAAAATTATATTCCAAAAAATGTTGGGTGTGAAAAATCTATAAGTACTCGATTTTCTAATATATCTGCAGACATCGCAGATTAAAGGTACTGAAACCTCATTCATGCCATGACTTTCTACTAACTATACGCGTTTATCTCAAAACTACATTTTTGAAGTCGGCCGGTCTCATAACTCAAACAAATTTCAACCGATTCACTTGAAATTTTAACTATAAATTTAGAATTACATTTTCTAAAGCACTACGTAGGATTTTTTATTATATTGCATAATTCCTTTTTTATAAACAATTTTCTGGCGATTTTCTCATGGCATTTTATACTTTTTGTTTTAGAAATGCGCCATTTTTCCAAAAAAAAAACAATATATCAAAGAAATCCTACGTACTTCTATAGCTACTCTTATATATAACCGAAAAAACTTTAGTGTCTCATCATAACTCAAAAATTATAGGAGCTGTTGGTCCGGCCGTTGACCTTCCATAAATAAAGACGTCATCGGAAAAATTCTGCACAACCGCGATTTTGACGTATCGTACCATTTCATGTATCGTGAAAAAATAATTTTGCATAGTCAATTACGTGTATAATAAAACCCCTATTTTTTAATATCGATTTTTTTTATGATTTCGCTGAAAAAAATCACAAAATATGCTATTTTTTGGCCTCTAGAGTGACATAAGGCCTTAAGCTTGACGCAGACTAATTTTGTAACCTTCGTCAGGCTATGAGCTTTCAGTCCTTCCATAAAATTTGGCATACGAATTAAATGAAATGAAATGAACCGAGTGAGTGGTTTGAGGTATTCTGGGAATTTTCGGGCAACCTTCATCCAGCGGAATATATAGCATATTTTTTATTTAGTGATTTTAAGGGGGCGGGGGATATACCTTTAGACGAGGGAAAAATTTGCCGATCCTCATAATTTTTTCTTAAAAGGACATAAAACATAAATCTTAAAAACGTCACTATTTTGAAGCCTTAGGATATGCTTTATTAGTACTTTTGGCTGTCACATGGTAAAACTGGTAAAGACCGATTCCGATGAAATTTAATATAAATCTTTCTCACTTTATTATCTAAAACATAACCCCAAAAGTTTTTGATAATTCAAAAAAATAAGTATTTTTTATTGCAAAATATAGCTATTTTTTTCGGACAATTCATTATTTTTGTTATAAGGGGCAATACCAGTGTGAACGCTGAAAATTCGGGTGATTTTCGGGAATTATTTGGAAGACAAGTAGTCAATTCAATGTTTCGGAAAATTAAGAATATATTTGGCTATACTTGACCTATATTATATCATTTTTTCATAGAAAAATATTGAGATCCAAGCGACTTACGCGCTGCCTTTGGAAGCGCCAAAAAAAGTTCCTCCACTGCTGACGTGATTCCGGCCGATCGAGTAGCTGAAACCGAAAAAGGAAAAAATGTCGTCAAACTGGAAGGTATTTCCTGCACAATGACGTAGGATTTTCGAAAAATATCAAAATCTAACAAAATGGCGTAGTTATGAAAAAAAGTCCCTTTTCTTGCCCATAAAATAGTCGTTTTTTCCAATGCCAAATCGTCCATTTTCATCCAATCAAAAATATCCTACGTCATTGTAGAGTAAATATATTCAAGAGTACTCAGGTCAAATTTCAAGTCAGTCGAATAATTGCTCGTTGAGTTACAATGTAAGCAAATTTGAAAAATCTAATTTCGAAAAAAATGCGTTTAAAGATTTAACTACCGCATTTTATTTCGAGGAGCGGTTGCTCTTTAGAAGGCTGCCATTCGGGGAGAATTAGAGATGCGGCCTTGAAATTTTTACAGGATATTCTTGAAAGTATAAACTGCCTAAAAAGGCAACAAAAAAAACGATTTTTAAAAGTGTCACACTGGTATTGCCCTTAAAGCGTACCATTTCAACATTTTTCACTTTTTTGGTTCATATTCTGCGTATGAGTGTTAGTGAAAGAAAAATATTCGTTGGTTTTCTTTTTAAGATTAATCCCGCTGACGCTACGTCTCACGCCGTCTGACAACATCCGCCGCAACCCGTTAGAAGGCTGTACCATACCACCGCCATTTTCAAAGATTACTGAAAAAAATGCCATGCAACAGCCAAATGTAGTAATAAAACATACCCTAAGTCTCAAAGATTTCTTTACCATTTTCGCATTTTTCTTTACCAATCCCATATTTCGCATTTTTCTTTACCATTTTCGCATTTTCGCAGATTTCTTTACCAATCGCATATCAGTGAGTGGATCTTGATTAAGGCCTCCCTTAATCAAGATCCACTCACTGATATCCGATTGGCAAAGAAATCTGCGAAAATGCGAAAATGGTAAAGAAAAATGCGAAATATGCGATTGGTAAAGAAAAATGCGAAAATGGTAAAGAAATCTTTGCTTTAAAAAAAATCGTGAAAATCAGCAATTTTTTTTAAAGCAAAGATTTCTTTACCATTTTCGCATTTTTCTTTACTAATCGCATATTTCGCATTTTTCTTTACCATTTTCGCATTTTCGCAGATTTCTTTGCCAATCGGATATCAGTGAGTGGATCTTGATTAAGGCCCCCCTTAATCAAGATCCACTCACTGATATGCGATTTTTAAAAAGTCAAACAGATGTCCGGTGCAATACACATCTGATGGCTACTTCTATGTTGTCGAACAGCTCTGTGCAACTCAACGTTTATGCATCTTGATAAATCGGTTCAGAGTAATATTCGAGTAGCCTCATTTCTACCAGAATATTCTAGTACTCTTATGTCATATATTATGAAATATTTTATCAAAAAAATATTCTGTGTACTGTTGCTAATCTGTTAGCTAACTAAAGCTCATCCTTTAAAATAAAAGACAGGCCTCCAAATAGCAATACGTCACATCGAAGGTTCATAAGATGAAACTATCTACTCTTTCGAGAGAAGTTTCTTCAAAAGATTATAACGAAGAATGCAACACCTCAATTGAACGGTAACATCGGTGAAAATGCGATCGAAGTAGCTCTTTCTGATTTTTCAATCAATCTAACGAAATTCAGAAAAACCGACGTATTGAATAATAAAAAACTTGAACGCACGTATTGAATAATGATGATACTTCCAATTTCTCAACATGCAAATTCTTTCATATATTGCTAGAATCTTTTGAACTAATCGTATTGTCAAAGAAGAAAAAATTAATCTGAACCTGAGCCTCGAGTCCTGCAAAATTAAGCGACGAGACACCTTTAGGTGAAGAATTTTTGTTTGATTTTCGTGATTTTTTTTCAAAGGAAAAATTCGTTCGCCAATTTTGAGACTTAGAGTATGATTTATTACTACTGTTGGTCGTTACCTGGTATTTTTGTTGTTGTATTAATCCTTAAAAATGGCGGGTCTTCTAAACTGCATTTTCAAAACTGGTGTGACGTATAGCTAAAACACTAATCAATCTATGCTCATTGCGCAAAACATGTACCTAATTTTTTTCGAAAATAAAAAAAAATGTATTTTTCTATAGCAAAATGCAGCCATTTCATCGCGAAATTCAATCTGTTTTTTTCAAAGCGTGCCATTTCATCAATTTTCAACATTCCTCACTTTTTCTTAGTTCATATTCTGCGAATGAGTGTTAACGAAAGAAAAATCTTCCCTGCTTTTTTCTCAGATTAATCTCGCCGACGCTACGTGTCACACCGTCTGACAATATCAGCCGCAACCCGTTTAAAAACCGTGCCATACCTTCGCCATTTTTAAACATTAATAAATTTTAAAAAATACCATGTCACAGCCAAAAATACTAAAAAAACCCCCCTAAGTCTCAAGAATTTTAAAGAAATATTTCCTCTAAAAAAATCACGAAAATCGTTAAATTTCTCTCGCCCCATCCTCCCCCCTCAATTCCTCTTAAGGGACAAGGTCACAGTAGAATTTTCAAAAAATCGATTTTTTCCGCTAAAACGGTGCTTTATCATCATAAAAATAAGTTACTATTCGATTTATAGCAAGAACATTTTTTTTCACCAACATTGAGCGTATAACGTAAGCCCACCTCTGGCACGGCCAGAGGCATATGTAAAACTTTAAACACCCCCCATGGAAATTTATGTATGTAAAATATATGCAGAAAATATATGCTACATATATATATATATATATATATATATATATATATATATATCGCATATATAGTGACGAAAAATAGAATAATACGTATATATTCAATATATATGCACCAAATATATGACGCATATATGACCCATATATTTTCGATATATTTTTCTGACCAAAAAAATATATGCTACGTATAAAGACTATACATGATGCATATACGAGGCATATACGACGCATATATTTTCGATATATTTTCAATATATTTTTTTTCAGAAAAATATATCAAAAATGTATGCATCATATATGACTCATATATGTGTCATTTATGCGTCATATATGACGCATACATTTTTGATAAATATTCCTGACAAGAAATATATGCTGTGTATAAACACTATTACAGTTAAACTTAATAAAACTTAAAACTTAAACTTAAAAAAACTTAACATACAGGTAAAGTACACTATTGCATATAAACACTATATACAGATATGCTACGCATATCTGTATATATGTGGCATATATGTACCATTTATGCAGTATATATGTGATATGTATGCAGTGTGTATGCAACATACATGCTAAATATATGTGGTATATATGCAGGGTAAATGCTACATATATCATTGATATATGATACATTGATATACGGTAATACCACGCATATACATATCATATATAAAAACGTTATGAAAATTAGAATTTGGCACATATATGCAACATTTATTTTCAATATATGACATACATTTCACATATATTACAATTATTAATAAAATAAATTTGCAGTATATTTTTGCGGTATATACATTTCCATGGGGGACGTTTTTCTCGCAACAGCTCTTTTCCAATTGGCGTGACAAATAACATCGCCAATTTTCACTCGAATAGCTTCAAATTTAAAAGTTATGTTCCTAATTGCATTTCGCAGAGAAGTACGTAAGGAATTTCTGATTAATCGAAAACTTTTCATTTTATGAGCAGTTGTATACGAAATTTTTCACATCAAATTCAAGTTCAAATACCTACAACTTTTGAATAAAATAATACTTTTTAAATTCCGTACATACTTCTCCACGTATTCTAATGCAGATTGACGAGAATTTTAGTCTTTGGTTCTAGTTCAAAAATTGTAAATGCTAAATGTCACGCCGCGGAGCCCCTAAAAAAAAGAAAATAGTAGTCAGCCATTTTGCACATAGAAAAAAAAATACGACCAGCTTGATATTCCTACTAAATACATGTGTAATTAATTTTATACGTGAATCACTTCTTCATACAAAAAAAATGGTTGCATTCGCCCCTGATTTTATACCCCTTACTGGCCTAACCCCTTAAGGCGGACGGAATTTTTCATCAAGGGTGCTGAAAATTTGCAAAAACTAAAAAAAAACTCGGTAGCTCCTCGGTGTAGCGCGTTGCTCGCTGGCATTTCATCGCGGTCGGATAACCGTTTCGGAGAAAGTGTGTACACACCGAGTTTCCGAGGCAGCCGGATCACACGACGATCGGACTTGACAGCTTCGGACTGATCACGAGCTAAGTGAAAAAAAAATAAAAAAAACAAAAAAAAATAAAAATAAACGCGTGGAGGACGACACGTGGGTTCGTACTCGAAAGATCATTGGGTCCATGCGCTTGTACCGAAAGAAACTCCCGCCGATGGTAGAGATATGTCAGAGCGTTTCTCGATGATCGCACCGGGTGCTGATGTGAAATTTGTGCACGGCGGGTGAGAGATTGTCAGGCGCACGGCGCGGATGCTGGCTGTGTTGGCATGGTAGCCTGGTCGCGGCCTGGTTTACTTCCGCGTACGTGAGGACTCTCTCACATGCGGTGCTTACAATCAATGTGTGCTATGAATCGCTCTCCGGACTCTCGTAAAAGTTCTTTCGAATGCCCCCGTCCCTCGATTTTTTTTTCTCATCGCGTTCCACGTGTACTCGTAATAATTAGATTCAGCGTTCGTCTATCGCGTGCGCGAAGCAGTAAAACGAAGACGATTAGCCATAAAGGAACGAACGAGCAAAGCTGTACATTGAGCGCGGAAAGGACAAGTCGTTGTTCTCATTGGCACATTGCCATTGAGCAGTCCGACTGTCTCATTGGGCCAAACGTCTTGCGAGTTTGTGGCTCGTTTCTCGTTGGCATCCAGCAACGCTCCCTTCGTCAAGTGCGTAAGTTAATTACTCTGGAAATTCACGGGCTCTCGCGGCTCTCACGACGAGAACGAATTATCCTCCCTCCGTTGTGTTTCGTATGTAGGTAACTGCCGAAGGTGGCCTAACGTGCTCGGTGGATACGTGTAATGATAAAAGACGAGAGAGCTCGTTTTACGCCGAGAGCTCACTTTACGTGTGTGCGTGCGTTTATGCACGGCGCTAGTGTCGACTGAGGAGAGACGAGGAAGAAGAAAAAAAACACGTCACTGACGAGGAGAGACGTCGTGGGCCTACACGGGGCCTTGCACGGCCCGCCAGGCTCAAAACTTTCGGAGAGGGAGACAGAGAGAGTCTCTCACGTGATCGCAGCTGCTGGAGAACAGATGGACGGCTTGCGATCCAGGTAAAACGCTTCTTTGCCATCTCATACTCGATGCATACTTTTTTTTTACGAGCTTAGGCCACGGTAACGGGTATAAAATCATGTGCGAATTTAACATTTTTTTTTTAATGATAAAGTTATTCACTCGTAAAATTAATTACAATTATAATTGAATTTAGTATGAATATCAAGATGTTGGAAAATATATATTTTTTTTCCATGTACAAAATTGTCGATTACTAATATTTTCGTACAAAACTGCCCGTAGAATGAAACGTTTTCGATTACTCAGAAATTTTGACGTACTTCTCTGCGAAATGAAATTAGGAGCGTGACTTTTTAATTTGAAGCAAATCGAGTGAAAGTTGTTGGAGTTATTTGTCACGGCAATTGGAAAAAAAAAACTGTTTCGAGAAAAACGCGTCGGTGGAAAAAAAAGTGTCTTGCTATAAATCGAATAGTAAATTATTCTTACGATGACAAAGCACCGTTTTAGCGAAAAAAAACAACAATTTTTCGAAAATTCCACTGTGGCCTTACCCCTTAATTTCCGAAGTTCAATATTATCTTCAACGTCTCCAGTCACCGCAAGATTTCGATAAAAACCGCGAAAACTAGCTCCGATGAAAAACTCCGATTCGACTGCACACGCTGAACGCGCAGACTGCAAAAAAATGTTACTTTCTTCTTGACGAAGAAAAGCTTCGATGGGAACGGGAAATTCGACGAGTGGATTTACATCCGGGAAAGCAGAAGTGAAAAGGGATCAGTTTGAATGAAATGATAATGTATGTATTTTATTTGGGCCCGACGCCTTTTGTCTTCGATAATTTGGAAACCACGTCCAGATGGATTCGGTCAGGCTCCAATTATTTCCACTGCGAGCCAAGATCCCGTGGCTTCCTTCTGGTGCGCTGCTCCGTGACAGGATACGACGAGATAATATATACGCGTGTATGGAGCTCGAGAGAATCTCTCCCACGCTCTCTCTCTCTCTCTCCGTCCCTCTCTCTTTTGGATTTCACTCTGGTATCCGTATCGGAACTATGATGTTTATCGTGTCGCTAGTTTATTGCTCGGCATACGTTGATTCAATTCGAGAAAAAAGCAGGGTACAAATAAACACACGCAGGACTCGAAAGTCTTCCACGACGTGGAAAGTTCATACGTCTCATCGGAATTTATTTTAATTCCATTTAATTCCTATACTAAATATACATTCGTATTTTTCTACTTATTTCGTCGTGCTGTTTTCTCACGTACATAATTTCATTAATGCTATATATATATGTGTATATATATATACATATAAATAAATATAAATAAATATATATATATATATATATATATATATGTATGTATATATTTATATAAATATTTACACACACACACGCACACATACATATACTTGTTTTACGTCATAAATACAATAAGAGTGAACAATAAATAGTTTGAGGATGATGAATAGTGCAGCGATGATAATAGGATGTGAAAGAGTGTGAATAAAAAAGGAGTAGATTTACGAAAGACGAAAAGATATAACGAGGGAAACGTCATCAACACTGAACTGGGCTTTCGGTGTGCCAAAGTTCATTTCGAATCGTGGGTAACGAATGACAAAATCTCGATGATGAAGAATAGTTGAAGATCACAAGGAAAGGAGTCAGCTAAGATTCAAGAGGCGATCATGAGGTCAGATGGATGAGAAGATGGGGATTAAATGGACGATATAAGCAAATGGTATAAAACGTAACGTCGTTCATATGTTGATGCATGAAGGTGTATATGTGTATGGGTTTTGTGTGTGTGTATGAGCTTTGGCAGCCGCATAATTAGGAGCTGATACTGGCCGGCTTGTAAGCTGAATAAGCAAGATCAGACGACGACCTCGCCCATCCACTGGAACCGTGACCACCACCGGCGACTTGTACGACTTCGTGGCCATGCCCGTGATCACCGCCGGAAACGAGTTTCTTCAGGCCGATTATCGATGCGAGAACAAGGGCCAGCTTGCTCACGATGAGGGCCTTTCCGGCTAAAAGAGCCAAAGCACCGAGAGCAAGAGGCACGAGGGTTCCACCGATCAACAGAGGAATGGCCATCAGACCCATGTTCTTCTTCTTCTTGCGACCTTGAATTAATTCCAATTACAGACACGACCGTAGTGTGAAAATGATTATCAAGACTTATCGAGATATTGACGTTGGCGGTGAATGAAACATTTGATTATGAATCTTGATTTTTCTTGATTTTGTCTTGATTCTTACCCTCCTCTGTCAGGCTCCTCTGGAGGTCTTCGACGTTGGGGAGCTTCAGCTTGAGTGTATGGGTCTGGAAGAATCCAACGATCTTGTCGAATATCAACGAGTTGAGGGCGTCCTCTCGGTCGTCCAGCGATCGGGGAAGCGTTGCTTCGATCTCCTGAATCGATCTCGGGGCTTCGTCGCTGCTGAATTGCCCGGAATCTTCCTTGACGATTGTCACGCCTTCGGCAACGTTCAGCTGGAGACTGCGCGAAAGTCTCTCCATGCCCGAGAGCAATTTAAGCTTTAGACACGAGCTGAGCTCCGAGCCGGCGCATTCCTTGTACACCTGATAAACGTAACGAAGCTCCCCGAAGACCCCATTGCTGGGTGATCTTGCTGTTTGCTCCTCGATCGAGTTGGCATTTGAATTCGTCTCGGCGGACCTTGCCGAAGCCGTGGCCAGCAGGAGGGCGAGACTTAGGGAGCCGAGGGCGAAACGTCTCATTTCTGACAAGTCAATGGCTGAATTTGACAAAATAAAAATTACGGTGGAATTATCTTTTTGAAGGGGAGAGGGGGGGGGCGAATTATCTTTTTGGATGGAGAAAATTAAGTCACTGCATTGTTCATAACGCGTTTGAAAATGGAAAAACTTTGATCGAAATTAGGTAATTGAATTTATATTCAATTTTTAAAATAGAAAATCAGCATAAAAAATTGAAAAATCAACTATTTTCGACTGATACAGCTACAAAAATTTCGACTGTTACAATTTGGAAAAATAAAAAAAATTAATTATTTTCGACTGTTGCAACTATGCATAAGCCGTTAACGGTTTATGCATAGTTGTAACAGTCGAAAATGCCTCTTTTTTATTTTTGATGCATTTTCTATGCACGACCAGTTAGTGGGTTGTGCTTGAGAAATGCATCAAAAATTAAAAATGACTTATTTTCGAGTGTTACAACTATGCATAAGCCGTTAACGGGTTATGCATAGTTGTAACGGTCAAAAATATTTCATTTTTCACAACTAGAAAGAACTACAAACATTTCGACTGTTACGACTTACAAAAATAAAAATAAAACGAATTATTTTCGACTGTTACAACTATGCATAATTCGTTAACGGCTTATGCATAGTTGTAACAGTTGAAAAAAGCATTTTTTATTTATTTTTGATGCATAACCCGTTAACGATCGTGCATGGAAAATACATCAAAAATTTAAAAAATTAGGTATGTTTTCTACTGTTACAACTATGCATAAGCCATTAACGGGTTATGCATAGTTGTAACGGTCGAAAATATTTCATTTTTCACAACTAGAAAGAACTACAAACATTTCGACTGTTACGACTTACAAAAATAAAAAAAAGAATTATTTTCGACTGTTAAAACTATGCATAATCCGTTAACGGCTTATGCATAGTTGTAACAGTCGAAAAAAGCTTTTTTTTATTTTTGATGCATAACCCGTTAACGATCGTGCATGGAAAATACATCAAAAATTTAAAAAATTAGGTATGTTTTCTACTGTTACAACTATGCATAAGCTGTTAACGGGTTATGCATAGTTGTGGCAGTCGAAAATAGCTCATTTAAATTTTTTTTTTAAGAAAATCATGATGCTTTTCTATTTTTAACAATGAAATATAAAATGCATTTACATAATTTCAATCAAATTCGAATACTTGATTTAAATAAAATTAAAAGTTCCTAATTTCCAAAAAAATAGGTATTCGAAACAGTAGCATCTGAAGAACACTAATTTTTTTTGTATAAAAATATTTTATTATTATCGATGTACACCTTTCGAAAAAGTATTTTGCGACGAGCCCTTCTGAACAAGATGATCTAATATCAAAAAATCAAACTGATGTTGTTAGTTTATTAGTTTATCCTATCATTACTCGAAGGAATTTGCGAAATATCGAATTAAAAAAAAAAGCGCGTGTTCAACGTGAGAATCTTGATTTTTGCGCAAAAATGGGAATTTTTCATTTATCAAATTGAAAGTATACATCAGAAAGAAAATGCTCCAATCAAATACCATATTTTGACATCATGAAAAAACCCTAATAATTTCAGAAATATCGATGCAGTAGTTTTTGAAATATTCTGCTCACCGACTTTGAAATCAAACTTTCGAGTAAAAAGCGTTTAAAGTTTCGAACGAAGCTCCGAGTTCCAACGGGCGTCAACACAACAAACTATAAACCTGTCAATTTAAATCCGATCGCCTTGAAATTTTCCGCAAACATTTATAAGATGATGTACCGTTAAAATATATTGATTTTAGAAAAGTGATTTTTCGTCTTCCACAACTAGGCCCCCTTAATTCCATTAAAGAACTTCTAGGCGAATCAAGTTTTCTATAGGTTTACTAATCGGTAGGTTAGAGTAGAAAAAAACGACCATGAGATCTCGGTAAGTCGAACGGAGAAATCTATGAACCGATTAAACTGAGAATTTATGTGTCAACGCCTCGGACTGGAATCCCAAATGGACAGACAAATAATGGATTGTCATCGTGAGAATACATATCGCCCTCTTTTGTGGTTGTGGGCGGACGTGCGGGTCCGTTATTGAACTGTTTCGCGATTAAGAAATCCCTCTGACTGTACGGATTATAAATCGACTTCTTCCCCACTGTTTGATCCTTCGTGGCGTTGGTATTCAGATTCTGGGTCAAACGCGTGAAATTGTCATCGCTGGCTCTATCATGAGGAGCGATTATATTTATGCGTGGGTGTGCCTATAAAATGTGCGCGTCTACTGAGCAGGATTCTAACCAATATTCGATCAAGATTCACCCGTCTTTGAGCTCCTTGAGCAGCTTATAAGATTTTCAAAACACCCGTCAGCCCTTCCCACTTGATTCCCATTCATACCAACCCATACAACGAACAATAACAATTTGCAAATTTCAATTTCAATTTGTCAGAAGTTCTTTCTTCAAACTGTAATTATCCAATTGTAGAAATCAACGATAAATGACTCGCGAGAAATCCCATCATCCCTTTCTTTGAACCAATCATCTAACCGTAGCAATAAAAAAACATAACATGCTCCGAACGTGTTATTGTTCCTTACAAAGTTGTATTTAAACTCAAACAAAACAATCATCGCACTTGTTAATCCCGTGAAGCTTGAACGCGATTTGACGATTACTTTTCCAATACCTAAAACACGGTATCCTCATTGATTTTGATTGCTTACGTTTTCGTCAAGTTCTCTCGTAATCGCGACCGAACGTAATGCGGCGAGATATTTCGTTGGTTCGATGTCCGATGATGAGTATTGATCGCGAGTCGAAAAGCGCGCAAAACGATGATAACGATAACGACGTGATGCCGAGGAGAAAGATTTGGTTCCTTGAGTGAGCACTCTACGTGGACTGTACGTAACGGAAGCCCTGCCCTAGCTCTATATATCTGGTCAGGTGTACTTACTCTCCGGTGGGATATATCCCCCCACCTCTATTCCAAACGCACCACCATCAAGCCAGAAACAGCCGCGAGTCAAGTACACCCCGCACCATCGCAAAGAGCAGCATCGACGCGATGTACCATGCGAAGTGAAGAGCGAGAGGAACACACACACACATACACGCGCGCACTCTGCTCTCTTCTTACGTACCGAGACCATTTTCATACCGTGTCCTCCCTCTGCTTTGATTCAACTGGGATACATCTCGACGCGAAACTCCATGCTCGCACACGTGCGCGATCGCCCGAACGTACACATACGTGCAAAATCCGTCTTGCTCTTTTGCACATACCTGTTTTGTAATGGATAAATTGTTGTTTGTTTTTTGTTCCCTCTTTGCGCCCGCTTGTCCACCTTCTTCTACCGACTTTTGCACGTGTGCGTTGCTCGGGTGATGGCAGATGTATTTGTGGAATTACGATCAAGGGGCAATGATGGTCATTCCTATTGCCGAGTATCAGAGAAGTGAAATCAAAGCAGAAGTAGTCCTAGTTTCACATCGACACCGACACCACTAGACTTCGTGCAGCGTCATTCAGCTTATGGGCCGGTGAACACACTTTTCGTACAACTATGAGACCATTTGTTGTTTCTAAGTAATACAGAGTCAGGGTCGTTTGTAGGCTTTGATGTGGTCGTTGAATGCTCATTGTCGGTTGGACAAAGTGGGCAATTCGGAGTTTCGAACGATAGCATGCATGTCGTGCCTAAGGGGCATCCCCCTGTTACTTGGGATCAACGATACTAGCCTATCTTTCCGGTCCAATCAAAAGATCGTGCTCAATGGACACAAATGTGACAGTTTCCTCAAATATATATCAATATGGTGCAGCAAAGACACAAAGTGTTTGGTTTGGTGAAAACCAATTGCCTTTTCGTTGGTCTTGAACAAGCATTGTCAGTTAAATACAATCGGCAAATTGAGGTGTCAACTGAGGAGTTCCAATTGGAGTTCCTGAGGAGTTCCAATTGGAGTTCCAATTGGAGTTCCAACTGATCATGCCAAGGGACATCCCGTGTTACTTGAGATTAACGATACTAGCCTCTCTTACTGATCACATCAAAAGATCGTGCTGAATGGATACAAATATGACAGTTCCCTCAAAGATATATCAATATGCTGCAGCAAAGACACCAAGTGTTTGGTTTGTTAAAAACCAATTGTGTTTATTTGATCTTCAAACAAGCATTGCCAGTTGAATGAAATTGGCAAGTCGGAATCTCAACCGATAAGCATGCATAACCGATGTCAAGTGCCTAAGGGTCATCCCCTATTACTTGATGTTGACGATGCTGGCCTATATTTCCGATTCAATCAAAAGATCATGTTAAATGGACACAAATGTGACAGTTCCCTCAAATATATATCCACATGGTGCAGCAAAGACACCAAGTGTTGGATTTGTTGAAAATTGCCTTTTCTTTGATGTTCAACCAAGCATTGTCCGTTGAATACAAATGGCAATTCGGAGTTCCAACTGATAGCATGCTATCAGTTGGAACTATCAGTTGGGGCATCTAAGGTACGTCCCTTGTTACTTGAGATGAATGATACTAGCCTATCTTGCTGATCCAATTAAAAGATCGTGCTGAATGGACACAAAGATGACAGTTTCCTCAAAGATACATCAATATGCTGCAGCAAAGACATGAAGTGTTGGGTTTGGTGAAAACCAATTGGCTTTTCTTTGATCTTGAGACAAGCATTGCCGGTTGAATAAAATTGGCAATTCGGACTCTCAACCGATACCATAGCATGTATGTCATGTACCTAAGGGACATCCTTTATTGATTGAGATTAACGATGCTAGCCTGATGCAATTACAAGATCGTGCAATCAAAAGATCTTCTGTTTCTTCTTTTGATCTTTTGATTGCCCTTCTGATGCAATCAAAAGATCGTGCCGAATGGACCCAAATATGGCAGTTCCCTCAAAGATATACAATAATGTTGTAGCAAAGACATGAAGTGTTGGGTTTGTTGAAAACCAATTGTCTTTTCTTTGATCTTGAAACAACCAATGATCCTGATAGTGACCGCCATTACCCCATTTAAACGAGTAACACGTGTATAGAAGTACGCAGCATGATCCGTTGCGATCAAACGACACAGCAAGCATCGGAGCGAGGTGAGACGAAACGGCCGTATGTACGACCGGTCAGCCTCCCCCGAATGCCGGTCGAGTCACAGCGATATCATTATAGTCAGAACGCACACGGAGAAATGAAAAAAAAAAAAAAACCAAAAAATAAAAAAAACGGCGCAACCATATCGGGAACGTACGGATCTTGTGGAACTGCGTTCTCCAGCGGATAGCGCGTTATCCTCGTCCTCCATGTGGCCCAAACCGACAGACAGGTTGAGCTGCATTTTCCTAATTATTTTCATTACTTTTTTAAAACCTCTACCAGCATTTTTTATTTCAGCAATACTTGTGTCTAGCAAAATCATATTGATTTTTTAGATATTGTTACTAGGAAAGTACAGTGTTGGGGAACTCTAATTTTTTTTATATCTCCTTTGTACACTGGAATGAAAAAAAGTTTTTAATTAAAAAAAACGATAAAAAAAATCCATGCTGGCGTTTAAGGAGGGAGATACTTTTAGGCGAGGAAAAAATGGCTTGTTTTCATGATTTTTTTTTTAAAGAAAAGATTTCTTTGCCATTTTTTAGACTTGGGGTGTTTTATTACTACTTTTGGCTTCTACATGGTATTTTTTCAAAATAATTTTCAAAAATGGCGGACGTATGGCACGGTCTTCTGAACGTGTTGCGGCGAAAGTTTTCAGACTGCGTGACACGTAGCGTCGGCCGGATTAATCTTAAAAAAAACCAACGAAGATTTTTCTTTCGTTGACACTCATACGCAGAATATGAACTAAGAAAATATGAGAAATATTGAAAATTTATGAAATGGTATGCTTTGAAACAAAAAGATTCATTTTTCCGGAAAAAAATGGCTACATGTTGCAATAAAAATGCATTTAGAAAACTGTGCCATAACTCCGCCATTATCGAAAATAAATAAAAATAAAAAATACCACGTAACAGCCGAAAGTAGTAATAAAACATAATCCAAGTCTCAAAAATGGTAGAAATCCTTCCTATAAAAAAAAAAATCATTAAAATCAGAACTTTTTTTCTTTGCCTCAAGGTATCTCCCCCCTCAAGACTTAGACTTTTCCTTCATTTTTATATTGGCTTTTTATATTATGCGGAGGCTATCTTCGTGCTTCTCAAACTCTGTCAACTTCCAGTAGTTTCCGAGCAAGAGGAAGAATTAGAAAAAAGTCCAATTTTCGTTCGGGTAATGAAAAAAGAGATAAAGTAAATCGATAAACACGATACGGGTTTGGCTATCGATGTATACATTTTTTCTTGTGCTGCGGTCGTTTTTCCTTGCTTAGGGCATCAACGGCACTTCATTCCCTCCTCGTAAGTTACCTCGCTCTATTACCCTATTCTGGTGTACGATTGTTCGCGCGGCCATTATTCCGGAACGGATTTCATTTCCTCTCCACGAACATCGCACCGTTGTGAGAGTTAGAAACTTACACCAGCTGTCGTACAATTTAAACACGCTGAGAATAACGCTCAAAGCTCATTCACACCGACCCTTGATGTCTTTTTATATCTTGCCCATCGACGGGTCAATCAAGCGATAGGATAGTCAATTATATATCGATACACACACACACACACATGTAGAAATGTGTCATTGGGAGGCCAATATGTTTCTCCCAAGAGATGAATTGCCTTCATCGATAAATTGCTCTAAGCTCAATTATGTTGCCAATAGCGACGATTGTTCGCTCCTCACATCGTAAGTGTCAAACTCAAGTATTAAGGCCTTAGGCCACACTAGAGGCCGAAAAATAGGATTTATAGGGACTTTTTTTTCTTCATAAAAACTACCAAAAAAATCGAGATTACAAAAAGGGTGTTTATGATAGATATCAGTGACGGTATACAATAATCTTTTTTGAAGCGATTAATTTCAATATGGCTGTGCAGCGTTTATCTCAAAACTGCATTTTTTAAGTTGGCCGGAAACATAACTCAGACAATTTTCAACCGATTCACTTGAAATGTTGAATATATCTTGAAAAATACATTGTCTGTGAGAGTGCGTAGGATTTTTTTTATATTGCACAGTACATTTGTTATTAACAATTATCTGACGATTTTTTAGGCGAATTTTTGGAAAGTGAAAAATTTTGGAACGTGAAAAAATCTTACGTACTTCCATAGACGATGTATTTTTCAAGATATATTCAACATTTCAAGTCAATCGGTTGAAAATTGTCCGAGTTATGTTTCCGGCCGAATAAAAAAAATGCAATTTTGAGATAAACGCTGCACAGCCGCCATTTTGAAATTAATTGCTTCGAAAACAAGTATTGTATACAGTATGATAAAGACCCTATTTTGTAATCTCGATTTATTTAGTAGTTTTTCTGACAGAAATCCCCAAAAACCCTATTTGTTCGGCCCCTAGAGTGGCCCAGCCCCTTAAGGGGGGTAAATGCTATTTTCATGAATTTTTTGATGGGTTTATATTGCAGATATTGATATAAAGGTTGTTACACTTAATAAATACACATTGGAAATACATTTTTTTAAATGTATTCATTTAAGTCACTATTCATAGACGAAAATGGTAGTTAAAAAAATGTCCTAAAAATGATAGGTCTGCGCTGGTGATGAAATCTCGGAGATGGATCGTCCGAAACAAAAAAATCAAATGGTTTGATATTCAGTATGTTAATGGCTATAGCGCATATCATATGATTTTTTATATATGCAAAAATAACAAAGCGGCGGACATTTTTCGAAAAAAAACGTGTTTTTTCACAGATTTTGACAAAACAAAAATGAGTTACAATCAAATTTAAAAAAAAATCCTTGTTATGCGCTATAGCTATATTGGTAGAGAATATAGGGTTAAAATTTCACGAGGATCGGTTCAGTAGTTTCGAAGATTTTATCAACAAGCCGTCGAAAAACGTTGTTTCGAGAAAAACGCGTTTAAAGTTTGTTTGAGTTACGTAAATACATTAATTTTTTTTTAAATGTATTTCGAAATCGTATTTATTAAGTGTAACAACTTTTATATCAATATCTATAATATAAACTAGCAAAAAAAATCACGAGAATAGCCTTTTTTAGCGTCTAAAGCGAGAAGTACCCTGCAGCATCATTCTTAGTCTTGGACCGACAAGGTGTACAAAAAAATTGCATTTTCCAAAAACATATTTATTTCATAGTATCGCCTATTAGCTCTATTCCCTGAAGATTTCGTTGAAATGATCCTAAAATTGAATGAGCCACAGTTTCTAACAGTCGCCCGGGCGAGCGGAAGCACCACCATACTTGAAACTTCAAACGTTTTTTTCTCGAAACACTATTTTCAAAGTCGGTGGACATGATATCTCGAGCACCACTTGATGGATTGTTTCTAAATTTGCCGGAGGTACGATGAGACATATTTAAAGGTCGTTGACGATCTCACTTTTGTAAAATCGATCTCTATTTTTCAATAGTTACGTGAAAATAACGACTTTTTTCGTAGATTTTGTATGCACGACGCTCAGTTCGTCGGCACGTTGTTAAAAAAAATTATTTTGAAAATCAACGATCGTCAACGACTTGTATTTATTGTTGACTTGAATAACCCGTTTGGTTTTTAGATTTCAGATGGACCGTTCGAGCTGGACAGTGTCCACCGCCAAACGTGACGACAAAAATGTCATCATCTGCCGGCGACCATGTTTTTGATGTTTTTCTGTACTTTGTGTTGTAAAAATGCGTTTCTATTAGACCAACCGTTTCTCAAACAGAAATTCGAAATTTGGCCATTTTTACGGGCCTCTAGGTAGATGTAGCCCCTTAACGGTTGTGAGAATCAACAAGTCGCGCGTGTTGCCATTACTGCTGCCTCCGGTCGTAAAGTGGGTCACATCAAGTGAAAACTCTGACCACGAGGCGTTACAAAGTTCCTCACAAGCACGGATACACGCTATATAACATTTTGAAACATAAATCTCCGTTTACGCTAGAGCAATTGGCCCAGCCGATGATAACGCTCGAATGAGCGCTGCAAGGAGAGCTTTTGCAAAAATGATGTCTTTTCATAGCGATGTTCATTATAGAGAAGGCAGACAGACAGAAAGAACTACTCGAAAGAAATGATATTTATTGCAATAAAAAAACAGTTTATCGATGATAAAATTAATTGTTATGTTTTTTTTTCACAATTCACTGTTCAGCATATACTTCATGCTAATCATTGGAGTTGAGCAATTACAGTAACTCTAAAAATGAGTACACGCCGAAAAAAATGACAGGCTAATTTTCGTATCCTATTCAGTCGAAAGTTCTCGGACGTGATTTTCTGTTTAACGTTTGTCTAGTCATTGCGCCGAGCCGTGAAACTGCGCCTTCCGTTGCCAGATTCGTCTGGGATAACTCAGTTCCATTATTTCAGCCGCTTGCGTGCTTGTTATTTACTTACTCATAGAGAAAGCTTCGATGTTTTCTACAAAATTTGGTGAAAATCATTTAAATTTGAAGATTAAAAAAAAATTAAATTTGAAGATTTTAAAATTTAAACATTTAAATTTGAAGATTTTAAAATTTAAACATATAAATTTGAAGATTAAAAAATTTAAACATTTCAATTTAAAGATTAAAAAATTTAAACATTTAAATTTAAAGATTAAAAAATTTTAACATTTAAATTTGAAGATTAAAAAATTTAAACATTTCAATTTGAAGATTTAAAAATTATTCTACTTATTGAACTAAATAGTGTACGTTATTTTTCGATGTTTTTTTGCTGTGTTTATTTGTTCAATAAAAAAACGTATTAAAAAATGTTGCAATACATTTTTTATTTTAATGAATAGAAAATAAAAATGTAAAAAAAAATGTTAATTTAGGTTTGATACAATTTTCGTTTGGAATAATATATTTTAATATGGATAAATAGTAGGAAGGCATCAGTCAAGTTTTAATTTGCATATTTTACTTTTTATATTTTGATAAATACGTGCTCTTCATCAATACTCCATGTCCATTGGGTCTTTTCATTAGAACTATATACCAGCAGGCTGATGGTGAGAGCCTCACATTCCCCATTGGAGAAGAGAACAAAATAATTGCGCAATAATATTATCGCACATTGAAATGTGACCCAAATTATAGTAAATCAATACCTTTGGAATGTTTATGGAGTCGACGTCCACGAATGTTCCCGTGAAATTTTTATGTCCAGTGATAGAATTGTTTTTGTCAACATATAAAAATTTCTTAGCTAATTTTAAAAAGACGCCATTTTTTATATTAAAAAATCTGCAGGTGTAAATGTTGTTGAGCAAGTAACAAAATATTGTTCTAGGAAAATTGACTATTTGGGGAATGGTGTAGAATGTTGTTAAGCTGCTGGAACAATAATGATAGTTTATAAGATTATACAGATTTTTTAAGTTTTTTTTTGTGCGTCAATATTGTGATCTCAAAATTGCAATTTCTCGTGGGAGATGATCACGTATATAGAGGCGCACACAGTTGTCTCATAAGGATCTTCACCGATATACCGAGCGAGCTTGGCGAAAGTGGGAAGATCCGCCGTGAGTACCGACTGGTACACCGGTTGGTATTAGCCATAAAATAGTAGTGATATCGTATAGACATTGTCGGGGTCCGGTAAACCTACTTCCGGTTTGAACCTCGGTCACGCTCATGAATCATAAGGTACACATTTCTGTAGCTGTATTGATGTTACTGGAAAAATGTCATGCCTCTTTTGGTTGCAGTGTCGTGAGATAAAATAATAATTGTCACAATGAATTTAAAAACATTGTCATCGCCTGCAAATGTCCATATTCATTGGACATGCTTGAATTTATATACGGGATGTGGATAATATTTTTCTTATTTTTCACTCTCTTATCAGAACAGAAACAAGACTTTTTTTGTTGATTTTTTTCTTTAAGGGGGGGAGGTACTTGTAGCGAGAAATAAAATTGCTGATTTTCATTATTTTCTTTTGAAGAAAAGATTTCTTAATCTTTTTTTAAATTAGGGTATATCGTGTCACTACTATTGGCCGTTACATGGTGCTTTTTGAAATATTAATCTTCAAAATGGCGGAGGCATGGCACGATTTTTTGAACTGCATTTTCAAAACTGGCGTGACGTATAGCCAAAAAACTAATCGACCGATTCTGATTAAATTTGGTATAAATCTTTATAACCTTATTGCCTAGAACATGACCTTAAATGTTCTTGAAAATAAAAATGAAATGTATTGCATAATGTAGCCTTTTTCGGAAAATTCAATATTTTTCTTTCAACGCGTACCATTTCATCGATTTTCAATATTTCTAACTTTTTCTCGGTTCATATTTTGTGTATAAGTGTTACTCGAAGAAAAATCTTCGTTGGTTTTTTTTCAGATTAATCCATGGCATACCTCCGCCATTCTTAAAGATAAACAAAACAAAATACCATGTAAAATCCAAAAGTAGCAACAAACCATCTCCTAAGTCTCAAAAATGGTGAAAAAATGTTTCCTTTGTGAAAAAAATCATGAAATTCCGCAATGCTTTCCTTGCCTAAAGATATTTCCCCCCTTGCGGCTATGCTATATATCGAAATAAAATCTTTCGGGCCACATTCAAATATCCTTGAACTAGATGATATACATTTTTTATTTCCAAAGTTTTCGGGTTGTCATCTGGAAAATACGTGAAAGTTATCAGATTATTTGGATATATATATAATTCACGTCGAAAAATCAGTTATTAAAAAAAGTCGTCAAATCCAAAAGTTCGACATGAAATTCAAATACAAAATTCTTGAGATTTATAGGAACGTGTCCTTTCGGTGAAAATATTCTCGTATTTGAATTTCCTTCTGAGAATCAAACTCCATTTTATTAATATCTGCCCGAAGATCGACGCTTTCCCCAACCTCTTGTTATGTAAAAAATCTTATGATATTCGTACCACGACTGAAAAATGTGAATTCACTTCGGCAACATGAACACAAAAATGGAAAACAAGTGAAATATACAAGCGTCCGAAATGTTTTCATCTTTACCTTGTATAGTTGAAAAATTTTAACATTTTTCTGTTCATTGACGTATCGTAATATCCTACTTTCTTTCATGAAGTAGTACATGCATTTTTTTGCGCAAATGCGTAGAAAACTTGCACCAAGTAATTGAAAGTTGTTCCATTGTTATTTTCTCCGAAATTCTTGCAAGTACTTTCTAAAAAATAATTTAAATAAAAGCGTAAACACCAGCCAAGTGGTTGCAGTCTCAGATGATAAAAATCTGGCGTGCCAGTTTTTTTACTCAATACCTTTCATACGTGGTTTATAGAGAAAAAATTGCGGGGGAAGGGAAAGAAAGCTGCTAGACTTTTGTTTGCACTCTTTTCACTCGCCTCTGCTGGACTGAGGATCTAGTTAGAATCGTACATATATAACCAGTAGCAGTATATGCAATCTTTATTCGAAAGAAAAGTACATTTATTAAGGGGTTATACACAGTTAGAAATTAAAAAAAAAAAACGATTTTTTTTATTGCATTTTCGGAATGTAGAAATATGTGAGTATATTCCCTGAAAATTTCAAATCGATCCAGCGAATATTCTAGGAAATACACACATATTTGTAAGAACGCTCGGAGCGCTCCAGAGTAAGCGCGCGAAACTTCAAACGCGTTTTTCTCAAAACTGTGTTTTCAAAGTCGGTGAGCACGATTTCTCAAAAACGGCTCAACCGATAGGTCTGCAATTTCAACACAACCTTGTCAGATATATTCTTCAGGTATTGATCGAAGGAATGAGATTTCCGATAATTATTGCTAATTTTTTCAACGATTGAGGGAAAAAAATTTGATCGAAAATCGAAATTGTTTCTTTCCGGAG
Organism: Ophion obscuratus; assembly: GCA_964007375.1. Classification (NCBI taxonomy): domain Eukaryota; kingdom Metazoa; phylum Arthropoda; class Insecta; order Hymenoptera; family Ichneumonidae; genus Ophion; species Ophion obscuratus. Next base: position 32,535,805 of record OZ023322.1, on the reverse strand, counting down.
CCACCATTTTGTCAAAAATTAAAATTTCGACTATTCCTTCGATCAATACCTGGATTCATCTATCCCCTAAAAGAAACTTTTTGGTTTTTTCATTTTAGATAATCCAAACCGGAGATACTTTGCTCACCGCCGGACACTTTTTTTTCGGGAACCTCCAGGAGACTTCCTACAGGAGCAATGTCAATGAATATTTTTGAAAATAAAAAATGCCAATTTGAAGCTAAAAGATGCCACTACACTGCCTAATACTTTTCCTTTTGCCCAAATAAAATCCTTTTCCAGAAAAAAAACACGACTTTTTTCGCCTTGCAACTGCGTATAACGCCTTAAGGCCTTAGGCCACTCTAAAGGCCGAAAAATAGGCTTTTTGGGGATTTTTCTTTTCAGAAAACCTATAAAATAAATCAAGATTACAAAAAAGGGTGTTTATCATATATATCAGTGACTGTATACAATAATTTTTTTTAAGCAATTAATTTCAAAAGGGGCCTTACCGCGTTTATCTCAAAGCTGCATTTTTTAAGTTGGCCGGAAACAACTCAGACAAGTTTCAACCGATTCCCTTGAAATTTTAAATATGTCTTGAAAAATACATTGTCTATGGAAGTACGAAGAATTTTTTTTATATTGCATAGTTCATTTGTTATTAACAATTATCTGACGATTTTTAGGCAAATTTTTGGAAAGTGAAAAATGTATTATTATTATTATTATTATTTCAATTTATTAAGGTACTAGGAACCTATTTTTTAAATTTATTAATCTTTAAATATGACGGAGGGATTGCACAGTCTTCCAAACTACTTTTTCAAAACTGGCGTGTCGTACAGCTAAAAAACTAATCTACCAATTCCAAACAAATTTGGCATGAATATTCTTAACCTTATTCCCTAAAGCATAGCCCTAAATGTTTTTTGAAATTTTAAAAAGAAAAGTATTTTTTATGGGAAAATATGGCAATTTATCGAAAAATTCAATATTTTCGTTTCAAAGCGTACCATTTAATCGATTTTCAACATTCATAACTTTTTCTTGGTTGATATCCAGCGTACGAGTGTTACCGAAAGAAAAATCTGCGGCAGTTTTTTTTCTGATTAATCCCGCCGACGCTACGTGTCACGCCGTCTGACAACATCCGCCGTAACCCGTTTAGAAGACCGTGCCATACCTCCGACATTTTAAGGGGTTATACACAGTCAGCAGGCCCAAAAAGATCGATTTTTCAAGAATTTTTCTTGAGCAGACCTTTGAATCTATTAACGTAAACATTTGTACACATATTCTGCCAACTTTTAACTATATTTTAATGCTTTTTATTTGTAAAAATAATTATTCTGAACGCTGCTATAGCTGATCTCCGGGAGCACCTCTAAAAAAGGCGTCCTGCGTCGAGCACGATATCTCTGGACTGGATCATCTAATCATCGTCCTCGCCAAAATATACCCCCCCCCCCCCTCCTTAAAAAAAGTAAGCCTCTTCCTTTTTCAATATTGCCCAGATGGTGTGATTGGATTTTGATTATTCTATTATTTTTTTTCCAGTGTAATCGATAAAAATTAGATTTTTGTTCCAAAAGAACAAAGTTCTTTTTTCAGACGTTTTTTTCAATCAGACTTTTCTGAGTCGTTGCCATTTCGAATCTCGCGATCTCGAAATAATAAAATCTCGTGCTTACTGGCAATGTGATTTGTAAATGAGGACATTGGACGTCCCTCTTATTCACGCGATAGTTTTAACGAACCACTTGCGAAAGCTGGTCTGAAAAATCGTAGCACGCCAAGTTTTTGTTCCCCACAGACCACTATAAATTGGCTTGACATTTCACTTATTTTGTAAATTACTATTTAAAACGTATCTATCAGGGTTTTGAAAAAAAAATTGAACTTTTAAGTACGTAAGTTTTTTGGGTTTCGGAAAAGTGAAATTTGTTTCATAGGTGATCCCACTTCTTTTTTAAGGGGAGATATACACCTAGGAGCCGGAAAAAAGGTCATTTTTGTGAATTTTTTCAAGGAAGACTATTTGAAATTTCGGATTGGGGTTTTAATTATCTAAAAGTATATACATTCAAAAATATGTTTAATTTTCTTTATTTAACAATATCAAAAATATACAAGGATATTGTGTGATCCTTGGAGCGTCGTAAAAAAATCTGCGTATACGGTACCCACTGGTGTTTCTGCAAAAATCATCTGAAAAAAAAACCAAAAAGATGATTAAATTGGATACTACAATCTAGTAATTGTCATAGCCGATTTTGAAAATATCGATTTATGACAAAATGGCGGACGTTTGAACATAAATAGTGATTTTTGGGCCAAAAATTAGTTATTATTTTGCCTATAAAACAAAAACTAAGTAACGGGAAAGAAAAATCCTATGACAAGTACTAGATAATGGTGTATAGAATGACCACAAAAAACCTTAAGGCAATCGGTTCATTGGTTTTCGAGAAATTTTGGGTACCGATTTGAAAAACGTGGTTTTGAGAAAAACGCGTTTAAAAATTTGGGAATGAACAAACAATGAAATTTGTCAACTTACATGGAATCATCTATACCAGGCCCATAGTGTATATCTCCCGTTAATCCAAGAAGTGATGGTTCGATTTGCAGATATAGGCATTTAAAAATTCCACTTCCGGCATTTCTATGTAATCGTAATGTCATGTAAGTATATCCACGGTAGCCTCTTACTTTTCAGTGCTTTGCGCCGAGGAACTACACCGTCTTTTGATATCGTGGAAAGTCACAAATCAGACATTGACAATCACTGTACCGTTTACCCTACTTTCCACATAGACGCCATAAAAATACCTGCTTCATTCGTGACAGCTGCTCGAATGTGGAGGACCACTTTGCTATGGGCTCTTCGACGAAAGACTAGCCCTTTTTCATTTCTCCCTCTCTATTTTTCTTTCGCTCTTCTCCAAAAAAGACTTCCGGTTATGATGAATTGGAGAACGACCTGCTAATGACATTCTCGTTCGACATTGGTACAACAATTAGCCGAGTTTTGCTCCAAAAATGTAACGTCTACGAATTTAATTTGCCTACAATTGGCCACAGCTGCTTAATGGATGCAATTTGATGTCGCGAAGCATATGTACATTGCTGTATGTACAGTCATTATCGTGTCTCCCCCCAGCATACGTACACTTTCTTCTTCGATACGATGCCAAGTGGAGGCGAAGAATCTCTGGTTTCTCTGTACATTGTGATTCAGTCATTTTCGTAATTCATATCTGCGTGTTTTTTTTATATAAACATTTTTTCTTTAATACAAAATAAAAAATAACTATTCTTGCAATAAACAAAATACCGTGACTGTTTTATTGTATCAGTTGGAATAAATACTGAAGTAAAAATAGCACAAAAGCATGTTGAATGAAAAAAAAATTACGGTTTCGAGAGGAGCACTTGATGGAAAAGCTATTTTTGTCCACATGGTCTGTGACATCTTGTGGTAACTTTTACTACTTGTATTAAAAACGTCTAGTCTTGAACTCCCGTATGCGCAACTGGTTTTAATCGAAATCCAACAAAAAGGCATAATATCAATTGTTGTATGATTTTCTAGTTATAAGAATCTGAAAAAAATATCTGTCGGCTTTTTAAGGGGGAAGATACTTTTAGGCGAGGAACAAATGTGCTGATTTTCATAATTTTTTTTTTTTTAAAGAAAATATTTCTTCACCATTTTCGAAACAGGGTATGTTTTATAATTGTTTTTGGCTGTTTGGTGGTATGTTTTTTTATTCATTAATCTCCAAAAATGGGGGAGGTATGGCACGGTCTTCTAAAGTGCATTTTCAAAACTGGCGTGACGCATAGCTAAAAAATTCACTGACCGATCCTGATGAAATTTGGTATAAATCTTTCTGGTCAGAAAGGTTTAGGTATACATATTTCTGATTAGAAAGGTTAGAATAAGGTTATATTCTCTAAAACATGACCCTAAATGTTTTTGAAATAAAAAAAAGTTTTTTTTTTACTGCAAAATGTAGCCATATTTTCGGGAAATTCAATCTTTTCGTTTCCAAGCGTACCATTCCATCGATTTTAAATATTCCACACTGTTTCTTGGTTCATATTCTGCGTATGAGTGTTAATGAAAGAAAAATCTTGGTTGGTTTTTTTTTCAGATTAATCCTGCCAACGCTACGTGTCACGCCGCCTGACAACATCAGTCGCAACCCGTTTATGAGACCTCCGATATTTTTGAGAATTAATAAAAAAAAATATACTCTACCTACCCAACCATACCAAACATACCCTACCCTGAGAAAAAAGAATCGTTGAATGTGCAAAATGCATTTTGTTGTCTCGAAATTTTGTTGTTTTAACAGTTGCTCAGACATGCTAAATAAGCAGATAGTTTAAATGTATGCCAATTTTGTTATGCCAATCGAAAATTAAGTTCAACGTATTTAAAGATACAATTTTGTTAAACCAACTGAATTTTGGATGGATGAACGAATTTTTTTTTTTCAGTTTAAGTCTCATAAACAGTGAAGATATTTTTCCTTGAAAAAAAAATAAAGAAAATCAGCAACTTTTTCCTCCCTCTTTTCCTCCCCCGCTTGAGGTTAAACGCCAATTCGCGATATTTACTAATTTTTCGTATGAATTTGTTTTCGCGACTTATATTGCTGAACATTTAAACCATACCCAACTCAATAAAAATAAGAATTTTTATTGAGCTTTGTCATATATGTGTGTATTCGTGTTTGCGTGAGTTTGTGGATATATTGAAGACATTTGTTAATGCGTTTAAAATATTTATCCAGTAAATTTATTTATAAATTTTTACTTTATAATTTGTAAATAGTACCGTTTGTTTGTATTGGAAGAAAAAGTATGGCGTATATTCGGTGTGAGTTCTTTTCATCACGCGATTCCGCGAGGATTGTATGACTGTATCGCTCAATAGGTCACGAATAGCGAAGGAACGACCATGCATTTTCATACAATTTTGCAAAAGAGTAAATTACTATACTCAATTCCATAACGAAAGTAATGCCGCGACGATGGTAGAGTCGTTTCCTTCTCACCTAGAAATCAGGTGATGGGCACGTTCCAAATAACCTTGTTTTTTTTTCTTTAAGGGGGTACCTCTCTGGAAACTTCAATTCTTTTTTTTGTATATTGTTATAGTGTGAACTTTCAAGAATTTTTGAAGACCAACCGGACCCTCAAATTCTAAAAATTGACGAAGTTACACACATTTTAGTGGAACAGTGTCCGTCGGGTGTACCGCGATCCGTCGACTTTGAACGCGATTATCTCGAAACTACATATCTTGACACGGTGGGATTGATATCTTGAGTAACTTTCACACTATTGACTTGAATTTGCACAGTGAGCGTTCAAACAGTAGTCATTTTCGGTTCACGATCGCATTTTTTAATTGGATGAACCATTTGTTAATAACAATGACCTCAGCATGCTGTTTTTCATAAAAAAAATAGGTTTTCTTTGGACGAGCTGTCAATTTTCGTATTTTTCGAAATTTCGAAAAGTGGATCGTGAACCCATGGCCAGTTGAATATATTTGAAGAAAAAAATTGTTGTTTTCGTTTCAGATTACATTTGAGCCTGGTAGAGAACCCGCCGTTTCGGGCCTCGCCGCTGGAGGACTGCAACGCCAACTGCAGCGCCAGGGACACTTTAAAGATTTTCTTCCGAAAAGATTACATTGTAGCCACAAAAATGTGTACAACATGCTGGGGAAAAAATTAATTTATTCCAATCAATATGTTATTAGAAAAAATGCATCATTCTGACCCTTCTAATTGGGCATCCGAAGAGGGATACCCCGTTAAAGCAGGGTCCTGCTTTAGAAGGTCCGGAAAATCGTTTTTTTTTTAATTGCTTTAATCGATAGATAAACTATGGAAGTGTATAAAGATTAATTATGGAACTATCGAGTATATATTCACAAAGTTACAGAGGCCAATTCTAATTATTTTCAAAGATACAAAGCCTAAAGTAGAGTAGCGTCGAGTAGGTCCTTGACTGCTCTACCGCTCAATTTTCTACTCCGAATTTCATGTCTAAAAAAAGTTCTAGGGTCTTTCAAAACAATACTGAGAGTTCGTAGTAGTGGCGTTCTTTGAGGAATCAGAAAATCTACTATGTGGACCAGGATATGCTGATTAGCAGATCATTAGTGTAAGTAACTAAACATTGATGTTTTTCCCTATTGAAAACTTTGACGTGCGTTATCTCCAGTTTTCACTTTCACGATTTTTTCCCAATTGGCGGGCGTGATAGCAAATAAACTAAACGACCTGTTGAATCGAACTAAAGTTTTTTCTCTTCAGTATTAAGTTCTCCTCTAAGCGAACTAAAAATATAATTAAAAAGTCTTTTTAGAAAACTTTTATACCACTTTAGTATGGTTGAAAAAAAATTTAACACTTTTTTCCGAACCTTAAAAACGTTTTAATTTCTCGATTTTTTCTACTTTTTCCTGGTTCACCCAGAAGAAAAATAAATGACAATTGAATTTTTATTTTGGTGTTTTGGTTTCCGTCAAGAATTACGAGCTGCATCTTTCCCGCCGTTTGGAGACTGCAGTGGCAAGGCGCTCATGGAATAGGCTGATAGATCTACAGTGATCTATTGTTTTGTGTTGAACAAATTTTTTTAATACTTTCCACATACACATTGAAATATACCGCAAATTTCACTGGGCTAACTTGTTTGTTTTCCTTCTAAAAAAATTCTCGAAAAAAAGCTCTTTTGGTCGTAACGAAGCAGCCTTAATACAAATCGTATTTATTAGTCTCCATTAATTGCAATCCCGACATTCTTTGTATTAAGAGTATCAGCACTTTGAGAAGAAAGTTTAGAGATCGTTTTTTAAACTTCGAGAAATGTTTCGTTCTGTAAAAATTCAAAATTTTGGTAAAAAAAAGTAACGCATTGAATCTCGCGCTCAGTGTGTAGCGAATATGATGGAAATACTTTCGTTTTCGATCACTTTAGTTTGAAATAAGCAAAAAATCAAGGTTAATTTTTAAATAGACGTAATTATTTCACAGAGGCACTGATCTGTTCAGTGTTTCAAAAAATGGTTCACAAAACACAAAAAGTGTGAAAAATTTGTCGTCACTCAACTTGTATGAAATATTTAATTAATCGATCTGCCTTCATCCAGTGATTTGAGTTCGTTATATTTTTTTCTTCTCATCCACATAATTACGTATAGATGAAAACATACAAAAATTTACGTATATTATAACTGGCTACGTAATATCGAAGAGGTTCACAAAGTTTTCGACTTTGGAGTTCAGAATGGGTAGAAAATCTGCAAAGATAAATTATAATGAACCTTTTTTCTAGACAAGTTGTGAAAATTTGTTGGCTCACTGAAATAAATTCTATCAATTTGTTATAAATTGACATTTTATAAATTCACATACAGTTCTATCAATTTGTTGTTAATTTCCATACAAAAATAATAATATGCTCCAAATTAATTACGTATAACGTTGTAGGTAGATTTATCATTTCCATGTCAATAATATGCACTCTAAGTGCATATTATTGTGTGCTTTTCGCACAGCTCTCGGACAAGTGGCTTGCGAAAACATCTATAGAAAAATCCACCGCTCCAATGATGAGAAGACTTCTGCTCACTTAATTCCGTCTTGTTATAACGTACCAGGTTAAAGTGCCATCTAACGGTAAATGCTATTGTATTCGGCTGAGTGGCGTAAGATTCAGAATTGTAAAGAAAATTATCCCGAGGTCATTACGCCCCAGTTCTTTGGCGTTTGATAAATTACTCAATGTAATCAAATACACGAATGGACGTGATACAGGTGCACAATTGCAATTAATAACACAAGCTAACCAAAAAAATCTTAGTGCTGGAAAAAATCGTATGATTTTTCGTCGAGCGACTATTGGTATGTCTATATCAACCTATATGTCGAAGTTACTGCACAGGTTTTTTTTTAAATGAATTAGCAGTTCATTGGAGAGAGTTTTTCTTTTTTTAAATTATTTAGCGTTTAATTTTTTTACTTATTTAGTGTTTAATTTTTTTTATTATTTAGTATTTAGTTTTTTAATTATTTTTTATTATTTATTTATTAATTAGTGATATGCCGATGGCAGCAAAGCGAAGACGAGGTTGTTCGAACTACCTTAATACATTTTGTCATACACGCGGAGAGTATGTTGACAAAAAATCTAGAAAAACGATTACAGATTTTCTGCAAACTGCTTTTCTCTTATTTTGGGATAGAAATAAAGGATAAATATAAATTCGCAGAAAAGCTTAGCTTTTTCAGTGAAGAGCAAGGAGCAAGCTTCCACCACGGCATAAAAATCATGGAGAATAGATATCAGGGAAGATGGGACACACACACATGATGGCTAATTACGTTTGAAGTTTGATGCGTGGCTACCTTGACAAGTCTAACTCGAAAAGTCACGAAAAAGAAGCTTATTTAATGTTAAAATATTTTATAAAACTTAAATTTTTCCATAAAATTGGATTTCATGAAGAAAATAGTATATTTCTGTGTTTTTACGAAGAATATCAATATTAAGTGTTAAAATAGGATCAGCATAGAGATAAGATTCACAACAAAATATACAGGTTTGCGGCACCAAAGCGGTTGAGCTGTGCTAATCTTCATTCAATCCTTCCTTCACACACTGGGTCATTTTGACCCGGACGAATTTGAAATAAAATGCTCACTTTCCCAAAAGGGAACGTTTTCAATATTTGTTTACAACAATTCACTTTCATACTTTCCGAATTTTAATTATGCAGATATATTAAGAAATGTTTAAAGTATATCCCGGATTTTTTTCGATAAAAACCGATCGATCGGTTGTTAAGGGCAGGTGGATGAAGCACCATCCGGGTCAGATTGACCCAGTGTGTCAAAGGCGTGGCCAAATATAAGTGTCAAGGAAGGGTTGAGCTAAATAATAAGTGAGTAACCCGAAAAATGTCTCTTTTAGAATTTGCTAGGTTATTTATTCTCAATATTATTAATTTTTCCATGCTGCGTTCTTATATATATATATATATATATATATATATATATATATATATTGCAGAATAAACGTAATGGCGAAGAGCAGAGATAGCCATAAAAATGCCTTAAGGGGTTATGTGGGTTTGAAAATTCCAAAAAATCCATTTTAAAACTTTATTATCTAATAGTATTATCCCTCCGTTGGGAAAGATCACCCGGGAGCGACGCAGGTATATCGCATGTTTCTCAAAACACTATTTTTGAAGTCGGTGGACACGATTTCTCATAAACTAATGCACCGATCTTATTGAAACTTTGCACACTTCTTCAAAATAGCATCGACTAGTGATTGAACAAAGGTTTTTTATTACAACTAATTTTATAAGGCTATATGTAGTGTAAATTGTACCAAAAATTGAACTATTTTGCATGTAACTCTGTAAAAAATTCAAATTTCCATTTTTTCAAAAATCCTTTGTCCAATCACGCGCTATACTTATCTACTAACAGAAAAAAATTGGTTTTTCAATTTCAGAAAAAGCTATCATGAGTTATCCTGACCACCGCGAACTTCCCAAATTGTTGGATGATTTTTAAATAATATTCTTGAAATGTTGCTCTTTTATGTGCTTGACATTTTGAATAAAATAATGTATATATTATATTTTCTTTTAACTAGAGAAAATATGCTTTTTTGGCTTTGAAACCCACGTAACCCCTTAAATTGTGCTCAGAATTGTTTTTATTCTAAGTGTCGGGGATTCCACCACAAATTAACCAAATATACAAGGTAATTCAATATAACGTATAGTTACATTTTTTGCTTTACTGGCTCGTAACGGCGAACGCCATCTAACATTTAAAAAATTGGACCACCATTTTATATAATTCGGATGATTTCTTTTTTTCGTGTAAAATGTTAAACTCGAACATGAAATAAATAAACACACTTACCAGCGTGAGTACAGTAAGCCTGGTTGATCATCATTATTATTCCTTCCGGATCACTTTGTGTATTCAAAAATCTGCTGCCCTACCAATACGAAGATCCGAAGATTTTTTCAAGACCAATCACGCGATATTGGATCGGAAAAAGGTGCCAAGCTCATTATAGGCGGCTTCGTGATAAACCGCGCAAAATATATCATAAAACGGAAATATTTCGTTCAAGCGTACAACAAAGTGTGGGACTGATGGAGCATGAAAAATCAAAACATCCTAAAACCTTTTCTCGAAAGCTGCTTGTTCAGTAACTGTAGTCTCGGTAAAAATGGCTCACTCTTATTATCTTTGAAACAAGCACGCGAGTTCGCCTTTTTTGTTTCGTTTTTTCTTTTTTTATTATATAAAAAAACAAAAAAATAGTTCGAAACAATCGTCAGCTGTAGAGTCTGACGTATACATCTATACAGACGCAAATACAATAACAAAAGAGACAACAAAAAAGTAAGGTGTACGTTAAAGTCCTTGTTTTTGTTGTGTCGTATACAGGCGATCGAAAAAAACATATCGACGAAATCGTAAACAATAAATTATTACGATGAAAGGATTGGGAGATTGAAGACACTGAATAGCGAGTATCTTCGATGGAAAAATGGAGTTGAGTATTCGGGGGGTACTGGCAAGAGACAATTCGGACTGGCGAGCCGAAGATTGCCGATAAATCACGAGGCGTTAATTGGACGAGATACTTGGATAATGAAGAGAGAAATGGACCGAAATCAAATTCGGACCCGAGAGCGTGAAGAGTTAGGAAAGTTAGGTTCGTAATGATCCTGAATGAAGAATGAATGATGGAAAAGCCTTGAAGGCAGAAAAGACGAGAAGAATGAGGTAGGAAGGTGGAGAGAATGAGGAGACATCAAATGGATACATCAAATGAGGAGACATCAAATGGATACGTCAAATGAGGAGACATCAAATGGATACATCTAATGAGGAGACATCAAATGGATACATCAAATGAGGAGACATCAAATGGATACGTCAAATGAGGAAACATCAAATGGATACATCAAATGTATACATCAAATGAGGAGACATCAAATGGACACATTAAATGGATACATCAAATGGATACATCAAATGAGGAGACATCAAATGGATACATCAAATGGATACATCAAATGAATACATCAAATGAGGAGACATCAAATGGATACATTATATGAGGACACATCAAATGAGGAGAATAAGATAAAAGATGATGACCCACTGTGTAGAAATTAAATATATAAATAATGAAGGGGAAACCGAGAAAAGGAAGGGAGCATTTTTCCCTTCATGCTTCTTTATACAGGCTGCATGTTTTTGAGGGTTCAGGCTTGCGTATGTGGTCGATAAGCGCTGTAAGCGAGATCCTGCGCATCCTGAGGCAAACTTCTTGCCCATCCGTGTCCGCTACCACCTCCGCCACTCGAGTAACCGCCACCACCGCCGAAATCACCACCGCCACCACCGCCGGCGCTGTAACCACCTCCGTGCCCAGCTTCCTCGTGGCTCACTACGTGGCTGCTGCTGTGATGAGGATGTGCCACCACCTCGTACGTAACGTGCTTCTGACCACTCAGAAGCTTCTTGAGACCGATTATCGCCGATATAACCAGAGCTATTTTGCCAACTAGGAGAGCTTTTCCGGCTATGACGGCTATCGCCCCCAGCGCGAGGGGCAGAAGCAGAGCTGCCTTCAGGGCTATCATCAACATCAGTGGGCCCAAAAGCTTCTGTGCCTTCTCTGCAATACCACGTGGAATAATGTTTAACATTTTTGTCTCTCCTTCGTCGAATTTTTCCGCATTCAAGTTCATTTTACTGACGAACCGACAAACATTTTTCGCCGTCGCATATTGCTAAGGATTTTGCAAAGCTAGGCAACACATTGAAGGACGTTTACTACAATCGGATGACATCAAGCGCATCTGTTGAGGGCTTTGCCAATGCGTGGCGAGAAGATTTACGAATAAAAAAAGAACAGCATTGAAGCTTTTCAAATTTGCCATAATTGCAATGTAAAATTTAACTGAGCACGTACAAAAATTAACTCTATTCGTAGAAAAGTAGTTCAGGCCTTAGGCCACTCTAGAGGCCGAAATAATAGGCTTTTTAGGGATTTTTTTCAGAAAAACTACAAAATAAATCGAGATTACAAAAAGGGTGTTTATCATCCATATCAGTGACTGTATACAATAATTTTTTTGAAGCGATTAATTTCAAAATGGCGGCTGTGCAGCGTTTATCTCAAAACTGCATTTTTTAAGTTGACCTGAAACATGACGCAGACAATTTTCAACCGATTCACTTGAAATGTTGAATATATCTTGAAAAATACATTGTCTATGGAAGTACGTAGGATTTTTTTTATATTGCATAGTTTATTTGTTATTAACAATTATCTGACGATCTTTTAGGCAAATTTTTGGAAAGTGATAAATTTCGTCAGATAATGGTTAATAACAAATGAACTATGCAGTATAAAAAAAATCCTACGTACTTCCATAGACCATGTATTTTTCGAGATATATTCAACATTTCAAGTAAATCGGTTGAAAATTGTCCGAGTTATGTTTCCGGCCAACTTAAAAAATGCAGTTTTGAGATATACGCTGCACAGCCGCCATTTTGAAATCAATCGCATCAAAATAATTATTGTATACAGTCACTGATATGTATGAAAAACACCTTTTTTGTAATCTCGAATTATTTTGTAGTTTTTCTGAAAAAAAAATCCGCAAAAAGCCGATTTTTTCGGCCTTTAGAGTGGCGTAACCCCCTAATGCATTTTAACTACATTGCAGTAGAGGGAATGCACTAAACTTGTACAGAGTACATTTTCGATTCATATTAACGATTTGGAAAAATTAAATTTCTGGGTACAAGAATTGAAAGTTAAATGGGAAAAACAATTGAGTCCGGACATATTTATTGAATAATTCACCGACTTGATGAATAATTTAATTATCAGTTTTAATTGAATGGTTCCAAGGTGCAAAGATGCACTTAGTTTTACTTGAGACTGTTTTGTAGTCTAGAAATTTGGAAAAATTGATTTTTTTTTGCGTTTTCTTCAAGTATAGACTCTTAAAAATATGTTCTAAAGGGGAAATTTTGAAATTCCCCATATTTACATGGTTATAGCGATTGGAAACCAGAAGACCAGAATAGGATTGACCATTTGGAGCTACGAAATTCAGAAGCTTCTAAGGGGTCTAGAACTGCTCGCAGGGAAGAACGAGCTTCGAAAAATCATAATTTCGAAGTCGAGGAAGGCACACACAACGAGGCGGGAATTGCCGCGACTAATATAACGTAAGTATAACATGACATCATACCACTTCGATAGTTGTGGTTCTCTGAAATTGTACTTAGACCACTACTACGTTTTTCAACCTGGTTGACATAAAATCTCGAGTTCTATTCAACCGATCGTCTTCAAATTTGGTATGGACCTTCAGTATACATCCCTCTATCGTCCCTGCCTTGGGCATTATGAAATCATTATGATGACTATTTAAAAAAAATTGAAAACTAAAAAAGGGCGTAAAATCAACTATTTTCAGATAGTTGCCATTAAATGTTGTTTCCTTTGGTACCAGCCATAATCATATTCCTATTGATCAAGAAAATTGGTTTTATTTCTGTTTCGGGTGAATGGGAGTTTTGGAATAATGTTCTAAACCTTGACAACTTTTGGAATCATAATCTTCACCATTTTTACTTCTTTTGACCAATGTTTTTTTTGTACGTTCTTCAAACATCAACAACAAGACTGTAAAAAATGGATGATTTTTTTTTATATTGCATAATTCATTTGCTATTAACAACTGTCTGACGATTTTTTAGGCAAATTTTTCACTTTCATAAAATTTGCCTGAGATAATAGTTAATATTAAATGAACGATGCAATATAAAAAAAAATCCTTCGTACTTCCATAGACAATGTATTTTTCAAGATATATTCAACATTTCAAGTGAATCGTTTGAAAATTGTCTGAGTTATTTTTCCGGCCAACTTAAAAAATGCAGTTTCGAGATAAACGCTGCACAGCCGCCATTTTGAAATTAATCGCTTCAAACAAATTATTGTAAACAGTAATTTGTATGATAAACACCCTTTTTTGTAATCTCGATTTATTTTGTAGTTTTCTGAAGAACAATCCCCAAAAAGCCTATTTTTTCAGCCTGTAGAGTGGCCTAAGGCCTTGATCTTCCTCGCATATAGCATTTTACCGAAAAAAACAAAAACGTGTTTGGGCACCAAAAGTGCAGTCCTCCAAGCATCACAATGTAGCTAAGAATCAAAGTTCAATGGAGTGTATGAACGAGATGGCGTGAGATCGTTCTCCAGATATCCGTTCACACACAAGTTCACATGTACATTGAAAACTGGAATAGGCGAAGGTCAAGGCAAAGTACGAGGGGAGCAGGGGGCACGAGCACGACGGTGGTGCTTGCCGGGTTAAAGAAAGTATGTCAAAAATGCCGCACGGCAGGATCCTCTCTCTTCTCTCGTGTCTCAATGTGTGTGTTGGTTACTCTGCGTGTTCGAAGAGCCCAGCAGCATGATGCTATTAGCTTCCTCACCGACGAGTATGCCGGTGCTCGCATTACACGAGACTCTTACGCGCTGTGTGTGTACGGGAGCTCGATCAAGGGGAAGAAGCGGAACCAGTTTTCTCAGTGGGTCAACGGCTGTGAGCATCATTTGTGTCTCAGAGCCGCTCCAGCCGCCATGACACTCTTCTCCCTCGCCCTTTCTACTCTTTAACCTGGTACCCCGAACATCGCCATTTTCCGTTCCCAATTCGTCCTCGATAATACGATTTTTCAACGCTTCCCCCCACATAGATCCAAACCCTACAATTCCAAAGTCATCCTCCGCGAAATAATTGACATCACGTGATTCCTCTTAGTGGCTAGTTGCCTCAAACGTTTCTTCGCGTGTTCTTAGCATCGTGAGTTTCAACTATGACTGCTATGCAAATTGGATCTGAAGTACTCGTTTATAAGATACTGTGCATACACATGGGATTACGTATGATTGCATATAGAGCGAAGGAATGGTATCCACAAACAGCTCAGGTATCTAGCATCAAAAGTCACTTTGCTTCAGAGATTTTTCACTACTCACGTTTGATCACTTTGTCAACGGATCTTCCTAATTGTATGTGGCAGTGAAATATTCATCAGCTGGCAAATGTGATATTGATCAATCGCAGTAGGATTCCCATGAGTCGTACTTGAATGCGGAAAACGTTGCTTAACTTTTGGGACTCTCGTCCTATGTATGACTTACTCTTTTTGCCGCGAGCCTCGCTGACATCATCTGTGAGATCCTCGAGGCTTCGCCCAGCTGATTGAATGGCCCCCATGATATCGCTACCCTTGAGATCAACCTTGACGGAGTGTGTCCTTAGGAATCTGCCGAGACGATCGAACAGCAGAGCATCCACGTCGGTCGAGTCGATAGATCTGACACGCAAGTACGAAAGATACAAAAACAAAAAGGTTATGTCAGCCATTGACTCTAATTTGATTCGCCACTATCGATGCAGTGGAGCGATTGCAAGACACATACCTGGGTGCACCTTCCTCTGCAGTTGAAGTTTTCACCACCGTGATACCCTCCGAAAGTGTGATATCTTCCCTGTCGGTGAGCATTTTGTCCACAAATGCAAACAGTTTGTACTTGATGCAGCTGACCGATTCCTTCTCGAGGCAGTCGGTGTAAATCGTCGCCATAAGATCGTTTTCACCCACGGCGTCTCTGTCGGTCGCCGGTAGTGACATCGCGCCGGAAACGACCAGCGCCAACCACAATATCGACGTGATAGATTTCGTGGCCATCTTGGATGACTATCGCACGCCGATTGTAACTAATCCTTCGCAGAGATAAATCGATCGTTACAATGAATCGTCAAGCATCACTAATCGTTGCTGTCCGTTAATGCGCGGAAAACTATCAAATATTCATACAGATACGAGTATGGTAATCAAAAAATTTGATTGCCATACTCATGGGTCGCGAAAGGCCGAGATAAGAGTCTCAAAAAACCGACGTCTCTATCCACCTCTTTCCCTCGAATGTTGATCAATAGTGTACCGATTAATCCTGGTTGTTCGTACGTGTTGATTTGTTCGTTGGTCTACTATATTCTATGTGGTGGTCGACGGGCAGATGCGTGTGTCACCGTTGATGCGATGTTAACTTGTGTGTTGCATCTAAAAGAGGTTTGCTTTGCTTTTATACCGAAGGAAGCTCGTCAAGATGCCGGGGCGAAGAACCGCGGTGGAGGAAAACAAGACACAGAGGGGTTCCCCGTTCCGTCCCCATATTACACGCTTCTCATGCCCCCCTGATGAAAGAGCGGCCGGGCACTCGCATGCACAACTTCGCGTGTGTATTCCGTCCTCTCGAATTTGCCTGTATTCGTTGGTGTCTTTTCGCCCCCACTGTATCCATATGCTACAACGGTACGGTCGTATACAGAGAGATACACACTGTTGAAGACACATCGATACGTTGCTCGGCATCGTTGGTTGTGTAGCTGTTCTCGACACATCGAAGCTCCTTATCCCTACCATTCGTACGAAGCACGCAACGTCATCATCCCTCTCCTCGTTGGCTGTATCAACCTCATACACTGGCCACTTCTTCACCATCGTTCTCCGTTTCTATGCCTACTTCTTTTTTCGAGCCCATCTGCACCATCATCGAACTGTACGTGTCGCGCACGAGATTTGCAAGTAGGCACACAGCGTGGTGGAAGGGATGTCTCGCTGGGTTGCCGAAGCAGACCCTTTTTCTCGCCATTACGATCGACCTGCATACTTTGACGACTCTTCCTGAGGGCAGCGGAAGGAGGATGCACTCTCGTTGATACAAGCTTCATCGGGAAAGTGACGTATACATGCAGGGACTTGTGAGTGAGCATGGAATCAATGTGACGTATAGACAGAAAGTATGTGTGTGAAGCTAGAGGTTAGACTAAGCTTGGAGATCAAAGTTTGACTACTTTGGGCTAGTCTTAGGTAGATGAGATTCTAGTCATTTTTGCACGGTTTTCATCATAAATTATCGTCATAATTCAACTGATTGGAAGAATGAGTAAACAATTTGCAGACTCGATCGTCAGGCGTGGGAAGCGATCGTCGCATCTCGAATGTTCATACATGAGTATGAACTCATGTACATATGAGCATGTATTCTTCAGCAGTTTGCTGGCTTCATTGCCGTGGGTATTGCACTTTTCCATCGCGTCGACTCTCTTTAGACCTACTTCACGAGTTCATTGAGAATCGGGCAAGTGATCGGTGAGATGCTGTATATGTTATTGCTGATGATGATGACGGTCAAAGTGGGGACGAGTGAAGAGACGCGAAACAGCGAACGAAGAGGAGAGAGAGGGGGGAGCGAAAGGTAGAAAGAGAGAAAGACAGAGAGAGAGAGAGAGAGAGGGAGCAAGGGATATATGGCACGGATCGTGCCCCCGAATACGACCTGTGAGAAGAGGAACACAGGTGTATTTTATTGTTGTAGCATCTTATACTTGCAGTGCAGTAAATTCGCAGGAGGTAACATCAACAAGCATCAAATCACTTGTAGCGAGCACTACTTGAACCTTTTATTGAATCTCCGTGCCATCAATTTAAAAATCATTCATCGTGAACCTAATCATTTATTTTGCGATTTGTTCAGCAACATCGTATTGAATATTATGTGGAAAACGGATGATCCAACGCAAAGCGCGAGATAACTATAAACGAACGAGTATACCGGATTAAATACATTTTATTTGCATGCGAATTCATCGAATATAAATTAATTAAGGGGGGAGATCCCTTTGGCACTAGAAAATTTTTATTTTGTTTGCATAAAGTGTTAGTCCAACATGTGTAAAATATCATCCTAGAATCGCAGATTAATCGGTCGGTCATTTAGTGACAAAACTTTTGATTCTTGAAAATTCGGACGCGTTTTCCTGAGACCACTTTTTCGTGAATCTCATACAAGATAACTCAACTATCTAAACGATCATTTTGAAATTTTGCCCACTCTCAGATAACATAATTACCGTCCATGTGGACCTAACGTTTTTTAAAAAAATATTTTTTTTTGGACTTTTTCATTAATAAATACTATAGTAAAAATTTCGTGAAAAATATAACATTTTTTTCAAACACGTATCATTTTTCGAATTTCCATTTTTCTTCGAATTTTGAAGGTTCACATAGAGCGTGCGAGTCTTATAAATCTAAAACTTCTTGGCTCTGATTATTCAGATCACTGCACCAGATACTAGGTCGCACGTCGTGGAACAACTCAGGCGGCAAGCGTCCCTGAAGCAAGTGTACAGTCGTCATTATTAAACATTTAAAACAATTGCCAAATTAAGAAATGTCATCACATGTACATTCATTTTTAGTTATGCAGAATAAATGGTTCCGATACAAGAAAAATCCTGAAAATTCGCTTATTTTAGGCTGCCTCAAGGAATCAATCAAATCAAATGACATCAAATCAATCATACGATGTCAACATCGTAATTAGCGGCTCTATGTTCAAGGGATAAACAATTGTATTCTCACAATTCATTGAAAGTTGCGTACGAAAAAGTTGAACAATTTCATGAAAAGTACTCGCTGTACATAGTGTACAACTTTGCATCAAGCCGTAGAAGACTTTAGTCGGAGCATGAACGTGTTCTATGAGCCGTAGGCAAGGCTCTCTATACTTTACCATGTCTCTATGCACCAACAGTTCTTTTCTCTATTTACGTACGTAATTTAACTAAGCAAGTACCATTACCACTCTCTCACGGATGAGTGTTTGTTCGAGTAAACCTAAAACCTCGTACCCATCATACATCCAATCATGATGAGATTGCTCTGCTTGTTAAGTCAAAGTGAATATACCAGAATAAGCCGCAGACGTATTACGTACTTGCGTATCACGCACTGGAATAAGTGATAACCAGTTCGCGTGAGGGGGAGCCTATTTACCTACATACGTCTATTTATTGCTTTATTGGATAATTCTCTCCAAGCGGACATGATCCCCCGACCGTTCACCAGCTGATGCACTATTGCGAAACGAGTCAATGCCACGTACCCATACATCATATGTATACATCAGCCGCCACTGCTGTCCAATAGGAATTTAGGCGACAACACAGAATTTTTCAGACACATTTTGGGTTTTTAAGGCTTTAGGCCACAGTGACGGGTATAAAATCATGTGCGAATTTAACAATGTTTTTTTTCGTATCAAAAAGTGATTCACTCATAAAATTAATTGCACATCTATTTAGTATGAATGTCAAGATGTTAGAAAATATATTTTTTTTCGATGTAGAAAATGGCCGACTGCTCGAAACTTCTCGAAACATCTTTTTTCCAATTGGCGGGAAAAATAACTTCAACAATTTTCACTCGATTTACTTCAAATTATGAAGTTATGTTCCTAATCGCATTTCGCAGAGAAGTACGTACGGAATTTCTGATTAATCGAAATCTTTTTATTTTATGAGCAGTTTATGAGCAGATATAACGAAATTTTTCACTGAAAATTCATTTCTTAAGGCGTTACCCCCACTTGTAGCGCAAAAAAAGGCCTTTTTCATGAATTTTTTTTAAAGAAAACTACAAAACTTTTTTAATCGATCAATATACCATCTTAAAGAACACATCTTGAAGAACTTTCAGTAATTTTTTTATTGAAAAATATTACGTTGTTTAGTGGCAAACGGCCGTCAATGAAATAATGTTTTTATATACACGGTTTGCGGTGACCAACATTGCGGCGAAGGGGATCATCTGAAAAAAAAAATGCGGATGAATTTAGTCAAATATAAGTATAAAGTAGTCTTTAATCGAAGGATTTTAAAAAATATTCATTTTTCACAAAATGGCGGACAGTCAAAGTTAATTGTTCGATTTTAATGAAAAAAACGGCCGTTTTTTGGCTATAAAACCGCCATTTTTTTCGAAAAAAAAATCGAACGATTAAAGACTACATTTTTATGTATTAAATAAGCCTGCAAAATATCAAGAAGATCGGTTCATTAGTGTTCGAGTAATCTTGGTCACCGACTTCAGAAATGCCATTTTGAGAAAAACGCGCTTAAAGTTTCAATTTCCGGTCGTTTACACAACGGATTTTTCTCTTTCAACGCTCATATCTCAGT
This sequence comes from Ophion obscuratus, assembly GCA_964007375.1. Taxonomy (NCBI): domain Eukaryota; kingdom Metazoa; phylum Arthropoda; class Insecta; order Hymenoptera; family Ichneumonidae; genus Ophion; species Ophion obscuratus. The sequence goes on along the minus strand of OZ023322.1, from coordinate 32,515,617 downwards.
CAATTTTGTTCGGATCGACTTGAAATTTTCAGGACATATTCTCAGATACTTATACTTAAAAAAAATGCAATAAAAAAATCGATTTTTTCAAAATCGCAAGTGGGGGTAACCTCTTAAGTTCAAATACCTACAACTACTTTTGAATAAAACAATATTTTTTAAATCCCGTACGTACTTCTTTAGGTATTCTAATGTGGATTGACGAGAATTTTTGTTTTTCGTTCAAGATAAAAAATTGTGGATGCTAAATTTCACGCCGCGGAGTACCTAAAAAAAATAACAAAAGAAAATATTAGTAGACGGCCATTTTGTACATGGAAAAAAAATATATTTTTTTTTCTAACAGCTTGATATTCATACTTAATAGACGTGTAATTAATTTTATGAGTGAAACACTTTTTCATACGAAAAAAAACATTGTTAAATTCGCACATGATTTTATACACGTCACTGTGGCCTAAGGCCTTAAATTCGCTTGAGGTTGCGAGTTGCCAATCCCTTCCAATGAACGCCTTCATAGTGGGTCTTCGTATATTTCCGGAAGCGACAACTTTCGTGCTTTTCAGCTAGGGCTTTTTTTTCTTGTTAGATTCAATTTCTTTTGTAAATCATTCTTTTTGTGGGTCTACTTTTTAGGGACGTATCTCATTATCAGTGAATAATTCAAAACGGAATACCCTATATCCCTAGGCCCAGAATGGGGAAGGCTGGTTTGAAGATGGACCATTAGAACTATTTACATAACTAGAACATTAACTATAAGAACTATTTGTCACTAGTGCATTAACTATGCCAACTATTAGAATTATTTATGTCACTAGAGCCTTAACTATTAAAACTATTAGAACTATTTACATCACTAGAACATTAGTACTAACGTTAGAACTAAATAATTCAGTCATAGAGGACATATACGAATATTGATATCTCCGTGAAGAAAAAGTATTATGATTTGATACTTAGAGGGTTTTTTTTTTATATTGACTTAGAAATGCCTAGGAGGAAAAGCCTCAAAATATTCGTTTGGATAAGCAGACTAAGCGAAAGTGTCAAACTCATTTGCCATGTAATTGAAAACTTTAAACTTAGTTTTTAATTCAAGTTCTAATGTTAGGACATTGGGTCATGGTTGTAATGGAGTAATTGGGAATAATAATAATATAAAATATTTACATGCGAAGTAGGAATGATTTGTAGCCCTGGAATCGCAGACTGAATGTAAATTTGAAGTTTTCATCATATTTGTGCATGTACCGTTCATCAAATCTAAATGCGTTTTTCTCATAACTATATTTTTCAATTTTTGGGCAAGAAATTTCAAAAACTAATCGACGGATTCACTTCAAATTAAAACCATAAGTAGTGTATACTGGTGTCTATTACGTATACTAGAATCAACTAGATAAAAATATATTAACTATTTTTAATATTCATCATAATTCATAACTATTGCATGAAAAATCGTTATGTTCGGTTACACCGTCGCCATTATTTCAAACATTGTTTTCTCTTTCATTTTAGTAAGCGTAATAGCGACACGCTTACAGATCATAAAACTATTCAATTTTTTTTCTTTCAGCACACTAGAAGCTGAGATATGCCCGAAAAACGGCGGCATCCTTTTTTTCTAGCAATATTAAGGGGTAACGTGGGTTTGAAAATTTCTAAAAATCCATTAAAATTTTTTTTATTACCTTATAGTACAATATGTCTGGAAGATTCTCCCAAAATTTTAAGTCAATCGAAGTAAAAGTCTAGGAGAAAGAGCCTTTGGGAATTTCAACCTCAAAAACCGTATCTTATTAAAATTTTGCTCACTTCTTCAAAACAACATTGACTAGTGATTGAACGAAAGTTTTTGTCGATTACAACTAATTTTACAAGGCTATACGTAGTGTAAATTGTATAAAAAATTGAACTATTTTGCATACAACTCGGCGAAAAATTCATTTCATTTTTTTTAAATTCCTTCGTTCAATCACGAGTTATACTTATCTACTAACGGAAAAATTTGGTTTTTTAATTTCAGATAAAGCTATCATGAGTTATCCTGACCACCACGAGGACATTTTTTTGGGGTCTCTGGAAAGCAGGTCACACCGGTTGAATTTCCCAAATTTTTGGATGATTTTTTTTTTATTGAAATATTGCTCTTCTATGTACTTGACATTTTGAATAAAATAATTTATAAGTTATTTTTTTTAAATAGAAAAAAATATGCTTTTTGGCTTCGCAACCCACGTCACCCCTTGAGTATTCGGGTTCGTGGAAGGAATACCTTAAGGTTCAAGATGCCCTATTCAATGATACAAACATTTGAAATATGTATCGCCATAACATTATGTTATGGCGTATGCCTTCCAAATTCCTGCACGATGCACAGTAAATGGTAGCAGTCTCGCGAAGACGGAAGGAGAGTTACGATAAAATTTTAAAGGTTCCTAATGGCCACGAAACATTGGAGAAAAAAAAACTAACATTATTTCACACTGCGTTTCCACAAAGTATTATTTATTTACAACCATCTATACTCTCAGATAATGCAAAAAATCGATTTTTTGAAAATGTTACACTGCGATCCCTTAAGGGGGCAGGGGGTAGGTATTTTTCTGGCGTTTTTGAAAAATGTTGTCATGTGAATATGGGCCTGGCATCGATGATTCTGTGTAAGTATATGAAAAAAAACACTCGTTTAATGATGATTCATTTTTTATTTTCTAGAATAGAAATCTTTGAAACGCGTTTTTCTCACACTTAGCATTTTCAAAGTGCGTGAACTCGCTATCTCAAAATCTACTGCACCGATCCCTTTGAAATTTTACACACTCATTCTACACATAAATTACGAGGTAACGCTGTCGAGATTTTTAATTTGTCATAATGTTGATTTATTTCACAATAACAAAATTTCCGATTTTTTAAATGAAAAATCGGTATTTTGATTCTAAGTGAAACCGAAAATTAAAAAATCATTAAAAAAACCGACAGCGTTCCCTTAAGGAACTTATCAACTAATGAAATCATTTTGGTTTTTTTTTTATTTCAGATGATCTAAAATTTTACAGAATATTCTTCAAATATCCTTTTATTATATACTAATTACATAAATAAATAAACATTAACTGTGTCGTCAAAAATAATTATCGTAAATATGCTTTTTTTATCGCAAATTAACCTTACCCCGCCCCCTTAATATACTTGTAACTTTGTTAATAATTAACGATTTTTCAATGTGTAAAAACATATGTGTTTGATAAACAAAAAAACCCGAAATATCCCCTGTCTGATGATTTTTGAGAAAAAAAGTTTTTTTTTCGTCCGCGTTTCTCTTGTGAGAAATTGAAAAAAATGTTTTTTTTTTTGGTCAAAGAACGACTGCGTTTCTCTATCTTCATACTAGACGACGGCCTTAAGCCAGATCCTCCTTTATAAACTCGCTTCTCACGGCGATATCTCCCTTGATTGATCGATAACACGATTAAACGTACCGCATATTACATATACTTATAGTATTATAATACCGTATGTACTTTAGCATGAAAATATACGTTTACCACATGACGCGGCACGATTCTTCGTGTTTCGCCCCTTCTCAAGTCCTCCGAAGTATCTCTCTTCCGCGTACTGTGATTTCTAGGTTACGAAGTCATCGATTTCTCGTTCGTCCAGACAAGTCCCATGGCCACATTGGCCGGTTTCGGTCTCAATATTCGCGATGACGAAACACAATCCGGACACGAGGAAAATACTTTGGGAAAAAAGAAATTCATATTTTTGCCGCCATTCGAGCGACCGATTTTTTTTTCTACCTCGCTTCATTCGCACAATAGAAAGTCATGTGCAGCGTACACGTGCTGTGGATAATGTTCCCCGATCCTCGGCAATTTTACGCGGTTGGACACGCAGGAAAATCGGGACGAGGAGCTTTTTTCGGCACGATAATTTTGCGCCGTGCGAAAGACACGGGAAACGATTTTAACGCGATCCGTTGCCGATGAGAAACCGGCAATTTTTTTCTCTCCTGGAATCGTAATTTTTTCTCATTTTCTCTCGGTATACTTTCAACTTTTTTTTTTTCATGCATTCCTCTCGATAATGTATGATTCCGTCTATACTCGCGAGTGTGTTGGAAAACATTATCAATTCTTACCTCTTTGAACAATATTTCTCGATATAAAAAAAAGTCTTGACAATTTTGAGTTTTCGAATTCAAATCTAAATATGGCAAGACCTAATTAATATTTTGCGAATTCGATTAAGACACTCCTAACTGGCTTTTGCAGATTAATTTTTTGTGAATTACTTTTGTGATTACTTTTGCAGAAATAACATTTATTTGAAAAATTCGTATTTTTTCCATACGTTTTTGTTTTTTTACTGTTCCTCTCGATAATGTATAGTTCCATCTATATTCACACGATTGCATCGAAAAAAATGTTCAACTATTGCCCCTTTGAACAATATTTCTAGAAATAGAAAAATCATGACAAATTTGACTTCTTTAACTCAAATCTAAATATCATAAGATCCAATTAATGTTGCACGAATTCGATTTAAGACGCTCAAAGCTGTTTATGAAGCTCGACTTTTTTTGTGAATTTGATATGATTACTTTTGCAGAAATAACAGTTATTTGAAAAATTCGTATTTTTTTCGACACGCAAACTTTTTTTTTCTTATAGTGATAAATTATGCAAAAATAACAAGACCGAGATTATTAAAAAGCTTTTGAAAAATGCGAAGGCCTTTAAGAAGATTTTATTGGATTTGTTTAATATTGACTGGTTCCCGAATTATCCAAATTTGTGGGCACGAAAAGTTATTTTCTTTTTCGTATAAACCAAGGGGGTGCTGGATAAATCAATTATTCAGCCCTATTTATATTATTGTAAATTGTGTAAAATTAATGACACAAAATTGTGTAAAAAAAATTCCACAGAGTTTGTTAAAAATCCTTTTAAAATTGTGAAGTCCAGCTTTAAGAATCTTCAACTAGATTTGTTTAATATTGACTGATTCTCCAAGTTCGTGGGCATGGAAAGTTATCTTTTCGTATAAATCAAGGGGATGTCGGATAAATCAATTATCCAGCATTATTTATATAGAGCCCAAATTTGCGCTTTCTATCGGTAGTCTAATCGAGAATATCGATTTATCCAGCGATGTAAAAATCAATTATCCTGGACTAGACTCCAATTAGAAAGCGCAAATTTAGGATTTTTATTTTGTAACTAATTATATTGTTTCACGAGGTGAGAGTTAATTTTTTTGGCACACTCGCGTATATATGTATATGCAAACACATACGCATATGAAAGCATTCACTTACGTATGTGTGTGTGTGCGCGCGCCCGTGTATTTGCGTGAGTGCTCATACTTATGTTCGTGTGCGGCAGTATCTGTCAGATCGAGAGCTCGGCGAGTTTTAATCTCTTTGAACTTGACCGCATGTTCATCTCTCTCTCTCTCTCTCTCTCTCTCTCTCTCTCTCTCTCTCTCTCTCTCTCTCTCTCTCTCTCTCTCTCTCTCTCTCTCTCTCTCTCTCTCTCTCTCTCTCTCCCCTCCCGCCCCACTCTACAATTGTCCAGAAGGAACTCAAACTCGAACGGCTAATTGCAACTTTGTCGCTAATAAGCCTGTCTCCGGACTTTTTATCGACCATACCACCAGGTTGTGAATGAGCCAACATCATTGGGAAAACCGGCCCACTCACCCATTTACAACTGGGTCGAATCTCGTCCGATTCGCATCGACTTCTCGGCACCACTTTTGCGAAACGACATACGAATCCATGCATTTTGGGTGGACTTCCATTTTTTGCCAAAATTTTATCTTCAAACGAACATTTATGTACTTCGCAAGACCTTATTTTCAATAAGTACAACTAAAAATCGTAGTTTTTCGAAAAACTTGTCAAATTTCGTAGCTATAAATATTATACGGTACGAATTCTCGAATACAAGGATACATAACCTCTAGAAGGAAGAAGAAATACCTCTCTCGGTTATGTACCGTTTGGTGTTGAGTCTGTACTCCATAAGTAACATCAGAGCGCGTACCGGTGAGAGTATAGTGGAGAGAGGATTCGAGCGAGAGCTCTCGATCGAAAGTACATCTGCAGCTTGCCCTGGAATCGATCGGCTTCAGACCGCAGACATATAGTTTGTTCTTGTTTTTTTTTTTACCGCCGACTGCGGATGCACCTCACGTTTCGGTATGGCGATATGGCATAAATCGACGAGACGCTTTTCTTTTATTTTAATAATATTAATTTGTCGGTTAAGTTTTTCCGTACTACGTGTTTGTTTGGAGATAAAAAAACTTTTCGCAGTATTGATGACATAGAAAAATACAAATAATTCGTGGCGATATTATTCAATTATGAAACAATTTTTCGAAACTCACTGGTATCATTATTCAATTATAAAACAATTTTTCGAAACTCAATGGTATCATTATTCAATTATAAAACAATTTTTCGAAATTCAATGGTATCATTATTCAATTATAAAACAATTTTTCGACACTCACTGCCGTCGTTATTTAATTATGAAACAATTTATCGAAACTCACTGACATCATTATTGAATTATAAAACAAGTTTTCGAAAGTCAATGGTATCATTATTCAATTATAAGACATTTTTTTCGAAACTCACTGCCGGCGTTCTTTAATTATGAAACAATTTCTCGAAACTCACTGGCATCATTGTTTAATTATTTTTTTTTAGTTCCAAACTCACTGGCATCATTATTAAACTATAAAACAATTTTTCGAAACTCACTAGCATCATTATCAAATTAAAAAATAACTTTTCGAAACTCACTGCCATCATTATTAAATAATAAAATAATTTTTTGAAACTCATTGCCATCAATCTTAAAGTGTAAATCAATTTTTCGAAACTCACTGGCATCAATGTTACATTATAATACAATTTTACAAAACTGACTAGAATCATTATTAAATTATAAAACAATTTTTCGAAACTCTCTGACATCGTTATTAAATTATAAATCAATTTTACGAAACTCACCAGAATCATTATTATATTATGACAAAATGTCAAATCTCACTGGCATCGTTATTAAATTAGAAAACAATTTTTTGAAAATCACTGACATCGTTTTTAAATTACAGAACAATTTTTCGAAAGTTTTTCGCATCATTATTAAATTATGAAACTACTTTTCAAAACCAACCTGAAATTAATGGGTGTACTTGAAAAATTATATTGCGTTAAATAATGTATTATTTAAAAAATGAAAGGACAATCATGCCGTAGTTACTATCAGGATATCGCATGTCATAAAAATGTTTGATTCCTTAATTGCAGCCAGACGACCACGCAGGTGTAAATGCGTATCAAATTTTTGCCGATTACTACCAATTACGATACTGCAATAGTAGGCTATTTAGTGGAGCAAACAACCGATTTTTCGCTGATGTTTTACGGCAATGTTAGTTGAGTTAGTTAAGAAGTTAACGGTTCCACTGAAAATCGTTTCCAAAAGGCAGTCGCGTTCGAATTTAAGTTCGAAAAAAAAACTTGGATTGCCGAATAGATAGGAATTGGATGGGATGACACGAGTCGAAATGCGAATGCGTAGGAGGTTAAGTGCGCAAGCCGATAAGTCGTATGGGCAGAAAAAAGTTATGCACTTACGGAAAAGGAAGTGCGAAAAAGTGCGACAGAGGACTGTGCAAAAGACTGAAGCTTAAGGGGTAATATACAGTTAAAATTCGGTTTTTTATCTTATTTTCGTATTGTACATATATTTAAGTGCACCCAGAAAATTTCTTGTCAATTCGGCGAATATTCTCGAAGTTACACGCACATTTGTAATGACGTATCAGAGCGTTTGAAAGTGCTTTCGAAACTTTAAACGCGTTTTTCTCAAAAATGTGTTTTTAAAGTCGGTAAGCAAGATTTCTCGGAAACGGCTAAACCGATCAGTCTCAAATTTCAATACAATATTTTCAAGTATATTTTTTAGTAATTAATCGAAGGTTTTTTCTCACCTTTAAATATTTTCCATTTTATAAACAATTTAAGGCCTAATTTTTTGTCAAAAATCAATTTTTTTTAAGAAGCCGCCATTTTGTCAAAAAATATTATTTTGCTTACTCCTTCGATCAATTACAAGATAATCCATTATATTAACGATTTTTTTTAGTTTTTTTCATTTTAGATGATCCAGTCCAGAGATGTCGTGCTCACCGCAAAACGCCTTTTTTAGAGGTGCTCCCGGAGATCGGCTATAGCAGTTTTCAAAATAATTATTTTCACAAATAAAAAATGTTAATATACAGTTAAAAGCTACCATAATATGTGTACAAATTTTTACGTTAATAGATTTAAAGGTCTTCTCAAGAAAAATTCTCGAAAAACCTCTCTTTTTGGGCCTTCTGACTGTATACAACCCCTTAAAATCAAAATTGTCTAACAATTATGTTTCTGTGTGCGTTTCCATAATAGAAAAATATTTTTCCTTTAAGGGGATATCCCTCTCTGGAAACTACAAAAAATAGTTTGTTTTTTGCATATTTTGATAGTGTGAACTTTGAAGAATATTTTGAGACCAACCGGACCGTGACATTTTAAAAATTGACAAAGTTACACTTATTTTATCAAAACAGTGTGCGTTGAATTTACCGCAATCCAGCTTTGAACACGATTACCTCGAAACTACATATCTTGACACGACAGAATTGATATCTTCAGTAACTTTCACACTATTGACTTGAATGTGCACAATTAGCGTTCAAACAGTAGTCATTTTCGGTTCACGATCTCATTTTTTAATTGGATCATCCATTTTTTAATAACAATGACTTCAGCATGTTGTTTTCCAAAATAAAAATGAGGTTTTCTTTGGAGAAGCTGTCATTTTTCGTATTTTTAGAAATTTCGAAAAGTGGGTCGTGAACCCATAGCCAGTTGATTATATTTGAAGAAGAAAAAATTTGTTGTCTTTTCCGATTACATTTGAGCCTAGTAGAGATCCCGTCGTTTCTTTTTTTTTCTTCCGAAAAGATTACGTTGTAACCACAAACATATATATAACATGCTGGGAAAAAATAATTTATTCCAACCAATCTGTTAATAGAAAAAAATTCATCATTCTGACCCTTCAAATTGGGCTTCCAGAGAGGGATACCCCGTTAAATGTCAATGTGGGATTTTGTTAGGACTTCGATGGTTTGTTGCAGAACTGTCACACGATGCTACAAACAGCTAACGTCAGAAGGGAAACGTATTCCTATAATTATTTTAAAAACCTACTATTTTTTATCGATCAAACTCTGCTTCAACAGAGTAAAAATGTTTCATTCAGCTTGTTATGAATTTACGATGTAATACTCACGAGAATTATTCGATTTTAAAATTGGAATTTTTTTCAAAGTCCTACGCTTCTCGGTACCCCCTGACACGGACAAATGAACGTTGAAACACGATCGCGTTAATTAAGGACACAATTATAAAGTTCACACGCACCCTGGGAACATCTGACCTGGAAACATGAAAGCTGCGTGTCCTGAGAGACATTCAGTAGCGCGAGAAAAATATCAAGACGTGTGAGACCAACCAAAGTCAAATTGGGACTCACCTAAATGCGCACCAGCAAGTACATGTAAAAATTGAAAAAGTGCAACGAAAAGAAGCCTAAAATGTTTATTATTGCAATTAATATATTCCTTTCACGAACCCGAATACTCAACAATTAATTGATTTTTGTTTCCAACGGAGTAAAAATACGTCTCAATATATTGGTAAATTTTAAAGCCAAGTTACCGAACTTTAAAAAAAAATGACCATTCCGAAAATCGTCGAATTTATACGACACTTTACGGAGATGATATACTGGCCACATTTTTATCTAATATATATTTTTTAATTATATTTTTAATCTTTTATAGTTCCATAATGCGAGGTCATTCCTCCTTTACGTGCTCGCCTTATTCCATTTTCGTTTTTCCTCAGATGTCAATCTAATAATTTATACATTAAACAATTCTAAACTACCTGGTATAAACGGCTCAACGCGTGTAAAAAGTTCTAAAGATTCTGCAACGACAATAATAACAGGGAGTCACCGAATGTTTAAAGAAAATATTAATGATGAAATTTGGAAAATGTGACTAGCAGAAGAATTTTCGTAGCAGCGATTTTTCAGAAAAAAATGTACAGATGTCTAAATGTACTAAAGTTGCACGAAATTTTCTATTCCAGTTCATCCTTTGATATAACGACTGATTGTAACTTATTTTTTATTATGGGGGAGATATCTTTAGGCAAGGAAAAAATTTGAAGATTTTCATGATTTTTTTTTTTAAGCAAAGAATCCTTCACCATTTTCTCGACTTAGAGTATATTTTATTACTACGTTTGGCTGTTGCATGGTATTTTTTTAGCATTGAAAATGCTTTTAAAACTCTATGTTTGTTGAGGTAGACTAGCGATAGGGGCCTGAGTTAACTGGATATCACACGAAACTAACGCTACCCCCACTCCATTGTCGTAGAGTGGGGGCAGCTGCGACATGCTGAATGCCTGTGACCGATTGAAAAATGCCCTCTTCCCACCCAATTCGAATCTTGTTATAAATTTGAAAATTATATTACAACTTATATTACAAATATATTCCAAAAATTATATAACGATTATTATACAAACAAACCCAGACAAATCCAAACAAATTCAATTACATGCCTCAATGTATCAATATTTTTTGAAAAATAATAAAAACCAATTCCTGCTATTTACATTTACCGGTTTTTTATTACCCGCAAAGTCTGATTACATTTTCAACGTCATGAAATAGTTGCACTTTGTGTAATATCTGTAAATTCTTTTGTTGATTTTTTTAAATGGCGGAAGTATGGCACGGTCTTATGAACTGCATTTTCAAAATTGGCGTGACGTATAGCTAAAAAACTAATCGACAAATTTCGATGAAATCCGACACAAAATCTTTCTAACCTTGTTGTCTAAAATATGACCCTAAATTTTTTCGAAAACTAATAAAAAAAGTTTTTTTTATTGCAAAATGTAGTCATTTTTTCGCAAAATTCAATCTTTTTGTTTCAAACCGTACCATTTCATCGATTTTCAACATTTCTCACTTTTTCATGATTCACATTTGGCGTATCAGTGTTAATTAAAGAAAAATCTTCGTTGGTTTCAACCGTTTTCGTTGGAACTTTTTTTTTATCGCATTTTTCTCAAAACACTATTTTTGGAGTCGGTGGGCACGATTTCTCAAAAACTAATGGACCGATCTTATTGAAATACTGTACACTTCTTCAAAATAGCATTGACTAGTGATTGAACGAAGGTTTTTTTTCCATTACAACTAATTTTACAAGGCTATACGTATTGTAAATAGTACCAAAAATTGAACTTTTTTGCATACAACTCTGCCAAAAATTCAATTTTTTAAAAATCCTTCGTTCAATCACGAGTTATACTTATCTACTAACAGAAAAAAATGTTTTTTTAATTTTAGATAAAGCTATCATGAGTTATCCTGACCACCACGAGGACAATTTTCTAGGGGTCTCCGGAAACCAGGTCCCACCGGCTGAATTACCCGAATTTTTGGATGCAATTTTTTTCAAACATTGTTGAAATGTTGATCTTTTATGTGCTTAACATTTTGCATAAAATAATTCATATATATATTTTTTTTAAAGAGAAAATATGCTTTTACTAAGCATATTTTAAAGATTAATTTTTAAAAATTTAAAGATTAATTTTAAAAAAACCCCGATTGTCAAAAATGGTAAAGAAATCATACACTGAGAAAAAAAAACCAATTGAATAAAAAAAATATATTGGTTGATCCAAATAAATGTGCTGCTGCGGAGTGCCACCGATGTATGAGATTGCTACAATACTATAAATATTAGAAAATGTAATTGATTTAAATAATATATTATTTTGTTTGAAAAAGCTTTTCTGCTCTCGGAATATCTACATTATCCGTCAAATAAATTTATATTCTATTGAAATCAATCCGTAGATGTATTGTACAAAATAATTAAGCGACTGCTACAAACATTTTTTATTTCGTACAAAAATATAATCAATAGAATTAATTATTTCTTTACTACATCGAAACGAATATGCCATGAGACGTAAGTTTTTCAATATGTTTTGAATCTTAATAAATAAAAAAAATAAAAAGTGACCATTAGAATGATCAGATATCCAATGGAGTATCCATGGAGAGAATATCAGATATTCAACTGATCAGAACAGATACTACACTTTGATCTTAGCCACAGGCCAAGAAGCGATACTCTTTAGAAGTTCTCCAGCATTTAAGTAGATTTTCGGTTCGCGCTACGCTTACGAGAAACGAGCGCCCGTGCGGCTTCTAGCGGTTACTCCGAGAACTACGGGTTTCCTCACACCTATAAATTCGGTGGGGCTCGGCCATGATTTGGTTGAATTTTTTCAACCAAATGGGCAAGAAACTAATTTTACTTTAGCATAATTTTATAACCCATTCAGACATTTGCTTAATATTTTTCAATCAAAATACAATATTAATATTTTAACGAATAATGTACTTAAAAATCAATATCGGATATGGTGAAAACAATAAACTAACATATTTACTCAATAGAAATTTTACCTGAATCAAACGAGCGAAATTCAACTTTTCTCGTGTACTCTAATCAACAATATTCATGTTATGAATTGAAACGCTTTTTTTGTTCGTTGCAGAAATTGCATTCAAAACTATATCGCTTGTTCGCGATAATTTTTTCGATAGTTTCAATAATATATTGTTCACGGCTAGCAAAATATCTGTTGACTGAAAAAAAAAATTCAATATTATCATGTTATTGAAGTCAATAGCGTTTTGTTTGGACTAATAAATTTCATTCAATTTCATTTCAAATTTCATTCAATAGCACCAATGATATTGGATCACTGATTTTTTTCTCAGTGTATCTTTGAAAACATCGTGGAAATCAGCAACTATTTGTACTCCCCCTTAAGGATTCCCTATCATAGAGGAGACAACAGCAGACGTGGGGAAGAAGGCGGTGGAGGAGTACGAAGAGCAAGGACGAAGAGAAAAGCGAAAGATGCATGGGAAAAGATGTAAAAAATACCACAGGTAGAGCGGTCCGTAACAGAACTTCGTGTGCATATAGGTCGAACAAAACGAGCCTGGCATCTCAATGCATCAGCGGGGGAGCAGCCCATGGATTGCGGCAGCGTTCACCACAAACGAAAGTTCTCCTCTTCCTTTCGAAACAACTATGGTCACTGGTCATTTTTGTTCATTTTTCTTATTTCTTTGAGACGCCGCGTTCTCCCACTCATAGGCACGTGCAAGGCGTACTCTCTCTCTGTGGAGTTCACCAGGGAGAGTGTCTTCATCCTTTCCACATCCTTGCTGAATGCTCTCTCTCTCTCTCTCTCTCTCTCTCTCTCTCTCTCTCTCTCTCTCTCTCTCTCTCTCTCTCTCTCTCCCTCTCCCTCTCTATCTCCCCCTTTCTCTCTCTTTCTAGCCTGCCTTATTTTCTTTCTTTGCTAACCATCGAAGGAAAGTGCACTTTGAGATAGGGCACCACAACGTCACGATATTTCAGTATGTACAGTACGTAGCAGCGTGAGACGTAAGGACACAACGAAACGTCAAAATCGACGGCGAAAATCCTCGTGAGTCTCATTTTCGAGGACATTGTGTCTCCTCGTATAATTCGCTGCTTCCTTTTGACGTTTTCATTCTGTTTTCTGTCGATTTATCAATGAAGGGGGACGTTTTGTCTCCAAGGTATCACCCGTCAAGCATAGCATTTAAATTAATCATTATTAAATGACTAAACTATTAACATGAAATGTTAATTATGAGTTATAAATGAAAAAACAAAACATTAAATGCTAATAAAAAATAATTTCTCAGCATTTAAATTAATAATTTATTAGCATTTAAGTTAATAATTTATTAGCATTCAAATTAATAGTTGTTGTCTTGAACACCTTTTTGAAGGTGATTTTTTTACATGGAATAACTTTGAACTGTTCGAGTTTTCTTTCAGAATTTTTCGTACCCATGCTTATTGATTCTTCAAGAATATGTACAATTAAAAAGAAAAAGAAAATTGCTCATCATGTACTTTTACAATGGTACGTTTGTTTACAATGATGCGCCGAAAATGGGCCCAATCGGCGCCCAGTGTTGCGGACGTTGTATGAATGTGAACAAAACCGTTTGGTTTTGTTCACATTCATAACGTTCTCTAAAAGCACGTTCTCTAAAAGCTCTAAATGCGGATTTTGAAAAAAATATCCTTTTTTCACGTCCACAACCGACAGGATATGATAAAAATATACTATAATGATCATTTTGTCTACGTTGTGGACGAAGTATATATTTTTTAAATTCCGATCAAAAGGATTGAACGAGAAAGAAATCGTTTTTGCATTATTTTGCAGCGTACCATAGGTAAGGAGTACGTCTGAACAAAAGCCACAACGTATACAAAAAAGCCAAAAGCCAAAAATATTTAAAAAGCGGTAAAAAACGAAAGTGCACCATTTTTATGTCCGTCATGTAGTTTGGGAAAGTTTCCCCGTGAGGAAGTAAGAAAATGGAGTAGACGCATTTTCTTAGGGTAGTCATTGTGAGGAAAAATGACGAGCTCCAGTGTACGAACTTTGTCTTATGTTTTTTTTTAACAATAATAATTGCTATGAAAGGAGCAAGCTACGAATTAATTTTTCATAGCATAGAAAAGTGTGGGTCGAATACGAAAATAAATCAGGATCTGCTTTGAGGAGTATCGGGACAATTGACAAAATATTACCCTTTGATTTTAATTTATACAGTAAATTTTATGTCACATGCTAAAAGCACCCTCCAAGTTTCAAATCGATCGTCTATATCGAGTCTATCAAATATACAATTGAAAAACTACACTTTTTAACATAAAAAAATGTTTAAAAAGTTGTCAACAACTGTCAAATCATTCAGTACATTATGACATCTTCGTCATCAGTGTCATAATCAGCTCAGTGATTTGACAGTTTCTAATAACATTTTTTTACACTATTTTGTGCGTAAGACTGTCAAGTTCAATAAAGAACCTATATTAAAAACTTTTTTTTTTTCAATTGTTCATTTTATAGAAACGGTGTAGATGACTGATTTAAAATTTGGACGGTGAATTCAGTGTATGACAAAGAATGTACTGTATAAATTTGAATCAAACGGTATCATTTCGTCAATTGTCCCGAAATTCCTTAAGAGGAGAGATACCTTTAGGCGAGGAAAAAATTGCCGATTTTCATCATTTTTTTTAAAGGAATATTTTTTCACCATTTTCGAGACTTAGGGTATGTTTTATTGTTACTTTTGGTTGTTGCATGGTAATTTTTTTTATGAATATTTAAAAATGGCGGTGGTATACCACGATCTTCTAAACGGATTGCGGTGGACGTTGTCAGACGGCGTGACACGTAGCGTCGACGCGATTAATCTCAAAAAAGCAACCAAGATTTTTTTCATTAAGGGGAGGTTCTGCATTATTCGGCCAAAAAAATGTTCGATTTTTCGCCAATTTTTTATGCGAAAAGTATTAAATATAGAATGTTGATATTTGGTATGTTGACTAAGCGATCTTTATTGAACATCAAAATATTTTTTTAAGTTTGACAAAAAATGGCGTTGGGAGTGGGAGAAGCCACGTATGTCGGTGCGCGGGCGACGACATTCTTCGCTTGCGGAAGTCCTAAGTCCTGGACAGGTGATCTGAATAAAAAAAATCAAACGTATTTTTACTTCGTGCAATATTGCGTATAAGTTGACCTAGAATCGAGAAGAAAAATTGAAAAATAAAAAAAAATAGTGAGCGATCGGGAAGAACTTTGTTTTTTCCCAAAAATTTTCGCAGTTTTTTGCTCACTATTTTTTTATTTTTCAATGTTTCTTCTTGATTCTAGGTCAACTTGTACCCAATATTATACAGAGTGAAAATATGTTTGATTTTTGTGCCTCAGATCACCTGTCCGGGACTTAGGACTTCAATGTTTTGTCAAACTTTAAAAAATATTTTGATGTTCAATAAAGATCGCTTAGTCAACATACCAAATACCAACATTCTATATTTAATACTATCCGCATAAAAAATTGGAAAAAATCGAAAAATGTTTGGCCCAACAAGGTAGAACCTTTCCTCAACACTCATACGCGGAATATGAACCAAGAAAAAATGAGTAATGTAGAAAATCAATGAAATGGTAGGCTTTGAGGCAAAAATATTGAATTTTCCAAAAAAAATGAGACTGCATTTTGCAATAAAAAAAAAACGATTTTTCAAAATTTTCATAAAATTTCACGGTCATCTTTTACACACAAAAAGGTCAAAAAGATTTTTGCCAAATTTCATCAGAATCAGTTGAAAATAAATGGAATGGTTCGAAACAAAAATGAAACAAAAATGTTCAATTTTTTAAACAAAAATAAAAAACATTTTTTTCAAAATTTTCAAGAAATTCCAGGGTCATCTTCTCGACAATAAGGACAAAAAGATTTTCACCAAATTTCACGCCAGTTTTAAAAATGCACTTTAGAGGACCGTGCCTCCGCCGCTTTTGCAGATCAATAAAAATAGAAAAAATACTACGTAACAGCCAAAAGTAGCAATTAAACATACCCCAAGTCTAAAAAATGACGAAGAAATCTTTGCTTTAAAAAAAAAACACGAAAATCAGCAATTTTTTTCCTCGCCCGAAGGTATCTCCCCCCTTAATGACCGTGTAAATTCAAGCCACTCAGATATCCCGTGCACTTTCCTATATCCGCGATCATTTTGGTACTACAGCGTTGATCGGTACGTTACAGCTGGTACCTAAAGGAGCGGATGGGAGTTTCTCGTGGCGACGAAAGCGATGTGCCGTTGGCGTAGTGTACGTAGTATACTACGTATAGTGCGTGAAATACACGTAGCCATGTCCATACATCGCCAGTTGATCGTATCCGGCAAAGTGGTCGCGGCAACTAATTGATGTACGTTGTCAGACACTCAAACTGCTCGACCGAATTTTACCGGTCATCGCTGCAACGATGTTGCACGTTTGTTGGAAGATCCGGCACCAGACGCGGTCTTGCCTGATGCACTTCTCGCCAAGTGCAATTCGAGTGCAATACGACCCCAGTGTATTGTGCACTTGTTCTCATATTTTATTCCGCCATAAAAACATACGTATGAAAAAAAAAAAAAAATAACTAACGATAGACGTGAACATGCTCACTCGTAATAATGACGAGCTCGCACGACTTTTCCGATCCAGGACAAGTTCACGGGTGCAATGGGTCTTCGTGCTCGCGACGAGCGTCTCGTTCTATTGTGAAATTCGTCCTGAAACACGCGATAACCGTCTAAATGGACAATTTCGAGGGATTGAATTAAAATGAACAATCGTATCTTTTGCATTGGAATGGGGAAATTTATAATGTTGACTGCACCACCTTAAGGTATTTCTTTCACGAAGCCGAAGGATAACGTTGCTCTCCCTACCCTCCGAACAAGCTGACATTTTGCACAAACCTTCATTTTAATATTTTAAGACAACCCTAAAGGGATTTTTGGCGACGTGCAATAGTTTTCGGGATTTTGAATTAAAAAATTTTTTTTTTTAAGGGTAAGGTTCCGCCCTCCCCCCCCCCCCTGATCAAGCTGAAATTTTTACAAAACCTCCCTCTTAATATTTTAAGACAGCCCCTGAAGGAATTTTAGGCGACTCACAATAGTTTTTGAGATTTTGAATTTTTAAGTTTTTTTTTATTGTAAGGTTTCGACCCTTCAACTTTCAACTTCCGACCTTTCAACGACATAAAATCTCAAGTTATATTCAACCGATTGACTTCAAATTTAGTATAGATCTTGAGCATCCATCCCTCTAACGTCCCTACCTCGGGCACTGCGAAATTATTACTATTAGAATTTAAAAAAATGTAATTAAAAAAAAAACAGAAAAGAAAATGACCTTTTTCAGACATTTGTCACGTCGCGACTAAATGCACGCAATGTTTTTTTTTCTCGCATTCTTCTATCTCGTTGATCTCCAGCGAAGACTCCAGCGGGGCCTACGGGATTTCCCATGGAAATCGTGTTCGACCACTAAGCCCGATAGCGACATTCTCATTTTTCGACGGATCCTTATATTTTCGGGTGTAGTTCCGAAAAGGACATAGCTCCGATTAAGGCGGTAGTCTGGTCTAGAAATTTGACAAAATCGATTTTTTTATTTATTTTATTATTTCTTAGACCTGTCTTAATACGCTCGTGAAAACCGTTTATTAATATTTCAAAAATTAGCAGAGTAATGGAAATTGTAAGCAAGCCGCGCGCAAACCTCATCTGACGGTATCAAAACTTTGATCGCGTTTATCTCAGAACTATGCTTTTCAAATCGGCGCCCACGATATCTCGATAACTAAATGACCGAGCGAGCTCAAATTTTGCACATACCTTCGGTAGCCTCTTTCTGAGGACTGGCAGTAGAATTGAGTCGAACAATAATTTTTTCCACATTTAGTAACTCGTCGAATACCCGAAAATGTATGAAATATCGTTAATCAAAGTTTAACAGGCCGCCATTTTGTAACAACATTTTTTTAAGTACTAATTCTGCTACCACCGCTCAGGGTACTCATACAGATTGAGAATATATATTTTTTTTCAGATACATACAAGATCACCCAGAGTGGGCGCCGGTTGAGGCGCTTTTCGGCGAACCATGTTGTAAAAAAATAAAAAATTACATGAAAACATTTAAAATAATTTTTTTTTATGTAGATACATTCTCAAAGGAACAATGAATACACATGTAAAATTTCATCAAGGCAACTTCAACGCTTTAGGAGTTATTCCAACCCAAAAATGACGTAAAAAATCTCGCAATAGACCAGACTACTGCCTTAAGTTGAAATTTCGTGTACCCGGGTGTTTTGACTCGTTGATTACGAATATAATGATTAAAATACCCTCAAACTCGATTTTCAAGGTCAAAACTCACAAAAACAGATTTTTTAAAAGTTTTTCTACTTTATTTTAATGAATGTTGATCTTAGAGAAAAATGTTTTCTACAAAAGTTGTAACCAATAAAAATATTAATCTTTTATATTCTATAGAGTTATCGTCTAAAACCATTCTGTTTCGAGAAAAATGGGATAATGCTCCAATAAGTGAATTTTCTTAAACTCCATTAGTTTCGATATTATCGCCTGGCGCAATTTACCGCGGGAAGGTAGGAGTTTGTTCAAGTTTGTTTGTTGTGTGTTATTTGGGTTTATTTATTGTGTCGTGTGCTTGCGTTTGTTTGTTGTGTTGTACGGTGTTTGGGTTTGTTCGTTTGTTTTCGTTTGTTTGGATTGTTGTTTGGGTTTGTTTGTTTTCGTTTGTGTGGGTTTGTTTGGATTGTTATTTGGGTTTGTTTTAGTATGTTTGTTTTGTTGTCCTTGAAAGAAGCATTTTTTTATGCATTTTTTTTAACAACTAAGGTAGATCGTTTCTTCATCGAAAGAAGATACTTTCACTTTGGACTGCGGCCATTTTTTCCAATTTCAATATGTTATTAAATCGTTCTTCCATTCACAAGACATTTTCATGCAAAAACTGAATGCGTTTAATGTTTCGATTTCGGATAATTCGATTTCGATTCTACATGTAAAAAGAATATATGTTTCCATTATAATTTTTTTTTAGTCTTCTTATCGATGTCTCGAGAATTTACGAAAAAAAAATTTGTAAAAAAATAAAAACTGAAACCGTTACGAGCCTCCAAATATGACCGTGGAAAAAAGGGTTGTGGTGGTTAACATGATTCCAAGGCTCCCATTTATCCGAAACGAAAATAGTCGATCAATAAACTTTCTTGGATGGTTCGCCCCTCAAAACCGTTTTTCCGGCGATAAACAAAAATTCGTGTCTCATAGTTTTAAATTCTTTATCACATATATTACTTTCAACAGAATCGAAGGCGAACACTTAAGTGACGTTTCTTTCCAGCAAAAAATTCTATACGCGCGAAAAAAAAAGTGTACCATACAAAGACCTATGCCTTTCGTTTTCCACAATCCAAGACGTTTTGCATACTGTTGAATATCTGATACCATACATTTTTTTCTCTTTAGTACAGTCGTGCTGTATATTAGAGTCGAAAAAAATTAGAAGAAGGCTAGTTTTTTAGCCAAGTCTGCCTAAAAATCGAAGTTTGCCTAAGAATCGGGGTGTAGGGATTTTTTTAGGGGATGGAAGTGGATTAATGCCAAACTACAACCCCCACGAGGTCGGCGCCGGAAGACAAAATGTTCAGAAAAATTCGGGCTTCATGTTTGTCCACAGTACCGAAGTCGTGAAAGTTCATTTTTGGGGTGAAAAAGTGCGGTGAAATTTTGAAAAATCAGTTTTCATTGGATAACTCTTTGGGAAAAATTCATACAATTTTTGTTCAAATAGGAATGTTGTACCCCTTGAAAAGGCGCGTCGATCGGGTATTTGATCAAGCCTCTCCGAAAATGTCTTCATCCCCAAAAGAATAGTTGAAGTAGAACAAAAATTTGTTTATTGAATAACTCAAAAAGAATCGATTTTTCGGGGATGGTTTAAATGTACGAAATGTAGAGAATAATTTTCTCTATATTTTCGTTACTATAGACCACTCTTGAATTTTGCTTTTTCGAAACCCTCTCAGAGGTTGAAAATTCAAAATGAAATTCCGGGACAACTATTGGCCGAAAATAAAGAGACACGGGTTTAGCGCTGTGGACAAAAGTGTAGCTGAGGGTTCAAGCTACAAATTCTTCCACAGCGCCGAATTCGTACGGTCAATAGTTTTCCCAGAATTTCATTTTGAATTTTCAACCCCCGAGGGGGGTTGGTAAATCAAAATTCAAGGGTGGTCCATAGAAACAAAAATATAGAGAAAATTATTCTCTACATTTCGTACATTTGCACCATAGCCGAAAAATCGATTGTTTTTAAGTTATTCAATAAACAATTTTTTTTTATACTTCAACTATTCTTTTGGGGGTGAAGATATTTTCGGAGAGGGTTGATCAAATACCCGATCGACGCGTCTTTTCAAGGGCTACCACATTCCTATTTGAACAAAAATTGTACGAATTTTTCCTAAAGAGTTATCCAATGAAAACTGATTTTTCAAAATTTCACCGCATTTTTTCACCCCCAAAATGAACTTCCACGACTTCGGCACTGTGGACAAAAATAAAGCCCGGATTTTCCACTTCCAATCCACTTCCATACCCTAAAAAAATTCCCTACACCCCAATTTTTAGGCCAACTTGGATTTAGCATCCGCGGCACCTACAAAATCACCTGTCAAAAAATTGGCCTTCTTCTAAGTTTTTCAAAAAAAGGTGAGGCAAAAAAATTGCCTCACCTTTGAAGATATGCCATGAAATCGAAAAAAAAATTCCAAGGTCACTAGATCTTTATAAATCTAGTGAACTAGTAAAATAGAGAATCGGACGATTCAGCGATTTCCACGGATCGGAGTGCAGATACGGAGAGAGCACATTAGGTATTTGAGGACGCGCTTGCCGGGTGGCGCTTCCGTCGCGAGACAAGCCCTCGCGAGTGATGGACGGCCCGTTTTATCTTTCCTTCTTTCTCTTCCATCAACTGACCGCACGCATAAAGTGGAATCAGGTTCAGTACTTGTACAAATGTACGTGCCGTACAAGCCACGTATACGTATACATTCATAGCCGGACACATTTTTGAAGTATCCACAAGCAATGGCGTAGCCACCATTTTTTTTTCTGGCCCCTGAAGGGGGGGGCTGACAAAAAAGTATATTTTTTTCACAATCGTTTTTTTTTTAAATGAATTTTGCATTATAGTCGATATGCACGTAAAACACATAAAATATGAAGCTTTAATCACACGTTCATGTTAATTGCAATACTTTACAAAATAATTAACCTTTAGGCGAGGAAAAAATTTGCTTATTTTCGTGATTTCTTTTTCAAAGGAAATATTTCTTCACCATTTTTAAGACTTAGGGTATGTTTTATTACTATTTTTGGCTGTGAGATGGTATTTTTATTTTATTAATCTTTAACCCTTCGTTGACACACTTATATTCGAGGAGCTGGCGAATTAGGTCAAATTTTTTTTCTTTTTCTTTTTCGTGTACTTCAGGCCACCTTTATTAGCTCCCAAAATATTTTGCATGCCAACCGGCTCTAAACACCTTAAAATTAGTTAAAAACTGCCTTCTTAAGCCAAAATGAACTTGTCGATGGCCGGATAAAAAATTGGTAACAGATGACCACAGTGATGACGATGATGACATTGGATGCGATCGTTGTGAGCCCGACATGAAAGAGTTTATGTGGGATTATTAAATGAATAATAAACATTTCAAGATAAATAATAAATAATTTCATAATAAATAATTATTTAATAATAAATTTAATAATAAATAATAATAAATTTATATTACATTCAAATAATCCGTTTTATTCTACAACCGAATATGTCCATTAGATTTCCATTCAAAAGCGGAGTTCTCCACCACTCTCGTACAAAGCCGGACTTGTGCAAAATAAAAATAATATTAAACACATGGTAGTTAGTGTTTTTATTGAACTAAAAGCCCAGTCCAGGCTTTCATTTTGATAGAGCTTTTATATATGAAAGCTTAAAAATTCTAACTCGTCTCCATTTGGTTATTTTGGTTTTTAACTTCTCCCGGAAAAAAGTAATTCATAGACGAGTCCGTTTTTGTTCGCCAGCTCCTCATTTAGCTACGATTTTGACACATTGGGTCAGTTTGACCCGGATAGTACTTCAGCCAACTGCTACTAACCACCCTTCGGTCGATTTTTATTGAAAAAAATCAGGGATCCACTTTGAACATTTCTTAATATGTCTGCATAATAAAAATTCGGAAAATATATTAAAAGGTCATCAAAAATTATTTAAAAATTTTATTTTTGGAAAAGTGAGCATGCAACTAAAAATTCATCCGGGTCACAATGATCCAGTGTGTCAACGTAGCAAAAGTGTCGGAGGTATGGCACGGTCTTCTAAACCGCATTTCAAAAACTGGCGTGACGTATAGCTAAAAAACTAATTGACCAATCCCGATGAAATTTTATATAAATCTTCCGAACTTTATTATCCAAAACATGAACTTCAATGTTTTAGAAAAAATATATATATACATATTGTTTAAATTGCAAATGTAGCTGTCTTTTTCGGAAAATTCAATCTTTTTGTTTAAAAGCGTACCATTTCATCGATTTTCAATCTTTCTCACTTTTTCTTGGTTCATATTCTGCGTATGAGTGTTAATGAACGAAAAATCTTGGTTGATTTTTTTCACATAAATATCGCCGACGCTATGTGTCACGCCGTCTGACAAAATCCGTCACAACCCGTTTAGAAGACCGTGCCATACCTCCCCCATTTTACAAGATTAATACAAATTAAAAAATACCCTGTACTCGCCAAAATAGTAATAAAACATACCCTAAGTCTAAAAAATTCTGAAGAAATCTTTCGTTTAAAAAAAAATCATTAATTCATTATTTGAATTTAATTATTTTATATGAATTTTTTTTCTGGATGGGCATCGGGATTTTTGGCCATGCCCACCCCTGCCCCTGACTACGCCAATGTCCAGGGCAGGTGTTCATACGACTAACGGTCTTGGCCTATCGAAATTTCGCCAAGTGAAGTGACACACGACGTGATTTCGTAAATAGTCACAGCGGCTAATTCAACTGACAATCGGCTAGATCGTATGCTCCGTGCTGCGATAGCTGATGTCTTGATCTCACGTGGCTCAAACAAGTCTCTTGACCGACCTGAACAAGCAAAAGAGTTCTCGGTATCGTGGAAAGTCGAGGCTCGTTGAAATAGTCGCCCATATATTCTACGCAGACACCTTCGGCATAACCAAGCGAATCGGAAAATTTCCCCCTTTCGCGACTTGACGTTATAAAGTGGATAGTTTGTTCCTAATGTCACGCAAAAGTCTCCGGATTCGTTCGTCCAACGAAAGTACTCGAAACAAAAAAAACATATTCGCGACGAAAGTAGGTCGTACCTCCGGTTTTGCACGATTCATCTTTTCTTCTCGTTCGTCGCGTCTTCACGCACGCAAATTTCTTTCGGGGCCGTGCCTGAAAATTTGCCGATGGTCGGCGCTTTCGAAAATCGAATTCTTGCGCATGCCAATACGTGTACCACGGGAGGCAGAAATATTATGTGCAAGAAAAAGTGCACTTTTCGATATTTTAATTTTTCAATTCTTAATTTTTTTTAGTTTTAAAATTTTTTTGCATAGTTTAAAAAAATTCATTTAAAAAAAAAACAATTTTCCCAGTTAAAAAAATTTGTCATTAAAAAAAATGTCTTAATTTTTTTATAATTTTTTTT
This sequence comes from Ophion obscuratus, assembly GCA_964007375.1. Classification (NCBI taxonomy): domain Eukaryota; kingdom Metazoa; phylum Arthropoda; class Insecta; order Hymenoptera; family Ichneumonidae; genus Ophion; species Ophion obscuratus. The sequence goes on along the minus strand of OZ023322.1, from coordinate 32,491,175 downwards.
ATTGCGGTGCGTACAGGAAAGGAGTTGAGGAACAGGAACAGGAAAGGAGTTGAGGAACAGGACGTACAGGAAAGAAGTTGAAAAGAATAATTGAAACGATTTTTCGATGGCCTATTTTCTTTAATATATATATATATATAACTTGTACATTTTGTTTTAATAATAACTAGCATTAGAAGATATGATAGTGTCTGGCGAAAAAGAATCTTGAGTCGAGGAGAATGTCAAGTGGTCTTGCCGTTTTGGCTATATCGGTACGTGCGTTCCTCGTGCCTCTGGGTCTTTTCTCGTGTGTCTCTCCTACTGAGTTACGCTCGCGTACAAAACGGTAAAATGGAAAAAAAAAAAAAACAAAACAAAAACAAAAATAAAATAAAACATTTAAAAAAACATGACTGAACACACGGTGGTGGGCTTGCGGGTAAGGAGAGTAAACGAGGTAATGTTCGTGTATGCCTCGAGCTGCGTGTCACCGTGAGCGCAGCGTTGATAGCGTTATAGTACAATGGGGTTTTAGCAGTTGCGAACGAAAAACAAATTAAAAAAATACAGACACGCACACACATATATATGTATTTATATATATATATATATATATATATATATATATATATATAAATATATAATTTATATATATTTGATATATTTTTATTTATATTTATATATTTTTAAATATATAAATACATATATATATATATATATATATATATATATATATATATATATATATTTGAATGATATATACATAGAAGGCCTTGAATTGATATTTGTTCGAAGCCAACGTTCTTTTTTATAAAACGGCGAACGATAAATAATAACATTATAAATAAATATTCACTCAAATGGCATGGTCGCAAAAGATCTACGAAGGCGTGAAGTCGTTCCTATCGCACGCGGTGAAATCGTGAAAATTATTCACACCGGACTCAGTCCGGACCGCGGACTTTGCTCACTTCAGATGACTACTCGATTTCCGAAAAAAAATCGCAATCGAGAGACAAAGTGAGAATTGTTCAATTCAACCAAGAGATTTTGATTTTTGTACCGGGATGTTGGGATTTTTTTTTTGGTGTTTGATTTGATTCTCAGGGATGATAGCCAGAGAAGGCCTGACTGTGCGCGGGGTATGAGGAATGATCGTCCCAGCCGACGGAACCACCCGACGACCATCCACCGGTCGATGGCGGTGCTGACCAGCCGGCTGAACCACCCTGCTGCGACCATCCACCCGCGTTGTAACCAGTCACCTCATGGCCCTTTTTGTCCCAAAATCCTCTCAGGCCGATGAAAGCCGAGATCGCGAGTGAGATCAACGACGCGAATATCGCCTTTTTGGCCAAGAGACCGATGATGAAGTAGCCGATCGTCGACAGTATGCCGATCTTTATCTTAGCCAGGGCGAGCAGCGGCATTATCGCTTTCATGAGTTTCTTCTTTCCGCGACCTGGAAGTTGGACAAAATGAAGACACTTCTGAATAATGTTGGACGTGCGTTTTCGATCGATTGTCCAAGTACTCGAATCGGTTCGAGAATCGATTCGAAAATTCTCTTGAATTTCTTATTGTCATTATTAGCCAACATATTTTGAAAATTTGCCGTGGATCTCTAAATGCGAAAGCTGAAAAGTGTTCGCGTGATTTTTGTAACCTCAAATTTGCCGAAAAAAAATTGGGAAGTTGAGGGGGGAGTATCTTTAGGCGAGAAAAAAATTACCTGATTTTCATGATTTTTCTTCTATGAGGAAAGTTTTTCCCACTATTTTTTAGACTTAGGGTACGTTTTATTACTACTCTTGGCTGTTACGAGGTATTTTTTAATTTGGTTAATCTTTGAAACTGGCGGAGGTATGGTCGGGTCTTCTAAACTGCATTTTCAAAACTGGCGTGACGTATAGCTGAAAAACTAATCAACCAATCCTGATGAAATTTGGTACAAATGTTCCTAACCTTATTGTCCAAAACATGAACCTCAATGTTTTAGGAAATTTAAAAGAAAAAGTATTTTTTATTGCAAATGTAGCAATTTTTTGTCGGAAAATTCAATCTTTTTGTTTCAAAGCGTACCAATTCATCGATTATCAACATTTCTCACTTTTTCTTGGTTCATATTCTGCGTATGAGTGTTAGTGAAAGAAAAGTTTTCGTTGGTTTTTTTTTCAGATTGATCCCGCCGACGCTACCTGTCACGCCGTCTGACAACATCGACCGCAACCTGTTAGCGGTCATTTTTTGAGACTCCGTCATTTTTAAAGATTAATATTTAAAAAACTACCATGTGACAGGAATAAGTAATAAATAAAACGAGGCTAAAAATTAACAAATAAAACCTACCCGAAATTTAAAAAATAGTCACATCTTTCCTTTTATAAAAAAAAATCATAAAAATCAGCAATTCTACTCCGAAGAGAAAATAATTTTCGTTGCATTCCAACGATGCGAGCTCCACATTTAATGATAATTTAAAAAAAACAACAACAACAACATCGGCATTCGGTCGATACTTATACAAAAAGCGTTAAACAGTTATCTAAATAAGCAAAAAACAATGCACTCCATCCTTACCTTCGACAACCTCATTGACAGCTTGCTTGATCTCTTCCGGAACGGAGTCGACAACGGCGCGTGCCGATTCGCCGATCTTGCTGATAGCCGGTGCGAAATTAATCTGAAAGATTTCAAGAGTCAAAAATCCGCGTGAAAATCCGAAAAAAAAGTCAAAAACTGAAAAAAAAAACGAGCTTGACGTAGATAAATAAATACGAGGCTTACCCTCAAGCTTCGTCCGGATAGAAAATCGCCGGCTTCGTCACCGATGAAGTTCTCCAATGCGTTTTGTCGCTGGGTGACATCGGTAGCCTCGTCGATTTCCTGATCGTAGACGATTTTTTTCGAAGTTCTCGCGGCCCTGTCGCCGTTGGCGGACTTGACGAGGGCGACACCGCTCACGATCTCGAGGCTGTCCTTGTCGAAGAATTCCTTCGCCTTTCGGTAGAGGCTACGCTGAACGCAGGATATGCTGTCCTGCTGAAGACAATCGTCGATGCTCTCCGCATTGACGAGCACTAACCCGACTGTCATTAACACGATCGATAATTGAAAATTCATCTTGACGCTTTTTCACTTTCCCTTCGATAACCCCCAATTAATTTCAACTCCTATTTGGATCAATAATTAAAAAAAAAAAATTAAACAAAAAAAAAATGCGTGCGAGATTCAAACGCGCGTGAGGCGGTGCGTGACTGTCAAACCGTCTCGTACGTAGTGAATTTTTCGTGTGGTCCATCCGACAGGCTCTTTAGCTTATATTCGGCGGATCCCACTCCCGTTTTTGTGCCGCCCGGTGTCTCCCACTCTGCGGCTCCCTCGGCTCCACCACGATTCCTCCTCGTCGTCGTCGTTGTCGTCATCGTTGTCGTCGACGATTCCTCCTTCCCTCTTTCTGTCCCTCTCTTTCGGTTTTCTTACTCACAAGGTGTATTTTTTTTGTAATTTTTTTTTTTTTTTTTTTTTTCATCGTACGCGTGTAGGACATAGAAGCATAGGTTCCGTTTTGTAGTTGCGCCGGTGACCGGGCCGCTTAATACGCCGGTAGAAAAGAGACACTTAATCCCAAGTCCGAAAGCCATGGATCACCCAATGGGCGAGGGACCCAACGTCTCAAACGGGGGACATCGCCTATCCACTCCGACCCCGCGACGCATCGACCCAACGGCACGCACGTGAAACAACACACACACACACACACACACACCTGAGAAAACGCACACTCACCTCTAACACTTACAGAGGCGCACCTTCTTTCACTATTTCCAGTAAGGTCACTTTTTTCGTCGTACTATTCTTTTTTGAGAGGTGTTGTGGAATGTTTCATTGTAGAATTTTGAAAATGCTGTTCTCTTTTAAGGGATAATGTAGAAAATTTAACAGAATTTTGAAAATTCTAGTGTTTATTTGTAAAATCCTTCTACTTTTCTTGCTTATTTTCTCTTTAAATTATTCTTTTTTCAGGGCTAATGTAGAATTTTTCACTGTAGAATTTTCAGAATTCTGAACAAAAAATCCATCCACTTTGGATTCTACCACTGTATCTGTAAAATCTACCCACTTTTTCCGCTTTTTTCTTCATACTATTCTTTTTTTTAAGGGGTAATGTGGAATGTTCCTTTGTAGAATTTTCAAAATTCTACAGTGTTTATCTGTAAAATTCATCCTCTTTGGATTCTACCACTGTATTTGTAAAATTCATCCACTTTGGATTCTACCACTGTATTTGTAAAATTCATCCACTTTTTTTGCTTTTTTCTTCTTCAAACTATTATTTTTCAAAGGGCAATCTAGAATTCTTCACTGTAGAATTTTCAGAGTTCTAATAAAAAATCCATCCACGTTCGATTCTACCACTGTATCTGTAAAATCCGGCCACTTTCGCTTTTTTTCTTCATATTATTCTTTTTTAAGGGGTAATTTGGAAATTTTCACAGAATTTTGAAAATTCTAGTGTTTATCTGTAAAATCCATCCACTAAAATTCTAGTGTTTACTGTAAAATCCATCTACTAAAATTCCACAGTGTTTATCTGTAAAATCCATCTACTTTGGATTCTACCACTGTATCTGTAAAATTCATCCACTTTTCTTGCTTTTTTCTCTTTAACCTATTCTTTTTTAAGGGGTAATGCAGAATTTTTGACTGTAGAATTTTCAAAATTCTACAGTGTTTATCTGTAAAATCCATCTACTTTGGATTCTACCACTGTATTTGTAAAATCCATCCACTTTTTTCACTTTTTTTTCTTCATACTATTGTTTTTTATGGAGTAATGTAGAATTTTTTACTGTAGAATTTTCAGAATTCTAAACAAAAAATCCATCCACTTTCGATTCTACCACTGTATCTGTAAAATCCATCCACTTTTTCCGCTTTTTACTTCATGCTATTCTTTTTTTAAGGGGTAATGTGGAATTTTTCACTGTAAAATTTTCAAAATTCTACAGTGTTTATCTATAAAATCCATCCACTTTGGATTCTACCACTGTATTTGTAAAATCCATCCACTTTCGATTCTACCACTGTATCCGTAAAATCCGTCCACTTTCGCTTTTTTTCTTCATACTATTCTTTTTTAAGGGATAATGTAGAGATTTCCACTGTAGAATTTCGAAAATTCTATAGTGTTTATCTGTGAAATCCATCGACTTTGGATTCTACCACTGTTTACCTGTAAAATTCATCCACCTTTTTGCTTTTTTTTTAGATCTTTGTAAAATTCAAAATAAAAATTCATCCACTTTGAATGTTACCATTGTATCTGTAAAATCCGTCCACTTTTTCGCTTTTTTTCTTCATACTATTCTTTTTAAGGGGTAATGTAGAATTTTTCACTGTAGAATTTTGAAATTTCTACAGTGTTTATCTGTTAAAATTTATCCACTGTAGAAATTTCAAAGAAGGTTTTTTTTATGGGCTTAAGAGATGCTTAGAACCATCTAGAATAAGGGAAACAAAGTTTGGTACCTGTATAACAATGATCCGCAAGCTCGTGTAGGTCTGCGATAGCAATGGCTTGTGCAAGAAGTCGAACATTTCTCTCGAAACACTTTTTTTTCAACACGGCATGCAGCATGACTCCAACAATTTTCATTATTTTCACACCAAATTTTGAGCACTTTGAAATAATATTCCAAAGAGAAATATGTACGGGATTTTCCATGAGTTAATGAGTTAATTTTCCATGAGTTAATTTTCCATGAGTTAATTTTTCATGAGTTAATTTTCCATGAGTTAATTTTCCATGAGTTATTTTCCATGAGTTAAGAGAAATACGTATGGGATTTTCCATGAGTTATAATGTGACTTATTGACAAATGATTGTCCCTTTTTTCTTTAACGTTATATGAGTTTTTATTTTAAATGCTTGCCAATTACACAAAAATGGATATTTTCAATATGGCTTACTTTAACTATTTCGGATCATTTTTTAATATAATTTTTTTTGTTCACTTGAAGACATGACTGATGAGATCCCTCGATATTATTATTTTCTTACTTGTCCTACCACCCAAACAAAATCGCGAAAAATAACTTAATTTTAGACATTTACAGTGGTGTAACACCTTAATCTCTGTCCACCTGAGTATTTTGTTTGGGTACGTACCACCCCACCATATAATTATTTCATCCATGCCGCTCTACGCTTGGACTTTTTGGGTCTCGTTGACATCCGGTGGCGAGGTATCGCGAGCTTGGCGCGTGATTTTTGCATCGTTGGAGTGCAACGAAAATTAATTTTTTTATTTTTCATTTTTTTTGCATATTTACGCTGAGAAAGTGCACTGAAACTTTTTTACGAATTTTTAGTAGAGATTCATGACTGCAATTAAAAAAAAAAAGGTTTTCGATGACGATGACTAAAAAAGAATAAAAAATGAACAAAAAATGTCGTCGCGTTCCAACAATGCAAACTTCATGGCGCACGTCTAAGTATTTCCTGTACGTAGGCTTTGGGTGCGTGTTTGTGTGGGTGTGTGGTCATTTGCGTGTGCGTGCGTACCCATCCTAAGAGCTTGTCATACTTTGGAAAGGAATTTGAAGCCGGGGACCAAGCAAAACGTTATTTTAGTCTCTTTCTAGCTCCTTGACCACGCGAAACGACACATTGGAAAACGCACACGTTAGACGTTCCAAATGGATCGATGTATTTGAGGACTTGGCTTAGATTTGGACGATTATTTTTTACAATATTTTTTTTTCTCAAGCTCATGCAAGTAACTTTGGTTGATCAAGAAAAAAGATATGTCAGATTGGAAAATCGAACAATAAACCTCAATATTTCATGCATTAAGTTTGAATGCTTTTTATTATAAAATTTAACCTCCCATTGCTATTTTTTATTTTTATTTTTATTGCTGAAATGTTTTTTTAAGATTATATACGATTCAATTCGTTTAGTTTAGCAATGACAGATTTTGTCTAGTGACAGATTTTGATAGTGCGAACCAATAATGGTTTTTATACAATTTTTAATTGTAGATTGTAGCAGCCTTCATGTGCTACTTAAAAATAAAGTTACGAGCAAAAGATAACGATGAAAATACGACATAAGTAGTTGATTTTCCATCGAGGCGAACACTTTTATTCTGCTAAGTATTGTTTTTACATGTAAAAAGAGTTATGTGAAGTGATGTTTTATATGTAAAAAAAAGTATTTAGCAAGAAAAAGTGTGGAGAGCGAGAAAAAGCAAAAGCACTAAACGCAAATCGAGCACAAAACATCCCTATTGGATTAAAGCTTCTACATGCCACTAATGTTACCATTTAGCCAAAAAAATACAACATCATTGAAGGATGTACAAAATTAACCAATTCTAGTTTAACAAAATTAATAATTTCCGAACAAAAAATCCAGCATGCGTGTATACGCATTATGGTTTTTTTTCGGAAATTCTTGGCTCCATGAAGACATGTGACAGTTGAAGACTTGATCGGAAGAGTAAAGTGAGATTTGGAGATGCCTTGCAAGTAGCAGAAAGTTGTAGGTTCCATTCGAACGAAGAAAGACAGAAGGCAGTGCTTTATGATGTTACCCTTGAAAGGGAATTCCGACCGTCCACCAAGGGTACTAAACTGCATGAAGTTGAAGTTTCCATCGTTGGAATGCAACGAAATTTAATTCTTTCTAATCATTTTTTGTTGATCAATAGCAATCTTTGTCATTGTAAAGTCACTCGAACGATTTCGCGAATTCTTATTAGAGATTTATGATCACAATTTGCAAAAAAAGGCCTTGAATAATGATAAAAATCAAGACAGGGAAAATTAAGAAAAAATAAATCGTCGCATTCCAACGATGCAAATTTCAACGTCATTAAGGACGAGATACCTTTAGACGAGGAATAAATTGCTGATTTTCATGATTTTTACTAAAAGGAAAGATTTATTCACCATTTTTGAGACTCGGGGTATGTTTTATTCATACTTTTGGATGTTACGTGATATTTTTGTTATTAATCTTCAAAAATGGCAGAGGTACGGTACCGGTAATGGCACGGTCTTCGAAACGGTTTGCGGCGGATGTTGTCAGACGTCGTGACATGTAGCGTCCGCGGAATTAATCGGAATAAAACTAACGAAGATTATTTTTTCATCAACACTCATAGGCAGAATATGAACCAAGAAAAAATGGATAATCTTGAAAATCGATGAAATAGCACGCTTCGAAATAAAGAGAAAATTGTCTGAGAAAACAATCGTCTACATTTTGCAATAAAAAAGTTCTATTTTGAAATTTTCAAATACGTTTAGGTTCATGTTTTAGACAATAAGGTTGAAAAGATTTATACCAAATTTCATCAGATTCGGTCGATTAGTTTTTCATCTATACGTCACGCCAGTTTCAAAAATGCAGTTTAGAAGACCCTACCCTACCTCTGCCATTTTTAAAGATTAACCAAATAAAAAAATACCATGTAACAGCCAAAAGTATTAATAAAACATATCCTAAGTCTCAAAAATAGCGAAGCAATCTTTCCTTAAGGTGTTAGGCCACAGTAACGGGTATAAAATCATGTGCGAATTTAACAATTTTTTTTCGTCTGAAAAAGTGATTCGCTCATAAAATTAGTTACACATCTACTTAGTATGAATATCAAGCTATAAGAATTTTTTTTCTATGTACAAAATGGCCCACTACTTGAAACTTCTCGAACCAGCTTTTTTTCCAATTGGCGTGACAAATAACTTCAACAATTTTTACTCGATTTACTTCAAATTTAGAATTTCTGATCAATCGAAAACTTCTCATTTTATGAGCAGTTTATGAGCAGTTATGACGAAATTTTTCACTGAAAATTCATTTCTTATGTTCACATATCTACAACTTTTGAATAAAACAATACTTTTTAAGTTCCGTACGTACTTCTCTCGCTATTCTAACGTAGATTGACGAGATTTTTTGTTTTTTGTTCTAGGTAAAAAATTGTGGATGCTAAATGTCACCCCTAAAAAAAAGACAAAAGAAAATATTAGTAGTCGGTCGGCTACGTCACATCTGACCCGACGACAAAATATCCGCGACAAAATATCCGCGACAAAATATCCGAGGACAAAATATCCGAAAGACAAAATATCCGAAAGATAAAATATCCGAAAGACAAAATATTCTCATGACAAAACATCCGCGAGACAAAATCCTAAATCTCGTCTACCACATCAACGGGGTCGCGCGCAAAACACCTTTGTGGGGTGTGTGAGATAGTGGGGTGGGGGCATAATACGAGCTTCTTCATTGCACTTAATTCTTTATTGTAAAGTTTTTGTACACTTTAAACTGTAGCACTACTGACACTATAAACTGACAGCACTACTGACACTACAAACTGACAGAATAAATTTCAACGGCATGACTGTACACTTTAAACTGTACAGTGTTACAGTGTGGGGTGTGTGAGATAGTTTGTACTGTGTAATTTGTTGTACAGTAATGTAATGTCTGTACAGTTTACACTGTAATGTCTGTACAGTTTAAAGTGTACACCTTTGTGGGGTGTGTGAGATAGTGGGGTGGGGGCATAATACGAGCTTCTTCATTGCACTTATTTCTTTATTGTAAAGTTTTTGTACACTTTAAACTGTAGCACTACTGACACTACAAACTGACAGCACTACTGACACTACAAACTGACAGCACTACAAACTGACAGAATAAATTTCAACGGCATGACTGTACACTTTAAACTGTAGCACTACATACACAGCAGAGAGAAAAACATTGACTGTCTCATGAAGCCAGTTTAAGAGTAATAACGTTAATCATAGATTTAATTACCGACAGCGGATATAATATCGGCAGATATTTTGTCTTGCGGATATTTTGTCATGAAGATATTTTATCCTGCGGATATTGTGTCGTCGGATATTTTGTCGCGGATATTTTGTCGAGGATATTTTGTCGTCGGGTCAAAACGCGTGTTACCAGTCGGTCATTTTGTACATCGAAAAAAAAAATAACATTTTCTAACAGCTTAATATTCATACTAAATAGATGTATAATTAATTTTATGAGTTAATCACCTTTTTATTCCAAAAAAAAAAATGGTTAAATTCGCACATGATTTTATACCCGATACTGTGGCCTAAGGCCTTAAAAAAAACCTGAAAATTAGTCAATTTTTTCCCACGCCGAAAGGTGCCTCCCCCTTAAATGTCTTCTCCCTGAATTGCCTGTTTCTCCAGAATCGAGGATAGTCAAACAATCGAAATTTATATTCAGACTGCGTTTTATTTGACCAGTTTGCGCACGTCGTTTCATTTCTAAATCCGCCTTGCCACGCTCATTGAGATCCCAGTGTCCATTCATGATTCAATATTTCTAGAAAGCTCATCACTATGAGCCGTTTCCCCGTTTTTTTTTCACCGATATTGCTTTACGCCTCGGAATGGAATTTCATTTCATTCCGGTAGGTCTCGGTAGGTGATAGTGCTGGACCAAGAATCGAGGCGATACGACGAGAGCAGAAAAGGGAGAAGAAGCGGAAGATAAATTTCCTACCGATGGCTCCGCGGATAAAGATCGGGTCAGCGATGAATTTTAATGAACTCGAACGAGAAAATTTACCACGTCCCTTCCATCTCGAATTGCTCGCGGCTTTTAACGTACGGGTGGACTTGGACTAATTTCTTTAGATTCCGGGAACGAGTGATAATATATCCGCATACGAAAAAAAAAAAACAAAAAAAAATCTTTATTTTCTCTTTCGTTCGTTCTCTTCTTCGATCGCACAGCATCGCTACGTACAACTCTCTCTCGTGTTGCGCGCGCTCGCTCACATCGCGAGAAAACACGCGTCGTAAAAAGTGAAAGTTACTAATGGGATAAGTATTCGTGGCACGAGGAGACCAGTTGACCGAAACCTTCTCGCGCCTCTGCTCTTGCCGTTTGACCCACCGATGGTTTTTTTTCACTTTTGCCTTGGACTTGCGTTGATCAATCATGAATCCAAAAGGCTTTAGGCTACTCTAAGAGCAAAAAAAGGGCATATTTCGTGATTTTTTTTCAGCGAAACTATAATATAAATCGAAATGACAAAATAGGGGTTTTATTGTACACGTAATTGCACTCTACGAAATTATTTTTTCACAGCGATACATGTGAAAATGACGACTTTGCGGCATTTTTCCGATGGAGCATTTATTTCTGGAAGGTCAACGGCTGGATCGACAGCTCCTATAATTGTTTGGGTTATGATGAGACACTAAAGTTTTTTCGACTTTATGTAAGAACAGCTATAGAAGTACGTAGGATTTTTGTGATATATTGTTTTTTGTCAAAATGGCGCATTTCTAAAACAAAAAGTACAAAATGCGCCTTTTACACTTTTTGTTTTAGAATTATTTTTTAGAATTATTTTTAGAATTATGTTTTAGTTATTTTTAGAGTTATTTTTTAGAATTATCTTTTAGAATCATTTTTAAGAATTATTTTTTTCAGAACACTACATGTTAAAATGGCGACTGTGCAGCATTTTTCCGACGGAGCATTTACTTCTGGAAGGTCAACGGCCGGAACAACAGCTCCTATAATTTTTGAGTTATGATGAGACACTAAAGTTTTTTCGATCATTTATAAGAATAGTTATCGAAGTACGTAGGATTTTTGTTGATATATTGTTTTTTGTCAAAATGACGCATTTCTAGAACAAAAAGTATAAAATGCGCATTTTATACTTTTTGTTTAATAATTCTTTTTTTATAATTATCTTTTAGAATTTTTTTTTGCGAATTTTTTTTCACAACATACATGTCAACATTGTGCAGGATTGTATAAGAATAATAATTATATAAGAATTGTATAAGTAATTGAAAAGTATAATAATTATATAAGATTGTATAAGAATAGCTATAAAAGTACGTAGGGATTTTTTATGTATTGTTTTTTGTCCAAATATCGCATTTCTAAAACAATAAACAAAAAGGCCATGAGAAAATCGTCAGTAAATTGTTTATAAAAAAGAAACTATGCAATATAATTTTAAAAAATCCTACGTAGTGCCTTAGAAAATGTAATTCTAAATGTACCGTTAAAATTTCAAATGAATCGCTTGAAATTTGTTTGAGTTATGAGTCCGGCCGCCTTGGAAAAATGTAGTTTTGAGATAAGCGCGTTTAGACTTCGTAGCACGTCACGACATGAATAATGTTTCAATACCTTTAATATGCGATGCCTGCAGATGAATTCGAAAATCGAGTACTTCAATCGAGACGACTCCAACGACCTATGATATCATTTCAAGGTCACGATAACATAGGTCGTTGGATTCGTCGGAATATCAGCTACACCGTCTTTAAAAAAAACGTGTTTCCATATGAAAAACCATCGATGACCTTGAGGACGCAAAAACTTTGACCTTGACAAAAATGAATTTTTCCGATATTTAAAATAATTTTTTTTTTTCACAACGTAGCGACGAATTGGAACCCCAGCATACGAAATCTATGAAAAAGTCGTCATTTTTACGTAACTATTAAGAAATTAAGATCGATTTTTTAAAAGTGTGATCGTCAACGACCTTTCAATATTTCTCATCGTATCTCCTGTGAATTTCGAAACAATCCATCAAGCGGTTCTCGAGATATCATGTCCACCGACTTTGAAAAGTGTTTCGAGAAAAAGGCGTTTAAGGGGAGACATACACCTAGGAGCCGGAAAAAAAAGTCATTTTTGTGAATTTCTTCGAGGAAAACTATTTGAAATTTCGGATTGGGGTTTTAATTATCTAAAAGTATATACATTCAAAAATATGTTTAATTTTCTTTATTTAACAATATCAAAAATATACAAGGATATTGTGTGATCGTTGGAGCGTCGTAAAAAAATTTTTAAAAAACCAAAAAGATTATTAAATTAGATAATATAATCTCGTACTTGTCATAACCGATTTTGGAAATATCGATTTATGACAAAATGGGGAACGTTTGAACATAAATAGTGATTTTTGGGCCAAAAATTAGTTATTATTTTGCCTATAAAACAAAAACTAAGTAACGGGAAAAAAATCCTATGACAAGTACTAGATAATGGTGTATAGAATAACCACAAAAAACTTCGAGGCAATCGGTTCATTGGTTTTCGAGAAATTTTGGGTACCGATTTGAAAAACGTGGTTTTGAGAAAAACGCGTTTGAAAATTTGGGAATGAATAAATCATGAAGTTTGTCAACTTACATGGAATCATCGATACCAGTGTAGGTCTTCTACGTTCAACGGAATGTTCATAGCTTCTAAATCCTCGACCTCGATCACCTAGGTGTATATAATTATATACCTCCCCTTAAAGTTCGAAGTATAGTGCCGCTACCACTCGCCTGGCCGACTGTTAGGTTATTCAATTTTAGGTTGCAGGTTATTCAATTTTAGGAATGTAGGTTATTCAATTTTAGGAATATTTTAATGAAATTTTGATGTTTTTGAGAACATCAAAAACTGTTTTTCAAAATTTTGAAAATTTTAATGCAAGGTGATACCATCGAATAAAAATATTTTTGGAAAATGAAATTTTTTGACCCACCTAGGCGATTATGTGCATGCCTTAATCCCAAAGTTTTCATTCATGCGATGAGGTTCGAAAGCAGCAGCAGCTCGCCCGGAGCCTATAGACATGGCCTTTCCTTGGTACATGCATTCTGGTACACATAAAATTCTGCGATGGTCCATTCGAACCCGCGCTGCTCACTCAGTGGCTTAAAAAACGTCATTACGTCTTTTTATCTTACGTCGTGGAATTATGACAGACGGCACAAAAAACGTCCTTTCGCGTCGTAATTTTTTTTTTCCTCGTCCATAATTGTACAAATTATTACAAGTGCGACGTCATAGTGAAATAAAAATGTTTTATGCCCCTCGTGCTTTCATAATTTATATTCGCATCAATTCAGATAATAATGCTTCGGCAATTGCATAAAAACAATAAGCCTCGACGAGGACTTCTCATTTCAAGTAGGATATTTAGAAAAATTCACCGAGTGAACTAAATAAATGCATGTAGCAAAATGAACATAATGTGGAGAAAAATAAATTCGAAAATTCAATGTTAGTTTAGAAGAGAAAAAAACATAAACCTGTCGCTTCACTCAACATGCTACCTCATCCCCTTCCTCACCCTCACAATCGTTGCTGATGTTGCAGAAATGTTTCATTGATGTGATCTCGTCATAAAAGAGTGAATGGAACCGCTTCTGAACTATCGAAGCAAGATGGAAGAAATTAAAAAAAAATACGAAGCCAGGATTAACGCGGTCAGTGTGAGCAGCAAAGTATTGGCATTAAATTGAGCAATTTCGACGGCGTTGCCCGAGGCGTAGAAACGAGGGAGACAGAGAAAAGAAGAGAGGGAGGTAGCGAGTTTATGCTTCCATTGAGGCAAGCTTAAGGGAGACTTTGTCCTTGAAATTTTCAAAAAATCAATTTTTTTTATTGAGCAGCTAGAAGAAGAGGAGGGATGCCTCTATAGACCAGGCATTGCCGATTAGCGGTAATTATAAACACATTTGTGTAAACACATTACAAAACCTTAAGCGCGTTTTTTCTCGAAAACACGTTTTTAAAAATGGCTGACATTCTCCTGACCGCTGTAATTAACATATCGACTTGAAGTTTAGAGAGCATACTCAGGAAATATTTCTTCACGGAATGACGGATCGTTTTTTCGATAGATACATTTTTGCATTTATTATTTATCTTTTTATGCGAAAAAAAACGCGAAAATTCGATTTTTTTTTAAATTGCCGCCATTTACCGAAATTTGTACTAAACGAAAAACCCATCCGTCATTCCATGACCAAAGGGTCACAGATTGATAATATGCTTTGAATTTGTGTTTCAGATCAACAAAAAGGGGGCAGTGATGTCAGCCGTTTACCTCCCGCGATTTGAGGACCTGTTTTCGCGGAGCTGCAATGGCCGCCATTTTGGTTTTTTTTCAAAAAAAAATTTTGTAACGTTCTGTATATCATGAATAAAAGCAAGAAAAAACCGCACTCAAAAAGCTTTACTCGTTTCCTTTAAAAAAAATAAAATGTAAACACCTGAAATATGGCACTCCAAGGACAAAGTCTCCCTTAAGAAAATAGGAGGTACAATTTCATCAAGTCACAGCTCGATCTCACTTTCCAGGATAAGCGGAATTTCATATGCCGTTGAAGTTTCAATCGTTGGAACGCAACGATATTTTTTCTTTTCGTTTTTTTCTTTTTGTTTTATGTTTTTATTTTTCATATATTAAGTTTTTATTATATTTTTATGTTTTTATTTTGTTATTTATTTATTGATGAACCTTGTCATTTCGGAACATTAAAATTATCAATTTAAACTGTCGGCGCGTTCAAGGTTCGGAATTTCAACCCGGCCCTCATGTCAAGATCATGCCAGCGAAAGTGTACACAGTTGACTGTAAATGATGTAGAACGTATATCATTGTCTAGACAAATTTCAAAATTGATGCAAAATCGAGTCTTCAAAAAAAAATTCTTAAAATACTTCGTCGATTTATTGAAAATTTTCAACCTTTTAAAACTTCCATAGCCGAATTATTTTGGCGGTGTTAAGATTTTCAGAGTTTTGGTCTTTCGGGTAAAATTTTTTCGGAGTTCTGATCTTTGGGAGTACTATTCTTTCGGAATTTTGAAGCGTTCTGATCATTCAAAGTTCGGAATTTCAACTCGGCCCCGAATTGTAATTTAACATGTTATTGACACGCGATCAATTGTAAAACTCCGACGTGTTTCATTATTTAAAAGTGCTCGGATTTGCAATTTTTTTACAAAAAAGAATTGAGCGATCAATATAGCTCAAATTTTGCCCAAGAGTCCAAAGGCATTCGTCAACATCATTAAAAAATTCAATCCCGAAAGTTGGATCGTTCTTAATGATCGTACCTCCTTAAGGTTGTAAATGTTTACAACTTAAATACAACCTGAATTGTCTAACAATGCGTAAAAACATTTCAGCGATTTTCACATCCCAAATCGGCGAGAAAAGATTTGGGTGATTCGAAAGAATTAAGGGGCCAGTCCACTTTGAAAATTTCAAAAAATCGAAAACAAGCATATATTACATATTGTAAACATGTTTCGCAACAAGATGACCGTCAATGGTTTAAAAAAAATTTATTTCTGCTCTTTTTTTGCGAAAAAACGCGTTTTTAAAAACTTTTTTCGTTTTTCATCTGCCATTTTTTTATTTTTCGATAAAACTTTATATCCGAGGGTCATTTTGTAGCTGGTCTCATACTGAATCTAACGGACTTTTATTTTTTGTTTCAGACAAGCCGTTGTCGAGTTGTCATGGAGCTACCTAGTCCACCTATTTTTGAGGCGTTACGTTAAACTATATTTTTTGTACTTAGAAACAAATTAAAATGAATTAAAATTTTTTTAAATGTATTTCGAGACTTTATTTATCAAGCCCAACAACTTTTATATTTATATCATTTACAAAATCCTCAAAAAAAATCGCGATGATAGCCTTTTTTCGTGGCTTCAGAGTGGACTGGCTCCTTAATTTTCGTTGCTTTCCAATCACGCGAACTTCAACGTCATGAATTTCGTGAGGTTCATTCATCCCTCGGCAACTGTTGCGCGTTGCATTTATCGGGACACATCTCATTTTGCTCCGAATTTTAGCAAAAGTCCAGCTAACTTTGTGAGTAAATCGAAAAACGTCAAGCCAATTATGGAAAATGTATTATAAAAATATATGTCTCGACAAAAAATTACATTTGTTAATACTACACTCGAGGGACAGGAAATAAAAATGTTTCGCGATTAATTCAAAGCGGTGGATGCATTTGGCAACAATTAAAAATATTGTACATGCAAGGAAGTGCATGGTATTGAAGGTTGCGTCGTTGGGATGCAACGAAATTTGCTTCTCCCCATTTGGGACACAAAAATCACTGGAACATTTTTAAAGATCCTTGTTAGGGTTCCATAACCTAAAATTGGAAAAAAAAAGTTTAGATGGTAATCAAAATAAATAAATGGAAAAATAAGGATCATCGTTGCATTCCTTTTTCATTCATTTAAAAATATCGGAATGTAAATATTTTGAGGACTTGAATCGATTCTGTGGGCGACGCGGAAGCATTATTATGTCGAAACGAAAGTACTGGCGAGATTCATGTCACGAGCAAGAAATTGTTGCCTCATTACGAATGATATTCAAGTGTGCATCGTTGCAACGCAACGAAAATTTCGTAGCCCAATTTTTTTCAGCACATTTAGCACACCAAAATCACTCAAACATTTTTCCGCGCGTTAACTAGTTTTCTATCTGAACATCATTTTTTTTTCAACATCTGTAGACACTATAAAATGGCACGACGAATTATGAGTCCTGATTTTCGACCAATGCAGATCCTGCAGTGTTGAAAGTTGCAATTTAAAAACCCATTATCTCTCAATCTAAATACTCGACTGTTTTGAAATTTCACTCAAACATGCATAACGATATGAAGAATGTCTGACTGAAATTTGAAAAAAAAAAATCTATAGAAATCGAGAGCGCGCGCTCGTTCTCCCTTGAGGCTGTTAAATGTAGTAAAAATAAAATAAAAGTAAGTTCAATGGAAATCATTACAATTATAATGATATTTTTATTTTTTCAACTCTGATATCGAATTATCGGTATTTTTGTAGTCCAATATCGGTTTTTCAATATCGCTTTTTGGTCCGATATTCCGGTTTTTCGATTTCATCGAAACGGTATCCGTGTTCTGGTACTACGATGTCAAATATCTCGAATTAGAAAAGGTAAATTTCCCAAAGGTTCACAAATAATAATCCTGTTCCCTTAATCGAATATACATTTTAAAAATGTCTGTCGAAGCAGCCACTCGCGCGGGCCTACCTTGACTAAGAAATGTCAAGAGTTTGGATCCTTTAATCTTTTTTTGTTTAATTATTTAAATATCGTTGTATCGTCTCCTGCCAATCAACGAAGAGATGTGAATTAAGGGGCTCAGCTCACCAGTGTGAACGCCGAAAATTTGGGTAATTTTCGAGATTTTTATGAAAGAAAGGTACTCAATTAAATGTTTCAGAAAAATACAAATATATTTGGCTATATTTGACCTATATTACATAATTTTTTCATAGAAAAATATTGACATCCAAGCGACTTATGCGCTGCCTCCGGAGGCACCAAAAAAAAGTTCCCCCACTGCTGACACGATTCCGGCCGATTGAGTGGCTGAAACCGAAAAAGGAAAAAATGTCGTTAAACTGGAAGATATTTCCTGTACAATGACGTAGGATTTTTAAAAAATATTAAAATCTAAAAAATGGCGCCGTTATAAAAAAAAATCCATTTTCTTGCCTATAAAATAGACGTTTTTTGTGAATGCCAAATCGTCAATTTCCATCCAATCAAAAGTATCCTACATCATTGTAGAGTTAATATATTCAATAGTGCTCAGTTTAAATTTCAAATCAATCGGATAATTGTTCTTTGAGTTACAATGTCAGCAAATTTGAAAAATCTCATTTTGAGAAAAATGCGTTTAAAGATTTTCGATTTTTGCAAGATAAAATGATATTGATATTCCTGAAAGTATAAACTGTCGAAAAAGGCAAGAAAATCGATTTTTTAAAGTGTCACACTGGTATAGCTCCTTAAGGAGTTTCGGGACAATTAACGAAATGTTACCATTTGATTCAAATTTATATAGTAAATTCTTTGTCGTATATTGGACGCACTCTCCAAATTTTTATCGATCTTTTACACCGTTTGTATAAAATGTACAATTGGAAAAAACAACACTTTTCAGGAGCAGTATATTTTTTTAATTTGAAGAAATCTGCAGCTGAGGCGCATCGATTGCTTGTAGAAGCATATGGTGAGGCTGCTTTAAGGTATCGCCAGGCTTCAATCCATACGATTTTCATAATCTTTTTTTCAGACTCGCTAAATATATTAATAATCGTCTTTGTAAAATTTCAGGCTCGGTTATCGACCTAATTACAGAGAAAAAAAATAATAAATGCAAGTTTCTGTGAAGGAATTCCGAGACGACATACGAAATCCCAATTTCCGGTCGCTATAAAAGTGTATATAATAGTGGGAATTCATCAGATTCTTAAAAATAATCAGATTTACATACTTAACACTTGTAGTAATCCAGTGCTCTCAGAAAAAATTACGCTTATTGACCTAATTTTTAAGTAATATCAAGTTTAATTTGAACTTCCGGTATTGGATTTATCACCACTTGCTACGATAAAGAGACGTGACAGCAAGGCAACAGCTGACTGTAGTCCTAACCTCATCTCACTCATTCGAATTACCACACATATTTCATTTTTAAACTTTTTATCAGTCGTGGCCCGAATACAATGCTTTATATTTCCCGCGCCTGGCATTGTTTCGACAGATCGACGTTGAAAAGCATGGAGATTAAACTCGCCTGGTTGAGTAAAAAGAGACGGAGATCGAACCAATGTTGGCAAATATCAAACCAAGAAATACTGCGCGAATCGTTGGAATAACTATTTTTTCATTTTTCCAATTAAATGTGAACATTCGTTATACAGTTTACACATGGAAAATTTTAGTAATTACAAATTATTTTTTTTGCATACGTTCAAAATACAAATGGTACAAGACTCAAGTATGATCAGTGGGATGACTAGTGTGAAGCGATAGCATTACCTTCGGTGAGAGAGGTTGTCGTGAGTGGTTTGAAAAGATTGAGAACTGTGAGTTTGACGTCGAAGACAAAGAACGTAGCGGAAGGCCGACGGTAGGATATCAAGAGTTTCCGCAAATGACGCTTATTCGGCTCAAATCTCGACATTTTCGCATGTAAAAAATGATATGATGTTGATACAAAATCGCTAATATTTCAAGATTATGGTCTTGCCCGTTGTCCAACCTTACGATATGACGTTTTACATCTGACAATTTCAACCATAACCTCCTGGTGGCGTCATGTTTTGTCAAACGGTGGAGACTTATTTCTACACCCAATATTTTGTGAAAATAATGCATTTTTTGGGGTTCATTGAAAAATAAATTTATAAACCGCCATTTGACTCATCTGGAACACTCCAACCTCCATAACTCACGTTGACATTCGTACACGCACACGAGTTTTTTTTTCTTTTTGCCTTCATATACATGATCATTCTATTAGGTTGGCAGGAAAGCCTCTGCATTTTAGAATAAAAACAAATGGGCGATTTTTAATTTTATTTTTGTTGATAAAACGCAAAAACTTTCTTGCCGACCGAATATAATCGTAGGTTTACTCAGGGCCGGGTTGAAATTGCGAACTTTGAATGATCAGAACGCCCAAAACTCCGAAGAATACTACCCCGAAAGATCAAAAATCCGAAAAAATTTTACCCGAAAGACCAAAACTCCGAAAATCTGAACACGGTCAAAATAATTCGGCTATGGGAGTTTTAAAAGTTTCAAAATTTTCAATAAATCGACGAATTATTTCAAGAATTTTTTTTTTATCAAGAAGTGATTTTACATCAATTTTGAAATTTGTCTAGACAATGCCATACGTTCTACATCATTTACAGTCAACTGTGCAGACTTTCGCTGGCATAATCTCGACGAACCTTGTAATTTTGGACCATTAAAATTAGGAATTTTAAACCGTCGGCGCATTCAAAGTTCGGAATTTCAACGCGACCCTCATGTCAAGATCATGCCAGCGAAAGTCTACACAGTTGACTGTAAATTATGTAGAACGTATAACATTGTGTAGACAAATTTCAAAATTGAGGCAAAATCACTTCTTAAGGGGAGGGTAGGGGTTTCGGCGTGAAAAAAAAAACACTTTTTTGCGATTTTTCATCTATATGGATAGAGTAAATTTATTGAAACCTTTTGCACATTGTTAAGTGTCATTTCAAGAACATTCCGTGAAATTTGTACGCGAAAATATCCACAAACAAGCCGGTGACAAAGTTTTTCCAAGAACGCCATTGGAAAAACACGATTTGCGGTGCTCACTGTATCTCAGCTAGAAATTATCTGAAATCAAGTACCATTAAAATTTAGTCAAAGTATCAAATCTTCTCCCCAACGGTCTTTGATAATTTTTTTTTCATTTCTAAATTTTTGGTGGTGATGTAAAGTGAAATGTGCTATTTTTCACAAAAAATTCCGCCATTTTGGGGGTGGAAAACCCCCTCAATGTAAAAAAAATCTCAGACTAATCGTTAGGGGGAGGCATTTTATATGCAGAAAGTGTGTACCAAGTTTAAAATAAATCGGTCATGCAATTTTCAAATGGCAGTGAACACGGACATTGAAAAAGTGGTTTCGAAAAAAACGCGGCACCGGCTTGTTTGTGGATATTTTCGCGTACAAATTTCACGGAATGTTCTTGAAATGACACTTAATAATGTACAAAAGGTTTCAATAAATTTACTCTATCCATATAGATGAAAAAAAAAATCGCAAAAAAGTGTTTTTTTTTCACGCTGAAACCCCTACCCTCCCCTTAATAAAAACAAAATTTTTGAAATAATTCGTCGATTTATCGAAAATTTTGAAACTTTTTAAACTTACATAACCGAATTATTTTGACGGAGTTGAGATTTTCGGAATTTTGAGCGTTCTGACCATTCAGAGTTCGGAATTTCAACCCGGCCCCGGTTACTCGGAGTGAATTTCCAGATATTTATAATCTCGGCCACATATTTATTCTTCAGCATACTTGAATGTTCTGCTGTGCGATGATCGGTATCCGTTAATGGTTAATCTTTGCCCGGCTTTAGGTTGACCAAATGGCCGTTTTTTCAGCCACTTTTTTGGTGATGTGATGAGAAAAAAAACATCAATGGATACGCTCGACACCATTCCTCGATTCGTTTCGTTCATTTTATTTGGAAAAATCTTTTCGCCAAGTCAGTAATTTATACCGGTATTGAAATACATCTATGATCAATATATACCGTTCCTCGGTTGAATTTTCCTCGGCTGGTTGCGTGAACCGGTTGAAAAATACCTTTTTAAATGATCACATTATAGAAACTGTTATGCGCCCTACATATTTATGGGAACCAAATTTTCTTCGCTTCTTACATATTGCAACCCAGATGTAATGATTTTATAAATTGGTCACTCCACTGGCTGCACCCGCGTTGATGCCGATTGATGACAAATCGTGTCTCCTATTCAAACCCCATTGTGTTGTCATTGTAAGAAAATCTTACATCTAGTGAGCCAACAACTATGAACAGTAGAAATATTTTCTAACCTATCAGACTTAAGAGGTCATCTCACTTTAGACGCTAAAAAAGGCCATTTTCATGATTTTTTTATAGATTTATATTATAGATATTGATATAAAAGTTGTTACACTTAAGAAATACACTTTCAAAATACATTTTAAAAATTGTATTTATGTAACCCAAACAAACTTTAAACGTGTTTTTCTCGAAACAACGTTTTTCGAGTGTAGTCAAAAGTGAATTTTGACAGTTCAACACTGTAAAATAAAGGCCATAGACGGGTAAGTAGGGAAAAATTGCCCCCCGTATTTTTTCCAGCGAAATTTGGAGTACATTCTGAGGTGTAAAAAAAACAAATTTTCTGAAAATTTCATTCCCGCCAACGCAATGGTTTTAGAAAAATGAATTTTTTAAATATCGAAAAAAAAGAAAAATTCCGGAAACGGTACAGTGGATCGATTTGATTTTTTTCGGTACTTGTTCCGATCAGACGTGTTGCGAAATAAAAATATAGAACATCTTGCGAAAGATTAAGGTTTAAAAAAAAATAATGTTCCTTGTTTTATTATTTTTTAATATAATCCACTTGGGGTACAATAGCGACAATTTTTTTATATAATCTTTGGGCACCTTATTAGATTATATAATTTTTTCAAAATGATCGGTTTGGTACGCCACAATGAAAAAAAAGAAACACACTTTATTGATATATCTTAGTTATATAGATATATAACTAAAATATATCAATAAAGTCTGATATGTGACTAAATGATCGGCTTGGTACGCCACAGTGAAAAAAAAAGAAACACACTTTATTGATATATTTTATTTATATAGATATATAACTAAAATATATCAATAAGTCTGTTTCTTTTTTTTCATTGTGGCGTACCAGACCGATCATTTTGAAAAAATTATATAATCTAATAAAGTGCCCAAAGATTATATGAAAAAAATTTCGTTATTGTACCCCAAGTGGATTATAGTAAAAAAAATAAAACAAGGAACATTATTTTTTTTAAACCTTAATCTTTCGCAAGATGTTCTATAATTTTATTTCGTAACACGTTTGATCGTAACAAGTACCAAAAAAAATCGAATCGATCCACTGAAGCGTTTCCGGATTTTTTGTTGTTGTTTTATTTTTAAAAAAAATCATTTTTCTAAAACCATTGCGTTGACGGGGATGAAATTATCAGAAAATTTCTTTTTTTTTAATACCTCAGAATATACTCCGAATTTCGCTGGAGAAAATGCAGGGGCGATTTTTCCCTACTTACCCGGCTATGGCCTTTAACAAAACTTGTAATTTGACAGTTGGTTAATCTGTATTATGTACAATGAATGTGCCAGTTATATCGACAGAGTTTATGTAGGCACACAAGAAAAGTTTATCCATAAAAGAAGTTTGAAAAAAATGTGTAGAAAATATTAAAAAATCAATCACATACACAAGAACGTACCTTTTTGTAAATAATTATCTCTTGTTTATGATTACTTGAACTATGTCACACAAATTTCAACGTTCGCATCGTATCGACCACGCACTACTAACTGGCAATCCTTTGTGTCCTGGCCACGTGACTCAACCCACGCGCGAGACAAGTCCTAATTAGACAAGAACGTACCTTAAAAAAAAATTCTCTCTTTCCTTGTGATGTCTTCAATTCTGTCACACAAATTTCGATGTCCGCGTCCCATCAACCACACACCACTAACTGGCAATCTTTTGTGTCCTGGCCTCGTGCCTCACCTCGTGCCTCATTTGAGTACAGTATAAAAATCAGTGATCGCATTAAAATTTTACAGTTGAATATTTTCACTGAAATCACTGATTTATTTACAATACAAAACTGTAAATAAATCAGTGTAACTGTAAAAATCTCAGAGTGCACAGATTACGTCACGAACTGTCGAAAGAAGAGTAAAATTACCGTGCCACGCTGTACAATTTAAGGGGTTACCCCCACTTGCGATTTTGAAAAAAATCGATTTTTTTATTGCATTTTTTTGAAGTACAAGTATCTGAGAATATGTCCTGAAAATTTCAAGTCGATCCGAACAAAATTGACCGAGATATGCGCGTTGAAAGAGAAGAATCCGTTCTTCGTGTAAACTGAAATTGAAACTTTAAACGCGTTTTTCTCAAAATGGCATTTCTGAAGTCGGTGGCCAAGATTACTCGAACACTAATGAACCGATCTACTTGAAATTTTGCAGGCTTATTTAATACATAAAAATGTAGTCTTTAATCGTTCGATTTTTTTTTCGAAAAAAATAGCCATTTTATAACCAAAAAACGGCCGTTTTTTTCGTTAAAATCGAACCATTAACTTTGACTGTCCGCCATTTTGTGAAAAATGAACATTTTTTAAAATCCTTCGATTAAAGACTAGTTTATACTTATATTTGACTAAATCCATCCGCATTTTTTTTTCAGATGATCCACTTCGCCGCACTGTTGGTCACCGCAAACCGTGTATATAAAAACATTATTTCATTGACGGCCATTTGCCACTAAACAATGTAATATTTTTAAATAAAAAAAATTACTGAAAGTTCTTCAAGGTGTGTTCTTTAAGATGGTATATTGATCGATTAAAAAAGTTTTGTAGTTTTCTTTTAAAAAATTCATGAAAAAGGCCTTTTTTGCGCTACAAGTGGGGGTAAGGCCTTAATGAACCACTCTGAACTCAATACAGTGTGCACTGTAACCTTTGCAGTTTGCGTACAGTATAAAAATCAGTGACTTCATTTAAATTTTACTGTTGAATATTTTTTACTGAAAACAGCGATGTATTTACAATACCGAACTGTAAATAAGCTAGTGTAACTGTAAAAATCTCAGTGTATACAGGAAAATTCGTCATTTTTGAAGGACAGGATTTACATTACTCTGTTTTACTGTAAAATGAAATATAGCACCCTGTTTTTTATGCGGTTTATACTGTGATTTTCGCTGTTTCTTTTTTTCCGTGATCAAGGATTTTGTTAAATTTTGATAATTACTTTTTTTGCCGAAAATGGTGAAAGAAAAAACGTTTATTTTGTTGTTTTTTTTTCGAAAAATGTCCGCCATTTTGTTATTTTTGCATATATAAAAAATTGCGTGATATGCGTTATAGCCATCAACATACTGAATCGAAAATCGTTCGATTATTTTGTTTCGGATGATCCATCTCCGAGATTCCATCAATAGCGCAGGCCTACAATTTTTTGGAAATTTTTGCAACTACCATTTTCGTTTTTAAATAGTGACTTAAATAAAGAAATAATAAATGTTAAATGTATTTCGAAGGTGTATTTATTAAGTGCAACAACTTTTACATCAATATCTATAATATAAACCAATAAAAAAATTAGTGACAATGGCTTTTTTAGCGTCTGATGTGAGAAGACCCCTTAAGAGAAAACTTTTCTTACAAAAGTTGAATTGTTCGAAGGCGTTTATCGAGTGGTGGCTATGAGGTTCATCCAGGTGGAGGCGCTCCGGATATTTCAAGGTCACCTCCACTTTTTTCAATAAGACCACTATTTTTTCCATAATTTTATTCCCGAAATGAAAAAAAAAGTTCACACACCAAACATCAAGATCATCGATTAATATTTAGAATGAAAAATCAATCAAAAAAGTGTCTAGATGTTAGAATAAAAAAATCAATTAAAAAAAATCAATCACACTTGCAATCTGATTCGCATTGTTTGTATCGTTTTATTAATCACGCCAGTATGTATTAAGGAAAGAACTCGAATTATTCTTCCTTGCATATCTTGCGCAGTAGCTGGAGCTTTTTCGTACACCATGTCTTTCAATGTCCCCCATAAAGAAAGTCCAGTGGTTTCAAGTCCGCTGAACCAATTAGCTAAACCATACCTCCTTTAAAAGGGGCAATACCTTTATGCGAGCAAAAAATTTGCTGATTTTCATAATTTTTTTAAGGAAGGATTTCTTTGGCATTTCTGAGATTCATTTTTTATATTAATCTTTTTAAATGGCGGAGGTATGGCATGGTCTTCTAAACTCCATTTTCAAAACTCGCCTGACGTATAGCTAAAAAACTGATCGACTGGTTCTGATGAAATTGGGTATAAATCTTCCTAACCTTATTGTCTAAAACATGACGACAAATATTTTCTAAAATAAAAAAGTCTTTTTTTTACTGCAAAATGTAGGAATTTTTTTGGAAAATCCAAAATTTTTGTTTCAAAGCGTACAATTTCATAGTTTTTCAACATTTTTCATTTTTTCTTGGTTCACATTCAGCGTATGAGTGTTAATGAAATAAAAATCTTCGTTTGCTTTTTTTCAGATTAATCCCGCAAACCCTACATGTCACGCCGGCTGACAACATCAGCCGCAATTCATTTAGAAGACCGTGCCATACCGCCGCCATTTTTACAGAAAAAAATACCATGTAACAGCCAAAAGTAGTAACAAAACATACCCTAAGTCTCAAAAATGGTGAATAAATCTTTCCTTAAAAAAAATCATGAAAATCAGCAATTTTTTTCTCGCCTAAAGATATTTGCCCTCTTAACCCTTCGTTGACACATTTACATTAACCATTTCGGCAGTCTGTGTTGAAAAAAATTAGGGATACACTTTAAACATTTCTTAATATGTCTGCATAATTGAAATTTGGGAAGGGTAAAATTGAATTGTAAAAAATTATTGAAAATTTCCAATTTTGCGTAAGTGAGCATTTAATTTGAAATGCTTCCTGGTCAAAATGACCCAGTGTGTCAACGTAACATTAAAGGAGTAAGGGCTTGCCCTTTTTTAAATCGATTTTAGGCTAAAAACATTGAAATTCCTTTTTTATCGTATATGCACTTATTTATTCTTGATGAAGTTCAGTTCTTGATGAAGTTCAGGGAAAAAGTGGTGGTTCCATTTAAACAAAAAAGAGGTGACCTTGAAATCTACGAAGTGCCTCCACCTGGATGAACCTCATAGCCACCACTCGACAACTCCCTTCGAACTGTCCAGCTGTTGTAGGACAAGTTTACTCCCAAGTCTGATAGGTTAGAAAATATTGACCCCCAATAGCTGTTGCCTCACCCGGTATATGACTTTTAAGAGGGTCCACCCTATTTAAGGCGGGATAAATTTAGCCAGGAAAAAAATATGCAATATTGAGGGATTTTTTAAACTAAGTAATAATTATTCTACAGTTATTAAAGTTAAGGTATACTTTAATAGTATATTTAAGGATACAAAATAATTTTTTTAAATTAACTCATCACCAAAATGGCGGAGCTGTGGCAGAGTGTCAAAGCAAGGTCGCTGCGGGAGTTGCGGATCGGCGTGAAGTCTAGCTTCCTGTAGACTTTGATTTGCAAAAAAGTTCAAACATTTTTTCAGTTAGAGCATTCATAATTTCTATGTGACGGTAATTAAAATGAAGAAAATGCAAATTTAAGGAAATGGCACGCGTTTACAAAAAAAAAATCAACATTTCACGCAACATTTCTGTAAAATGTGGATTAAAAAGTAGTTTTTATTTTATTTTTCAAAAACAATTCCCTTCAAGTAGAAGGTACCAGTATTTTCAATATTTCTGCCAAGTTTCAACTCAATCGCAAATTTCGCGTTGAGTCTTTGGGAAAATATTTTACATATGAGGGATTCTCGATCAATGCAGCAACTTTTTTTCGGCCATCTCAGATCTGCCCCATAATCGGTTATATCAAAGTACTACTAAAAGACATTCTATGTCAATTTTTTCAGATTTTTAAATTCAACGTGTTAGAAAATGCAGTTTTTTTCGAAATGAATATATCTCGGAAATTAGAAGTAACTGAAAAAAATGTCTGTACATAAACGTTGTAGTTTTGTGTTAGCTTTCGAGCGGACAACTTGAAATAATTTTTACATTCCGGTAACGATGATTTTTTACCAAAAAAGGGAGAAATAATTTTTTTATTGAAAAACGCCCATTTTTTGGCTGAAAAAATTACAGAGTCTTTCAGTATGTCTGACGATATCGCCAAAAAATCGCCAGTGGTACGCATCGAGGATCTAGGGTAAAAAAAATAAAACCACACAAATTAATTTTTTTATACCGGAACCTCGCTCCATGCCACTCTGGCGACTTTTTTGCGATATCGTCAGACATTACTGAAAGACTCTGTATGTTTTTCAGCCAAAAAAACGGCGGTATTTAAATACAAAAAATATTTTCCCCCTTTTTTGGTGAAAAGTCAGCGTTACCGGAACGTAAAAATTATTTCAAGTCGTCCGCTCGAAAGCTAACATAAAACTACAACTTTTATGTACAGACCTTTTTTTCAGTTACTTCTAGTTTCCGAGATGTATTCATTTGGAAAAAACGGCATTTTCTAAAATGTTGAATTAAAAAATCTGAAAAAATTCACATAGAATGCCTTTTAGTAGTACTTTGATATCACCAATTATGGGGCAGATCTGAGATGGTCAAAAAAAGTGGCTGAACTGACGGAGAATCCCTCGTTCGAGTCCCAAACAGATATATCGGTGTCGAGAAAAGTACAATCAATTTTAAATCGTTCAAAAACCCCCATAGATTCGGGACTAATAAAGAAATCAATGTCTTTATCGAGCAGAAAAGTAAAGTCTGACTGGAAAACCTGATACCGTTTGGAACCGCATCGTAAAATCGAAATAAATTTGCAGAAACGTAAAGATTTCACGTGTTATATTTTTTCTATGTCTAATGGCAAGCCAACTCGGTCGGTAATGCTCGGTCGGTAAACATGAGCGGACGAAGCACCACGTCCAAATTTCGAACTATTTGTCTGCACTGTATTTTGTATTATCGCCACTACAGTTGGAAAATCTTCTCGCAGGCTCAAGAAAAAAATATCATTTTGAAGCATTCAATACACGATTACTATATTATTATTTGCATGAAAAATCCGCTCCGATAATTAATTCACTGCTTCGATTTCCCGCCACAATGTGACCAAACCGCCACCTCTATTTTCCAATTTTCTATTAATTTTTCAATCTACTCCCGACTGTACATAATTGATGGAAAAAAAATCAGTAAATAATATATTTTGTACCTCTTAATATGTACAATCAATGTACCCAATTCCAGATTTTTTAATTAATATTATGAGACTAATGAATATTTTAGTGCGGCCATTGAAAAATGCATGTATTTTTGAAGATTAAGGGGTTACCCCCACTGGCGATTTTGAAAAAATCGATTTTTTTATTGCATTTTTTTGAAGTATAAGTATCTGAGAATATGTCCTGAAAATTTCAAGTCGATCCGAACAAAATTGACTGAGATATGAGCGTTGAAAGAGAAGAATCCGTTCTTCGTGTAAACTGAAATTGAAACTTTAAACGCGTTTTACTCAAAATGGCATTTCTGAAGTCGATGACCAAGATTACTTGAACACTAATGAACCGATCTTCTTGAAATTTTGCAGGCTTATTTAATACCAAAAAATGTAGTCTTTAATCGTTCGATGTTTTTTTTCGAAAAAAAATGGCCGTTTTATAGCCAAAAAACGGCCGTTTTTTTTCGTTAAAATCGAACCATTAACTTTGACTGTCCGACATTTTGTGAAAAATGAATATTTTTTAAAATCCTTCGATTAAAGGCTAGTTTATACTTATATTTGAATAAAACCATCCGCATTTTTTTTTTCAGATGATCCACTTTTCGTCGCAATGTTGGTCACCGCAAACCGTGTATATAAAAACATTATTTCATTGACGGCCATTTGCCACTAAACAATATAATGTTTTTCAATAAAAAAATTACTGAAAGTTCTTCAAGATGTGTTCTTTAAGATGGTTTATTGATCGATTAAAAAAGTTTTGTAGTTTTCTTTAAAAAAAATCATGAAAAAGGCCTTTTTTGCGCTACAAGTGGGGGTAACGCCTTAAACTGCTCGGTGGCACGTGTTCTCTTTATCCCTGCGCGTCCAAATTTTACATTAGATTATTTTTAGATTTTTTAGATTTTTTTCATATCTTGATTAGTTTTATTGCTAGACGTAAACATTTTTTTACCGGACGAAAATCTAAAAATCTACTTTTTGATACGTTCTTTGATACAAGCTCACGATGGTGGTGTATTGCGCCGGGTATCGAACGCTAATCGTTCCTGCCTGTCATAATCCGGTTATGTATCTCTAACAAGCGCATAACATATTACAAATCGCTATCCAGTCTTTCTCTCCGCTCTTGGGCGGACTCACTCTCACAACGAAGAACGTGGTGCACACGATCTTGAAACATTTCCTGTGCTCTATTCTCGTCGTACACCTGGGATATATGGCGAGTTCATCTCGGTAGCTTAGAAAAAAAAAACGTTCCTCACGCTCAGCGTCTGGCTCAGCAGCACTTTCCGCAGCTTATCTCCTATATTTCCGGCGAGACTTGCGCTGTATCTCAATTTCCAAGTTTCGCGCAAGTTCGTTTGCTCATATTGAGTTTGTGGCTTTTGAGAATATTCAGTCATCACGTTTTTGACAGCCGTTTTGGACATGAACACGTTGACAGATCTGACAGGCACTTGTAAACTGATAATTTCTGAATTGTCACGACTGACAGTCGCAACTTACGTTGGGCAATTTAGAAAAATCGATATTCACATATCGACTTGCTTTTTCTGCTTCTTAAGGGGGGAAATCCCTTTTGACGCCCGAAAATGAGTAATTTCTTATTAATTTTTTTAAAGGTGGTAAGATAATCGCATCATTGTTAAATTTTGACATTATTTTATTACAACTTGCAAGTGTTAAAAAATGTTTTTTTTTTAAATAAAACAAAATGGCTTTTGAAAAACTGCTCGCGTTATAGGTCAAAAAGTTATTGATGGACCTGGCTGAAATTATGGGAGGTTTCTCACTATAAGGTTATTGGAAGGATGTAACTATGAAAATACTTGGAAAAGTATAAAATAAAAAATTGAGGAGGCTTTGTAATAGGTTTTCATATTTTTGACCATTTTCTCGACTATTTTTACACCAAGAAAGTATGTTATTTAGGCGATAAGCTTAAAACTTTAGGTATATTCGTCCAATAATGTTATAGTGATAGCCTCCCACAATTATATTTATAGCCTCCCACAATTTCAGCCAGGTTGATCAATAACTTTTTGAGCTATAACACGAGCAGTTTTTCAAAAGACGCCTAAAGAAACCCCGCCATTTGGTTTTATTTGAAATTTTTTTTAACACTTGAAAGTTGTCATAAAATAATTCCAAAATTTTAAAATACGATTATTTTATCACCTTATAAAAATCACGAAAAACGACTCATTTTCGGGCGTCTAAAGGGATTTCCCCCCTTCAGAAGGTTGGACCGGTCCAGTTGAGTGAAATGACGGTTTGGGAATATTTTTTTTGTCATAGAACCTTGAAAAATGCATACGAGGTATAGATTTATTCTGTAGATGCTAATTTTTCAAAAAAAAATTATAATCAAAGGGTAAAATTATGCATTTTTATATTTTTATGAGGTAAATAAGAAAAACTTTTCTGTTACTACAGACTTGAACATTGTCGATGGTTATTATGAAAAAAAAAACTGCGTCAGCGAATGTTTTTCGCTGTAAAGGCCATAGCCGGGTAAGTAGGGAAAAATTGCCCCCGCATTTTTTCCAGCGAAATTTGGAGTATATTCTGAGGTATAAAAAAACAAATTTTCTAAAAATTTCATGCCCGTCAAAGCAATAGTTTTAGAAAAATGAATTTTTTTTAAATATCAAAAAAAAAAATTTTCCGGAAACGGTACAGTGGATCGATTTGATTTTTTTTTGGTACTTGTTCCGATCAACCGTGTTACGAAATAAAATTATAGAACATCTTTCGAAGGATTAAGGTTTGAAAAAAAAATAATGTTGCTTGTTTTATTATTTTTTACTATAATCCACTTGGGGTACAATAGCGAATTTTTTTTCATATAATCTTTGGGCACCTTATTAGATTATATAATTTTTTCAAAATGATCGGTTTGGTACGCCACAGTGCAAAAAAAAAAGAAACACACTTTATTGATATATTTTAGTTATATAGATATATAACTAAAATATATCAATAAAGTCTGTTTCTTTTTTTTCACTGTGGCCTACGAAACCGATCATTTTGAAAAAATTATATAATCTAATAAGGTGCCCAAAGATTATATGAAAAAAATTTCGTTATTGTACCCCAAGTGGATTATAGTAAAAAAAAAATAAAACAAGGAACATTATTTTTTTTAAACCTTAATCTTTTGCAAGATGCTCTATAATTTTATTTTGTAACACGTTTGATCGTAACAAGTACCAAAAAAATCGAATCGATCCACTGAAGCGTTTCCGGAATTTTTATTTTTTTTATTAAAAAAAAATTCATTTTTCGAAAACCATTGCGTTGACGGGGATGACATTTTCAGGGGATGAAGTTTACTTTTAGCGTAAATTTTTATTTGTTTATTTACTCGGGTTCGTTTGTTATTGCCGTTGGTTCATTTAACTGGCACGTTTTGTTTATTCGTTTATCTGTGTTTGTTATAATTGTAGTTAACCATATAGCACACTAATAACTGCTGTTCCCGACTCTAAGCTATATTTCTGTGACACTTTACGTGAAATCGATTCAGTAATCCATAAGTTACAAGCAATCAAATGTACAGATAGTCAGACACAAGCAATTTGAAAGAAAAATGCAATTGTTCCATTTCGGTTGGTTAATATAAAAGATCTGTCAAAAAAAATTGTGACGATTTAAAAAAAAATACAGACGAAACATTTCTTACCTATTCATTTTTGACAATGTTTTATTACAATATTGCAATTTATTTTGACGGAAAGAAGTATTTCTTTCACCAGGATTTTCGAGAGAGAAAAAAATACAACATATTAGGTAAAAAGAAAATGTATTTCGAATCAGTGTGAACTTTCATGAATTCTTATTTTTTTTTCGATATATGACATTATAATGTACTCAAGCTAAATAAATTATTGATACTAGTATGCATAGACGTACAGTTGCTGCCCTCGACGAAAGAAGACTAAAAATCAAATGATTCAAATTATATCCTCCTATCCATCGAATTCCGTAATAAGTATGGAATGTAACGGATGATTTGGCTCTCCGTCATAAAACTATTGGGCGTATCGTACAATCAACATCGTACCCGATCGACGAGTAGTTTAAATCCCAGTTTAGCATGGCATGAGCGATTTTCCCGCTATTCACAAATCCATGACAGGAGTTTCAAGAAAAAGATAGAAAAACCCAATTGGAGGACCAATAAAATCCATTGTAATCATCATGTATTTATCATCATTATATTTTTCAGATCGAATGAAAGCACCAACTAAAATCCAGTCGAGTACTTTATCGAATGACTTTCTCCGTTGTCCAGACGGATTCACTCCAAGATGACAGCGCTTGTGGACGATGCAAAAAAACGAAGGAAACAGTCAAATATAATGACAAAATTATTAAATTTCATATAGGGAAATTTCACAGCAAAATAGTAAAAATGGAGTTTCTTTGATTCGATAGTTTCCGAAGTAGTTAATATATCAGAAAAAAAAACAGTCAAACTGTATCATCCGTGAGCCTGCAAGATCATTCGTAAGTGTCCTTTCCGAGTACGTCTGACGTTTCATGTTCGATGACGAAGTTCTTTCTTTCACTTAGATTCCTTTCCTAAGGGGGAACACACATTTAGGAGAGGAAAAGATTTGTTGATTTTAACGATAAAAAAAAATATGTCTTAACCGTTTTTGAGACTTAGGGTATGTTTTATTGCAACTTTTGGCTGTTTCATGGTATTTTTTTTAATTAATTCATTTTTTATTTTATTTTACTTGACCAATGCTGATGAAATTTGGTATAAATCTTTCTAACCTTAGTGTCCAAAATATGACCTTAAATAATGTTTTTGAAAATATGAAAAAAAGGATTTTTTTTGGCAAAATTTAGCCATTTTTTCGGAAAATTCAATCTTTTTGTTTCGAAGCGTACCACTTCCTTGACTTTCAACATTTCCAACTTTTTCTTGGTTCATATTCTGCGTTTGAGTGTTAATGAAAAAAAAAGTCTTCGTTAGTTTTTCTTTCAGATTAATCCCGCCGACGCTACGTGTCACGCCGTCTGACAACATCCGCCGCAACCCGTTTAGAAGATCTCGCATACCTCTGCTATTTTTTAAAGATTTATAAACAAACAAAAAATAACATGTAACAGCCAAAAGTAGTAATAAAACGTACCCTAAGTCTCAAAAATGTTGAACAAATCTTTCCTTAAAAAAAAATCATGAAAATCAGTAATTTTTTTCCTCGCCTAAAGGTCGATCAATTCATATCCGTTTCGCTCACAATGAAACGACACCAAATTAAATGAAATTTATAAGGATCGTTTTTTCAATCTCGAGAGATTTCGTGAAGAGAACCGTGGCGACTTATCCGGCTGTGAGGAAGCTCCATTCTGATCTGCAGCTTCGCGACTCGGACTCTCCTCGTTTTATGATATTCGAAACGTAAAAAAGGAAGCGAGCGGAATCCGTGTCAGTGGGTCTCGATCTCTGCCGGAGAGCTCCCCACGGCTATAAGCGGTCTTTTCTCTTCCGTGCCAATCCGAGTGGGGAGACCGACTGGTCGAAGTGAGAAGTACATTGCCGAAAGAGGACGAAAGATCGGCGCGGAGAGAGATCGCCCGTTTTTTTTTGTGTCAAGTGGTCGAGAGAATATGGGAAACGTGAGATCGAGAGAGACAAATCGATTGAGCGTCCTTAAGATCGGAGCGAGATGAAAGGCAGCGTATAGTTGCCGAAGCGAACAGACATCGGCAAAACCGCGAGAGAGCGTTTAATACCATACCGAAATTGAGACCATAGAAAACGCATTTCCGGCTTATATGGTGAAATTTCATCTTAAATTTCACTTCCCTGTCTCTCGCGATATCTCTTGCCGGCCATTCGTCACGTGGAGTGATAATGAAATTTACGTCAGACATTCGACAGATCTACAAGATAATTCGTCTATTTAAAAAAAGACAGGGTAAAGTGACCTTTTTTGACAGTCCGCCAGTTATTGACACTTCTCTTCTACCTAGACAGTGGTCCTCAAAGTCCGAATAATTGGGCCCTTAAAGCACCAATAATTGGGTCCTTCAAGTGCTAATAATTGGGCCATCAAAGTGCCAATGATTCGGCCCCTAAGGTGTCAATAATTTGGCCCTTAAAGTGTTAATAATTGGGTCCTCAAAACGCCAATAATTGAGCCCTTAAAAGGCCAATAATGGCACCCTTGACGTGTTAATAATTGGTCCCTCAAAGTTCCAATAATTGGGCCCTGAAACTGCCCATAATTGGGCCCCAAAGTCCCAATAATTGGGCCCTTAATATGCCAAAAATTGGGTCCTCAAAACGCGAATAATTAAGCTTTTAAAGTGCCAATATTTGGGCCCTTGAAGTGCCAATATTTAGGCCGTTGAAATGCCAATATTTGGGCCCTTGAAGTGCCAATATTTGGGCCGTTGAAGTGCTAATAATGGGGCCCTCAAAGTGCCAATAATTGGGATTTTAAACTGCCAATAACAGGGCCTCTAGATTACCAATAATTGAGCCCGTAATATACCAAAAATTGGGTTCTCCAAACGCCAATTATTAGGTTCTTCGAGTGCCAATATTTGGGCCCTTGAAGTGCCAACAAGGGGGCCCTTAAAGTGCAAATAATTGCGCCCTCAAAGTGCCAATAATTGGGCTTTGAAACTGCCAATAATTGGGCTTTGAAACTGCCAATAATTGGGCCTCTAAAGTACCAATAATTGGGCCCTTAATATGCCAAAAATTGGGTTCTCCGAACGCCAATAATTAGGCTTTTGAGTGCTAATATTCAAGCCCTTAAAGTGCCAATAATTGGGCCCTTTAAGTGCCACTAATTGGGCCCTCAAATTGCCAATAATTGGGCCCTCAAAATGCCAATAATTGGGCCCTCAAAGTGCCAATAATTGGGCCCTTAAGAGCAAATAATTGGGCACCTTACCCTATTCCGCTTCTTTTTTTTCTCGTTGATCTAGGATCTTTTCGGCCTTGTAGAGATTATTGAGCCTGAGAATGAGTCAAGGCGAAAGACAAGAATGTATCAGGGTTCAGTGTCAGGGCTAGCATGTTGGCCAAGGTGTGTACGCCGCGAGGATGATTCGTGCCTAAGTGTATGTTTTACTCAACACGGAATTTATATATACGCTGTCGGGTGCAGAGCGCGTAAAACGTAGCCGTGAGTGCAACAGGTCGCTGGCACACTTTCCTCATTGACCGATACTTCTATCTTAACACGATCCTTCCCCCTGTAGAAACCTAATTTACATATATACATACACATATGTGTATACAGGGTGTGCCATTTCTATTGGGACGTGAAGTGACTCAAGAAGATAGAAGACAATTTCAACAGCATAGGAATGCTGAATGGAGAAATATTAATGTTCATTGCTCTTCATCGATGCAAGCCTCGAGCTTGTGTAAAAATGTGAAAATTCACCAAGTTGTGACCAAGAGTGTGTGTGAGTCGTATTGCGAAATCAGTAGAGCAACAAACGGACGGAGTGTGGTTTATAACATTGATATTGCATTGCCGGATGATTTTTCTTCATATGTTTATTTATTTGTTAATAACAAATGTTCAAAGTGGGTTTTTGGTCGAAAATCGAACTTTGTTTCACTGCAACTTGGCATTTTCGTAATTTTCAAAATCGAAAAAATCATTACGACATTACGAATCATTACGACTGTCCAATCATTACCGATAGTACGAAAGTTTTAGTGTAGTAAATTTCTCTATTTCTACGTATACTTAACTTTTCTTAATCCATTTGTTTTTAATCCAACTTAACTTTTGTCCGATGAATTCTTTTATTTGATCATTACTTTCGAAGATATTGTACGGAATAATTAGGTTTATTTTTTAACGAATAAATCTAAAAACAATGATAATAAATACTCAGAGTGATAGCTGTCCATTTCCGAATACTTGCTAATGCAAGTAATGAAAGATCGACGCACTGGTGACAAATCCTTCGAACGGATATCGCTACAGGCATTCGGGATTCGTTCTTTGATGTTTTCTGGAGTAGTTGATCGATCCTGAAAAACCGGTTATTTGGACAGGGCCCAAAAATTAAATTCCAATTTCGTCGAAGCAGACGAGCTCGCTTGATAGTTAACAGGAACTAATCCTCGAATCATTCAGCGAACCGGGTAATTATGGTTCGGTTTTTGACCTACCTATAAACGCCCTTAATATAAACGGACCCTTAATTTTCAACGAATCGACTTGAAATTTTCACGAGAATATTTTTGAAATGTCATTTTTGAGAATTCGTCGAAAACCAAAAATCGATATTTTCCAGATTGTCAACTAGGTGTAAGTCCTCAATTGACGTTTTAAAAAATCAAATCAACCAAATTGAAAACAAATCATGCTATTTTACCTGCCCTTCTAATTCGTTCGACACGTATTACTCTGATTTTTGTTTGTCTACGTTTTTCAAATTATTTTGATATTTCAATATAAAACGGACACTCTGTATATATTATTTATACACCCCCCTCCCCCCAGACACATACTAATTTGTACGTGACGTCGAGTCGAAGTTTGAAAGTGGCCAGTAAAAGTGAAACTAACAGTACAGAGAGTACGCGGCGTTTTCGATGCCCCCGAAATTTCCTATTAAGGGGTTAGGCCACAGTAACGGGTATAGCATCATGTGCGAATTTAATAATTTTTTTTTTTCATATAAAAAAGTAATTCACTCATAAAATTAATTACAAATCTATTTAGTATGAATATCAAGCTGGTAGAATTTTTTCCGATGTACAATATGGTCGACTAATAATATTCTTTTGTTATCTTTTTTGTAGGCTCTCCGCGGCGTGACATTTAGCATCCACAATTTTTTACCTAGAACAAAAAACAAAAATTCTCGTCCATCTACATTACAATACCTAGAAAAGTACGTACGAAATTTAAAAAATATTTTTTTGTTCAAAAGTTGTAGGTATTTGAACTTAAGAAATGATTTTTCAGTGAAAAATTTCATTATAACTGTTCATAAAATTAAACGTTTTCGATCAATCAAAAATTCCGTACGTACTTCGCTGCGAAATGCAATTAGGGACATAACTTTTAAATTTGAGGTAAATGGAGTGAAAATTGTTGAAGTTATTTGTAAAGCCAATTGAAAAAAAGCTGATTCGAGAAGTTTCGAGTACTCGGCCATTTTGTACATCGAAAAAAAATATATATATTTTCTAACAGTTTGATATTTCTATTAAATAGATGTGTAATTAATTTTATCAGTGAATCACTTTTTCATACGAAAAAAAATTGTTAAATTCGCACATGATTTTATACCCTTTACTGTGGCCTAACCCCTTAAATAATTACTTGGCGTCAAGGAGCTGCCGCGCCTCTCGACATATACACGAAGTCCAATTTTGACTGCTCACTCCCAATAGACTGCTAAAATGAAATCACACTGAAAAAACTCCACCTACGAGATATTAACAGTTTTCGAGAGGAGCCCACGTTTAAAATATATGAATATGGTTGTAAATAAAATTGCTGATTATTAAAATTGCTGGGATCATATAGTCGAGGAGCAGGCGAACAAAACCAGACTTGTCCACACTACGTCAATTTTTTATTGTTCGTGCATAAAAACTGCCTTTTCGCTCGAAAAAGCAGGCTTTAAAAAAATGTAAAGATATTCAAAGCCGGATTTGATTAAAAATATTTTGGGAGCTAATAAATATGTGTTTGAATGCCACCAGTCAAATTTGTAACAATGAATAATTTATTTTCTTTATCACATCGCGATATAATAATTGACAATAAATATTATAATAATAGGATGAAATAAAAAAGAAAGAGAGTCACAAATGTCAGAAAGGGTAAGAGTAAGGATGAGAATGAGAGAAAGTGAAAGAAATCAAACTAGTTGATTATACGGTAAGTGTCTTCGAGAGGCCGATAAAAAAAATTCCTCTCTCCCTACTCGTTTCAGTCGGGTCACTGTACACTGTAAAGAATGATATGAAATTTACAATACATTTAAGATACAAAGGAATTGAATTTTACGAGCTCAGTACATGGAATTAAATTTGAAACACTTGTACCGCAAATTTAAAACAGAAACATGAAATTCTAACGTGGATATAAAATGTTATAGATGCAACATGGAATTTCAAAGGCAAGTTTGTAAATTTGTGGAAAATGTATTGCATTAACCCGTGTCTTTAATTGAAAATTACTACAGATGTATAATAAATCAACTATAAAAAAACAGAGCATTGACAATACAAAACAAGTTTGAAATTTATTTACAGCAGCCTGAAAAATATAATATATGTGAAACTGAATTTTATGATACGTAAAATGCACGATCACAACAGATTTATTTAAAAGTGCGAAACTGGAATTGAAAAAAAAATCATAAACGCTGATGAAAATCACATGAAACAATGTGAAAATTATATTAAATGTACACTACATTGAAGGCACAAAAGAATTGAATTTTACGAACTTAATATACGAACGAATTTACTATACACTCGTATATTGATATCAGCAAATGGTTTTTGATTTCAATAGACATGGATGTGAACATTTTTTTACACGTGCATTATTTTTCAAACGCACAAGTATATTAATATTACGGAGCTATACTTTTATTTTAAAAATAACCTGCTTTGGATTTTCAAAATATTATCCGAAATTTCATAAACGGCGTCCGCATAAAAACATCATACACTTGTGTATTCATTTTTACACGGAAGCTTTTTACAGTGTACATTAAAGGTAATACTTTGTTTCCGTGAAATGAATACACACCCGTATGCTGATATTAGCAAATGGTTCTTGAATTTAATATACACTCGTGTTTTGATATCAGCAAATGGTTCTTGATTTCAATATACTTGGATGTGATTATTTCTTCACACGTGCATTATTTTTCACACGCACAAGTATATTAATATTACGGAGCTACACTTTCATTTTTTAAA
The DNA here is from genome assembly GCA_964007375.1 of Ophion obscuratus. NCBI lineage: Eukaryota > Metazoa > Arthropoda > Insecta > Hymenoptera > Ichneumonidae > Ophion > Ophion obscuratus. Next base: position 32,450,926 of record OZ023322.1, on the reverse strand, counting down.
TAACCTGTTTTGGATTTTCAAAATCGTATCTGAAATTCCATAAGCGCTATCCGCATAAAAACGTCCTACACTTGTGTATCAATTTTTATGCAGAATTTTTTTACAGTGTACATCACCAGCACTATCGCCATTTGCATGGCGTACGTCCGTAATGTTATGATTCGTCGGGTTTTCGGTTCTTGTACTTCCATCACTGCATCATGTTTGTTAATGTCCTGTTAGGGTAATTATAATGTCAATAAGTTACTCGTACGTCTGGTGCTTTTACGTCGTATCGGGATGATTTTTGGGCTTTGGAAGAATTGCTTCACGAGAATCTGGAGATTCCGTAAACGCTGGTGTAGCCACCGTACGGCGAGAATTCGGGATTTTGGAAATCCACGCTTCGTTTACTATGATGGTGACCAGTATCTTGCGCGTAAACGACGTGATGACCGCCATCTGAATCCTGACTGCTGGTGAATTTCTTAGCTGCTATTATGAGGGACAACATGAGAGCCAAGGAGGAGACCATGAGAGCCTTCATCGCAAGCATGCCTAGACTTCCAAAACCGATCGCAGCCATCATCTTTCCTGTACCACAAAATTTACGTAGAAAACTCACATGATTTGTCACTTGCATGGGAAATTTTGTTGGAATATGTTTCTTTACCCATCATAACGGCCATGATGAGGAGACTGTTGTCCCCTTTCTTTCCACCGCCAAGTCCATCGCCTCCTTTTCCACGTCCTGAAAAATATGCAGAAAGCATTCGATGATCGTTTGCCCCGTGCAATACAAATCCTGGTTGCTTTGATGCAAGTGTCTGTATACTTGCTCAAAATGCATCAGAGTTTGTCCAATTTTGGTAGTGAGAATATTGCTATTTTTTATGTCAAAGATCTATGAATCTGATGGATGCTTCTTCGGTGTATGTTCCTCAAAATCTACCAGAGTTTGTCTAATTTTGATAGTGAGAATATATATTTTTTTTTTCGAAATCAAATATCTATGAATCTGATGGAAATTCTTCGCTGATTTCGTATTTTTAGACCGTAGACAAATTTGATTGTGGTGAATGCATTGATTTGTTTGAGTTTGTTTAGGTTATATCTATGAATCTAATGGATATATTCTTTGGTGTATCGCTCCTCAAAATCTACCAGAGTTTGTCCAATTTTGATAGTGAGAATATTGTTTTTTCAAAATCAAATATCTATAAATCTGATGGAGATCTTCTTCGCTGATTTCGTCATCTTAGACCGTAGACAAATTTGATTGTGTTGAATGCATTGATTTTTTTGAGTTTGTTTAGGTTATATCTGTGAATCTGATGGAGATCTTCTTCGCTGATTTCGTCTTCTTAGACCGCAGACAAATTTGATTATGCTGAATGCATTGATTCGTTTGGGTTTGTTTGGGTTATATCTATGAATCTGATGGATATATCCTTTGGTGTATCGCTCCTCAAAATCTACCAGAGTTTGTCCAATTTTGATATTGAGAATATTGTTTTTTTCAAAATCAAATATCTATGAATCTGATGGATATATTCTTTAGTGTATCGCTCCTCAAAATCTACCAGAGTTTGTCCAATCTTGGTAGTGAGAATATTGTCTTTTCAAAATCAAATATCTATGAATCTGATGGATATCTTCTTCGCTGATTTCGTCTCCTCGGACCGTAGACAAATTTGATTATGTTGAATGCATTGATTCGTTTGGGTTTGTTTGGGTTATATCTATGAATCTGTTGGATGTATTCTTTGGTGTATCGCTCCTCAAAATCTACCAAAGTTTGTCCAATTTTGTCAGTGAGAAAATTGTTTTTTTCAAAATCAAATATCTGTGAATCTGATGGATATCTGTTTCGCTGATTTCATCTTCTTAGACCGTAGACAACATTGATTATGTTGACTGCATTGATTTGTTTGCGTTAAATCTATGAATCTGATGGATATATTCTTTCTCAAAATTTACCGAGTTTGTCCAATTTTGAGAGTGAGAATATTGTTTTCTTAAAATCAAATATCTATGAATCTGATGGATATCATCCCCACTGCTTTCGTATTGTTAGACCGTAGACAAATTTAATTACGTTGAATGCATTTATTCGTTTGGGTTATATCTGTGAATCTGATGGATATATTCTTTGGTATATTCTTCCTCAAAATTTACCAGAGTTTGTCCAATTTTGGTAGTGTGAATATTGTTTTCTTAAAATCAAATATCTGTAAATCTGATGGATATATTTTTCGCTGTTTCCGTCTTCTTAGACCGTAGACAAATTTGATTATGTTGAATGCATTGATTTGTTTGGGTTATATCTATGAATCTGATGGATATATCTTCTTTGGTCCATTCTTCCTCAAAATTTACCAGAGTTTGTCCAATTTTGGTACTGTGAATATTGTTTTCTTAAAATCAAATATCTATGAATATGATGGATATCTTCTTCGCTGATTTCGTCTCCTTGGACCGTAGACAAATTTGATTATGTTGAATGCATTGATTCGTTTGGGTTTGTTTGGGTTACATCTATGAATCTGATGGATATCTTCTTTGGTATATGCTTCCTCAAAATTTACCAGAGTTTGTCCAATTTTGGTAGTGTGAATATCGTTTTCTTAAAATCAAATATCTGTGAATCTGATGGAGATCTTCTTCGCTAATTTCGACTTCTCAGACCGCAGACAAATTTGATTGTGTTGAATGCATTGATTTGTTAAAGTGGCACAGATTAGTTTCAATCCCACTTATCTTTCTAATAACAAATGTCCTCCAAACTAATTGTTTCCCCGGGTGAATACACGGCGAAGAACATACCTGTGGGCAAGCTGTCTCTGATGGCAGTTTCCAGATTTTCGGGCATCAGGCTGGGCAGTTTAACGCGAAGTTCTTTTCCATAAAAGAACCCCACGATGGGGCCCATTTTTCCCATTTCTTTGAAATTCCTGGCTCTCCTGGCGGCTGATCCAGCATCCTCGCTATTCACCAGCCTCATACCATCGGCAATTTCGATGTTCGTTCTCGCACTGTCCAGCAGTTGTTGGATGACGCGCCTAACAATTCTCATGCCATGGCACGAAATCGAGGCGTTATTGGGATCGCCGTTTGTACAGGCCATCGACAAGCCGCGCCTCGGATCCTTCGTATCCTGATGAAGGTTTTCACAAACACCGAAATTGCGTTTGAGCAACAAAATCACGATCGCAGCTGTCCAGAAGTTTGCCATTGATGACATTTTCGTTGGCTTAATTTAGTTCACAGCAATCCGCACTATTCTTCATCCGTAGAAATACGCTATGTATTGGGTTTTTCGTGTACGCCGAATTTTCAGTTTAGTACGGAAAATACGAGACCGACCGCGGGTGTGAGCTGAGCCGGAGATCCGAACAACTGCTCGAACCGTAAACAAGATCAGTTTATATATAGATTCAAGTGTTGGGGAATGGTGATTATATTAGACTGTAGAATGATTGCAAACAAAAAGCAACGCTGTGATGTCTTTTTCTTTCTCTCAACGCTTCAGTTAAGAGGCAACGGAATATTTTTATGGGTTAAAAAGGCAGTGCCTACGAAGCAGGTGAGCAGTGCTGTTTTTCATGGCGATTCCAGATCACGGAGGCTTCGATCGTATGCTTTGTTCAACGTGAACGGTCCACACTAGGATCCTCGAGAATCCTTTGACGTTCTAGAGCGTTACGGAATCGTTAAAAGTGCTCTCGCCACCGGACAAAAATGAAGGAAAAGTCAGCTGCCGCTTCTGTTGCTAAATGACTAGTGACGATGGAAACAGGTCTATGGTAAACGTCGGATTAGTGCACCCAGATTTTTTTACGCCTATTGCAGATTCCCTAGTTTAGGTTTTTCTGCTTCTTATCGGGTTTTGCCTACTTGTAATGGTCGAAAACAGCTCATTTTTTTGGAGCTTTTTTTTAGGAAATCCTGATGATGCATTTCTATAAAAATTAGGTATTTGAAAAAGTATCATCTGAAGAAGACTGCAATTTTTTTGCGTAGGGGAAGCATCTCTCGAGAACGTCTTTTGCGGTGAGCAATGTCCTTCTGAACCAGGTTATCTGATATCAAAAAATCAAATGGATGTTGTTAGTATATTAGTTTATCCTATGATTAATCGAAGTAATTTACGAAATATAAAATTTAAAAAAGAGTGGCGCGTGTTCGCGACGACAGTTTTTATTATTGCGACAAAAATAGGAATTTTTACAAATTTACAAATACTATATTTATTTACAAATTCTATATTTACAAACAGTGTCTTTGTGCTTCTATTTTTACTAATACTATATTTTGGCATGTAGAAATACTATATTTATTTACAAATTCTATTTTCACAAATATTATATTTTTGCACCTAGAAAAAAACCTTTAAAATTTCAGAAAGATCGATGCAGTATGTTTCGAGACATTTTGCTCACCGACTTTGAAAACGTACTTTCGAGGAAAAAAAGTGCTTAAAATTTCGAACGACACTCCGAGCGTTCCAACGGGCTTCAACATAACAGCCTATAAATATGTCAATTTTGATCCGATCACTTTGAAATTTTCAGGGAACATTTCTAAGATCATGTACTGTCAAAATACATCGGCTTTGACAAAATCGATTTATCGTCTTTTACAACTAAGCATTTTACAACGTTTTACAACTAGGATTTATCGACTTTAGCAACAACCCGTTAGACGAGGCCTTGCTACAATCAAATTTTAACATATAGGAGCGACTGTGGCTTTTTGAACCACGGTTTATTTGGCAATATATCCGTCACTTCTAAAGGATTTGAGTACATGAAATACACTGTGCTATTTTTGCGGCTTAATCCTGATTTCAAGTCAATGGAATTTAAGGCCTTGGGCCACTCTAGAGGCCGAAAAAATTGGCTTTTTGGAGACGTTTTTTTTTTTCAGAAAAAGTACAAAACAAATCGAGATTACGAAAAACGGTGTTTATCATACATATCAGTGACTGTATACAATAATTTTTTTGAAGCTATTGATTCCAAAATCGCGGCTGTGCAGCGTTTATCTCAAAACTGCATTTTTTAAGTTGGCCGGAAACATAACTCAGACATTTTTCATTCAGTTCATGGAAGTACGTAGGATTTTTTTTGTATACTGCATAGTTCATTTGTTATTAACTGGATAAAATGGATTATCTGATTTTTTAGGCAAATTCTTCACTTTCCACTTTAGAAGTGCGCCATTTGGCCAAAAACCAATATATCGAAAAAGTCCTACGTACTTCCATAGACAATGTATTTTTCAAGATATATTCAACATTTCAAGTGAATCGGTTGAAAATTGTCTGAGTTATGTTTCCGGCAAACTTAAAAAATGCAGTTTCGAGATAAACGCTGCACAGCCGCCATTTTGGAGTTAATAGCTTCACCAAAATGATTGTATACAGTCACTGATATGTATGATAAACACCCTTTTTTGTAATCTCGATTTATTTTGTATTTTTTCTAAAAATAAAACATCGCCGAAAAGCCTATTTTGCGGCCTCTAGAGTGGCCTAACCCCTTAAGTTAACTAAATGACGACCCTAAGGGAAAGGTACGAATTGAAATTGAAAAAGCGTTGCCTAGTTCGAGTCTGCCTAAATATTCCAGTTCATAGCCATGGTCATCGTCTTTTCCAAGTCCACATGACAATTTAGAAGACTGGTAAAAAATCTACACCTTAAAAAAGTTATATCCTTAAAAACCTCAATAACCTTAATAGCCTTAATAATTGACCTTAATAACCTTTAAATAATAAAACCATTAAATAATAATTAACCTTAATAACCTTAATAACCTTGATAAACTTAATAAACACCCTAATAAAGTTATATATAACACATTGAAAATTCAGTGGCTATCAAACAAATTCTCATCTGAAAATGTAAGAATTGAAAATTCAGTGGCTATCAAACAAATTTTAATCTCACTCTGTAAATATTTACCTTCGGAAAGGTAACACAGACACTGGAGTGAAAGTATCAAAAGTCAAACCGCTGCATTTCTCCAAAATTCCTATCACCATATTGACAAGCATATAGCAAGACACTGCTAAAGTCCAATGATCCGAGATATCGATATTCTACCCCCAATGACATTGAATTTTGCATCGAATTTTTGGGCATGCAACAAAAATGATTATTTTTAACTTCCCAAATTTCCTTCCGCAGATTAGTGCTCCGATAAGCAGGCAAACATGTTTTGGATTTTCATTCAGCGAATTTCAACCTAAATCCGCAGAGTATTCGGAAAACGATGACAACAAGAGATTTAAACAAAAATGCATTGCACTCCATCGATGCAACCTTCAACCCCATTACCCGCACAAGAGCTAAAAGATCGCGTTTGATGGCCAATGATTGATTAGATTGTAGATTGAGGGAGCTTTCGTGCAGTTGAGTAAGGCACGTAGTATTAAGGTGCTGATGATAAAGAGGGAGTATAAAACCGAGGAAGCAAAGACAAAAAATGCATCTTATATCACGAAGCCAAAAGGAGACGACGAGAGCTGAAAAAGCCGATAAATATGTAAAGAAGAGAAAGAGAAGGAGATGAGAGACACACATTGAATCTAGTTCATCTCCGCGTATGCCTTTCTCTTCTGTTCTACTTTTATCTTTCACCGTGCACACGCCCTGTTCGATCGTCTCTGTCTCCCTTTCTCTCTGTCTATCGTGCGATCGCTATGTGCACGCTATAACTAAAAGACTGGCAGGTATAACTAGAGCTGGTTCGAACTGTTCGGCTCGTTCTCGTCCAAGTATCGATCGACCGGAGACGACCAGTGAACAATCAATGCGACGAAAAACATTTTTTTTCTCCACCTGCTTCTCTCGCTTACCGTTCGATCATTTTTGTCATTTCCAATTTCACTCGAATCTCTTTAATCGCGTTTAATTGTGATTCGAATGACGTATCCATTCGCTAGTTATGGACTAGCGTGTAGAAAACTTTGCAGCCGAAGAGTTGGTTATGATGTTCTGATCATTGAGCTTAGAGCTATTCTTCCTCTTTCGAAACTGCATTTTATATTTCCTATAACTCGAGACAGGAGATATTTTCAACGGGACACTCTTGCACTGAATCGCACACGATGTTAGCATCGATGTTAGCATCGCACGCACATTAGCGTTGAATGGCCTCCATGAATTTTCATTCCTTCATCCACTCGCATAGAGAAAATCACCTTTTCACTTTTCTTATGGGGCTACGCCTACCTAGAGGCCTAATTCCGATTTTTTTTCTGGGAAACGGTTGGTGAACAAGAAACGTATTTTTTAACACAAAGGTACATGTATTCAGAGCCTTAAAAAATCACCAAAAGATACAGAAGAACATGGACGCCGGCTGTGATGAATTTTTTTTCACGACGTATAGCGGTGGACACTCTTCAGCTTAAACGGTCCGTCTGACATCGAAAAACCAAACGGTTTGTTCAAGTCTACAATAAATACGAGTCGTTGACAATCGTCGATGTTGGAAATAATTTTTTTTAACAACGTGCCGAGGAGGTGAAATTCGAGCCTACAAGGTCTATGAAGAAATCGGTCATATTTACGTAACTGTTGAAAAATTAAGATCGATTTTCGAAAACTAAGATCGTCAACGACCTTCAAATATTTCTCATCGTGTCTCCTATAAATTTGGAAACAATACATCAAGTGGTTCTCGACATATCATGTCCACCGACTTAATAAGCAGGGTTTCGAGAAAAACGCGTTTAAAATTTGAACTGTGGCCGGCTGTAATAAACTACTCATTCAATTTTATAAATATATCAATTAAATTTTGGAATATAGCTAAAGGCTGATACTATAGAATAAAAATATTTTTCAAAGATGCATTTTTTCGACCCACTTGGGTAGATTTAGATCGTCAATAACAACCTGCCAATCAATTGATTCTAATTGGTACCCAACAATTTTAGAAAAATCGAACGAAAAATCGACTCAGTGGATATAAACTATCCTTGTAGCTATCCGTGACTCACCTTCTACGAATGGGATAATCTGGCAGACACATCATCAACCCACTATTCATCTAATCGACCTATATTTTAATCCATCCACCTCGAAATCAAACTCTGATTGATTCGTTCCTTAACGTCATCAACCGTACGATTGGTGCGTAGAAATCATGCAGAAACAAACAGCATTGAAGTGGAAAAAAAAGTTGATTGATGGAAAAAATCCGATAGAAATTGACAGTCTGGAAAATAATTATTCTTTGAAGAGCTTTCAACTGGTTATTGCCGTTTGGAGAACTCTATCAACGTCTTAGAAGCTTTATATATATATATATAAATGCGTGTACACGCACGAGTATGTGTGTGTACCTCGAGATCGAGTTCTCGAGGATCGGCTCGATCACATGCGAATGGAGAAAGCTGACCAGTCTTGGAAACGAGGACGAGACTTATTCCTATAAATATTTTTACCCGGTTGCCTTCCTCTCTCCCTCATCTCCGGCTACATCAAGTGCCTGCCGCCAGATACATTTCTTCTCGAAATCATATGTACATATATCCATACCGGCCAATGGAAGATTTCGATACGACCACGATTCTGTAGGTCGATTGGGTCTGGATTTTCGTCAGGTTAACACATATAACGGCATTTCTCATGCTATTTAGAACTACAGGATACATCGGCGGGAGAAAATTTCAGTCGAATGCACGGTATCGATAATCAATTGCTTCGATCTGATTAATTCTGTACGAGGACGAAGAAAAAAAATTAACGATGTCAAAGCTGGGCGCAAGTGTTGACATCGTTAATGTTTACGATGAAATCAAATGGGCATGCTGACAATTTTCGCAACTCCACGCGTAATCGATAACTAGTGTTTCGTACAAAATTATAATTTATTTATCGGCCGTAACAATCTTGAAGAGCAATCAGCTATTTCCATGCTTGAGCATCATGATCGCCGCGTTTGATGACATCAACATATAAACTTCTCACCCCTCTGGAAATCGGATTTTTCGAAAATCATTTCGTATATTCATACAACGTGTAGTACAATGTAAAAATTATTAATGCAATATTAAAACAAAACGACCAACACATTTATTTGCAGGAAAAAAACAATGATATCGTACAATCGCTAAACTGTTGTCAACATGTCGAAATAAGTTAATAAAATTACGAATATTATAACATATAAATACAACGATAACAAGGTACGTGTTGCGTGACGATGAGTACACGTTCGGTACTGACGCGCTTTTCGACGCGCACTCTATAAACTAGAATCGTCCCTGCAACTTATCGTATGGAATGATTATGATGGATTATGAAAATTGTTATTACAGTCACGCGATACCGTCCTGTCGTCGTGGCTCGTTGATTTTTGGCGGCTAAAAATAACGTCTGTCATTATATACGCCAGATGCTCTGACGCTGAAAAAAAGTGTCTGGCAGTTTCAATGGATAGTGTCACGTCGCGCCACTTAGTCCTAAAGCTGTCTTGTCTCTATTTTGACACCCGCATCAATATGTCGTTTTAATTTTCTCGGGTATCAATATCCCCTGTCAGTCGATCGTCGTCACTTTTTTGTAAACGTCATTGGTAATGATAGTTTTGATAAACTTCGAGTATTGATAGTGTCGTCCAGTTGACAGATGTCACTGTTCCGTGATCATCACTGATGATAACCGTATTAATCAATGTTCTCAAGTCTGCCGTGCTAAAAAGGTCGAGCCTTCTGGCGTAAAGTCGTTCAAATCCTAGTTTCGCAAGACTCGAAATGGGAAAGTTGGCGTTGCGTGGAATCAAGACGCATAAACGGATCTACTATGGAAGATCAGATATGCGCATCTTGATACGCAATTTGCCTTACTAATCATTAAGGGGTTATATCGGTGTGACACTTTCAAAAAATCGATCTTTTGTTGCCTTTTTGACAGTTTATACTTTCAATAATATCCTGTAAAAATTTCAAGGCCGTATTTCTAATCATTTAATCTTGCAAAAATTGATAGTTAAATCTTTAAACGCGTTTTTTTCGAAATTAGATTTTTAAACTTTGCTGACATTGTAACTCAAAGAGCAATTATCCGATTGACTTGAAATTTGAACTGAGTACTCTTGAATATATTTACTCTACGATGACGTAGGATATCTTCGATTGGATGAACATTGACGATTTGGCATTGAAAAAAACGACCATTTTATATGCAAGAAAACAGGCTTTTTTCATAACTACGCCATTTTGTTAAATTTTGATATTTTCGAAAATCTTACGTCATTGTACAGAAAATACCTTCCAGTTTAACGACACTTTTCCCTTTTTCGGTTTCAGCTACTCAATCGGCCGGAATCATGTCAGCAGTGGAGGAACTTTTTTTTGGCGCCTCCGAACGTAGCGCATAAGTAGCTTGGATCTCAATATTTTTCTATGAAAAAAATTATGTAATATAGGTCAAATATAGCCAAATAAATTCTTAATTTTCCGAAACCTTTAATCGAGTACTTTGCTTCCAAAAAATTCCCGAAAATCACCCAAATTTTCGGCGTCCACACTGGTATAGCCCCTTAATGTCACGTTGTCCGTGATGGTCCGTCCGGTATAGAGTAGGCGTAAAATGAAGCGTAGATGCAAGCGTCTGTACATATTTGAGGGCAGTAATATAGTCTACAGTCGACACAAGTGGTATGTTAGTTTCCTCAAGTGAGGAGTCAGTTTCCGTAGCTGTAGGGTCGGTATGGGAAGAAATTACGGTCCGTTTCAGAGCCTGTCTGTGCCGGTCTTTCGTCAAGTCCGTAATAGATGTGCAACCTAGTCGAGTTTCAGGAATAAGAGCATTCCAAAGAAAAGACAAAGATTCGATGTCAAGTATGCGTTAGAGTAAAAAAATAACTAAAGTAGAAGATAATGACTGGTGTACTGGTCGGGATGATGAGATTGTTTGGATAGTCTACTAGGACGAGATGATTTTGTGGATTTTTAGGTGTACAGAGGTTAGGGGATGATTATTGATGATCCCGGGGAACGAGGATTGTATTCCAAGTTACGGTCTTCTTCAAAGAGAGATTCTTTAGTGTTCAGTCACGTTTGAGCTGACTTCAAGTTACCAAAACGCCCAACCCTCACATCCGGTTTGTCATGACAACTCCGGGTGTTTTCTTTGATTTGCTGTCGGACGAATATCGACTTCGAAATCCAACTCATATGTCATCATTGATCCCGGCCACTGCACGATCCACCGTTATCATTGCAACGCGTTCATGCTCCTCTCAGTTATTCTTCTTCACATAAGCGGAATATGCAATGTCCTGTGCACTCGGGGAATTGCCAGCTGGCGCTACCTGACCGTGAAAACTTCTCGCCCATCCACTGGAGTAACTGTCACCGTGCCCGTGACCCTCGCTGTACGTGTGACTCGAGGTGTGATGAGGATGAGCAACAACCTCATACGTAACGTGCTTCTCGTGCGAGAAAAGCTTCTTGAGGCCGATTATACTAGCCAAAAGAAGAGCGATTTTCGAGAGCAGCAGAGCTTTTCCAACCAGAAGAGCCAGACCCTTGAAGGCTAAACCACCTATCAGACCAATCTTGAGGACTGCAGCCGCCAAAAGAGGTCCCATGTTGTTCTTCTTGCCACGACCTTCGTTGAGTACAGAATACAATGGTTATCATTTTATAACTGCTTTGGACATTTCAAGTTGCGCGTATCAGCTGTAAACTCACCATCTTGTACCGCATTGTCAGTATGTTCGATCGATAATCCCAGATTCAAAGAACCACTGTCATCCTCGGACGCGGAAACGACAACGTCGTTTTCCGGGAGTACTCGCCACTTTATACTTCGAGATTTCACGAACGAGTAAACCTTGCTCGTAATAAGGTTAAGCACCTCCGACTCGTCGTCCTTGCTTCGGCCAGCCTCAAATGTAACAACCTCCTCGGTTACCTGGCTCGTCTTTCTTATCTCAATGTCGTCCGTAAGCTCTATAGATGCCTTCTTCAGAAGCTTGTTCATGTAAGTTACGAGTTTAAGCATAACGCAGCTGCTTATGTCATTCTGTGAACACTTCGAGTTGAGCTTTCGCAATAATTCCTCCTCGTATTTAGCACGGTCGGATAACGTGACGCTTTGTTGCTCAAGAGCGTTGATCTTATCGATCTTCTCGAGGGGGCTTGCGAGGCTCATGCCTATGGCGCAAAGCGCGATCAACCCAATGACGGTCTTCATTTTTTGCTCCTGAAAATGGACGAAGGAAAAGTTAACGCTTCAATTTCGAATGGGAGAAAGGATGAAGGAGAATCGACCCACTCGTTGGTGCAACAGTCTCAAAAGATCGCAAATCGATCAGCCTCTTCCTTTTGGAAGAAAGTGAAAGAGACCACGTGATGTATGAATGTAAGAGTGATGGCTGAAAAGCCCTTCTCATTTTTCTCCGAGATTATTGGTATTTCGGAAAAAAGAAAATTTTCGTCTCCGACTCTTCGAGACGGATGACAAAGTGATGCTCTTCTTTTTCCCGAAATTTTTACCTTTTTGGAGAAAAATACGCGATGAGATTTTCAGCAGATGAGCGGCTTTCACTTGGCCTTGAAATGAATTGGCTTGAACCCGCCTTTCAATGAGTAATATTATTTCCAAACTTATTTATTACTTAGGGTTACTGTAAACACTTGTAACTTGTCTCCGTTTTCGATTTGCACTCGAAATCAAAATAAACCTCTTTCTTCCTAGGTCATAGGTCACTCTTGATTCTATTAAAAAACTTGATTGGGCACTATCTAACGAAAATATGACTCCCGCTACCAGCTGTATAGTATAGAGATCAGGGCACTGCAGACCGATCTCCTTTCGATTGACAGGCGTAAGAGGTTTTGATTAACTTGAGCCACCGACCCTGTATCCATCACTGTCGATCAACTCTCTCTACGATCGATGCCATTCAATGAAATATTGTCAAAACCAATTTCTATAAAAACTCGACTGTAGCTTCCGAAAAAATACCTAATATGCACGGAATGCAACCGGTAATGATGATTCATGATTGATGCAACTTTTTGAAATATACCGCATCAATATTTCGGACTGTGTGATGTCAATTATGATGCATTTACTTTAAATAACCAATACACGAAGTTTATCCCTCCAATCAATGATCAAGTTCCCTCGGCAAGTTTGAAAATTCGTAGATCGTCTTGATCACTCGAAGCGGATGAATAATAATCCCTTACCTGCCTGTCTCTCTGTTTTGTCGAACAGTCGGAATCACGCACGATTCTTCAACGTCTTTAAACTTGCACCCACGTCCTTCTTTCCTTCACACACGCACTCTTCCTGCGTCCCTATTACTTCGCAACGTCGATCCCTTTCTCTCTCCTTCGTATCTGACTCGATTTTGACCCAGCAGGACAAATTGTATCTCTAAACTGAGAGCAGACGCCCTTATCGATGCCTGAACGAGCGTACCGAGGCTTCTGACCCTCATCTCGCCCTAGTCACTTTATATATGTAGGATCGCCGGCTACGATAGAACCGTGTGCAGCCACCACCTCTTGGTGGAGATTCGCGGAATACGAAGGTGGTGGGTGATACGTACTGCACCTCCAGCAGCTGCGTATCAATGGGTGCAGGTAGTAGTAGTGATGCTGCAGCCCGTGTTAACATTGATGTTGCTTTGCGTAGCTTAGCGATGTTGTGACCGGCGATGACGTTGGTAATGGTGCAGGTTAATGGTGGCGGAGCTGATGGTAGTGGGAAACCGCGCCTCGCACCTACCACCAAAGAGATCATGGGCGCATCAAAAAGAGAGAAAATACGTAATACCGGCCTTGGGAGGATGCTCATCCGACTCGTATAACCACGGCTGAACTGGTATTCTCGTATGCTCGCACATATGCCGATTCATTAATGATAATGAGAAGCAACGATAGCATTATTTGCAACATCACACGCGATGCGTTCTTTGAGAATCTCACGTGTGCATTTTGCTTTCCCATATTTCTTGAGGGCGTTGTCGATTAATGCAGTCCGATGAATTTCCTACATGTACGGAGTCTCGTTGGCTTTTCCATGAATATGAATACAGTGCACATCTGCAGTGGCGTGTTATACCAGATGTACACATGAAAGAGAGCTAGTTCGACCAGAGGAAGCCGATCTTCCAGACCGGACAAGAAACACGACGAGAACCGTGTCACGGATGTGGAGCACGCACGCTATCCGTCCAAGCTGCAACGCTGTTATATGGGTATATACGTATATGTGGCTCACCTCATATACCATATAACAGCCTCCTCTACGCATTAATCGCTTGGTGGTATATCATACCTGCGTATACGTATATTGACCGCGCATTGTAGTAAAACCTGCTCGACGATGATGCGATGTCTTTACACGTATTGCGCATCAAAACATCCGCAGCTTCGGTAGCGATCTTGTCCAATTTTTGACATACTTCGTCCCGTACGTTTTGGCACTTTCTGTTGAATCGATATGGACAGAATCACCCGACAAAAGGGATCTTTTGAATGGCAATCAATACAAGTTTCGGCGCGTAGTCCAACGTGTTTCTTTGGCGAGAAACGAGAACGCGATAAATGTCACGGAGAGAAATCCAACTTCCGCAAATCTCTGTTTTTATCAGTTTGGTGCCTTCCCTTTGGGAGTCGAGGCTTCTCTCTTTTCTAGCGCGTGAAAGAGATCACATGGGATCGGCTACTCGAGCAGGCCATGGCTAGACCCACAGATGCCGCGTTAGGGGGCTGTACCAGTGTGAACGCTGAAAATTTGGGTGATTTTCGGGAATTTTGTTGGAAGAAAAGTACTCAATTAAATTTTCGAAAAATTGAGAATATATTTTGCTATATTTGACCTATATTACATAATTTTTTCATAGAAAAATATCGAGATCCAAGCGACTTATGCGCTGCTTTCGGGGGCGCCAAAAAAAGGTCCTCCACTGCTGACATGATTCCGGCCGATTGAGTAGCTGGAACCGAAAAAGGAAAAAATGTCGTTAAACTGGAAGGTATTTGCTGTACAATGACGTAGGAATTTTGAAAAATATCAAAATATAACAAAATGGCGTAGTTATGAAAAAAGTCTGTTTTCTTGCCTATAAAATGGTCGCTTTTTTCAATGCCAAATCGTCAATTTTCATCCAATCAAAAATATCCTACGTCATTGTAGAGTAAATATATTCAAGAGTACTCAGTGCAAATTTCAAGTCAATCGGATAATTGCTCTTTGAGTTTCAGTGTCAGCAAATTTTGGAAATCTCATTTCGAAAAAAATGCGTATAAAGATTTAACTATCGATTTTGGCAAGATAACATGATATTGATATAAATCATATAAATGATTTAAGTATAAACTGTAAAAAACGGCCAAAAAGATCGATTTTTTTAAAGTGTCACACTGGTATAGCCCCTTAATAAGATAGTGGATAAGCGTATTGTTGGTGTCCCGCAAGTACTGGCTTTTAAGGGGTTACACCTAGTTGGAACTTTTGAAAAAATCGATTTTTCGTTTTCGACGGATTCTTATGATATGTCCTTTCAAAAATATTCTCGGAAAATTTCAAGTCGGTCTGTTGAAAATTGGGGGAGTTATGAGCGTTTACAGGTAGGTCCGCTTACCGCTTTACCGTTACAGCTAAAAATTTTGAACGCGTTTTACTCGGAATGACTTTTTCAGAATCGGTGACCAAAATATCTCAAATAGAACTAGGCCGATCTGCTTCAAAGTTCCCAGACATTTTTTGTATATCAAAAGACAGTCCTTAAGGCCTTGTATACGCGAAAAATTTCAAAACTTTTCATTTTTTTTAAATTTTTCCATTAGCCTCAACGGTCAGGAATATTTTAAGCTTTACAGAATTAAAAAATTCCACAAATAAGGTAAGATTGCATTTATAATAAAAACCGTGCGCGGCACCCGACCGCCAACTTCAAAGCCGTTTTTCCACGATTCACTTTTTTGAACCTTGTGAAAGTTCTAACTCTTGAACGAAGGTTCAGATCGCTTTGAAATGTTTACATCATATTCTTAGTATCATCACCTATCGTGTGATGCACAGAAATAAAAATTTCAATGACACAAAAAAATATAAAAAATAAAATACCGACAGAAAATTGGGTAAAAAAAACTTTAAGTTTCGAATTTTTATTGTAATCATTTTTTAAAAATAATATTGTTGGTTCACACTGTAGTTCAATTATAAATATGTTTTTTTTTTTTTTTGACACCCACATCGATGCCGAGAACTTTCACCATTAGCGCGCGCGCAAAGAAAATACATTGCTTTATTATGTTATATCTTCTCCATTTGTTAATATTTCGGATTTTTTTACATATACTTAACCATGTGCATAAATGATCTGTAAAAAAATGTTGTCAATGTATGCGTCATTTTTTTTAACCGCGTCTAGAAAAGTACCTTCGAAAATCGGCGAAATCGCGTATATGAGGCCTTAATCGAAGGATTTTTTTTTCAATGCATTTTTTTCATGTCAAAAAAAATAGAGTGCTTTTTCATCGACATTTCGACGATCACTTTCGATCGGCGACCATTCTTTCAAAAATTAATATTATATCGAATCCTCCGATTAAAGACTAGATAATACGGTACAAAAACTAAATTCATTTGGTTTTTTTTAATTTTAGGTGAAGTTTTTTGATTCAGATACTTGAAGTGATACCCTTTACTATGAAAAAAGTTAAAAACCTGCACTCGTTTCCTAAAAAAAAATTTACGAAAACACTGCTTTTATCCGGTCGCAAATTTGGTGCAACCGGTTAACTGGTTCGAAGCCCGTGCAGAAATTTTGGCAGGGATACAGCTGGATTCTGACTTGTATCCCGGGCTCCCAGTCGGGATCTAGTCCGATATCGGATCAGATTCGAAGACTAAATGTAAGATCCGTAAACTGGATTCCATTAGGGATCCAGAACCGGATCCTTTAATGACTCTAAATAGATTCCCCATGGAATCATTGAGGAATCTGGGAAGGATCACGGGTGAATACAGGCTGAAATACAATGTCAAAAATGGAATCATGACATGTTAAATTTATTATAAAAATAAATAACATTCATAAAGTTTTGGTGCATTAAACTATCAATAAAAAAAAATGTGTCCAAAGATTCAAATGGCAGATCGCGCTCATCGCGAGATTTTGATGTGAATTAAAAAAAATTCACATCAAAATCTGTGAATGCAAATGTATTGACAAGAAATTATAAATACAAAAAAATTCACAAAATTAGTTGTGAATTTTTTCGTATTTAAGACAAATTAAAATCAAATTCAAAATGATTAGATTAAAATTTGCGCCAAAAGTGAGTTCGTACGTATTTTGAGAGAAAACATTGCCTCGAGGCAAAGAAATTTTTGCACATAACTTTTTGTGCGAACATTTCTTTGCCTCAACACAATGTTTTCTCTCAAAATACGTTTACACTTGTGGTGTAAATTTTAATATAACTGTCGTGAATTCGATTTTTATTTTCTTCAACTTGAGGAAATTCACAACTCATTTTGTGATTTTTTTCATATTTATAATGTAATATTTGAAACTCACAACTTTTTTTGCAAAAATTTCTTTGCCTCGACGAAATGTTTTCTCTCGAAATACGTAAGAACTCACGGTTGGTGTAAATTTGAATCTAATCATTATGAATTTGATTTTAATTTGTCTTAAATACATGTTTATACCCACCGACATGTCGGTGGGTATAAACAGAGACTTATTCCCCAAAACCGGTATCCCGGTTAGAATCCAACTTGCATCAGTATCGGAATATGTACGACGACGATGGCATAATTTTGAAAATTTTGGCATCACGTGTATTTTCGGTATTACTATGTAATTCCTATCTATAGATAGGAATTTTATAGATAGGAATCTATAGACCTATCTATATCCTATCTACAGATATTTCTATCTATAGATAGGAATTCCATAGTAATACAGAAAATACACGTGACGCCAAAATTCACAAAATGATGCCATCATCGTCGTACATATGCCTATACTGATGCAAGTTGGATTCTAACCGGGATACCGGTTTTGGGGAATCCATGAAAAATCCTGATCGGGTTTTGATCGGACATAGGGTATCCCGGTCAAAATTTCTGCACGGGAGGGTTCAAAATACAATTGTAAACAGCAGGAATCTCACTGCAACTGTAATTGATGGAAGTAGCTAAGAATTGATTTTGAATTGATCATAGTACTGGTGAGAGTAGCTCGTTTCAGAGGAATTAATAATTTTACAAATGCAATTCAGCTTTGGAGTCGGTATTCGTACGTCAGAATAGTGAATGACTCTTATAGTGCCTTCATATACATATCATATTATTAGAAACTATATCGGAGAATCCATGGCCGGTTGTTGATCAGTATAAAAACATAAACCAAAAAATCCACTTTGGATAACTCTGTCGACGCATTAGAAAAAAAAAACTTTCCTAACGATGATCTGCAGCGAAACCGTAACGCAAAGGAGCAATACATTCTATATGACTTTCATAATCGTAGCTACATTCAGAACATATCATCATTAACTAAAGTTTTCATTCAAGGTGTTGCGTTTTTCATTGCGTTCTCCTACATACATAGAAGTTTTGTTTAAATCCATTTTGTACTGCCTTCGTCTTCGGTTCATTGGCATGCAAAGCATAGAATCGACCTTCGGGTTTCAATCGACTTGATGTACCGTTTCCCCTACGCCTGCAGCATGCTTCAGACCACCCAAGCCATAGCCTAAAAAGTATCAATATCTAAGTCTTGATGTTCTTGGTCTCTTTCGGGCGTCTTGTGGTTCCAAGGACCAATCTTCTTGATCATTCGATATCGTACTTTTTATACTTTTGTAGCGTAGCATTGGGTGTCGTCCAGATTTTTTAGAAATGTACATTTTGGTAACTTGTCTTCTTCAATCTCTGGCTCTGCTGACCTCAATAGTAAGGCATCAATCCTGCTCTATGGAAGTCGACTATAAATTCAGTCTATAAATGATTCCAGAATTTCGATGACTATCTGTGAGCCTGGGAAAAATCTGGGTGATCATGTTTTTAAAACTGAAACGTATTTAACATTTTCGGGGACAAAATAGAATCAAATTTGGTAATTATATAGTTTAGTGACTTTTCCTGAAAATCGCTTGCGATTATTTTTTTCACGATTTATCGATTTTTGGTGGTGTAAATAATTATGTTTGGAGGAGACGTTTTTCTAAGTTCCAGATTTTTTTACGAGAAAGAATACATTCGAAAAAATTGGCAAGTTTCAGGGCTTTTACTTTTTTTTAGCAATTCGTAATTATAATCATTCATCAATGTAATTATTCGTTACATTGGAACATCATTGGTCATATTTTCCACGTTCGATGATGCAATAATTGAAAAAAATGAAATTTAAAGGCATTGGTACGAAATGCCCCATTTCCACGCTTAGTCCCACCACTACGTGGACTTCGAACTTTTCATACCTGTCGAGACGCAGGCCCTCGTTACATATATCATTGTTCGTAATTAATTCTCTTAACTCCTCTTCATTAGCAGATGTGCATTCGTTGCTCTATATTCAATATTTTGCATGATGAAATGATTTTCTGATCGCTGGAAAAGCAAATGGTGCATTCGTTAATGAGAGAAAATATATTTCGTAGAGCCCCTTAACGGAATGGCATGCATTAGAGCAAAGGAGATATATAACAAGTTCTTGAGCAGAAACAACATGGCGAAAATCGATATCGTCTATAACGAACATTTCCGGTATCAAGTTGGCGATGAGGAATGAGGCCACTTGGTCAACGGGTCCGTTTCATACGATTCTTAGGATCGTGAGTGAGAACGTATTCGACCGGTTTACGTGTATATATATGACATTCCATACGTTTATTTCTCTCTATGGTATTTACTTTTCTGCCAGCATTGCCGGTCAATCTCCCCCGACGAACAATTAAGGCCTTACCCCCACTTGTAGCGCAAAAAAGGCCTTTTTCATGAATTTTTTTAAAGAAAACTACAAAACTTTTTTAATCGATCAATATACCATCTTAAAGAACACATCTTGAAGAACTTCCAGTAATTTTTTTATTGAAAAATATTACATTGTTTAGTGGCAAATGGCCGTCAATGAAATAATGTTTTTATATACACGGTTTGCGGTGACCAACATTGCGGCGAAGTGGATCATCTGAAAAAAAAAATGCGGATGTATTTAGTCAAATATAAGTATAAACTAGTCTTTAATCGAAGGATTTTAAAAAATATTCATTTTTCACAAAATGGCGGACAGTCAAAGTTAATGGTTCGATTTTAACGAAAAAAACGGCCCTTTTTTTGGCTATAAAACGGCCATTTTTTTCTAAAAAAAAAATCGAACGATTAAAGACTACATTTTTATGTATTAAATAAGCCTGCAAAATTTCAAGAAGATCGGTTCATTAGTGTTCGAGTAATCTTGGTCACCGACTTCAGAAATGGCATTTTGAGAAAAACGCGTTTAAAGTTTCAATTTCCGGGCGTTTACACAACGGATTCTTCTCTTTCAACGCTCATATCTCAGTCAATTTTGTTCGGATCGACTTGAAATTTTCAGGACATATTCTCAGATACTTATACTTCAAAAAAATACAATAAAAAAATCGATTTTTTCAAAATCGCAAGTGAGGGTAACCCCTTAAGTCGATCGCCGAATCAGCTTTTACAAGCTGTTCTGTTGGGAGAAACATTGTTGCAGAAGGCTCTCACGACCATCCAGGATTCTTGGGAAAATCGCCGTGGCGCTGAAGATACCTGGGCACTTTGAATTTTCAACTATCCGAAAAAACGTTTTGAGCAAGGCGAACTAACGCATGCCGCTGCCTTGAATGTGAAATTTTTCAGGAATCATCACGGTGTAAAATTTAAAAAAAATCGATTTTTTGCATAAACGTTCTGTCCAATTTTTAGATCGAAATTCGAATTATTTCTGTTTCTACAGCCTTTCTTAGAAAAATTTAAGACTTTCTTAGAACTTTAAGGGGCTGTACCAGTGTAGAAGCTGAAATTTTTTGGTGATTTTCGGGAATTTTTTGAAAGAAAAGTACTCAATTAAATGTTTCGGAAAATTAAGAATATATTTGGCTATACTTGACCTATATTACATCATTTTTTCATCGAAAAATATTGAGATCGAAGCGACTTATGCGCTGCCTTCGGAGGAGCCAAAAAGAAAAATTTCCTGCTGACATGATTCCGGCTGATTGAGTAGCTGAAACCGAAAAAGGAAAAAAATGTTAAACTGGAAGGTATTTCCTATACAATGACGTAGGATTTTCGAAAAATATCAAGTTCTAACAAAATGGCGTAGTTATGAAAAAAAGTCTGTTTTCTTGTCTATAAAATGGTCGTTTTTTTCAATGCCAAATCGTCAATTTTCATTCAATCAAAAATATCCTATGTCATTGTAGAGTAAATATATTTAAGAGTACTCAGTTAAAATTTCAAGTCTATCGGATAATTGCACTTTGAGTTACAATGTCAGCAAATTTGAAATATCTCATCTCATATTCTTGAAAGTATAAAGTGTCAAAAAAGACAAAAAAATCGATTTTTTTACGTGTCACACTGGTACAGTGTGACACGTAACCCCTTAAACGCGTTTTTCTCGGAATGGTGTTTTCAAAACGGTGGCCACTCTCAAAGGAAGAGTTTTCAAGCTTTCGGTTTGAAATTTTAACAGAACATTCTTCACGTCATTCCTTACGTTGCTATGGAAGCTTTTTTAATCGTCCTATTTTTTTTTACAAAAAACTGTCGAAAAAAAGGCTAAGTTTGATACTTTTTGTTTAAACCACTGTCATTTTTTCAAATTTCACTAAGAAAAACCTCCATAGGAACATAGCGACTGTCCTAAAGATTAATAATAATTTTGAAATTTTTGTTTCAAATAAAATTTGCGATCGCAACCCTTGCCACCATGGGACACCATTTTTTTCCACGCAATTTTCCACAAATAAAAACAATGTTAAACAATAAATAAATAATTTTTATAAAAATCATTTTGTATTCGTTGTCGGTGCTTCAAATTGTAAAGAAAAAATTAGACCGATTAGCTTATCCTATCCACCTAAAATAATCGCGAAAATCGACTACTTTTCGAGCGGTCACACTGTGACGATTCCTTAAAGAGGCTTTCGATGAATCTTTTATCGAGCTTGGCTTTGTTAATTTAATTAATCGGCCCTTAAATTTCTAACAATTTGGGATACCCGGTTCGATTTGTGTCCCTGTAAACCCGTTCGATTACTCGAATGAATATTAAAAAAAAAAAACAATCGATCTTGTCCCACCTCTGAATAGGACACCTCACCCTTGAAGATTGGAGCATTTGCGGAAAAAACATACTATATTGTATTTTCGAGAACTATACCTCTGTAACGTGATAACAAATGTTTCTTTTTAATATAAATATTCTGATTTCTTTTTCAAAAGCATATCCTGGCGATATAGCACATTTGAAACGTAAAAACTTCTGCATCGCTATTCTTAAGGGGTTACGTGGGTTTGGAAATTAAAAAAAAATCCATTTCTTTTATTTTATTATCAAATAGTACAATATTTCTAGAATATTCTCCCAAAGCTTTGAGTCAATCGGAGTAAAAGTCTAGGAGAGAGAGAGAAAGCCTTGGGAAATCCCCCCGTTGGAAAAGATCGGCCGGGAACGGCGCGGGTAAATCGCATTTTTCTCAAAAAACTATTTTTGGACTCAGTGCACACGATTTCTCAAAAACTAATGCACCGATCTTATTGAAATTTCGCACACTTCTTCAAAATAGCATTGACTAGTGATTGAACGAAGGTTTTTTTTCGATTACAACTAATTTTACAACGCTACACGTATTGTAAATTGTATCAAAAATTGAACTATTTTGCATACAATTTTTTAATTGCATATAAAGTTATCATAAGTTATCCTGACCACCACGAGGACACTTTTTTATGGGTTTTCGGAAACCGGGCACGACCGGCTGAATTTCCCAAATTTTTTAATGAATTCAAAAAATATATTCTTGAAATGTTGCTCTTTTATGTGCTTAACATTTTGAATAAAATAATTTATATATATTTATTTTTTAATAGAGAAAATACACTTTTTTCCTTCGAAACCCACGTAACCCCTTAAGGTTTTCCTTCCGACTCCATTATTTTCCTGCAACGATTCAGGTGGAATAACACAAGAGGATTGATTTTACCTGGTGAGGCAACAACTATTAGCAGTAGCAACATTGTCCAACCCATCAGACCCAGGAGAAAACTTGTTCCACCAAAGTTGCATAGTTCGAAGGGGTCATCAAGTGTCGGCTACGTGATTCATCTAAGTGGAGAGGCATTGAAGATTTCAGGGTCACCTCCATTTTTTTTTCACTGGCACCACTATTTTTCGTCGTCAAAGTTTTCTCAAGGAACTGAACGTAAGTTCACACATCAAAATTCAAGATAATGGATCATTTAGTATAAAAATCAAATTGATTTTCTATGAATCTCCTTTCAAACTGAGCTCCTCACACAGTCAAAGAGCTCATAACGTTTCTGGGTGCGTTCAATTATCGGGGCAGGATAATGCCCAATGCCGCAAAGATCCGGACACCACTCAACGAGTACCTCAATGACTCCAAGAAGAATGACAAAAGAAAGTTCATTGGACTGAAGGCTCCTTCAGTCGAATGAAGTTTCAGTCTTCAGATAAGGCTTTCAGCAGTTGCTATAGCAGTCTGAAATCCACAATCGCTGCAGCTTTCTTGCCACCATCAGCACAGCTATCCAGGGACGCATCAAACACCTTAATCCGTATGGCAGAAATCCACTCGTAGTCTTCTCAGGTATCAAACACTTTCAGCACCTCCCAGAGTGTGGCCAATTCTCTATGAGAACCGGTCACCAGCCGCGCACATATGCCTTTGCCCAAATTCTGACAAGGCGTCGCCACCCCAACTGCACCAACTGAGTTCTCAAAATCTCGACGGACATCGCACACGTGATCGGCAAAAAAAAACAGAGAGAATTAACAGCAACATTCACCGAGTTTATGTTGATGGCAACGCTGAAAAACTCTCCATTGGAACACTAAAGCAGGAAATGAAAATCGCCTCTCCTCAAACCAGCCAGGAAAGTATCTGCAAGCCAGATTCACGAAAAATCAAAACACCTGGGATTTTCCGCTTTGGCTCAAAAACAAACGGGATGACTGAGACACTCCTACCATCCATAATTCTTTTTGCAACTCTTCTAACTCAATGAAACGGTCACTAAAGAACGTTACCATCAGCTGAAGCGTTTTAACGATAATTGAACGCCAATTGATTCTGACGACAAAACTTGACCGAACATTACGTTGGTGATGAAGATAAACCCTGATGGAACTGGAATGAGAGGTTCTTCCTCCACATCCAGCGTATTCTCCAGACCTTGCCCCATCTGATTATCACTTGTTCCGGTCCATGCAACCCGCCTTGGAAGCTACACAAATCCGTAATTGCGAGGAAGTCGAAAAATGAGTAGATCTCATAAAAAAAACAGGACATTCTTTCGCCGTGGGATTCAGGGTGTCAGAGTGATTGAACAAAGTAGTCATCCTGGGAAAAATCCTTTGATTGTTGTAATCGAACAATATTTGCCCAAAACAAGTTCCTAAAACGAACACAAAGCCCAGTGGGTTCCAATATGACGACCAGTTATTAACCAATCTACATGAACATCGTTACCCACTCATTGGCAAAGTGATGGTTTCACAAAGCAACCGGACATTCAGGGTCATGTGCGTGAAGGGATTTTTCTTCACCAATCGCGTTCATCTCCTTCCTCCCTTAAAGAGTCGATGGAAAAGTAGCTTTACCACTTTCCACCGCGTTTCATGTTACGAACATTTTACCCTTCAGCTTTGCGTGTTTCATGCCCGCTGGTCGAATTATATTATCTATACATCGAGCAGAGAAATTGTAATCGCGCCAACCGTGACCTTGTTTCTACCACGCATTCTTTCCGGTTTCAATATCCGAACGCTATCTCGGTACACACGAGTTTCTCCCATGTGCGCGGCGTACTTATGGGACGTTGCAGGAAACACGATGTACTCGTAATCACGAGTGGAAATGGCACAGATTAACTGCGGCAAATCGCCGTAGTTGATCGACTCGACCGAGGTAGAAAAAAAGGCACGCGGGCTCATTGCTTACATCTTACAATGCTCACCTCAGCAAGAACAGTCATTGCATCCGTCGTAGTATCCGGTTGGCCGTCGTATCTGTACGAATCGGGCAGACGTGAATTTCGAATCAGCTAATAAGATCAAACAAAACACTGCATGCCGATGGATGGAGAGAAAGGGGGCTGTTAAAGGACACGGGGAAGCAGTGGCCAAACGGACAATAGTAAAAGTTGGATGACTCTCACTTGGTAGCTGTCAGGATAAGAAATTTCCATACACTTTCGATGTAATTTATATGGATACATTTACACGTGAACGTTCGAATCTTAGATCTAAATACAATTTAAATAAAACCTATGGGAAGTACGGCACAGGTACTAAAATTTATCCTCAATCTATACAATGTAAGCCAATGTATGTGCACCGTCCCAATGAGAAATAATGCGATGATAATTACGTAATATGAAAAAAAAAGTTATCAGTCTGTAAAGATGGTCACTGGCATTGATGCGTTTGATTGACGCTCCTAAGTATCGACATCCTCTTTTAAACGTTGAAATGTACATGCTCGCTGGTGGGTTGAGATATCATTATGAGTTTTGGTAGCTGCTGTATCCCTGATAGGCGATATCTTGGCCAAACGATCCGCCGTCATTCTGATACGCGTTATGATATCCTTCCGGACTTTGGTGGTAGGAGGGATGTTCGTTGGGATATCCATGATTGACCGAGCTCTCCTTGTAATGAGGGAATCCAATGCCGCCTTGGGTATAAACCGGTGGTTGATAATTCTGCAGCATGGGCTTGTAGAATTTGAAGAAACCGATCAAGCCCGGTATAACCAGGGCCATGAAACCGAGGAATTTTTTTATCGACACTAGTCCAAGTATCATCGGAAGAAACAGCAATAGCTTCAACTTGAAAAGCTTCAGGACAATCAGCATTGGGATGAACAGCCGCTTCAATCTGTTTCGAGCTGAAAAACGATCAAAACATGTTAGGATTTCGGCTAGGAAAAATTGAAAAATCAAATGAGGACAAATATCGAATAAGGGCAAAAATCAAATGAGGGCAAAAATCAAATGAGGGCAAACATCGAATAAGGGCAAAAATCAAATGAGGACAAACATCGAATGAGGACAAAATCAAATGAGGACAAAAATCAAATAAGAGCAAAAATCAAATGAGGGCAAACATCGAATGAGGACAAAAATCAAATGAGGACAAATATCAAATGAGGGCAAACATCAAATGAGAGAAAAAATCAAATGAGGGCAAACATCGAATGAGGACAAAAATCAAATGAGGGCAAACATCGAATGAGGGCAAAAATCAAATGACGGCAAACATCGAATAAGAGTAAAAATCAAATGAGAGCAAAAATCAAATGACGGCAAACATCGAATGAGGGCAAAAATCAAATGAGAGCAAAAATCAAATGACGGCAAACATCGAATGAGGACAAAAATCAAATAAGGACAAAAATCAAATGAGGGCAAACATCAAATCAGCGAAAAAATCAAATGAGGGCAAACATCGAATGAGGACAAAAATCAAATGAGGGCAAAAATCAAATGAGAACAAAAATCAAATGGGGGCAAACATCGAATGAGGACAAAAATCAAATGAGGGCAAAAATCAAATGAGAGCAAAAATCAAATGAGGGCAGTTGATCATCAAACGGACTTCTTCATTTTTTTATACTGAGGAGAAGGAGCAACATCGCAACTATTTACTGCCATATAGGAAAATCAATGTTCAGTTATCAGGTTATCATTGACAGATATCGTTTTCGCGAATTTACGGTTTACCGATACATTTTGTATTCTTCATATGAAAACCGATATTTATCTTACATGGACATGCTTTTACGATGATGAAAGTCCGCTGATCAAAAAACTTTGAATGCTTTTCTACTTGACGTTTGATCAATTGTAAGATTATCAATACTCACAGAATAGGGTATCTTTCTTGTTCTCAAGAGTGTCGATTTCGTCGGCAATTTCATCCAAAAATCTTGGTGCATACACCTCGTTCTCGCCAGTTGCCCAAGAAGGAACTTCGATCTCGAAAGCGGCAGTTTTTACAAATTTTTCAGCTTTTCTCGCTGCAAATTTCACTAACTGGTCCCAATCCGATTCCTCCGCTCTATGGACATAAAAAGTGAAGTTGACGTAGATGAAGGTTTTATGGACTTTAACGGGCTACATCTACCTATGTGGAGCAAGAAGTGGCATTTTCCAAAAATATTTTTATTCGATAGTATCAAGTTTTAGCTATATTCTATTTTATAGTTATATTTTAGCTATATTTAAGCTATATTCATACTTCAAACTTTAAACGCGGTTTTCTCGAAACACTGTTGTCAAAGTCGGCGGACACGATATCTCGAGAACCACTTGATGGATTATTTTCAAATTTACAAGAGATATGAGACGAAACATTTGAAGGTCTTTGACGATCTCACTTTTTGGAAATCAATCTCCATTTTTTTTAAGTTACGTCAAAATGACGACTTTTTTCATAGATTTTGTATGCTCGAGTTTCAATTCGTCGCCACTATGTTTTAAAAAACGATTTTAAAAATCAACGATCGTCAACGACTCAAATTTATTGTTAACTCAAATAACCCGTTTGGTTTTTAGATTTGGAATGGACCCTTCAATCGGGAGAGCGTCCACCGCAAAAAGTCGCGAAAAAAATGTCATCATCTGCCGGCGGCCATGTTATTGTTGTTTTTCTGTATTTTTTGATGATTATTTTTTTAAAGACTCTCAATGTATGTACCTTTGTGCTAAAAAAATTACGATTCTTTTTCACCAACCGTTTCCCCGAAAAAAAAATGTCGGAATTTGGCCATCTTTTTGGATCTCTAGGTGGATGCAGCCCCTCAAAATGTAGCAATACTAAGCTGTCGTCAACTTACCTTGGTGTACCACTGTACTCGTAGGGCTGGCGATTTACTTCTTGTACAACGTCCCTCGACATTTTAACTACTTTGACATTATCATTTAAACTATATTGGTCTTGTTCAAAAAATTCTGCGAACGATTTCAGTGCTCGTGACTTGAAACATTCGGCAAGATCGCCATTCAAGCATGCCTGATTCGTCTTGGCGAGGTAGGGATCGACAAGACGACCCGTACCAAGACCGATCCAATCAAATAGATCTTTGCCCTGCCGCGTGTGATTTCTCACGTTTTCCACAGGACCACTTTCTTCGGGAAATATCTGTGCCCTGCCTAAAACAACGGAAAACAATTAAAACATCTCGTCTCCTTTCGTCGTTGAAAAAGATGTTGAATCCGCTTATCCCGGCAGTTCGATCATCGATACCGAAATAACTCAGCGGGATTGGCAATCGGTAAAGCGAACTCGACAGGTAGCCTTCTGTTGTCCGATTTCGGTAAAGAAGTCAACGCTAACTGACAGTCAGGAAAAAGGTGAAAGTAGGCTGACGCGTTTCTTACCCTCTTCTCCATGCTCCTCGGTCGGAAAATCCACGAAGGTGACTCGATCGTTTGCTTGACTTTGTGCAGTCGGTAAGCTTACCAACAGCGCTGATGCACCGATCAACAGCCCTATCGCAAGCTTCATTATCTTCCTTGGATAAAACACCTGCCAGACAACCGAATCAATCAAAACGATCAGATCTTAGTACCTTATTCAAATTCTCTAAAAACAATTTCTCAACACTTCAACGGGCAATCAACACCAGCCAAGTTTATTCAATGACCCTTTGATTTTTCTACCTGATTTCATAGAAATAGTCAAACGATAGTGGGGAGAAATACACTACGGAAATTGGTGAAAATGTGCAAAACGACTGAATGAGAATCCACGTGATTCACCCAAGTGGAAAGTGTCACGAGCGTATAGCAAAAAAAGTAACCCAGACGGTGAACATTCACCATAGTACACACAATTTTGATTCTACTGAATTTTTATCCCTTGATCATTCGCAATATCCATGCTGGGCGAAAAAAAATGTCAACTTTGATTGACGCCTTTGATTTGACAGCGAACAAAAAGTCACGTCTGCTCATTGGTACTTGAGAGTAATAAAAAAGTCATGTCTAATCATTGCTACTTGAGTAATCAAAAGAGTAATAAAATGTCATGATTTTCATTACGAAATAATGTATCCCAATACATCGATATTCATTTGACATTGGCAGTTAAATAAGTGGGTTCAAACTTACAAAAAATGGAAGCCTTACCGGAAAATATTAAAAATTCATGGCAGTCACCACCGTAAAATCACATGGTTTCGCAAAGATTCGTGGGCTTGTGGTGTTTCGGATATTTCCAATGGCACTTGATTCAACGATACACTCACAATGCTCGATAAAGACGCGGCACTCTTGCGTTTCTCAGACGCACCAGGTAATGGCTACGTATATACGCCTATATATGCTATGGCCACGAAATGCCGTTACCTTCGACGAGCCAATGGGGGTATTAGCCGGCCGAGCGTCCGCAGCACGCCCAACGGGCCCGGTTTTATGTACCTCAAAATCAGTTATACCAGCTTGTCCTTTTGAATTCTTCGTCGAGAGGTACGAGTACGTGACGAAACAATTGCAACTCATGGCGGACAACTTGCATTTTGATGTTATGTGAAGTATGCTGTACTTGCATTTACCATCCGATGGTAATTCGTGCTTATGGGCATTTGTTTGTTTATTTTCAATGTGCTATTCAAGACTTTAAAGACCGATGTGTGTGTATATATATATGTACAGGGTGGCCTGCCATAAATGGATAATTCTGCAACTGTCAATAGGTCAGATCAAGTCAGATCAAGTACATTTTTTTTACACTGCAGGCCATCAAAGTCAGATGTTCGAATTGGTTTGTAGGGAAATTCTGCATAAGATCTTTTTTCCTAAAGTTCCCTTAAGATTTAAGGTTATAAAAAAGACTTTTATAGATAAAACAAATAACCAAGGGTATTTAAATAAACGGGCTAAAATAGTTATCATTTGTCGAAATGGCATGCAAAAACACCGAAAGCAGATAATTTTTTTTCGAAAACCGTGGGACTCTTACTACAATAGCATTCCACCATATAGTAAGACATGATCTTACCTATCGACAGTTTCAGAATGATCCATTCATGACAGATCAACCTATATATATATATATATATATATATATATATATATATATATATATATATATATATATATATATATATATATATATATAGGTACACATATATATATATATATATATATATATATATATATATATATATATATTCTCAGCATATATTAATTATGAAAACTTGCTATTTCAATAAATTTGCGGATGACTCTTTTCAGTACTGACACTCTTTCGCAAAACTTTTAAAACGATAATTTTGTTGGGGAAAATACGAAAACGTTTTCGAAAATCATTACATCATCGGTCACATTACGAGAAGATTTCCACTCCTTTTTTTTACTAGTTGAAAGCCTTCATCTTACCAAGAAAATTGTCTGTTTATTGTTATTGTCTTCCAAACAAAATAAACGCTTAAAACTGCTAGGAAAATTATAATTGAAGAATTGTAACATCAAAATTGTTAAGGGCTTAGGCCACTCTAGAGGCCGAAAAAGTAGGCTATTTGGGGATTTTTTTCAGAAAAACTACAAAACAAATCGATATTACAAAAAAGGGTGTTTATCATACATATCAGTAACTGTATACAATAATTTTTTCGAAGCGATTAATTTCAAAATCGCGTTTGTGCAGCTTTTATCTCGAAACTGCATTTTTTAAGTTGGCCGGAAACACAACTCAGACAATTTTCAAGCGATTCACTTGAAATATTGAATATATCTTGAAAAACACATTGTCTATGGAAGTACGTAGGATTTTTGTTTTATATTGCATAGTTCATTTGTTATTAACAATTATCTGACGAAATTTTTCACTTTTCCAAAAATTTGCTTAAAAAATCGTCAGATAATTGTTAATAACCAATGAACTATGCGATATATAAAAAAAATCCTACGTACTTCCATAGACAATGTATTTTTGAAGATATATTCAACATTTCAAGTGAATCGGTTGAAAATTATCTGAGCTATGTTTCCGGCCAACTTAAAAGATGGAGTTTTGAGTTAAACGCTGCACAGACGCCATTTTGAAATTAATCGCTTGAAAAAAATTATTTTATACAGTCACTGCTATGGATGTTAAACACCCATTATTGTAATCTCAATTTATTTTGTAGTTTTTCTGAGAAAAAAAATCCCCAAAAAGCCTATTTTTTCGGCCTCTAGAGCGGCCTAAGGCCTTACGACAAGTCGAGAATAATGATTTTGTGCCACACTGGCCTAGAAACTTATAGATTTTCCAAAATCTGGTAAATCCTATTTCTTCCCATCAACATATTCGACATAATAGGCCCAAAGCGATATATCTTCCGCTTAGTGAAAAAAAAATACAACCAACTTGTGCAATCTGCTCATGCAAGCTTCAACGTCTATTATTTTCACATGGCAAATTCGCAAACATGCGCGGATCTTTATCGGCCAAACATTTTTTTCTTCCACACATTCGCTTTCGAATTCTCAAAACAAAGTTTCCCCTAAAAGTTCGAAAAAAATTAAGTATCACTAGAACATTTGACATTTAGGGAATTGATTTTGCTTTCATTCGTCGAATACTCTGGAAAATGTCACCTTCTCACTTACCTTCATCGATGAATCGGTACAATCTTATTTCGGTAAACGGTCACCCTCCGAAAATGGTATTCGAATGAATTTACAAGGTGGTCTGTCTCCCAACGGCACTTTCGATACGCACGTCGTCGATCATCAATGACCGATGCACGTATGAACTAGGTGTCGTCTTTGGCCGGATTTATATAAAGGAGCTCAGTTACGAGATTCGCAGGACTTGAGTGAAAGATCCGCGTGGGTTCGTTGTTACGAAACGCAGCTCGAGGAGTAACAACGTACTGACGATGAGAGTTGAGAGAGAGAGAGAGAGAGAGAGAGAGAGAGAGAGAGAGAGAGAGAGAGAGAGAGAGAGAGAGAGAGAGAGAGAGAGAGAGAGAGAGAGAGAGAGAGAGAGAGAGAGAGAGAGAGAGAGAGAGAGAAAGAGAGAGAGAGAGAGAGACAGAGAGAGAGAGGGAGAAAGAGAGAGAGAGAGAGAGAGAGAGAGGAGATCTTGGGAATTGTCGAAAAATTAAGAGAGAAAGTGATCCATACAGGATACGAAACCGGAACTTCAGAGTCAAAGCACTCGAGCAGGCGCGCTGAGGAGGAGGTACATTTTCGCGAAGACGTGAAAGGCACTTTGGCCTTTTAGTGTCCGAGGGATCCGGCTTCTTCGGGCTAAATAACGAGCAATGTCCGCGTCATACTTTCCGGAAGATCAAATTTCTATCAGGCCTTGACAGAGACGCGTCACGAGAGCTAGCCCTCCCTCATTATCCACTTGGTTGACTTTGTTTCTTCGTTGAGAAAGCCCGACGATAGTTGCTGGCCTCAGGCATGCGTACGAAGAGTAAGGATGCTAAACGATTGCCTAGAGTAAAGAGTCGAGAGGAAAAGTTCGCAGTTGGCCAATCCATTCAACTTCTACCAGTGACAATGAGGTGCCACAACATGATCTACTTACGACTGATATACGCATGTGCTTCGGCGATACACTTTCCCTCGATTATTCGGTGGGTCGAAAATAAATGCAAGATAAATTGACAACCGGGTGGCTTTTGAAAAATTGAATTATCGTTGTTGAGGAGAAAAATAAATAAAAAAATGTGTGCATGCCTTAGGCATAATTGCCCGGGGTGTTAACGGCGGGGTAAAGTTAAATCGGCGAAAAAAAGGCATGTTTTTAAGATTTTTTTTTGGCGTAACGAATAGTGTTCATTTATTGAAAAATTTACATATAATAAAGTAACATTTGAACAACATTCTCCTAAATTTGCATTTCAAAATATTCAAAATTGAGCGAGTGAAAATTAAACCCCGGAGGCGCCTCGAAAAAAAGTTGGTTTGCGGTGTGCACCATAACTCGCAACAGAATCATTTGAAACAAAAAAATCAAAATGCATTTGTTAAAGGAGATGTTTCTCGAGGTAATGACGGGAGGATTTTTTTTTTTCGATTTTTCGATTTTTCGTAGCACTTGGGAGCCAAAAACCCGATTTTCGTTAAAAAAATCGGCTAATTTGTTGTTGAAAAATTAGTAATTATTAAAAAAAAACAAAAAAGCTCTCGACAATGCCTGGTGAATTATGTGAAGAAGTACTGTGCAAAATTTCAAAGCGATTGGTCCAGTAGATTTTGAGTTATCGTGCACACGGACTTCAAATATGACAAATCTCAGAAAAACGGTTTGAAAAACGCAGAAGAGAAGAGAACGACATGGAGCAATAGACGCTCAAATACTCATAACTTCGTCAATTTTACTCCGATGGACTTGAAATTTTAACACAATATTCTTGGTATATTGTGCATTCATTAAAATTTTTTTTTTTTAATGAAAAAAAAATTTAAATACTTTACCCCGCCCTTAAACGTCGAGAATATGCTTGAAGAATATTGTATTCTGTGATTTTTTTTCGGAATATCATTTACATTTGGGCAGTAACTAAAATTAATATACTTTTACGAGACCCCGGATGTTAATTACGACAAAAATTAAGGAGGGAGTCCACTTTGAAAATATCGAAAAATCGAAAGCAATCGAGACTTGAAGAAATCGACGTTGATGAGCAATCAGAAGGGATTTTGTACGGTGCAGGAATTGCCGATTGAGTTTAGGTAAGAGTTTTTCATAGTATAAACTTCAAAAGCGTTTTTTCTCGAAACAACGTTTTCAAAATCTAGCTCCATCGTATCTCTAAAACTAAAAAACTGATTCTCTTGAAATTTGAACCACATGATTCGCAACAAGATGACCCTCGATGATTTTTAAATTTTGATTTTTTCCTTTTTCTTGCGAAAAACTGCGAAAAAACGCGTTTTTTAATACTTTTTTCGTTTTTCATCTGCCATTTTTTTATTTTTTGATAAAACTTTATATCCGAGGGTTATTTTGTAGCTGGTGTCATACTGAATCTAATGGACTTTGATTTTTTTGTTTCAGGCATGCCGTTGCCGAGTTGTAATGGAGCTACCTAGTCCACCGATTTTTGAGGCGTTACGTTAAACTATAGTTTTTGTACTTAAAAATGAAAAAAAATGAATTAATTTTTTTAATGTATTTCAACACAATTTATCAAGCCCAAAAACTTTGATAATCATATATTTTATAAAATCCTCCAAAAAATCGCGAAAAGAGCCTTTTTTCGTGGCTCCAAAGTGGACTTGCCCCTTAATCCTTCGTTGACACACTTATGTTTGGCGACGATTTTTACACACTAGGTCAATTTGATCCGGATAGTACTTGATCCATCTGCCATCAGCTACCATACGGTCAGTTTTCATTGGAATTAAGGATAGACTTTAAATATTTCGTAACGTCTGCATAATTGAAATTCGGATTGTATAAAATTGAATAATAAAAAGTTATTAAATACTTTCAATTTTTGAAAATGTCCGGGTCAAAATGACCCAGTGTGTCGACGTAGGTTTAAAAAGGGGTCAACTGTGATCGCTGTTGAGGTTAATGAAAATTAGTCGACATTTCTGACTTTTTTTAAATCAATTTTGCCACCTAATAAAATCCATGCAAGTTCGAAATTTTACATCAGTTTCTCATCATCTTATCTCATTCTTGAAATCTCATTGAACGTCTCGTTGAATCTCAAATCTCATGAAGTCAAAATGGAAGCATCAATTGAAAAGTTTCCAGTCGAGATGGTTTTTGAGAAAAAAATGTTTTACCTTCAACAATGCATTTATTTAATAGATTTTAACGCAACTTTATGTGAGTTATGGAGGACAGATTGATAGTCGCGTAATGCCGAGCGAGTTCAGGCAATCATTGGATATTTTTATACAGTAGTCGTCACCCGTTAATGTTCTTTTCGGATAATTTATTTTTCGAACAATGCAATTATTGGGATAAGTTAAGCGAAACGAAATTTAGTAAATTCATATAAAAACGCAATAAAAAAATTATAGCTCCCATCGTTAGAATGCAACGCTCGTTTTTGGAGTATTTCGCGTATTAAAGTTCAAGGACAATATATTCGTACAAGTTCAATTATATCATCAATCCAATTATATAATTCGCCCGCGTGGTACCCATTCATGGTCAACGGGGAGCCTCCTTTCGTCGGAAGACTGCATTGCAACAGATAATTATTTATTTATTTACATATTAAATTATAATAAATAAAAAATCTAAAAACTAAAAAAATTTGGAAAAAAACACTCAAGAATAATAACAATTTTTTTTTAATTTTACAAGTATCATCTCTGTTTGTCGGTCTCCTGCTAAACTTAATTCTCTTCATCGGATCATTGCGAAACTTTTATCACGATGACTGTACTTGTGAAGACAATTTTTCGTTGGTAGACACTCAAACAATAATTCTGCCAATTCACATTCGATTCTCGAGCACTCCAGGTATAAATAAATAAATAAATAACGAAAGGAATACATAGCTAATTGTCCTGCAGTAGATGTGAATGCCTTGCGAGGAAATGTTCGATACCCACAATAATTTTAAACAGTTCTTTGAATCGTCACTTCCGGCGTTTCGGCGGCTCCTCCACACTCATACTTGCACACAGTTACTTGGAACACTCAGAAACTCAAGATTAAAATCATTCACAACGGTTTGCCATTTCGCTGACAGCGAAGTTCACTCACGTTTCATTCCTTCGAGGAAAGAAGATCATCATACCGTGTACACATTTTTCATATGAAAAGAAGGGTTTTCTCGAAGTTCGTTATATAAAAGTTCAGTCATTCCGATCAATTGCAAAACAAGTCTGTAATTGTCAAACCATCAAAGTACTCACTACTAATAGAATACTATAGGTATTGAAGAATCTATCATGAGATTTGTCATTTGGCCAATTAATAGTCAGGCAGTTGTTCAGTTGTTTGATTTTTCAAGCGTTGCATTATCTTGTAGCATTTGGGCTGTTATCAATCAAATACACATTTTTCCATACTGGCGGCTTCCTAAGTTCCATCAGTACCAACATGCACAACATCATTATATCTATCGATCAGTGGTTTCGTCTAGTGGCCGTTGGAAGAACTTTGCCGGATTGTCATGAAATCATTTCATAGTGTTACCTTAGTTTTAAGAATTTTTGGGACAATTGACGAAATGTTACCATTCGATTCAAATTTATACAGTAAATTCTTTATCATATACTGAATGCACTCTCCAAATTTAAAATCGATAGTCTACACCGTTTTTACAAAATTTACAATTTAAAAAATCTTTTTAATAGTGTGAACAAAATGTCCGAAATGTCAGCTCGGTACATTATGACAGTTTCAACATCAGTGTCACCATGTACTGAATGATTTGACAGTTTTTTATAACATTTTTTGTTTGTTTAACACTATGTTGAAAAGTGTTTTTTTTTTCGATTGTAAATTTTATAGAAACTGTGTAGATGATCGATTTAGCCCTTCGTTGACACACTTTTATTCGGCCAGGTGTTTGACGCACTGGGTCGATTTAACTCGGATAACTTCATCCGCCTGCCGTTGACAACCTGATGGTCGGTTTTTATTGAAAAAAAATCAGGGATACACTTTAAACATCTCTTACTATGTCTGCATAATTAAAATTCCGAAAATATAAAATTAAATCGTTTAAAAAAATTATTGAATTTTTCAACTTTAGACCAATGTCAACGTAGGGTTGAAATTTGGAGGGTGCATTCAGTATACGACAAAGAATACACTGTATAAATTTGAATCAAATGTCAACATTTAGTCAATATTCTCGAAACTCCTTAAGGCGGGAAACCAGTTTAGAAGTACGTTTTTTGGTGATTTTCGTCATTTTTTTACAAGGAATGAATTAATAGAATTTATTCAAACTTTGGGAATATTTTTTACAGATTTGCGAACGAATTTTTCAATTTATTAGAAGCATTTCCTCTAAAAATACGAAAGGTCGTCAGACTTCGCTGTTTGTGTGCACTCTGGAGGCCACAGTTTTCATCGGAAATCAATACGGTTTGAAGATCACTTTGAGAACATGTTTTCCCTCTATATGAACCGCTGAGTCTTAACAAAAAATTCAAAATTGCATTTTTCGAGGTGTCTAAACAAAAGGGTATAATTTTTCCCATTATTTTATAAGCTTTTTTTGCCATAGAAAATATACTTTAAACAATACCACCCCCCATTTAGGTTCATCTAGAGCGTAATTATATAAACAAAGTAACTATCACTTTATATAATTACAGGAGAGAAACTTTTTCAGCTAGAGTGTACACAAATTGAAACGCGTTTGAACAAAAATCACCGAAAACAAAAAAATCAAGGCAGTAATAAGTTATTTATACTGCTTACCGGTTGATCAGCAATTACTTTTACCAACATTTTATGAAATACAGCAAAAATTCGATTTTTTGAGCAATTTAAACTGGTTTCCCGTCTTAAGGTAGTACGATCGCGCAATCTTGACGTCTATAGAATTTGTTCAAATTTTAACCAGACATTGTTCATATCATTATGCATGTTTGAGTGAAATTTCAGAACAGTCGACTATTTAGATTGGGAGATAATGGGTTTTAAAATTGCAACTTTCAACACTGCAGGGTCTGCATTGAAATTTAGACGGAATAATTTTCCGTAAAAAATATTTGTTTGGGTTAATAAGAATACCCCCCCCCCCCCCCTTAATAAGAAGACATATGGCAACACCGCAGAACAGTATTGTTCAATATTTCGAGAAAAAAAATAATTATCGTGTTCCCAAAGTTAAAAATGTTGTCATAAAAAAATACTTGTATTATAAATATTAATATTTTACATCGTTAATGTTATCTTTATTAACAAATAAAAGTGTCGGTTCATTCATAACTAATTAAAAACGTTGTTCGATTAAAAATTACGTCCAAATAAAAATTTCACTCAAACATGCATAATGATATGAACAATGTCTGGTTAAAATTTGACCAAAATCCATAGAAATCAACATTGCACGCTCGTTCCACCTTAAGTTCCAATTACGAGGCAAAAAAAGTTCCCCAGTCCGAAAAAATCTTTCGTAACGAGCAGAGTCAATGAACTTCGTCGTACGGTTGATGACTCACCGTTATCATCCCGAGAGCCACCAAATCAGTTTCGATTCCAGTCGTCAGGGTTTCTCACCACTTGTCTCATTCCCACGATCATTCATACGTACATTAATCTTTCCATCTTACATTTTCCTCGCGTGCACCAACTTGTCAATGTCCTGATAAGTCGCGAGCATAGCTTGATTCTGTCTGAGGCTCGGATCGTCCCGTGCCACATCGCATGAGGCGTAAACGTTCTCGCACCTCACGCCGTCCTGTCCGTCCTTTGCAGCCTTCATGTACCTGAAGAAGCGCAAAACGTCGGGATTGTCGCTACTGGGCCTTCGCAACTCGTTCAATTCCCTCGACAATTGTGCCGAAACGAGATTCGAGTAAGGCGCGTAACGTGCTGGATTCCGATACATCGCACAAACGGCGAATTCACGGCAGCCTTCGGTCGTGTGTCCGAGCCTGGAGAACACGGCGTCGAGGCGCGACAACAACGGCGAATAAAACGGATCGTAGTTCGTCAGAAGTAAAGAACTCGTTGGAATCTCGTGGAAGACCTATCGGAAAAGACATTTGTGTGATTTACAAAAAAAAAACAACATAAAAATCATCTTCAAAAATTGAATAACGAAAGCTCTATGAGCTTTCATTGGGACAAGTAGAAATGCTGCCTTTCGCATTTCTGGGTGACATTTGGGGTAAGATTCCGAAACAAACCTTCCTTTTAATATTTTAAGGCAACCCTTAACCCTTAACAGTCATCGGGGGTTGAACCCAGCCGTTTTTCGACCTGCGATACATTCCGGAATTTTTTTTTTCGACATTTCTTTTAAGGGAGACTTTGTCAACATGAGCAGCTAGAAGAAGAAGAATGCCTCTATGGACCAGGCATTGCCGATTAGCGGTAATTATAAACACATTTGTGTAAACACATTACAAAACTTTAAACGCGTTTTTCTCGAAAACACGTTTTTAAAAATGGCTGACATTCTCCTGACCGCTGTAATTAACATATCGACCTGAAATTTGGAGAGCGTACTCAAAAAATATGTCTTCGCGGTATGACGGATCGTTTTTTCGATAGATACAATTTTGCATTTATTATTTATCTTTTTATGCGAAACAAAAACGCGAAAATTCGATTTTTTTTTTAATTGCCGCTATTTTCCGAAATTTGTACTAAACGAAAAACCCATCCGTCATTCCATGACCAAAGGGTCACAGATTGATAATATGCTTTGAATTTGTGTTTCAGATCAACAAAGAAGGGGCAGTGATGTCAGCCGTTTACCTCCCGCGATTTGAGGACCTGTTTTCGCGGAGCTGCAACGCCCGCCATTGTGGTTTCTTTTTCAAAAAAAAAACAATGTTTTAACGTTCTGTATATCATGAATAAAAGCAAGAAAAAAACCGCACTCAAAAAGCTTTACTCGTTTCCTTTAAAAAAAAATAAAATGTAAACACCTGAAATATGGCACTCCAAGGACAAAGTCTCCCTTAAACATTACAAATTACACGAATAGAAAGTAATCGGCATGGTCTTACACACAAGGGTTGAAAGTGCATTGCAGTATTTTTTTTTCAATTTTTCAATTATTTATCACTCTCCAAAGTGAG
This sequence comes from Ophion obscuratus, assembly GCA_964007375.1. NCBI lineage: Eukaryota > Metazoa > Arthropoda > Insecta > Hymenoptera > Ichneumonidae > Ophion > Ophion obscuratus. The sequence continues at coordinate 32,410,983 of OZ023322.1, read as the reverse complement.
TGGGGTTGATCACACCCCCAATGACTATTACGTCACAACCTGGAGGTGTGACTGACGAGGCTTAAAGGAATTTTTGGCGACGCGCAATAGTTTTTGAGTTTGGGTTTGTTTGGACAAAACAGAGAGCACGATAACATATGTAAATATGAACGGAGACGTAGCAGATATATATATATATATATATATATATATATATATATATAGTCGGCACGGGTTAAAAAAAAGACTTTAAAACTCAATATCTCGAAAACTATTGCGAGTCGCTAAAAATTCCTTTAGGAGTTGTCTTAAAATATTAAAAGGAAGGTTTGTGCAAAATTTCAGCTCGATCGGCGGGCGCGTTCGGAACTTTACCGTTCAAAAAAACTAAAAAATTAAATATCTCGAAAATTATTGCTAGTGGCCAAAAATCGCTTAAGGCGTTGTCTTAAAATATGAAAAGGAAGGTTTGTGAAAAATTTCAGCTCGAACGGAGGGGGGGCGGGGGTTTGGAACCTTATCGTCACATTTGTATACTAGGACGTTGAATAAGTTCTCGCTGTTTTCCAACTGATGGCGTTACCAGAACTGCGTACGTGTAGTTCAAGCTGGGAAACCAGCTTAGGAGTACGTTTTTTATTAGTGGTTTTCATGATTTTTTATACAAGGAATGCATGAATAGAATTTATTCAAACTTTGGGAGTATTTTAGACATATTTCCAAACAAATATTTTACTTTTTTCAAAGCACTTCCTCTGAGAGTATGGAACATGTAACCTGCCGCCCATTGAAGGTCGCCATTAGACTTTGCTGTTTGTGTGCATTCTGGAGGCCAAAGTTTTCATCGGAAATCAAGACGGTTTGAACATTACTTTAAGAACATGTTTCCCTTCTATATGAACCTAACTCTGATCAAAAGAATTGAAAATTGCAATTTTTAGAGGTGTCTAAACAAAAGGGTATAATTTTTGCCATCATTTAATAACATTTTGCTATGAAAAAACATCCTGTAAAAAATTATGTTGCCCCAAATTTAGGTTCATACAGAGCGTCATTATATAAGAAAACTAACTATTACTTTATCAAATTATCGGTTACAAACTTTTCGAGCTAGAGTGTACACAAATTGAAAAAAGTCGTTTCGAGAAAAACGCGTTTGAAAAAAAAATCACCGAACACGCAAAAATCAAGGCAGTAATAATTATTTATACTACTTGGGGAACACATTCTTGAATAGTTTTACTATAAATTCATGGAATTTAAAAAAATCGATTTTTTTAGTCACCTAAACTGGTTTTCCTCCTTAAGATGGGAACCCATCTATATAGAAGTCCTATAAACAAGCTTGAAATTCAGTGCATGTCATTTCGCCCAAGTGTACGCAACTGTTTGTCTTCATTTTTTTTAAATTACGTGTCAAGAAAATATTATTTTCGGCGAATTTTGCTGCACTACTTTATTCGAAAAAAAAACTGCAGCTTTAGAATTTTTGTTGAGACGTACGGTGACAATGATCTGTCGCAAACAACATGCAGAGATCGGTTTAGAAGCTTCAAAAACGATGATTTTGATGTGCTGAATTGGAGGTCAGACGCTAGCTGAACTTGCAGAATCATTGGGAGTTGATCACAAAACAGTTTCAGATTTAAAAAAACGAATGATTTTTTTTCCAACAGAGCATCAATTTTCACGAATAAACAGCGAGAACTTATTCAAGATCGGGTGGGAGTCGAAATATCGATGGATCAATATTCGGATGGGCTGAACTATCGAATTAAAAAATGTCGAATGTTTGAATATAGATAGATCAATGTTCGGAGGGTTTATATAGTCGTAAATAAAAATTCCGAATACGAATATCTCGAAGTTGAAATATAGCGAAAAACAAAAACCGATTTAAAAAATATTGAGAGACATATAATATTGAATTGCTTATATAAATAACACCAAATAATTCGATAAGACGAATCTTCGAATTGTAAATATAGCGACGGGTCAAAAAACAGAAAGCATTAAATCGAACGGCCAAAAAGTCTAGTGGTTAAAATAGCGAAGGGTCAAAATGTCGAATGGCCCGGATGGCGAAAACTTGTGATCGAGGCAGATAGCGTTACCGGTCGGCCGGGACGGCATCCATACCATGTTCGCCATTTTGGCATTCGCCATTTCGGACCATCGATATTTTGCGTCTCGATATATTGCTTTTCGCTATAGGCGGAATTACGAATACTAGATATCCGCTTTTTTCTGTTTCGGAGATATGGATGTTATAGATTGTTCCAATCTATATTTGTATGTTTCAAATTGCAGACGATCTGAATATACGTTTTCAGATAAATGAGCTCTCGAATGAATGATGCTTTGCTTTATAGTCATTCGATATTTTCTTCGATCGAAACATAACATTTCGAATAATTAAACAAACCTTCGTTATTTTGAGAGTTCATAATTCTGTCGTTTCGAAATATTTGTCGATCTATATTTGGTCCTTTGATATTTGGATCCCCACCGTCAACATCACCATACAATGATCTATAACTGACATCATTGAGCTTCGTACACGGAGCTGATGATTGAATGATATTCCAAGAGTTTCTAACCTTAAAATCTTGCTTTTTAGCGAGACCGTTCGCCACGTGCCTGGCGTAGTAACGATCGGAGTACGAATTGACATTGGGAATTCGCGGATCGACGAACGAGAATCTCGACGTTATTTCCGGTTGTTTCGCGAGCATGCTCTCGTCGTACATGGCCGAGGCAGGAAGAGTTCCAAGTGGTTGACGCGTCATGTAATCCTCGTTGTAAAGATCAGCATTGTCCTTGAACTCGAAATTCTCCTCGGGCTCCATTGTCGCGCTTTGCGACGTTTGGGCAAACGTCGAAAGTCCTGAAAACACACACACACACAAGAGGTACACGGTCCGAGAAGTCAACTTCAGCATATGACCAATTACGAATGCATCGGAGTCCCGATGAAAAAAGTTTCTCACCTTTTCCAACGATTTTACCGAGGCTGCCGATAAGACTAGGCAAAAGAAGTGCAAGCAGAACACTCTTGACCAATTTTGCGCCTATCAACAACGGGATCAACAGCTTCTTCAGGCCGAATGCTAAAAAACCAAGTCCGAAACCTGTTAAAAACGTGTTTTTTCCGTCTACCGTGGCTGAAAGCAAAAGTACCAGTGCCATTAAAGCTCCGCGGTTAGCCCGTTAAAGCCATGCGCCATTATCATCCTCTTCAGGTTCTGCAAATGTCTTTTGTGCGACTGCCCTACGAGAAAGCGCTTTCGCGACAACTGCAACGAAGTTTCTGTGAAGTAATCCGAGATCAGCGGAAAAGCTTATGATTCCCACCAATCTGAGAACTGTATGTCTACGGTTAGCGGCTAAGCGGATGTTACTTTATGCTTTGTTTTCGCGGAGAAAGAAATGTCCTGAAAAAACTAGAATGATACTACCCTGACTTGTCCGGTTTGATTGTATAGGTTCAGCATGCCAATATATACGAAGCAGAGTTGGGCGTAATTATTTTTTTACATACGAATACGAATTTATCCACATCGTGATCTTCATGTGAATATAAATACAAAATTCTTCATACTTTACTTATTGTAAATACGAATACAAATAAATTCGTATTCACAAGTGTGAAAACGAATTTATTTGTGAATTGCCTCAAGTTGAAAAAAAATAAAAATCGAATTCACGACAATTATATTAAAATTTACACCACAACCCGTGCAGAATTTTGGCAGGGATACAGCTGGATCCTGACTTGTATCCCGGGCTCCCAGTCGAGATCTAGTCCGATATCGGATCAGATTCGAAGACTCAATGTAAGATCCGTAAACGGGATCCCATTAGGGATCCAGAACCGGATCCTTTAATGACTCTAAATAGATTCCCCATAGCATCATTGAGGAATCTGGGAAGGATCACGGGTGAATACAGGCTGAAATAAATGTCAAAAATGGAATTATGACATGTTAAATTTATTATAAAAATAAATAACATTTATAAAGTTTTGGTGCATTAAACTATCAGTAAAAAAAAATTTGTCCAAAGATTCAAATGGCAGATCGCGCCAATCGCGAGATTTTGATGTGAATTAAAAAAAATTCACATCAAAATCTGTGAATGCAAATGAATTGACAAGAAATTATAAATACAAAAAAATTCACAAAATTAGTTGTGAATTTTTTCGTATTTAAGACAAATTAAAATCAAATTCAAACTGATTAGATTAAAATTTGCGCCAAAAGTGAGTTCGTACGTATTTTGAGATAAAACATTGCCTCGAGGCAAAGAAACTTTTGCACATAACTTTTTGTGCGCACATTTCTTTGCCTCAACACAATGTTTTCTCTCAAAATACGTTTACACTTGTGGTGTAAATTTTAATATAACTGTCGTGAATTCGATTTTTATTTTCTTCAACTTGAGGAAATTCACAACTTATTTTGTGATTTTTTTCATATTTATAATGTAATATTTGAAACTCACAACTTTTTTTGCAAAAATTTCTTTGCCTCGACGAAATGTTTTTTCTCGAAATACGTAAGAACTCACGGTTGGTGTAAATTTTAATCTAATCATTGTGAATTTGATTTTAATTTGTCTTAAATACATGTTTATACCCACCGACAAGTCGGTGGGTATAAACAGAGACTTATTCCCCAAAACCGGTATCCCGGTTAGAATCCAACTTGCATCAGTATCGGAATATGTATGACGACGATGGCATAATTTTGAAAATTTTGGCATCACGTGTATTTTCGGTATTACTATGTAATTCCTATTTATAGATAAGAATTTTATAGATAGGAATCTATAGACAGAAATTCCTATCTATAGATAGGAATTCCATAGTAATACAGAAAATACACTTGACGCCAAAATTTTCAAAATGATGCCATCGTCGTCGTACATATGCCGATACTGATGCAAGTTGGATTCTAACCGGGATACCGGTTTTGGGGAATCCATGACAAATCCTGATCGGGATTTGATCGGACATAGGGTATCCCGGTCAAAATTTCTGCATGGGAAGTGAGTCCTTACGTATTTTAAGGTAAAACATTGTGTTGAACTCAACGAGTAAGAACTCACTTTTGGTGTAAATTTTAATTAAATCATTGTGAATTCGATTTTAATTTGTCTTAAATACGAAAAAATTCAGAACTTATTTTGTGATTTTTTTCGTATTTACAATTTTTTGTGAATACATTTGCAATCACAGGATTTTTTGTAAGTATTCACATTTTTTGTGAATATTCACAATTTTTTATGTGAATTTATATGTATGTTCAGAATATTTGTGAATACAATTGCATTTGTATGCTTGCATGTGAACACAAATAAGTGAAGTATGAATAAATTTGTATTCACATGAAAATCCCGATGTGAATAAATTCGTATTCGTATTTATAAATAGAATTACGCCCAACTGTGATACTAAGCAATGAATTATAGTACAGTCGTGCTGGATATTGGAATCGGAAAAAAATTATAAGGCTAGGTTTTTGACGGGTGATTTTGTAGGTGCCACGAGTGCTAAATCCATGTTTGCATAAAAATCGAGGTGTAGGGTTTTTTCAAGAGGATGAAGGGGGATGGGGTGGATAAATTCCAAAGTACAACCCCCACTACAACTTCTACGAGGTCGGCGCCGGGACACAAGATATTCAGGAACATCCGGGCTTTATTTTTGTCCCGAGCGCCGAAGTCGTGGAAGTTCATTTTGGGGGTGAAATTTGGAAAAATGAGTTTTAATTCGATAACTCTTTAGGAAAAGTTCATACAATTTTTGTTCAAATGGGAGCGTTGTAGCCGTTGAAAAGACGCGTCGATCGAGTATTTGATCATCCCTCTCCAATAATGTCTTAACCCCCAAAAAAATTGTTGAAATTAAAAAAAAATGTTTATTCAATAACTCAAAAACAATCGATTTTTCGGGGATGGTTTTAATGTACGAATTGTAGAGAATAACTTTCTCGATGTTTTCGTTTCTATGGACGACCTTTGAATTTTGCTTTTTCCAACCCCTCTCATGGGTTGAAAATTCAAAATGAAATTCTGGGAAAACTATTGACCAAGAATAAAGAGATATGAGTTTAGCGCTGTGGACACAAATGTAACCGATGGTTCAAGCTAAAAATTGTTCCACGTCGGCGAATTCGTGCGGTCAATAGTTTTCCCGGAATTTCATTTTTTATCTTCAACCCCCGAGAGGGGTTGGAGAAAGCAAAATTCAAGAATGGTCCATAGAAACGAAAATATAGAGAACATTATTCTCCATATTTCGTACATTTCAACCATACCCAAAAATCGATTGTTTTTGAGTTAGCCAGTAAACAATTTTTATTTTGTATTTCAAAAAAAAAATTCTGGCTCAAGACATTATTAGAGAGTAATGGTCAAATACTCGATCGACGCGTCTGTTCAAGGGCTACAACGTTCCCATTTGAACAAAAATTGTACGAATTTATCCTAAGTAGTTATTGAATTAAAACTGATTTTTCAAATTTCACCCCCAAAATGAACTACCACGTCTTCGGCGCTGTGAACAAAATTAAAGCCCGGATTCTTCTGAACACTTTGTCTCACGTCGCCGACCTTGTAGAAGTTGCAGTTTGACCTCAATCCACCCCCATCCATCCCCTAAAAAAGGACCCTGCATCCCGATTTGTAGGCAAACTTGAACTTAGCACCCGCGGCACCTACAAATCACCTGTCAAAAAAACTGGCCTTCTAATTTTTTCCGATTACGGAGTTTTTCAGCGACTCCAAGACTGCTCTATTATAGGATGAAGCCAACCTGATGATTAGAGAAAGGAATCCGTAATCGTTTGTTACACTGCCGCGCGTAGCATTAGAAGATAGGTTAGATCGTTTAAAAAATCAACAAAGGGGACTTACCTCCGAAGAACGTTCTCGCCTGGCGAAGAACGACAACTTCATTAGGCATGCTAATCCTCAGTACATGATTTTTCGCGAATCTGTGAACCTTGTCAAGAACATCATATTTTCCTACATTAACCCTAAAATCCTGATTAGGATGAGTGGCATTTTTCGTTTTGACTATTTGAAGTGTTTCAGTGACATTGATGGCATCAAAATTGTCCATATCTTCCAAAAGTTCTACGAGACCTTCTTTCAGACAAGCCAATGACATTCCCCCGTTACAGACTTCCGCGTCCTTCATCCGATTTATCACATGATCCGATTGATTGTCAATCGACGAATTGCCGAGTTTTTCCGCCTCGGCGTCGTGAAGATTCTTGAGATCGGTGTGAATCATGTCACTTATGTCTAAATCAAATTTCGTCGGTTTGTCACTCATCGCGTCGTCATCCAATGGCATGCCTTTGACGTTCTGATCAGCCGTATCGTCCGCTTCGTAAATGGCAGTTTCTTTGTAATCGTCGTCGATCCCATCGGGCATCTCAAGCTGCAAGATTTCATTGTTTACGGAATCTTCAGCCAAGTGTCTCGTAACGTCCAGTGCCCTGTCGCTAGGCTTGATCCCGGAGGACTCGCGCGGCAGGTACACGAACGTTGTCAAGACGAGGATCAGCGTGCTCCATTGGCTTTTTGCTACCTCCCGATTGGCCATTCTCTCGGATATGTCCTTTTCTTTCACCCAGCTTTCAATGTGCCAATCCACCCCTTATCGGCACGGGCTTCAGTAATCACGGAATATCTGCATCGTAAACTTCGTTAGGTTTCTTCCACTTCCTGTAATTGAAGATTCATATCATTCACCATCATGTCACAATCAACTTTTTTGCTACATTTCCGAATATATATCCTCCTGGATCTGGACTGATAAAGCCTGCGAATGTTGTTCAAGCTGCTTAGAGTTTTCCCATATTCACGAGAAACTGCCGAATGACTCGAACACAGGAAGGACAGATTACCGTTCATGACGATGAAAATGCGATCTTTTTTAATATAATTTGCAGCCTTAGAGTGTTTACAACACGTGGGTAAAAGGCTATTTTCATGTCTGACGTGTTTTAGAATTTACAGCCTGTTGAGCGGAACCGTTCGCCAGCTAGAAGACGGTGGCTGAATTGATCGGAGCGTTTTTCGGGTACCAGAATTTTTCAGCGTGCGGGGCGCTCTACAGCATTAACGGACGAACCGATTTACAATAATCTCTGGGCAATTGAAAGGAAATTCAATTTTCGGGGCCATCAGGGAGCGATTTTTGTCAAAAATTGATTTAGAATTTTTTTTTCTTACGTTGAAGCAAAAAATATCTAGGCGAAAAATTGGGTTTATTCAAACAGCTGCCATTTTGTTATCCAGGGGTTTCCAGAAAACAAAAAAACGATAAAGCCCGCCAAATTTAGTCCAGTTTAATAATGTTTGACCCGTTTTTGTCTCCGATGAACTGGAGCTGTGGAGCGCCCCGCGCAGATCAAGACACGCAGTGCATGGCTTCATTTGACGGGAGCTGGAGACGCCATTTTGGATTTTTTTAAATAAATAAAATTGGAATTTACTCTCCATTGATAGAAGAATGAAATACGTTGAAACCTATTTACAAAAGTATTTATTGTACAGGGTATTAGGAAGGTCGATGCAAAGCCTTGAGGGGGTGATAGGTCACCTCGTTAGGAACATATCTAACCAAGGTTATCTTAGTCCAAATCTAAGGATTTTGAGTTGTCATGGTAAGTATGATTTTTTGAAAATTTCCCAAAATGAGGTACTAACTCGTTCACCTCTTATGCTAATGATATATATTTTTTTTTAATATCATTAACATAAGAGGTATTTTAATTTTTTTATTGAATACACATCAAGCTAAGACGCAAATAAGTTTTTAGATACCAATTATTATCTGTTTGAACATTATGAACGAGTTGGTACCTAATTTTGGGAAATTTTCCAAACATCATACTTACCATGATGACTCGAAATCCTTAGACTTTGGACTAAGGTGACCTAGGTTAGAAATGTTCCTAACAAGGTGACCTATCACTCCCTTAAGGCCCATCGACCTTCCTAGCACCCTGTATATAAAAAAAAACCCAAAGTTCGTGCATTGTTCATGCCTCTCGATGGTAACCTGTGCTTGATAAAACAAAGTCCCTACTCAACTTTTCAATGCCATGGAATGTTCGCATACCGAGAAGCAACCGTTATGATTTATAACCAAGTTATTTACGATAATCGAAATAAAAAACGGTTATCTTCTCCATAGATGGATGTACGTCTGTCAATTATTCATACATGACGAGAAACCGTGAAATCAGGAAGGACTTTCACGATATTTCGATGGCTATCCGACTTGTTCCGGTACATTAGACCCCAGGCGAAAAAAAAACCTCGAAATAATGTGGCTAGATTGGACCGCATTCACCTGGACTATTGCGTTTCTTCTTACACTTCCATACACGAACCAATGACAAGACAGTACCCTGAACTTGAAATCCCCCAATCTACGTTGTTGAACTTGGTATTGGGATTGGGATTTTTTCGTGAAAACGAATGCTTTATTTTATTAGGTTGGCAAGAAAGTCGTTGGGTTTTATGACCAAAAATAAAATAAAAAGGCTCCTTTGAAATGAATGATTCATTTTATTCTATGTCTATCCACCTATTGCATAGAATAATCCACTTACCAAATAGAAAAATCCTCTATTCTATGCAGAATCCGATAGTGGACTTTCAAGACTGCTTCTTTATTTTTTTTTTGATATAATCCACCTACTAATCCATTTTTATAAGTGGATTAGTAGGTGGATTATGTAAAAAAAATAATAAAGAACCAGTCTTGAGACGAATGATTCATTTTGTTCTATGTATCCACCATCGCATTCTGCATAGAACCCAATGGTGGATGCATAGAATAAAATTAATCATTCGTTTCAAGACTGCTTGTTTATTTTATTTTTGACGATAAAACGCGAAGACTTTCTTGCTAACCTAACAAAAAATCATTCCTAATGTATTCAAACCCAAACAAACCCGAACAAACTGTTGTGTGACTCCTAATAATTCTGCAAGTTCAGCTAGCGTCTGACATGAGTCTTCATGAAGCAATGCCTCCAATTCGACACATCAAAATCATCATTTTTAAGCATCTAAACCAATCTCTGCATGTTGTTTCCAGCACAGCATGGTCGCCGTAAGTGTCAACTAGAATTCCGCGTGCTTCAAGTGCACTGGTTTTTTAAAAATAAACTACTCCAGTGAAATTTCCCGCAATTACTCCTTTTTTGGCACGAAATTTGACTATGAAAAAAAAAGTTGTTTACGCTTGGGCGAATTGACATATACTGAATTTCAAGCTTGCTTATGATACTTCTTTTATAGATGCGTTACCATCTTAAGGGGTTTTCTCACTTCAGACGCTAAAAAAAGGCTATTTTCATTAATTTTTTTATGATTTTATATTATAGATATTGATGTAAAAGTGGTTACACTTGATAAATGCACGTTCGAAATACTTAAAAAAAATTTTATATGTATTTGTGTAACCCAAACAAACTTTAAACGCGTTTTTCTCGAGAAAACGTTTTTCGACGGCTTGTTGATAAAATCTTCGAAAATACTGAACCGATCCTTATGAAATTTTAACCACATATAACAACTATAGCTGTAGCGCATATCAAAGATTTATAAAAGTTTTTATATTTACTATTTTTTTGCCAAAAACGGTGAAAAAACACGTTTTTTTCGAAAAATGTCCACCATTTTGTTATTTTTGCACATATCAAAAATCGTATGATATGCGCTATATCCATTAACATACTGAATCTAAAACCGTTTGATTATTTTCGTTTCGGGTGCTTCATCTCCGAAATTTCATCAACAAAGCAGACCTACAATTTTTTGCAATTTTTTTAAATACCATTTTCGTCTATAAACATTGCCTCGAAAAAATAAAAATAATTTTTTTATGTATTCCGAAAGTGTATTTATTTAGTGTACCAACTTTTATATCAATATCTATTATATAAATCTATTTTAAAAATCATGACAATAGCCTTTTTTAGCGTCTAAAGTAAGAAGACCCCTTAAGCAACACGCAGGCAATTGTGGTAACGCCATCTGTTGGAAAACAGCGAGAACTCATTCACCGTCCTAATATGTGATATTCCGCACAGGACCTTGACTTTGACACGTGAGCTCATTAAAATTTCACGAACTAATGGATAGAATAATTAAAAGGCGGACCGGAATGTGGCTCGACGAGTCAGTGCGAACCTTCACCGGCCTGATAAATGTATCTCAGTGAAGGGGCAGCCTTCTATCTTACGTGTGAATTCCACTAGTTTCATTGTTACCATTGGCGGAGATTCTTCATTTTATGACACATTTACGTGTTATCTAATTAAGGCACCACACCACGGTAAAAAAATCTCACTTTTTTTCAATTTTCTGAAAGTTGCATTTGTTACAAATGCTCTCACCAATTTTTTAAAATAAATTTGTAAAATTGTCGGAGATACAGAATTTTATTTATCAACCTGGTTGACAACATATTAAAAAAACTATCCATCCGATTTGCATGCGCCAAGTCTCAAACTGTTCGAAAATGAAGTCTCTATGGCACCACGTAGGGATTTTTTTATAAAGGGCCCCCTTCTATTTTTCCTTTTATGAACAATGAAATTTTTTCATGAAAATCGAAAATAAAATTCGCTGGTCGGCCATTTTTTTTTAGATATCGATTCCCCTACGTGATGCTGTAAAACTATATGTGTAGTTTCTAAATATATTTTTATTTTATTTTTCAGATGAACCGTATGGCTTAATCGCTGTCAACCGCCGAGCAGCAATTTCGTTCGAGTACAAAAATTTGTATACAGTCTTCCATATGCATATATTGACTGAGTATTAATAAAAAAATTCCATTAATCGCTCGCTTGAAAATAATTACGAAAAATACACCCTCGTACCGCGCACGAACCGTGGAGCGGTGCCTTAAAAATCATTAAGAAACTTGCCAAAAAAAAAAAATCTTCCACGGTCCAAATATCTCGAATAATTGCCGATACTTGATATTGCCAACTTACTATTGATGCACCGTAAGACGTTCTTTCAGTTAAGGTCACAAAAAAGCACCGATATTCGATTTTCGGACGATCGGCCAAATGTTTTTTTATTGTATTTTAATGCCAAAGCTATGTTTATTAACGCGTGATTTTCAAGGACGAAAAGTTATTGTATCGAGTGTGATTGGACTAGGATGTAGCTTCGCTGTACAGTCAAGTGTGCTCGACGGACGACACGGTACTGGTGAGCAAAGCCGGGGAATCGGCGCGAGTAACCGATCTGGGTTAACCGGCCATTCGTCCGACCATAAGCCGCTGCTTGCTCTTTGCGTCTCGTCCACTCACACAGACACACAACCGCACTCACTGTCATCGATAATGTGTGAGTCGGTATACCGGGCATAACATTTAAAGTCGGTACTCCTTCCTTCTGCGTCATCTCGACTGTTCGTTCACCCGATACCTAAAAATCTTGTCTCCACCTCTTACTTCGTCACTCCCTGCTGCGAAACTTGAGATTTCTCCATTTTTATAGTAAATTTTATGATCATTTTCCTTTTCCTCGTCCATTGGGATTATCGGTGACGTATTCATTGGCCACAGCTTTGAAATCTCGGTTGAATTAAAAAATGGCCCAATCTGTTCGGCATAGTGCAGTATCGAGTGCTAGAAATTATTTGTATCTGATTATAAACCATTTTTTTTGCTTGATTAGGCGTTTGTCAGCTCTCGATAGGAATTCAACTTTTTCGTCCTGAATATAAAGACAAGCGTAATTTTTTTAACGAATAAAATCAAGAATTTTATTATTGAATTTTAGAATTAAAATATATAGTTTAGTGATTATTTTATTATAAAATTTTAGGATTAAAATATATAATTTTATTATTAAATTTTAGAATTAAAATATATAATTTTATGACACTTTCTCGAGGCAAGTTTTTTCAGCCCTCTTTTGACACGTCGAAGATTTTTTTTTTTATTGATTATCGTGAAATATGATATTTGGGAAATATTTCGATGCAGTATCATTCTCGTATTCTAATTTTTTTCTCTTTCGATTGGGATAAAAACAGCTGTGGCTGTAGGCATTTTCATGATGGCAAGTTTTTTTTCGTGATAACGGAACTGAATCCGATTTTTCACAGTGCTTGGGTATTTTCATGAGACACTGGACATTGCCTTGAGGGGCAATACCAGTGTGACACTTTCAAAAAATTGATTTTTTTTGCCTTTTTCGACAGTTTATACTTTCAAGAATATCATTATCATTTATATCATTAATATTAATATAATTTTATCTTGCAAAAATCGATAGTTAAATCTTTAAACGCGTTATTCTCGAAATGAGATTTTTCAAATTTGCTGACATTGTAACTCAAAGAGCAATTATCCAATTGACTTGAAATTTGAACTGAGTACTCTTGAATATATTTACTCTACAATGACGTAGGATATTTTTGATTGGATAAAAACTGACGATTTGGCATTGAAAAGAACGACCATTTTATAGGCGAGAAAACAGACTTTTTTCATAACGACGCCATTTTGTTAGATTTTGATATTTTTCGAAAATCCTACCTCATTATACAGGAAATACCTTTCAGTTTAAAGATATTTTTTCCTTTTTCGGTTTCAGCTACTCAATCGGCCGGAATCATGTCAGCAGTGGAAGAACTTTTTTTTGCGGCTCTGAAAGCAGCACATAAGTCGCTTGGATCTCAATATTTGTCTATGAAAAAATAATGTAATATAGGTAAAATATAGCCAAATATATTCTTAATTTTCCGAAACATTTAATTGAGTACTTCTCTTCCAAAAAATTCGCGAAAATCACCCGAATTTTCAGCGTTCATAATGGCTCCAATAGATCCGAAAAAAAGCGTTTTTTCGTGATTTTTTTTGGAAGGGAAAAAAATTAGTGAGCCCAGTAAATATTGAGATATTTTTCCATGTATATTTAAAATGTATAAACATTTTTTTCAACATGCAGCAATGAATGACTGCAGATTTATCAGCCTATTCCATGTGCGTCTTGCCACTGCAGTCCCCAATCCACGGGAATCATGCAGCTCGTAATTCTTGACTGAACCAAATAAACCAATACCATTTTCAACTGTCATATATTTTTCTTCTGGGTGAATTAAGAAAAAGCTGAAAAAATCGTGAAATTATAACTTTTCTCGGGTTTGAAAAAAATGTGTTTAAAAAAACACTTTAATGTGCTATAAAAATTATTTAAAAAGACTTTTTCAACGACTCTTTTAATTCACTTTGACGAGATTTTTATACTGAAAAAAATTATCTTTCGTTTGTTTCAATAGATCGTTTAGTTTTTTTCCCATCACGCCCGTCTATTTGGAAAAATCGTGAAAATGAAAACTGGAGAAAACGCGCTTCAAAGTTTTCAACAGGAAGAAATATCAATATCAAATTTCAATCACTTCTCTGCTTTTGGGCTTGTATCTTCGAAAATATTTACAATTGGCCTCTGTAACTTGGTAAATATATTCTTGGATACTTCACCTATCGCTTTATGCAATAAAAAAAAAACAACTTTTCGGTCCTTCTAATTCAGGCTCCCGCCTCAACCCTTCACAACTCAACGCCTTGTAAATTAAAAAATAGTCGAATTTATGGTGGGTTTTGATAAATGAAAAAACACGTATTATATAGTTTTTGACAATTTTAATCAAGGGGCCAGTTGTAAAGCAATAAAGGGAATAATTGATTTTATGGTACGTTTTAATAAATAAAACGCACGTTTTATTTAGTTTTTGAAAATTGTCATCGCGGGGCTATTTATAAAGATTCAGGATAACGCGTTTTTTTCATGTTAACGCTACTTAACCCGATTTTCCCCACTGTTTAGCTATTTTCATAAGACACTGTAGATTGCCTTAACCCTCCATAACTCAACAACGTAAAAATGAAAAAATCGTTGACTCTATGGTAGGTTTTAACAAATAAAAAAACACGTATTATTTAATTTATGAAAGATTCAATCCGGGGGCTGGTTGTAAATAAAAAAAGGAGTATGACAGGCATATTGCATTGTTTCGTACCATCCCTTGAAGCAGTTGTTTTGCTTGTTGAAGTACGAAGCCACGCCACATTTTTCACACACCGTTTTTCGTTTTCATATTTTTTGTTAATTTTGCAATCTCGCGATAAGTGAACTTCGAACAAATTTTGATCCAACCAACGCCATCTACTTTGGATGAATTGCGCTAAAAACCCATAGAACGGTTTGCAGTCATCGTGTGACATCGATTTAAAAAAGGATTAAATGCCGATATGAGATTTTGTGAGCAATTGGATGGTTTGTTTCAGAACTGTCACACGGTGGTATGAAGGGTTAAGCAATAGACGGTGCAATGAGTGTGAAGGCAATAAGTATATACTCATTGCCCTCTCTGTCACTGTCAAATGGGACGTACATTACGAAGATGAATCTAGGTATTAATGTACTAGCAATTTACAATCTACAGATTCGTGAGCATGATTTATCGAAAAAAAGGAATATGCGATTTGAAACACCGGTTTACTCGGCAAATGTCAGTGGATGATTTTGACGAATTGATATATTGTTGCAAAAAGTTAATTATTTCATCGGTATCATTACATGTGGGTTGTGATTCTTAAGGGGTCTTTTCACCTTAGACACTGAAAAAGGATATCTTCATGAATTTTTTTGATAGGTTTATATTATAAATATTGATACAAAAGTTGTTACACTTAATAAATACACTATCAAAGTGCATTAAATTTTTTTAAATGTATTTATGTAACCCAAACAAACTTTAAACGCGTTTTTCTCGAAACTCGAAATTCTTGACAATTGTAGCTCTAGCGCATATCAAGGATTAAATTTTTTTTATAGTTACAATTTTTGTTGCCAAAAACCGTGAAAAATACATTTTTTTCGGAAAATGTCCGCCATTTTGTCATTTTTGCATAGATCAAAAATCGTATGATATGCGCTATAGCCATTAACGTACCGGATCTAAAATCGTTTGATTTTTTCGTCTCGTATGATCCATCTCCAAGATTTCATCAACAACTCAGACCTACAATTTTTTTAGGACATTTTTTTAACTACCATTTTCGTCTATAAATAGGGACTTAAATAAATAATTGTTTTAATCTATTTGGCAAGTGTACTTATTAAGTGTAACAACTTTTATATGAATATCTATAATATAAACCTATCAAAAAAATTCACGAAAATAGCTTTTTTAGCGTCTAAAGCGAGAAGACCCCTTAATTAGCCACTAAAAATGATTATAATCGCAAAAAAACAGTACTTGTTTTTTTTATTGAGCAAAGAGGTGATGCTTTGACAGGTGGGAACTGTGAGAACACAAAATAGATTTGTTGACATTTTAAATAAAGCAGAACCATTTCTTAATTATCTACAGGGTGTCATGTTATGAATAGTTAATCCTGCAACTGTCGATAGGTCAGATCATGTCCTACTATATGCTGAAATTTCAGTTCAGCAAAAGTCCCACGTTTTTCGAAATTTTAGGCTTTATATTATTATTTGAAAAAAAAAATCACCCGCTTTTGGTTTTTCGCATGCCATTTCTACAGTAATATAAATCGACAATAACTAAGCAACTTTTAAAAGTAATTGGCACGATATACGTAGTACTTTTTTTTTACATCGCAGGCCACCAAAGTCAGATGTTCGAATTGGTTTGTATGAAAATTCTGCATGAGATCTTTTTTCATAAAGTTTTCTTAACATTTAAGGTTAAAAAGTAGACTATTCAACAAATAACCGAGAGTATTTTTTGAAGAACCGGGTCAAAAAAGGTTATCATTTGTAGAAATGGCATGCGGAAAACCTAAAGCAGATGATTTTTATCTTGAAAACCTTGCACTGAAAAAAAAATTCAGTTGGTTTAACAAAATGTATCTTTAAATACGTTCAACTTGATTTTTGATTGGCATAATAAACATTTTGTTAATCTAACGATAGTTTTAGTGGTGTGAACTGTAGCTAAATAAGCTACAGTTCACTTTTTCAGCTTATTTAGCTACAGTTCACACCACTAAAACTATCGTTAGATTAACAAAATGTTTGTTATGCCAATCAAAAATCAAGTTGAACGTATTTAAAGATACATTTTGTTAAACCAACTGAATTTTTTTTTCAGTGTGGGACATTTACTAAACGTTTACTACCTATCGACCCCTGCAGGATTATCCATTGATAACAGGACACCCTGTATATATTTATGCATTTTTTTAAATCCCCAAATGATTTTTGACAAAATATATATTAGGTGTAGTACAAAAAAAATCCATTATTTTTGCATAAAATTGAGGGCAAAAATAATGGATTTCTTTTTACTACACCTAATAAGGTAAATGTCCCAATTATTGAACACTATCTTGTATTTTTATTATTTCTCATTCACCTGCATGCATTTACTTATTTATAAAAATTTCATTACATATATGGAACTTTTAACTATGGAAATGTTACCTTACTTGTGCAAAAAAAGCTTTAATTAATAGAGAAAAAAATTATTTAATCAGCAACGGTGACCCGATTTTACGTCTCGTGGTAACTGCTTGTCGTTTTTGCTAAGACGCGTAAAGGGCATAAAAAATTCAAAAACTGTCGCATCTCAAAAAGTAAAGGAGTTTCAGGTTCCTCAGAAAATTTCTTACAAATAACAATTAAATTTTTTTAAATTAATTATTTGTTAAAAAATACGGTGTTCGATCATTGGGACATAGAAAATGCAGTGTGTCCCAATTATTGAACACTCGAATTCTTCAAGATGTCATCATTAAACCCATCAAAACATCGAGACAGCTAACGTGTAACATATCGTGTGAATCGGATTTATTCAAACAAAAACTGTAAGTTCCTGAATAAACTTACCTTTATTATTTTAACAATAACTCTAAGACCGTCAAATATATTTTTTATTTGTATTTTCGTGCAATAAACATAAAAAGGAAAGTAAAGAGAGAATATAACCTAAACGTAACCTAAAATATGAATGTACTGTTCAATATTTTTTGCTCTCCGAAATTTCAGGGAGCCAAGCTGCGACAAAATCAAACAAAAACAGAACACAAAAACGAGAAAGCTGAAAGTAAAAATAAAATAAAGTTCGAGTTGAAAAGCAAAAATAAACCAAATTCGAATGAACCAAAAATCTGTCGAAAGAGACTAAATATATATTTTTGTATTTTTACATGATTAACAAAAGATTATTTAAGTGTTTGATTTTGCTTTTATTTCTTAATATTGTACCCAAAATAATATTTTCAGAACGGAAGAAGAATTCTCGAGAGTGTTCAATAACTGGGACACGCCTGTTCAATATTAGGAACATAGGCACTTCCAGTGTTCAATAATTGGGACATTTGCATGCTTCACATTGTTATTCTTTTTTTTTCATTTAAAATCATTTAAAAATAATTTAAAGGGTGATTTTTCGAAAGTAAAATTATCAAAGTATCATTTGAACCTGAAAGCGATGGTTTTTTCTTGATTTTATATTTTTTTCTCACCGATTTCGATCCCCAGATGTTAGCTGTTCTTCCCCCAGACCTTAGCTGTTCAATAATTGGGACATTTACCTTATATTGCATACGATAAATTCCCAAAAAGAGCTGTTTTCTCGGCCAACGAGGATAAAACTTTTTAATACCCTTATTAGTTCAATTAAATCTGAATTAAAATTGTTAATTAATTTTTTAAATCATTATTCAAGTTAGCTCAAATAAATGGTGCCAAAAGTGTTCGTGCAACTTTATTCCTATTTCAAACGTATTCCTTCAATATTGGCCACATTGTTGTTCGACGAGGTGCAGAAAGAACTTCCACACAGATGGAGCGAACGAGCCTCAAAAGCTGATTCGCCGATTCGCTTAATAATATAAACGGGGATAAAACTATAGCCTCAAATATACATGCGTGTACTTGCAATATAGTGACAAAGTTCCGTTACGTTAATGTGACTTTTTTTTCGTCCCCTCGCATAACGCATGTAACGGTCGAGTTGACCGGTGCGCTCTGCTAGCAGATCGAACTCAGGCTGGCGTGTCGGCCACTTTACTTTTCAATTATATCGTACGTCCCGAGTCAAAGATTGATTATCGTCATTGACGAAAAAAAAAAAAAAACGCCAACAACGAAGAACGTAATCTAGAACGAGAGAAAAAAAAGACCACGCGACACCGGTAGGAAAAAAATCGAGAAATGGAACCGAAAAGGCTCGTTTGAAAAAAGACAGCGGACTTTTGTCCGAACCTTTCCCAAGGATGTAAAAATAAACGTTCCATTCGAACATTCGATTATATTACATTCGTACCGTCAAAATATACGTTTTATGCCCGTCAATGTTTTACACATACGTACACATGCGCTTCAAGGTACATCGGGGTTAAAACATAAAAAAAATCCGGCCTCAAAAAAAATTACAATAAAATCGATATTTTTATTTGTCATAATTGAAAAAAATCGATTGGTTCAAAATTCGTAATCAATACTTTTATTTTTGTTATTAGAAAAATCGACTTGCTTTTAAAATTATATTTGGCGCTTATCGAGAGGCAAATTATAACCGCAAACTGCAGAAATTATTTCTATTTAACTGAATCCTGAATAATACGTATTAAGGCGTTTCGGTACAATTAAAGAAATGTTATTTGTTCAAATTTATACATTTGAAGATTTGTCATGTACTGAATACACCCTCTAAATTTAAAATTGATCCTGTACACCGTTTCTGTAAGATTTACAATTGAAAAAAAAACGCATTCTAAGGCGGGAAACCAGTTTAGAAGTACGTTTTTTCAGTGATTTTCATGATTTTTTTAACAAGGAATGA
Source organism: Ophion obscuratus (assembly GCA_964007375.1). Lineage (NCBI taxonomy): Eukaryota > Metazoa > Arthropoda > Insecta > Hymenoptera > Ichneumonidae > Ophion > Ophion obscuratus. The sequence goes on along the minus strand of OZ023322.1, from coordinate 32,391,128 downwards.
ATGCATGGAATTTATTAAAACTTTGGGTATATTTTATACATATTTTCAAACCAACATTTACATTTTTTTTCGAAACATTTAGATTGAAAATGTGACGCCCATCGAAATTCGCCATCAGACTTTGCTGTTTGTGTACACTCTGGAGGCCACAGTTTTCATCGGAAATCAATACGGTTTGAACATTATTTTAAGAACATATTTGCCTTCTATATGAACCTAAACTCTGACAAAAAAATGGAACATTTAATTTTTTAAAGGTTTTTCAAAGAACAGGGTATAATTTTCGCCGTTATTTTATAAAGTTTTTTGCTATAAAAAATCTACTTTAGCCAATGAAATTACCCCAAATTGAGGTTCATATAGAGCGTAAATAAATAAAGAAACTTTATTTATCTTTAACTAGATTTTAACTAGATAAATCATTTTATAAAATTATAGGTTGGAAACTTTTTGAGCTACAGTGTACACAAATTGAAAAAAGTCGATTCGAGAAAAAAGCACTCGAAAAAAGAACTACCGAAAATAAAAAATGCATACTGCGTTACCGTTTAATCAGTGAATAATTTTACTAACAAATTATGAAATAAAAAAAATCGTTTTTTTGAGTCATCCAAAAAGGTTTCCCCCCTTAACATAAGGAGGTGCCTACGCTCATCGCTGAATGTCAGTTTTACGCACGAAAAAGTGTGAACAAATGTTTAAAATGTTATGAAAAAACTGTCAAATTACTCAATACATTATCACAATTTCATCAGTTCCATAATCTAATATATTAAAAAGTGTTTTTTTTTTTTTCAATAGTAAATTTCATAAAAACGGTGTAGACGATCAATTTACAATTAGGAGGTTGCATTCAGTATATAACAAAGAACATACTGTATAAATTTGAATATAATGGTAATCAAAATGGTAACAAATAGTTCATCAATTGTCCCGAAACTCGAAGACAAAAAGTTCCATTGTTACAAAAAAAAATGGTTGGTCCAAATACCTACCGCTCCATTGAATTCAATAGGGGGCAATAGATAAAAAAAACCATTTTTTAGGAAACAGGTCCTTAAGCCTACAACGCCGCAGAATTATTGAAAAAAAAACGTTCTCATAGCGGGAGCGATTTGAACGAGTGAACGTTCGTTTATGCAGATGATTCGTGATGTGTTCAGAATGCGCGTACGTGGTCACACATACGTAGGGACGAATCGCCGTACACGAGGATGGCGCCCATCCAAATCTGTCAGTGGGTCAGTGGTGCCACGAGGCCAATGGACTTGCCATAGATCTGTACGTTCTCAATCGCACCTCGTCGACCTTGAGGGAGGAACGTTACATGCTCGAGCCCTCGTGTGGAAGGAGGTCATTCCCGCTAAGAGTCCCCCAAATTTCGTTCCTGTCTCTTGATGCGTGTTTTTTAAATCACTCAGTCGCTCGGACGAGTCATAGGAAATTCCATCGACGTGTCAGACGTACAACGAAAACATTCTCGCACATACATATAAACGCTTTAAAATTATAGCTCAAATAATTTCGTCGTATTTTGTAGCAAATAAAGGTGAGAAAAAAACGATGTGATCCAAATGTAATTTAACGCGTTAGGCGTTAAAATTCTCTCATTAATTATTATATTAATTGAATATTATATTAATTGAAATTAACTCATAAAATTAATTACACATCTATTTAGTATGGATATCAAACTGTTAGAAAAAATATATTTTTTTCGATGTACAAAATGGCCGACTAGTCGAAACTTCGCGAAACAGCTTTTTTCCAATTGGCGTGACAAAAAACTTCAACAATTTTTACTCGATTTACTTCAAATTTGAAAGTTATGTTCCTAATTGCATTTCGCAGAGAAGTACGTACGGAATTTCTGATTAATCGAAACCTTTTCATTTTATGAGCAGTTTATGAGCAGTTATAATAAAATTTTTCACTGAAAATTCGTTTCTTAAGTTCAAATACCTACAACTTTTGAATAAAACAATATTTTTTAAATTCCGTACGTACTTTTCCAGGTATTCTAATGTAGATTAACGAGAATTTTTGTTTTTGTTCTAGGTAAAAAATTGTGGATGCTAAATGTCACGCCACGGAGCGCCTAAAAAAAGATAAAAGAAAATATTAGTATTCGGCCATTTTGTGCATCGAAAAAAAAAATATATATATTTTCTAACAGCTTGATATTCATACTAAATAGATGTGTAATTAATTTTATGAGTGAATCACTTTTTCATTAAAAAAAAAATTGTTAAATTGGCACATGATTTTATACCCGTTACTGTGGCCAAACGGCTTAAGAAAATTTGTAAAGTTTGATCTGTGCCATGTATCACAAGCTTCGACCACCTCGAGATTTCGAACCCTTTTTTCTACCAAACGATAGAATCAATTGAGATGAAATTTATTGTGTGCATGCGATATTGTGGCAGAAAGAGCATGACGTTCGACATTTTCCCGAATTTTGAAGAAAAAAAACTTTACGGATTGAAGTTACCGTAGGATGAATTGTGATTTACTCACTGATGCACAAAATTCATACACATTTCAAGACCGTCAGGCTCTTGATGGTGAAAAACATATTTTAAGCGTTGTTTTAACTGATTTTATATAAAACAGTGGAGGAGGAATTCGGATTTAGTTTTTTTTTACATACAACTAGCAAAAATGTACCAACGAAGCTCGAATTATTAGCGACAATCGTGAAAGTCTAGTGCAACTGTTTTCCGCCTGGTGGCGATCGCGCATGGTACCGTGCACGGTATCCAAGCATCACACACGGCAGCAACCGTCGCCTATTGGACCTCTGCTCTTTGCCGTGGTGTCAGTAGCTGCCGGTTGCTGCGACATCTGGCGGTAGTTTTCGGCAGCTCGTAGTAAAAAAATGTGACCCCGTCGAAATTTTGCAGCGTGTGGTACATGGCCTCAAGGCAAAGTAGCAGGTGTAACCACGTGACATATGACGGCGAGAGATAGCTAAAACTTTCGAACAGAGATTACTCGAAGATGAATAATATTTGAGGCAAAACAAAATCCCCAAGCTCTGCGTCACGGAATTCCCCAGAGCCTGATACTCTGTTATTTTCCTGAAAAACTTAACCGTGTATGAGGAAACTGGGTTGGAACATTTTTGAGGTTATGTTTGTACATGTGACTTTGTACATGCCCTTAACGGGCTGCATCTACCTAGGTGGGTCAGAAAATTGCATTCTTCAAAAATATTTTTATTCGACAGTATCACCTTGTAGCTATAACCCCTAAAAATGTCATCAAAATATTCTTTAAATTGAATGAACTACCGTTTTTCATAGTCAGCCGAGCGAGCGAAACACTGTTTTCAAAGTCGGTGGACATGATATCTCGAGAACCATTAAATGGATGATTTCCAAATTTACAGGAGATACAATGAGAAATATTTAAAGGTCGTTGACGATCTGACTTTTTAAAAATCGATCTTCATTTTTTAATAGTTACGTTAAAATGACGACTTTTTTCATAGATTTTGTATGCTCGAGTTTCAATTCATCGCCAATTTGTTAAAAAAAATTATTTTGAAAATCGTCGATCGTCAACGACTCGTATTTATTAAGAACTTGAATTACTCCCTTTGGTTTTTAGGTTTTACATGGACCGTTTAAGCTGGAGCGTGTCCACCGCGAAACATCGCGAAAAAAATTCATCATCTGCCGGCGGCCGTGTTTCTTTTTGTTTTTCTGTATTTTTTTCTGATTATTTAAAAACTCTTAATATATATACCTTTGTTTAAAATAAATGCATTTCAATTTCGCCAACCGTTTCCCAAAAAAAATCGGAATTTGGCCATTTTTTCGGGCCTCTACGTAGATGTTTTGCTTATGACGAACATAAGCTGGGAGCGATTTTATTTTATGTAAAACGAAGGAAAATGTATGTCTTGAGTGATGCATTCCTTATTACAGTGATTGTGTACATACCGTTTATACGCTGAAATAATGTTCACCAAATGGAAGGATAAGAACTCAAGGTAGATGCCTCCTAATCAATAATGCACAATGTTTTGTATAATCGAGATTAAATAAATAATCATTCGGTGCACGTTTTGGTGTATTTATTCGCACCCTGATAACCAACAGCCCAGGATTCAAATTGAGGGAACTTTTAATACTGTTCAGGATAAAATAAATATTCGTAAGCTCCATGTTCATAGCCCATATCGCTAAAAAAGATCTTTGAATCCACAGGTCATCGTCGTTGTCTGTGATGTCCATAATACGCTGAATAGGGCCCGTAACCGTGAAATCCTGGTCCTCCATACCCAAGACCAGCCGCGAGATCATTCCTATGAGCCCATCCCGGCTCATCCTGGCTGTATCCTGATGGCGTAATAATTATTTCAGAAATGACAACAAACTATAACAAGAGACACATAGTAACTTAATTATTGATTAACACAATTTCACAAGAACAAGGAATGTGCTTGGAGAAACGTACAGTAATAAAGTTTAAAAGATAACATCAATAGATTCTCATCGATCACCATCCTCCTGTTTACGGATACCGATCGTCGTTTGAAATCATTATCATTAGGACCGGTTAAAGTTAAGGAGTTTCGGGACGATTGACTATATTTTACCATTTGATTCAAATTTATTCAGTAAATTCTTTTTCAATACACCCTCCAAATGTTTTAATCGATCGTCTACACCGTTTCTATAAAATTTACAATTGAAAAAACACTTTTTAACATAGGGGGCTGCTTACGCTCATCGCTTAATGGCAGTTTTACGCACGAAATAGGGTAAAGTGACCTTATTTTTGCACCCCGATAATTATTGACACTTTTCTGATTTATTGTCTACCTACACAGTGGTCCTTAAAGAGCTCATAATTAAAGTGCCAATAATTAGGCCCTTAAAGTGCCAATAATTGGGCCCTCAGAGTGCCAATAATTGGGCCCTCAGAGTGCCAATAATTGGGCCCTCAAAGGGCCAATCATACGGGCCTTAAAGTGCCAATAATTGGGCCCGTAACGTGCCAGTCATTGGGCCCTTAAAGTGCCAATCATTGGGCCCGTAAAGGGCCAATAATTGAGCCCTTAAAGTGCCAATAATTGAGCCCTCAAAGTGCCAATAATTGGGCACCTTACCCTAGCGTGAAAAAATGTTTAAAATATTGTGAAAAACTGTCAAATCACTCAGTACATTACCACGATTTCGTCTTTCTTTATATTATGACAATTGGGCATCGCCCTACGTTAAAAAGTGGTTTTTCAATTGTACATTTTATAAAAATGGTATAGACGATCGATTTAAAATTTAAAGGGTGCCATCAGTGTATGACAGAGAATTTACTTTACCATATCGTCTATCGTCCCTTAACCCTTTGTTGACACACTTATATTTGTACACGATTTTGACACACTGGGTCAACTTGACCCGGATAGTACCATATCCAACGGCCATTAACAACTCTTCAAAAAAAAATCAGGGATACACTTTAAACGTTTGTTAATATGTCTGCATAATTGAAATTCAAGAAGTATAAAATTGAATTGTTGTAAAAAATTATTGAAAACTTTCAACTTTGGGAAAGTGGGCATTTTATTTCAAATTTGTCGCGGGTCAAAATGACCTAGTGTGTCAGCGTGGGGTTCAACTGCTTTCTTCGAGAAACATGAAACCCCTTTTGAAAACATTAAATTATATTTTTATAATTGAGTAACAAGCTGCGGAATATCTATAGTCGCTGACAGTCGGAAGAAATATTTTTTAAACAATTTTTAAGATCCCACCAAATTAAACTAAATGGGGCAGAAAAATCGAATGAGTGACACCGATGATGGATTACGACGTTGAAGTTTGCATCGTTGGAATGCCACAAAAATTAATTCTTTTTAGCACCTCCAATCTTTTTTCGGCGATTTAGGCTGTGATAATCACTCAAACGTTTTTGCATACTCTCTCTTGAGATTTACAACCTCAATTTGCAAAAAAGGCTTTGGATAATGATAAGAATGAAATACGAATTTAAAAAAAATTGGCATCGTTGCATTCCAACGATGCAAATTTCAACGTCATCGATGGATTAACACAAGCAAAACTCAATGATGGACGTTAATTAAACATGTATTCAGGGACTATTGGTCCCAGGCTGGTATTTTTTGTCTCCGAAACTTTGGTTATATTGTAAATACGAAATATTGTTTCAAATACGTAAAAATGATAGAGAACCGACAAGGACAAAATCGAGAATACGTGATATTAGCTATAAGTATATAACATGAATTCTGTTGACCGTTTCTTAAGGTATTCCTTTCACGAACCCGAATATTTAACAATTAACTAATTTTCATCTATAATTCGATCAAAATGTATCCCAGTATACCGATAAAATTTCAATCCAAGTAACTGAACTTTTACCGAAAAATGATGACTCTAAAAATCGTCTCATTTATATGGCACTTTATGGAGATTACCGCTCGCCACATTTCTATCTAATAATTTATACACTAAATGACTTTACATGTCTGATATAAAATGCTCTATACGTGTAAATAAAATCTAAAGAATCCGCAACGACAATAAAAACAGGGGGTCACCGAATGACTAAAGGAAATATTAATGCCAAAACTTGGAAAAATGTGACGAGCAGAAGAATTGTCTTAGCGTCGACTTTTCAGGGAAAATGTAAAACTTATGTGCAAAAGAAAAATTTTAACAAGCTTTTATTCAATGTACTAAAAAGTAGAAAATAATTTTTTTTTACCAAGTTGCCTATATGTGACTATAAATAAAAGCTTGGGCCGCTCAACTTTTTAAACATTTCATAAATTTGATCAATACAGATTTATTTATCGTATTTACTTTGGTACAATAGTAATTAGAGAAACTTGTAATATTATCACACGTTTATACTCAGTTTCAGGATTTTTATTTAAGAAATCTAAGGTTGTTTTACAGTAAATTGAGTACAGTTGATGTGTTAACGAATTTATGTAAATTGAACATTATGTCTAAATTTTGAGCGCCCCAAGTTTTCTATTTATAGTCACATATAGGCGACTTGGTAAACAAATATTTTCTACTTTTTTAGTACACAAGATAAAAGCTCCTTTGAAAAAAAAAATTCTTATAGATAAATTGTTTTTTTTTTCTTTTTAGTCTTTTATTGATTTTAGCTCTAATGTAAGTAGTCGGGAAGTGGGTGAAATATCGATTTTCTGTTTTGCATCCCACAAGAAAGTCACCAAGTCAAGTTAAATAAAAGTTTGTAAAATGTCTAAATCTACTAAATATGCGCGAAATTTTTTATTCGAGTTTATCGAAAAATACAGCGAAGGAATACCTTAGTTGAAAGGAATACCTTAGTTGACGCTATTTATTGCGATAAATAAATTCCGAAAAGATGTTTTGTTTGGGTTTAATTAAAGTTTAGGATAAAGTAAAGCTTACCTGATGGATAATCGACGGGCGCTTCGGCGGCCGTACCCCAAACATGATAGGGACTGGTATGGGGCATGTTTGGAACTTTACAAATCTTAAAATGCTTGAGTATCGATGGGAGAAAAAGACCACCGAGTACAATGAGCTTCTTGATGAAGTGAACACCGAGAAGTATCGGTAGCAGGAGCAGCTTTACTTTTACGAGATTCAAGAGTATGAGTATCGGTAATATTAGATTCTTCTTCTTCTTGAACAGACGCCAGTCAGCTGTGGGAGAGAAAAACAAAAAGATTCGTCGCCTGGTCTTAAGGAGTTTCGGGACAATTGACGAAATGTTACCATTTGATTTAAATTTATAAAATTAATTCGATGCCATATGGGGCCATTCATAAAACACGTGACGCAAATTTTATCAATATTCGACCCCCCTCCCCCCCTCTGTGACATTTCGTGACGGGTGCCCATGCCCCCCCCCCTGCCGCTCCTGAAAATTACGTGACATGGAGCTCGCCCCCCCTTCTGCTCTCGTTTTTTTTTTCAACAAAAAGAAGCAAGTAAAATACGAAAACCATTTTAATAAGCTATTTCAGAACGAACGATTGATATTGTTTACTTTAGGTAAATATATATGTAATATATAAAAACGTAAAATTTATATGTGGGGTCGTCCATTAAGGCCTTAGGCCACTCTAGAGGCCGAAAAAATAGGCTTTTTGGGGATTTTTTTGAGAAAAAGGGTGTTTATGTATACTGTACATGTACTGGAGAGATGATTTTATACCCAATCAACGTGTATTTTTGAGAGCTACAACTTTTTCATTTGAATGGAGTTAGAAACAAATTTCTCGAACAGTTATTCTCAAAATAGTGATTTTTGGTACGTTCCCCTACTTTTAGAAATCGAAAATAAAGAGATACGAGTTTGGCGCTGTGGGCAAAAATGTAGCGGACGGTTCAGGCTACAAATCGTTTCGCGGCGGTGAATTCATACGGTCAATAGTTTTCCCAGAATTTCATTTTGAATTTTCAACCCCCGAGAGGTGTTGGAAAAAGCAAAATTCAAGGGTGGTCCATAGAAACGAAAATATGAAGATTATTTTCTACATTTCAACCATACTCGAAAATTCAATTGTTTTTTAGTTATACAATAAACGAATTTTAAAAAATATTTCAACCATTTTTTTAGGGGTGACGATATTATCGGAGAGGGATGATCAAATACTCGATCGACGTGTCTTTTCAAGGGCTACAAGATTTCTATTTAAACAAAAATTGTACGGATTTTTCCTAAAGAGTTATTGAATTAAAACTGATCTTTCAAAATTTCAGCCCACTTTTTCACCTCAAAATGAGCTTCCCTGACTTTGATGCTGTGGACAAAAATAAAGCCCGGATTTTTCTGAACATTTTGTCTCACGGCGTCGACCTCGTAGGGGTTGTAGTTTGGCATTGATCAACTCTCATCTCCTAAAAAAACTCTAGACCCCGATTTTTGGGCAAACCCGCGGCACCTACAGAATCATCTGTTAAAAAACTGGCCTTCTAATTTTTTCCGCTTACGGGGTTTTTCGGCGACAGCACGACTGTACTATTATTTCGTTTTTAATAATACGATACCGCACTCTCTGACACGTCTGTCTGACATTTCTTATTAGAAAATACACGTGTTGTTGGGGGGGGGGGGTGTAGCCAAAAACATTACCACATATATCCATGGGCGAGGGGGGTCTCTAAAAGTGGCCTAAAAACCTCACGTGATTAATGGACGACCCCCGTAGTAAGAAATATATTCTTTATGTTATGTAACATCAATAATAAATAATTTGATAATCTTTTATCACGATGCTCCTAGAATGCAATGTGTTCCCGAGGATTCTTCAGGTGAGTCTCAATCGATATCAGAGAAGTTGCGACTTCCTCGTAGTCGGAACTTTGGGTGGGCAGTACAGAAAACTTTCAGCGGCTGAGTATCACCCTTTTCCAGATTTAATATGCTTATAGCGTCTCGTGACTTTTGCTCGACCCCCCTCCCTCCCCCCTGTGACAAAGTGTGACGATTTGCCTAACCCCCCACCCCCCCTCACTGCGTCACGTGTTTTATGAATGGCCCCTATACTAAATTCACCGTCCAAATTTTAAATTGATCATCTACATCGTTTTTATAAAGTTTACAGTTTAAAAAAAAAAAACAATTTTATCATCAGTGTCATAATGGGATTTGACAGTTGACAGTGTCATAATATGATTTGACAGTTGACAGTGTCATAATGCGATTTGACAGTGGACAGTGTCATAATGTGATTTGACAGTTGACAGTGTCATAATGCGATTTGACAGTTGACTGTCATAGTGTGATTTGACAGCTGACTGTCATAATGTGATTTGACAGTTGACTGTCATAATGTGATTTGACAGTTGACAGTGTCATCGTGTGATTTGACAGTTGACAGTGTCATAATGTGATTTGACAGTTGATGGTGTCATAATGCGATTTGACAGTTTACAGCGTCAAAATGTGATTTGACAGTTGACAGTGTCCAAATATGATTTGACAGTTGACAGTGACATAATGCGATTTGACAGTTGACAGTGTCACAATGTGATTTGACAATTGACAGTGTCAAAATGTGATTTAACAGTTGACAGTGTCACAACGTGATTTGACAGTCGACAGTGTCATAATGTGTTTTGACAGTTTTTCGTAACATTTTTTCACACTATTTTGTGGGTAAAACTGCCATTCGACGGTGCGCGTAGGCATCAGCCTATGTTAAAAAGTGTTATTTTTTTTTAATTGCAAATTTTATGGAAATGATGTAGACGATCGATTAAAAATTTAGGCGGTGCATTTAGTATATGACAAAGAATTTACTGTATAAATTTTAATCACATAGTAACATTTCGTCAACTGTCCCGAAAATCCTTAGTATATATATATATGATACGTATAATATATTTATATATGCATAACCAATGAAGGTGGAAGGGAATTGACGTGTAACACGTGTGCTAGATTATACATGTGATTGACCCGGAATCTGACCAACTCGATAGCCTACTTTTAGTTGTTAATACAAAAATCAACGCAAGTTGAGTGGCGAGCCAATTTCCTGGTGTTAACAGTCGTTATCCTCTTCTTTTGCCGGCATGCGAAGAAAATATGGATTTAAGGAAATATATTTGTATGTTGTGTAAAATAAGTATTCCGTGGAACTACTAGTGATGACCATAATTATCTGAGAATTGAGCCATAGATTGCATTTTCTTTTTTTCCTCCCTTGGGCGAGGCAAGAATTTGTCGATTGTCATGATTTTTTTTTAAAGAAAGGATGTCTTCACCATTTTTGAGACTCAGGGTATGTTTTTTTTTACTACTTTTGGCTGTTACATGGTTAAAAAAAATTATTCTTTAAAAATGGCAGAGTTATGACACGGTCTTCTAAACTGCATTTTCAGAACTGGCGTGACGTATAGCTGAAAAACTAATCGACTGATTCTGGTGAAATTTGATATAAATCTTTGTCAACTTATCGTCTAAAACGTAACCCTAAATATTCTTGAAAATAAAAAAAAGTATATTTTTATTGCAAAATGTAGTCTTTTTTTCGGAAAATTCAATTTTTATGTTTCACAGCGTAGCATTTTATCGATTTTTAACATTTCTCACTTTTTCTTGGTTCATATTCTGCGTATGAGTGTTAGGGAAAGAAAAACCTTTTTTGGTTTTTCTTTAAATCAATCTCCCCAAGGCTACGTGTCACGCTGTCTGGCAGCCTCTGCCGCAACCCGTTTAAAAGACCGTGCTATATCTCCGCCATGTGTAAAAAAATTAAAAATACCGTGTAATAGCCAAAAGTAGTAATAAAACATACCCGAAGTCTAAAAAATAGTGAATACGTATTTTAAAAAAAAAATCATGAACCTCAGCATTTTTTTCCTCGCCTAAAGATATATTTCCCCTTGAACCCTGAAGAACATAGAGTTTTGCATACGTTTTTGTCATTTTGTATTCAACCCGCGACTCCTAAAAATGATATATAAAAATGATATATAAATATTGTTTTTTTTTTAATTAAAATGTAGTCATTTGTCATTCAACTAGATTATGTGACATCGAGCAGTTTAACACTCCCGACTCACCATTGTTTCGTCCTCTCGATACTATTGTGAAGCAAAAAATAATCACATCACAATTTTCTGTATAAAAATGATATAACGAAAATCGTTTTTACTACGTTCACAGTAGATGAGCACATTTATTTATCGCAGCCTCAGCTGTCATCTATGGTTGGTCAGACAATCTCATATTTAGCTCACAAGATATTTAAAAAATGCGTTCTCTTAACTTTAGTCATCATAAAATCAAAACTCCAGAGGCTGTTTAACGAGAACGAGAATAGTGCAGCCTTAAAAAAATATTTATTTAAAAGATGTAACATTCATGACAGATCGCAAAAGCATTTAGCAAAACTCTCCACTTATGCAGATTTTCGTTTTTTAAAAACGTTAAATATGCAAATTCCCCTAGCTTCGCCCGACTGAATATCATCATTTATCATCCAATAAATGAGAAAATACCAATAGAATGATGTTAGGCCCATTTTTCGAAAAAGTCACTTTAATAAAGAATTAACAAAATAATAATAAAATGAATCCAAGCACAGGGCCATTCTAACATGCGTTTCAAAAAATGATGAATGAATCAGTCGTGAATACCCATGAATACTTCTCGAAAAGTCACTATTAAATACCAACAATTATAAAAACTTAAAAAATTCTACAACCTTAATTTTTAAACAATTATGAAACAAATTCCCAACAGTCCGCAGGCTGTTGTAAAAGTCTATTCATTTGGCCTGGAATGTTTCCAATGAATCCAGTATGAAAAAAAAATACCACGTAGTATTCCGCAAATGTAATGACATCCCAAATGAACTCAAGTAGTTCTATTTATTCCTCAACTAGAAGTTTATACACAAGAAAGCAACGGCAAGGCGAATATCTTCGAAGTTATGAATCCGAATACCAGGAATAAACTGAGCGTTGAAACCTTGCAAAGTGAGGGAAAAACTGCATACCGCATCCGCCGGTTCAATAACTCTCAACAAACAAAGGCTCTGATCTCCAAAGAGCAGCCGTAAAAGCCGCGTCCAGTACTGTTTCGTTTTTCATTGGGTTTTTTGTTGCCTGGACATGGGAAGGAGCTTGACTGACCTGATTTTCCTCTCTGCATATGAAGCATCTCGTCATCGTCGAGTATGACCAGACCCGAGGTGAGGGCTCGCGCGCCTACCGGCTGATCATACGTGTACACCAGAGCCCGCCGGGTCACCAAGTCCTCGGCGACATCCCTCACGAATTTCAACGTTTCACCAGCACCGAATTTCATATCGCGCGGCCTTGGAAACTCGGGCAGTATTGATGCCGTGCTCGCGAATGGTATTCTTATAATCTTGAAAGGACCGTAACTTATTTCCTGGTTCAAAACAATAAATAGTAAAAAAAATTAAAATAATTGTTAAAAATAGGGAAAACTAATCAATTAAAATAAATATATGGTAAAAAAACATTTTAAAATTGTTAAAAATAGAGAAAAATAATTAATTAAAATAAATAATGAGTAAAAAAAATTAAGATTGATAGTGAAACAATATGGACGTTTTACTCTAAGAATATAATTCCTAACCAAAATTTACTTAAGGTGTAAGGCCAATGTAGAAATTTCAAAAATCGATAACGTCCTGCTCGAGCAGGACGTTAATTTGGAAGGCCAATTGTATCGCGCAGGCATCGCTGACTGAAGGTATATAAAATTTATCAATGATTTTTTCGTACCGAAAACTTTAGACGCGTTTTTCTGGAACCTATACTTTTCAAGTCGAACAAATCTTGACCGATTGACTTAAAATTCTAACTGTACATACACAATTACATTCTGCATAGAAGTACGTAGGATTTTCTCGATATACTACATAGTTTTTTTTATAAACAATTTTCGGACGATATTTTTTTGAGAATTTTGAACTTTTATTAAAAAAACACGCTGTTTTTGCAAAAATCGATATATCGAAAAAATTCTACATACTTCTGTAGCTATTCACATCTATGATCGAAAAAAAAAAATTCATTCGCTGTAAATTAAAATTGCAGGTGCCTTTGGTCTGGCCGCGCGCCCATGAAAAAAAGGCTTCATCGAAGAAAAGCTGTGCATCCGCCATTTTGTTTTATATTACTTTGAAAAAAAAAATTATACAGTTTATGATATGTACAATAGAGGGTTTTTTTCAGAATTTTGATTTATTCCGTTGTCCTGCTAAAAAAAATCCTAAAACATACTTCTTTTTTTCCCCGTTGCACTGGCCTTATCCCTTAATCTCCTTAGTGATATTGAAATGATCATGAATCAAAGTAACCGAATGATCTAAACAATAAGTAGTGAAAAATAAACTCTTACAATTAATCGATATTTTGTGAAAACTGCCTTGAAAGAATATTGACCTTCTACTCTAAGAATGTCATTCCAAGTAAATTTGATTTTTTTAAATAGTGAAAAATAATTAATTAAAATAAATAAGTAGTAAAAAAATAAAAATAAATAGTGATACAATATTGACGTTGTACTCTAAAAATATAATTCATAACCATTATTTGCTGTGTCTCCTTAATAATGTCGAAATTGTGCAGCAAATTATGAAATTGTCGCCTTAATAATATCGAAATTATCCTAAAATTATGCATGGCAGGAAACCTCCCCTAAAAAGCGATGTAGCGAAGGCGAAGTGGTGTAGATACGAGTGCAAAGGAGATAGCAACAGTGGCGCTAAGAGGTAGAGCAAGGAAGACAAATACAGGTTGGGGTTCACATCGACTTGAGGCAGTATTATCTAGAGCACTGTTTTGGAGGTGACTTTTACGATGGACTAACTAACAAAAAAAAATAAAAAAAATGAAGACACTTGATTATTGATGCTACAAGAATACGTACAAAGGCTTACCATAGCCTGGTAAGTAGGGAAAAATTGCCCCCGTATTTTTTCCAGCGAAATTTTGAGTATATTATGAGGTATAAAAAAAAACAAATTTTCTGAAAATTTCATGCCCGACAACGCAATGGTTTTGGAAAAATGAATTTTTTTTAAATACAAAAAAAATCCGGAAACGGTACAGTGGATCGATTTGATTTTATTTTTTTTGGTACTTTTTCCGATCAAACGTGTTACGAAATAAAATTATAGAACATCTTGCCAAAGATTAAGGTTTGAAAAAAAAATAATGTTCCTCGTTTTATTATTTTTTACTATAATCCACTTGGGGTACAATAGCGAAAAAATTTTCATGTAATCTTTGGGCACCTTATTAGATTATATAATTTTTTCAAAATGATCGGTTTGGTACGCCACAATGAAAAAAAAGAAATACACTTTATTGACATTTTTTTGTTATATAGATATATAACTAAAATATATCAATAAAGTCTGTTTCTTTTTTTTTTCACTGTGGCGTACCAAACCGATCATTTTGAAAGAATTATATAATCTAATAAGGTGCCTAAAGATTATATGAAAAAAATTTCGTTATTGTACCCCAAGTGGATTATAGTAAAAGAAATAAAATAGGGAACATTATTTTTTTTTAAACCTTAATCTTTCCCAAGACGTTCTATAATTTTATTTCGTAACACGTTTGATCGTAACAAGTACCAAGAAAAAAATCGAATCGATCCACTGAAGCGTTTCCGGAATTTTTATTTTTTTCTTTATTTAAAAAAAATTAATTTTTCCAAAACCATTGCGTTGACGGGGATGAAATTTTCAGAAAATTCGTTTTGTTTTATACCTCAGAGTATACTCCTGATTTCGCTGGAGAAAATGCGGGAGCAATATTTCCCTACTTACCCGGCTATGACCTTTGAGAAAATAACATTTATTATCATGAACTTTTGTACGTTTGTTTACAACGGTGCGCGGAAAACGCCCTCAATTGGTGACCAGTGTAGTGAACGTTGTATGAATTAAAAAAAAAACAACCATATTCACATCCTATATCAGTGTTGTGATGTTTGGTAGCAGAATCGGCAGAAAAAAATTATAATTTTATAAAATGGCGGCATAATTATTTATATTATTTAAATTATCGATTATTTGGGTCTAGATTATGTAGATTGCTAGATTCAAATTACTTTGTTTATCTAGATTATCGATTTAGATTATTAAGATTATCGATTATTATTTAGATGATCGATTATTCCTATTTTTCTGGCCATTCTACTAGTTAACAAAATTAATTGATTTCGAGTCAACTCTGCAACCAACGTTGAAAAACAGTATACTGAAGATGTATGCCAAATCTGAGCTCGGTCGGCCAATTGGCTATCGAGGTATCTTGGTTGCCGATAAAAAAAGCATAGCTTCGAGAAAGGAGCTTGGAGCGATTCAGTTGAGTCAAATAACGGTTTATTCATTTTTTTTTTCAACGAACCTCAAAAAAATGCATACGAAGTACAGATTTATTCTGTATGTGCTAATTTTTTAAAATATATTTATAATTAAAGGGCAAAATTATGCACCTTAATATTTATATTACGTAATGTAAAAAAACTTTTGTGTTACTACCAACTTGAAGAAGTATAACATTATCGATGATAATTATGAAAAAACTACGACAACGAATGTTTTATACACTTCACAATGAAATTTTGAGTAATTTATAATTATGCCTATTCATATTTACGTCCCGAGATTATTGGCCCATGGTTTACGATGGGCAAGATGAGGATTTTTTTTTTCTAAATGTTTGCAAAGATTCAGTTTGCGTTAATCCGTTATTAGAAATGATTTATCTTAGTGCTAAGTAACAAAAAAAAATACATAACCTTTAATGTGAAAGTCTTGCCATCTAACCGCACGTTAAATTACATACATTAAACTATTTTTTATCTCTGGTGTTTGGTGGTGAAAAAAGTTTAAAAAATTCGTAAAGACTCAGTATAGTCTAAACAATAACATGTATTATTTATTAAATTTAACCTTGGATTGTGGCTAACGCTCCAACCTCCTTAAGGTTGCTGCATCTCAACTGCTCTCCCCGAGCGTACTCCTTATAATTTCTATAACTCGGCTAGTTTTATGAGTATCGCTGAACGGTTTTTACAAACGTATTCAGAACGGTCTGTAAAACAGCAAAATTAAATTGAAAAGAAAAACGATTTTTTTTTCAATTTGTATACAACAATACTGCTCTTGTGAAACCTAAGTGCCTCATTCATGATCTATCCTCAACCCAAACTATGGATTCAACGTTTTTCCAATAGGCATTGATTTTTTTTTACAAAGTGGAAAGTGTTTGCATAAGTAGAATTAATGTGCTTTGGTCAAACTCAAAAACCTACGAAAATAGTTTATTACAGGTTTTTTCTCTGGACTGAGCATCTTTCAAATATAGTGTCTTAAGGGGCCAGTCCATTATGAAAACTTCAAAAAATCGATTATTTTGTTTTACTGTTTTCGAAAGTACATACATTCAGAAATATTGTGTCAAAATTCTATGAAAATCCGAGCTCTCTAAGTATTTTTTTTTACCTGAACGTCAGGACCTCATTTCGTCTACATCGTAGTATAAACTTCAAACGCGTTTTTATCGAAACAACGTTTTCAAAATCTAGCTCCGTCGTATCTCTAAAACTAATAAACCGATTCGCTTGAAATTTGAACCACATGTTGTAAACATCATTCGCAACAGAATGATCCTCGATGGTTTTGAAATTTTTTTGTTGTTACTCTTTTTTTTGCGAAAAAAACTTCGAAAATCGCGTTTTTTTACTTTTTCATTTTATTTGCCTTTTTTTAAATTTTTTGACAAAACTTTATATCCGAGGGTCATTTTGTACCTGGTGTCATACTGAATCTAATGGACTTTGATTTTTTTGTTTCAGACAAGCCGTTGCCGAGTCGTGATGGAGCTACCTGGCCCACCTATTTTTGAGGCGTTACGTTAAACTATAGTTTTTGTACTTAAAAATGAATAAAAATAAATTCAAAATTGTTTTTTTTAAATGTATTTCAAGACTTTATTTATCAAGCCCAACAACTTTTATATTCATATATTTTACGAAATCCTCAAAAAAAATCGCGAAAATAGCCTTTTTTCGTGGCTCCAAAGTGGACTGGCCCCTTAAAACGATGTAGAACACGTTCTGTCAGTAACCGCAGCTGCATGCAACTATTTTCGTAAGTTTTTTTAGATTTGCTGAAAGACGAATCAATTCCACGTTATAGGATCTGCGTCTACAAAATAAAAACACACTTTTTACTTGGGGAAGAGGAATATTTAAGGGGTGTGAATAAATCAATGGGAACATCATATTTTTGCGGTACATTTAGCTGGGGAAAGAAAGGGAGGTTAGGGACTGAAATGCTGAATGCCTCCTCCAAATTTTTACGGGCTAGATTAAATTTCATTTTGAATTTGGAAAATGCAATACTTTGACCCACTTAGGTAGACGTAAAAAAAAGTGCATTTTCCAAAAATATTTTTATTCGATTTATTCGATGGTATCACCTTTTAGTTAAATTCCCTGAAAATTTGATTTAAATATTCCTAAAATTGAACGAGCTACAGCTTCCAACAGTCGGCCGGGCGAGTGGTATGAGCACCATACTTCAAATTTTAAACGCGTTTTTCTCGAAAGACTGTTTTCAAAGTCGGTGGACGTGATATCTCGAGAACCACTTGATGAATTGTTTCCAAATTTACAGGACATACAAGGAGAAACATTTAAAGATCGTTGACGATCGAACTTTTCAAAAATCAAACTTCATTTTTTAATAGTTACGTGAATATGACGATTTTTTAAATAGACTTAGCATGCTCGAGTTACCTGCATAAAATGCTATTTCGTGCTTAAAACTGCCGTTTTGCGATGAGCATAGTCATCTCCCCATGTTAAAAAGAGTATTTTGTTTTATTATAAATTTTATAGAAACTCTGTAGACGACGGATTTAAAATTTGGAGGGTGCATTCAGTACATGACAACGACTTCACTGTATAAATTTAAATCAAATGGTAACATTCTGACAATTGTCTCGAAGCTCCTTAAGGCGGGAACTCAGTTTAGATTACTCGAAAAAACAATTTTTTTAAATTCTATAAATTGTTAGTAAAACTGCTCAAGAATATATACCCAAAGTAGTATAAATAATTCATTACTGCCTTAAATATTTTGGTAATTTTTTTCAAACGCGTCTTTCTCAAAACGGCTTTTTTCAATTTGTGTACACTCTAGCTCAAAAAGTTTCTAACCTATAATTATATAAAATGCTACTTAGTTTCTTTATATAATTACGCTCCACATGAACCTAAATTTTGGATAATGTCATTGTTTAAAGTATATTTTTTGTAGCAAAAAACGTTATAAAATAATGGCAAAAATTATACCCTTTGTTTATACATCTCTAAAATGATGCAATTTACAATTTTTCGCTCAAAGTTAGGTTCATGTAGAAGAAAAACATGTTCTCAAAGTGATCTTCAAACCGTATTCATTTCCGATGAAAACTACGGTCTCCAGAGTGTACACAAACAGCAAAGTCCGATGGCGACCTTCTATGGACGCCAGGTTATGTTCCATATTTTCAAAGGAAATACTTCGAATAAATTAAAATATTTGTTTGAAAATATGTATAAAATATTCCCAAAATTTCAATAAATTCTACTCATTCATTCCTCGTTAAAAAAAAATCATGCAAATCACTTAAAAACGTATTCCTAAACTGGTTTCCCGCCAGAAGTTGAAAGACATCAACGACTCGTACTTCAAAAGTGTCCTACGATGATCACGCTGCCTTGACATCATGATTCAGCTCCCTCAACCAAATTCAACAATACATCCAATTTCCCTGACCAGCGAAACCCTTTTTTGGCAAATGTCAAAAGGTGCCTCACCTACCTTTTTTCTCGCGACTTCGTTGAGCCACCGCGCAACCTTGTACTTCCCACAAACGACAACGTCTTTCTTCACGATGCAATCCCTCCGGCATCTCTCGACGAACCCATTGGTCGACGATTCATCGAGAGTATGCGACGAAGATTGCCGAAATAACAAAAGCACGAGAATAACGCACTTAACCATTCCGGTGGATAGCATTCCATTCGCGATGATGCCTATCGAGCGTCCCTGACGTTCTGACCTTTCCCGCACTCGGTCAACCGCCTGAAACGCCATTTTTCTGCTGTTTCCGTGCACATCAAATCCCGAAAAAGCGCGGCAAAGAGTTTGTTTGTTTTTTTTTTTTAAACCGAATCAACGATACAATTTGTTCGAGCCGGTCGCCATTAAAAGTCTGGATGTAGTTTCACATCAAACTCGTGGACCATTTTGTCGTTTGTTATTTCGCGTAATGATCGAGTATTGCACGCATCATAAGTCAAACAAATGGAATGGAATGTGTGAGTCTTTAGGAAGCGTCAAGGATGACTCGTTGAGTGTATCATCAATGATGACATCAGCGCCAAGTCACAACTTTGTTACTAAACGGCTGAGTAAAGGATGTAAATACGAGGAGTCCACAAGCTCACTGACCATGCTCGGTAGATCTCTTGAGCATATATACGGGATTCGATATAGGTCGGTGGGGGTAACGGTCTAGCGAGTTAGATTTATCTTGCAGGAGCGAGGAGATTGCACGATGCACTGCTCTTTCTACTAGCTTGCAGCATCTTGGTCCGTGTACTTGTGCATGGACGTGGAAGCGCACTCACACGTGCTCGTGACGTATACAGGGTGTTGGGAAGGTCGATGTTAAGGGCGTGATAGGTCACCTCGTTAGGAACATATCTACGTTGAGAAAAAAAAATTGATCCAATATCATTGATGTTATTGAATGGAATTTCGTTGATTCAATTGTAAAATTGTTGGTGTAAATAATCAGATTTATTAATCCAAACAAAACGCTATTGACTTTAATAACATGATAAAATTAAAAGTTTTTTTTTTCATTCAAAAGATATATTGTTAGCCGAGAACAATTTATTATTGAAACTATCTAAAAAATGATCGCGAACAAATTATATAGTTTTGAATGCATTTTCTACAACGAAAAAAAAGAGTTTCAATTCATAACGTTGTTGATTCGAGGACACAAGAGAAATTGAATTTCGCTCGTTTGATTCAGATAAGATTTCTATTGAGTAAATATGTTATTTTATTTTTTTCACCATATCCGATAATGATTTTCAAGTACATTATTCGTTAAAATATTAATATTTTATTTTTATTGAAAAATATTAAGCAAATGTCTGAATTGGTTGAAAAATTGTGCGAAAATAAAATTTAAGCAACAAATTTTATTTTTTGGTTGAAAAAATAATGCGCATTTAGTTGAAAAAATGTATTTTTTGGTTGAAAATTTTTTATTTTTTGGTTGAAAAAATAATGCGCATTTGGTTCAAAAAATTCAACCAAATCATGGCCGAGCGCCCCCGAGATTATAGAAGTGAGGAAACTCGTAGTTCTCGGAGTAACCGCTAGAAGCCGAACGCGCGCTCGTTTCTCGTAAGCATAGCGCGAACCGAAAATCTACTTAAACGCCGGAGAAACTCAACAGTATCGCTTCTTTGCTTATGGCTAAGGTCAAAGTGTAGTATCTGTTCTTTTCAGTTGATTATCTGATATTTTCTCCATGGATATTCCATTGGATATCTGATATTCTATCCGCTATTATCGTGGATGATCATTCTAATGCTCACTCTTTATTTACGATTTTAAAAAATTAAAAAACTTTCAATTATTTATATATTCTTTTGATTGCAATGAACATTTATTTCATCGAATATTATATTATTTCTACCGGAGGCGAAATGCGTTACTACAGATGGCACCCGTAGTTTATGGCAAATAAATCATTATTTCGGATCCATATTGTTGATATTTCAATCATGATAGACACTTGTCTCTATCTCATACTGCATGATGTTGCACTTTTGATATTATACGGAGTGCGAAAATGTTACGTCTAATGGCATATTCGTTTTGATGTAGTAAAGAAATAATCCATTCTCTTGATTAAATTTTTGTACGAATTAAAAATTCTTGTAGCAATCGCTTAATTATTTCGTCCATACATCTATAGATTGTATATAGAATGGTTTCAATATTGTCATTTTCGTTATTTTATTTTAAGGATAATGGAGATATGGAGAGAACAGAAGAGATTTTCCAACATAATAATATGTTATTAAAATCAATCACATTTCCCAATATTTTATAGTATTGTAACAATGTCATATATCGGTGGCACTCCGTGATCAGACATATATTTGGGTCAACCAATGTATTTTTTTCATTCAATTTTTTTTTCTCAGTGTAACCTAGACTACCTTAATCGAAAGTCTAAGGATTTCGAATTATCATGGAAAGTATGAATTTTGGAAAATTTCCCAAAATTAGGTACTTACTCGTTAACTTCTTATGTTAATGCTATTTTTTTGAAAATAGCATCAACATAAGAGGTATTTTTATTTTTTGACAATTTTTCAATTATTCAGCACTTTTCATTTAGTCAGTTGTGTGGATACAGATCATGGTAAGTATGAATTTTGAAAAATTTCCCGAAAATAGGTACTCACCGTTTACCTTTTATATTAATGCTATTTTTTTTTAAATAGCATCAACATAAAAGGTATTTTTATTTTTTGACAAGTTTTCAATTATTCAGCACGTTTCATTTAGTTAGTTGTGTGGATACAGATGATTGTATTGGTGTTTGTCGATTGAATACACATTAAGCTAAGACGCAAATAAGTTTTTAGTTACCAATTATTGTCTGTTTGAACATTACGAACGAGTTGGTACCTAATTTTGGGAAATTTCCCAAAAATCATACTTACCATGGTAATTCGAAATCCTTAGACATTGGACTGAGGTAACCTAGGATATATATGTTCTCTACAAAGTGACCGATCACCCCCTTAAGGCTTTGCAACGACCTTCCCAACACCCTGTATAACTCGTGGAAGCCCGATAGACCGTTGTCGTCGGGAGCTTTCCTCGGCGAGACTAGCTTCGATGATACTATGGCGCACTACTTATTAAACTGCAATACGACTGATCAGAAACGCGTACAGGAGACGGTGTTACTTGTATAAATTCGACGTGATGAAAAAATTGACCCGGTTATTCTTCCAGGAGGCAGGCGTGTGTAGTCGTGTGCATTGGATCTATATTTATATAAATAAGACGGGAGAGGTTTTGAAACGATCGGATTGATCGTTTTGCAACGACCCGCTGCCACAATTAACTGCATTGCTGACGCTCCTCAGGCAAGGCACGTTCGAAAATTTCATTACCGTCGCGGTGAGAGGAAAAAAGAAAGAGAGCGATTTCATGATATCGAACGCATCCTGGCTTTTCTAGATTGTCTTGTCAAGTTGGCATCGTCATATTAGGGTCATACGCAGTGAGTAGGATCAAAGAACCTACGGGTATCTAAAAATGTACGTAACCACGTTTTTGCTTTAACGAGGGACTCCCTCACTGCACTGAGAAACAAAAATCATTGATCCAATATCATTGGTGTTATTGAATGAACTTTTGGTGATTCAATTGTCAAATTGTTGCTGTAAATAATCGGATTTATTAGTCCAAAGAAAACGCTATTAACTTTAATAACATGATAAAATCAAAAGTTTTGTTTTCATTAAAATGATATCTTGTTAGCCGAGAACAATATATTATTGAAACTATGTAAAAAATTATCGCGAACAAATTATATAGTTTTGAATGCATTTTCTGCAACGAACAAAAAAAGCGTTTCAATTCATAGCATTAATATTGTTGATTCGAGTACACAAGAAAAATTGAATTTCGCTCGTTTGATGCAGATAAAATGTCTATTGAGTAAATATGTTATTTTATTTTTTTCTCCATATCCGATATTGATTTTCAAGTACATTATTCGTTAAAATATTAATATTTTATTTCGATTGAAAAATATTAAGCAAATGTCTGAATTGGTTAAAAAATTATGCGAAGATAAAATTTGTTTCTTGCGCATTTGGTTGAAAAAATTCAACCAGATCATGGCCGAACGTCATCGAAATTATGAGTGTGAGGAAACCCGTAGTTCTCGGAGTAACCGCTAGAAGCCTCACGCGCGCTCGTTTCTCGTAGGCGTAAGAGTATCTCCTCTTGGCCTGTGGCTAAGATCAACGTGTAGTATCTGTTCTTATCAGTTGAATATCTGATTTTCTCTACATGGATGTTCCATTGGATGTCTGATATTCTCTCCACTATTATGGCGGATGATAATTATAATGCTTAATTTTTACTTAAGATTCGAAACAAATTGAAAAACTTACGTCCCATGGCATATTCGGTTCGATGTAGTAAAGAAATAATTCATTCTATTGATTTCGAAACGACAGAATTATGAACTCTCAAAATAACGAAGGTTAAATTATTCGAAATTTTATCCTTTGACCGATGACGAAATCGAATAACTATTACACCAAAGGGGATTATCTATTCGAGAGCTCATTCATTCGAGAACATATATTCACATAGTCTGCAGTTTGAGTCATACAAATACGGAATCGAACAATCTACAACATTCATATCTACGAAATAGAAAAAAAGTGAGTATCTAATATTCGTAATACGGTCTATAGCAAAAAGCCATATATCGGGACTACAAACTTCGAATGTGTAGATCTTAGAAACGCAAATGATCGATGGCACGAAATGGCGAATACCTAAATGGCGAATATGGCATGGCTGCCTGACCGGACTGACCACTAACGCCATCTGCCATCTTCATTCTGAAGCGCTCGTAATATCGCTCGATCCCATTTTTGACCCATCGCTATTTTAACTGATCGACTTTTTGGTCCTTCACTTTGATGAAGTCGAAATCGTAAACTGTCGTAGTATTTACAATTCGACAATTTGACGTCTCGAATTATTTGGTGTATATATATCGCAAATTGATATTACATCTCTCATTATTTTGTTAAATCTGATATTTGTTTTCGCTATAAGTCGACTTCAAGATTTTTCTATTCAGAATTTCGATGAACTATTTTACAGATTATTATAAGATTGATCTATCTATATTGGGACTTTCGTCATTACTGAATTCGTAATTTCGATCCTTCTGAATATTGATCGTTCAAATTTCCAATCCCCACCTGAAATTTGACACATGACTTTGATAAGGGGTGAGATGCAGTCAGAATTTTCAAAAAGTCGATTTTTTAAAACATTTTCTTGGAGTATGATGTTCCGAAAATATTCCCTGAAAATTTCAAGTCAATCCGATGAATAGTTTCCGGGATATTCCACAATTAGTGAAGGGGCCACGTCTATTCCACATCGGCAGAAGTCCTATTGTACGGGCCAGGAATTGATGATTCTATGTAAGTAATGTTTTAATTAGTATTTCTATACATAAATCAAGTGTAAAATTGGAAAACACTTTTAGAAATTTTCAAAAATGTAATATTCAAAAACTATGAACTTTAGCAAAATTTTATAAAGAATACTTTCGTTTCAAAATTGTCCAAAATGTTATTAAAAACCTCATCCCGAAAAACTTCGATTTTTTGAAAAATTGTTTTAACAATTGGCTATAAACAATTGAATGCTCGACTTTTCGGCAACAAATTGTCATATTCGAAGTCCCTAATCGAAGGATTTTCATTTTTGTTAAAAATTTCTATTTTTTTAAAGGGGCCGTCCATATATTACGTCATCGATTTTTGCTGATTTTCGACCCCCCCCCCCCCCCTACAATCATCCTATTGTCATTTCCCAATGACCCCCCCCCCCTCTCGCAAAATTGACGTCATTACCAGTTTGGCAAAATTAAAACATTTGCGGATTTGAGAAAAATTGGGTAACATTAAAACATTTTGTTATAGAATCATCTTTTATTATTTTGTACTTTGGCAATGTTTATTAATATAATAATATTATTCTTCCGTATTCTTTAGTTTTCTTTGGATAGCTCCCACATTTTGTTATAGAATCATCTTTTATTATTTTGTACTTTGGCAATTTTCATTAATATAATAATATTATTCTTCTCTATTCTTTAGTTTTCTTTGGATAGCTCCCACGGAGTTTTCACCCATTCTTGCAAATCCTGGATCACGGGTAATATCTCCGTATCCTCCCCATATTCATTTTGGCTCGATCGAACTATTTTCATAGGTACGCTGTTATTTGAAGTTCTCGAATATAATGTAGACAAACCTTATGAAATAAATAAATAAATAATGAGTTCAATAATTAATACCATTAGGTACTTGCAAAATATTTTTCATCACTCATGCGGGGAAACCACTCTAGTTGTACAATATACTATTGTACATTTTGAAGTAACTGGTATCACAAGAATGACGTCAATTTCGAAACGCCCCCCCCCCCCCCCTCAACCATCATTTACCGTCATCCGCAGACGAACCCCCCCCCCCCCTATTTTAAAATGACGTAATTTATGGACGGCCCCAAAACAATAAACGAGCGAATTTTCGGTCGAAAATCGAAAGTTATCTGTCGGAAGCCGCCATTTTGTTAATTTTTGAAGAAAAAAGCTTCGATTAAGGACTAGACTTATTATTAAACTGATGATTTTTTTTTTGTTTTTTTTTTTATGTCAGATGATCCAGTAAAATTTTATGATGGTCACCG
The DNA here is from genome assembly GCA_964007375.1 of Ophion obscuratus. Taxonomy (NCBI): domain Eukaryota; kingdom Metazoa; phylum Arthropoda; class Insecta; order Hymenoptera; family Ichneumonidae; genus Ophion; species Ophion obscuratus. The sequence goes on along the minus strand of OZ023322.1, from coordinate 32,365,024 downwards.
CAAAGCACTACATGCCGAAGGGGGTCCGACAAAGATGGCGATATTTTTATAAATAATCGATATTTTTCTTTGAAAATTTGTACAAGTCAAGTTGAAATATATAACATAAAAAGTCCGTGTAACCACTTTTGTAAAACAAACTTAATTACTATAAAATAAAAATGATTGAAAATTGTCCGTTTTCCACGCCTCTGACAGCATCTCACTCCGTAATGTACATTCAAATATCTATCGAAACGATTTTTCTATCATCTTACTTATTCCTCCAATTTTTTTTACGGGGAGATATACTTACACCTAGATTCACCTACATTCATACCTACATTTACACCTACATTCCGTCTACCGTAGACAACTTCCACGATGGGCCTGGTATCGATGATTCCATGTAAGTTGACAAATTTCATGATTTATCCATTCCCAAATTTTCAAACGCGTTTTTCTTAAAACCACGTTTTTCAAATCGGTACCCAAAATTTCTCCAAAACCAATGAACCAATGCCTTGAACCAATGAACCAATGAGCCTTGAAGTTGTTAGTGTTTATTCTATACACCATTATCTAGTACTTGTCATCGAATTTTTTTTTCCGTTACTTAGTTTTTGTTTTATAGGCAAAATAATAACTAATTTTTGGTCCAAAAATTACTATTTATGTTCAAACGTCCGCCATTTTGTCATAAATCGATATTTTTCAAAATCGGCTATGACAAGTACTAGATTATAGTATCTAATTTAATAATCTTTTTGTTTTTTTTTCAGATGATTTTCGAAGAAACGCCAGTGGGTATCGTATACGCAGATTTTTTACGACGCTCCAAGGATCATACAATATCCTTGTATGTTTTTGATATTTTTAAATAAAGAAAATTAAACAGATTTTTGAATGTATATACTTTTCGATAATTAAAAGTAGGGAAAAATTGCCCCCGCATTTCTTCCAGCGAAATTTGGAGTATATTCTGAGGTATAAAAAAAACAAATTTTCTGAAAATTTCATGCCCGTCAACGCAATGGTTTTAGAAAAATGAATTTTTTTTTAATATAAAATTTTTTTTTTTTCCGGAAGCGGTACAGTGGATCGATTTGATTTTTTTGGTACTTGTTCCGATCAAACGTGTTACGAAATAAAATTATAGAACATCTTGCGAAAGATTAGTGTGAAAAAAATGACATCTTGCGAAAGATTAGGTGTGAAAAAAAATAATGTTCCTTGTTTTATTATTTTTTACTATAATCCACTTGGGGTACAATACCGAAATTTTTTCATATAATCTTTGGGCACCTTATTAGATTATATAATTTTTTTAAAATGATCGGTTTGGTACGACACACTGAAAAAAAGAAACACACTTTATTGATATATTTTAGTTATATAGATATATAACTAAAGTATATCAATAAAGTCTGATATGTGACTAAATGATTGGCTTGGTATGCCACAGTGAAAGATAATAAACACACTTTATTGATATATTTAAGTTATATAGATATATAACTGAAATACATTAATAAAGTCTATTTCTTTTTTTTACTGTGGCGTACCAAACCGATCATTTGGAAAAAATTATATGATCTAATAAGGCGCCCAAAGATTATATGAAGAAAATTTCGTTATTGTACCCCAAGTTGATTATAGTAAAAAAAATAAAACAAGGAACATTATTTTTTTTAAACCTTAATCATTCGCAAGATGTTCTATAATTTTATTTCGTAACACGTTTGATCGTAATAACTACCAAAAAAAATCGAATCAATCCACTGAAACGTTGCCGGAATTTTTATTTTTTTTATAAAAAAAAAATCATTTTTCCAAAACCATTGCGTTGACGGGGCTAAAATTTTCAAAAAATTTGTTTTTTTATACCTTAGAATATACTCCTAATTTCGCTGAAGAAAATGCGGGGGCAATTTTGCCCTACTTACCCGGCTATGGCCTTTCAAATAGTTTTCCTTGAAAAAATTCACAAAAATTACCCTTTTTCCGGCTCCTAGGTGTACATCTCCCCTTAACAACCTTGATTTTTACATCGCCACAGAAGCCCAGCCTGACGTATTCCTGAAACCTTCGTAGAACGTATTTGAACGAGGTGTTGAAGTATCTCGTGGCGTAAGCTTGAAAAGGTCTCTACTCTAGGCCGAGGAAGCGACAGGTCGTTGGTTTTTTCTACAGGGCCTCGGCCGTTCCGTTTCTACTTAATGTTTTGCAAAGCACAAACACAGTTCCTGACTAGTTTGGACGTAATTTTGTTTTGCTCAAGATACCTCTGAAATCCACGGGTTCTTGCTGCCTCACTGCTATCATTTCGTATGCGCAGTCTTCCGCGGATTCCTTCTCGGGGAAAATGACAGACAATTAAAAACGTCGGAATAGCGGTACCTGTAATTGTCCCCAACGCGAATCGGTGCGTTTGTCCGATCTAATCGTCAACAAACGAGGAATTCATTGACCCAAATACCCATTCTCTATGGGGAAGTAGCAACCGCACCTCGCATCCTACATCATGAACTTGAATGCACACACACCTACCCTCGTAAAATAAACAGAAAAAATACATTTCCGCGACGATGCCATTATGGGATGAATGAGCAAAAAAGTCCTTCGTGTTGTAATTTATGGAGCTGTTTTTAATCCCACAAGGATGGGCTTCTGTGCAGCGATTACTGTAGCGCCACGCGAGTGTAATTTTCACTAGACGTTCATCGACCAAGGTGCTTCGCAGTCGATAATTTTCAATGCTCAGGAGACGCACGCTGCATATGGGACGCCTTCGCGAGGAGTCATAAGAATGTGCATGAAATGCCGCGAATGAAGTCTTGTAGCCTCTTTACGGGGACCGGTTTCATTTAGACCCCTCTTCCCTATTCACATGTACAGGGTGTTACGTGAGAAATTGCCGAAACTAATTGGCTGGCATTTTCAAACGCATGGAGTAATTAAAAAAATTTGCATTGTGGTCTGCAAAAAAATACACGATAAAATACAATGTGTAATTTATTCATTTTACCCGTTTTGAGAAAAGACAAAATGAGGAAGGTCAATGATAAATATTTTTGACGTGCACTATCCGAATTAATAAATCAATTATTTGCGGAAATGTTGAAAAACTTTATATTATCGCCATCAAGTATTTTGCAGCTTTCGGCAGAAGAGAGAACTTAAGGGGGAGATATCTTTAGGCGAGGAAAATATTGCCGATTTTCAGGATTTTTTTAAGACGACAGATTTCTTCGCGATTTTTTAGACTTAAGGTATGTTCTATTACTGCTTTTGGCTGTTATATGGTATTTTTATAATTTATGGTAATTTTTATAATTTTTATTAATTTTTAAAAATCAAGGAGGTATTATTTTTATTTTATTTTATATTTTTATTTAGATATGTTTAATGAATCTGAAGAAAAAAACTAACGCATGATTTTCTTTCATTAACACTCATACGCAGAACATGAACCAAGAAAAAGTGAGAAATGTTGTGAATCATTGAAATGGTACGTTTTGAGACAAAAAGATTAAATCGTTACGAAAAAATTATCGCTAAATTTTGAAGTAAAAAAATTATCAAAACGATAAGATTATGAAGATTTACATTAAATTTCATCAGAAGCGGACGATTAGTTTTTTAACTATACGTCACGCCTGTTGTGAAAATGCAGTTGAGAACATCGTGCCATACCTCCGCCGTTTTTAAAGATTAATAAAAGAAAAAAATACCATGTAACAGCCGAAAGTACACTGAGAAAAAAGAATCGTTGAATGTGCGAAATGCATTTTGTAGTCTCGAAATTTTGTTGTTTTAACAGTTGCTCAGACATGCTAAATAAGCAGACAGTTTAAATGTACCTTTGGTTACTGCCTAACTATACTGTTTTGTTACGCTAATCAAAAATCAAATTGAACGTATTTTAAGATACAATTTTGTGAAACCAACTGAATTTTGGATGGATGAACGAAGTTTTTTTTCCAGTGTAGTGATAAAATACACCCCAACTCTCAAAAATAATAAAGAAATCTTTCCTCAAAAAAAAACATTTTTAATCTTTTTTGAGGGATAACACCACTCTAGGATTTTGGAAAAATATTTTTCTTTTGTTTAAAAAATACTTTGGGGTCATAAAAACAATGTGCAAGTGGTCCCGCAGCAACTTCTTTTTTAAGTTTCAATTATCGATTTTGCCACAGCGCTTCGGACTTCTTTCAGGCGCCTCGTACAACTCTAATCGCGTTTTTCGCGAAACCACTTTTTTCAAATTGGGAGGACGGAGGACCCGAACACTTTTGCAAGGACCGATTTGAAATTTTGACAGTAGCTTCACAATTACATTCTCTGCGGGAGTACGTAGCCGTTTTTTGATTAAATGTAAACTTTTTTTATAAACAATTTACTGCTTATTTTTGGGCAAAAAATCTATTTATTTCCTTCAAAGTGTGCCATTTTTTGAAAATTTGATTCAAGAAAATCCCTACTCAGTCTCATAGCTAATAATATATAGATTATATATATTTTTTTGTTTTTGTTCCAGGTTTTATACTTTACGAGAAATCCGTCCTCCCGTGAAGCTAATTGTGAAAAAAACACAATTTTTCAAGATGGGCTCCGTCGCCGCCATTTTGTATGAAAATTATAATAATTTTTTTTTATACTTCAATATGTGTTAAGGCAGGATTCTACTTTGAAACTTTGAAATTGGATGAAAACACCCACCTGGAACACGTCGAAGGCATATTATATGGCCCAGGCATCGCTGATTGAGGGTAAGATAATTTTTTCTACGATTTATCACTCACCAAAACTTTAAACGCGTTTTTCTCGAAACGACATTTTCAAGTACCGTGGTCGTGATAACTCAAAAAGTACTGAACCGATCCTTATGAAATTTGGAACACATATTCTATATGTGTGTACCAACCGACCTAACTACAATCAACTTAAAATTTTGATTAGAACTATTTTTTTTTATTGCAAAAAAAGACCCAAAAAAACGCATTTTTTTTTCTTCGTATTTTAGCCGCCATTTTGTTAATTTTGCACGTATATAAAATATTCTAGTTAGGTCGGTTCCTGAAGACATACTGAACATGAAACTATTTGATTTTTTTGTTTCAGACCATCCGTCGGGAAGATTTCACGACCACGGCAACGGTACCTGCTTTTCGAGGCGTTGGTTTTAAACATATTTTACGTGTACAAAAAATGAATAAAATACATTAAAATTTTTTTTTTATGTACTTAAAGAGAGTATTTATTGAACAGTTTAAACCCCATATCGATATCTTTAATAGTATTCTCAGAAAAAAATCACGAAAATAGCGTTTTTTTCATGGTTTCAAAGTAGAATCCTGCCTTAAATAAACCCTCTGATAAGAAATCCTATTCCTTTTTTCATACTCCCAAAATAAATTGTCAAAGTTAGGCTTTATTTCCTGCCGCTAGAGTGATGTTATCCCTTAAATCAATGTCACACGAAGGCTGCAAAGCGTTCTATGGCTTTCTAGTGCAATTCATGCAAACTAGGTGGCGTTCATTGGATCAAAATTTGTTCGAAGCTCACTTATCGCGAGATTGCAATATTCGAGTGTGCGTAAAGTTTGCGAACATCGATAAAAAAAAATACAAAAACTACAAAACAACTGCTTCAAAGTATTCCATACATCATAAATAAATGCTACGACACAATGTAACATGTCTGTCACACTTCCTTGATTGCTTTATACCTAGCCCACGAATTACATTTTTCAAAAACTAAATAATACGTGTTTTTTTATTTGTCAAAATTTATTTATCCAAACCTACCACAAAGTCAACAATTTTTTAAATTTTTGCGTTGTTGTTTTTTGAAGCGTTGAGATTAAAGTATTTCGTGAAGCTGACGTGATACACATGTGCAAAGGATAAGCATTTTCAAAGCGTTTCCGCTCGCAGCTCTGCAGGCTAAGTACTTACAATTAGTATAAATCGCCTATATCTTACCGTATGATTTCCCTCTACGAAAGTAGCACGCGATAAAATGCACGTTCTTTATCACGTGTACTTGCTTCCATCAAGACTTCGATAAAATTGCAGGCCCTTATCATAACAATTATTCATTTAAAAAAAGTAACTACGAAGTAATAGAGGGAAGAGGTATTTATTTGGTCTTAGCAATTTACTGTGATACATCACGTATGCTCACACACTTGTCGACATTGTTAGCGATTGACCTACGGTCAAAACGATCTTCTCGGTGTAGAGAGTTTGGTCGGCAAACTAATGAAGAAAAAGCAGCATAGCCAGCCCACCGTGAGAATGTTTAATATAACGGCGATGTTGATTCAGCTCTATGCACGTACGGTTAAATGCGTGGTATGCAATTGATCAACCTTTTCGCAAGTTCTTTTTTTCACCATGCAAGTCAAAGATAAAAGAAACATCCCAATGAGTAACTTTGCATGAATGTCGTGTGCCCTATATGCAAGTTGAAAAGGCAGCTCCTATTGATATCCAGGTGAAGCAACAGCTACACTGAGAAAAAAAATCATTGATCCAATATCATTGACGTTATTGAATTAAATTTCGTTGATTTAATTGTAAAATTGTTGGTGTAAATAATCGGATTTATTAGTCCAAACAAAACGCTATATACTTCAATAACATAATAAAATTGAAAGGTTTGTTTTCATTCCAAAGATATATTGTTAGCCGAGAACAATATATTTAGAAACTATCTAAAAAATTATCGCGAACAAATTATATAGTTTTAAATGCAATTTCTGCAACGTACGAAAAAAGCGTTTCAATTCATAACATAAATATTGTTGATTCGAGTACACAAGAAAAATTGAATTTCGCTCGTTTGATTGAAACAAAATTTCTATTGAGTAAATATGTTAAGGTGTACAAATAAGTTTTAGGACACTTCGATTTTGTATCATAAGAGCTATTCTAAATTAATTCAAAGGTCCCGCTCACTTATCATAGATGGCGCTTGATATGTAGTATCGAAACGTAAAGGAGTCATAAACATAACCTATAAATTCTGTAAATTAAACATGCAGACGGATAAGCTATTTATTAGGCACTGCATTCGCTATGAATTCCATCAAGGAAAAAGTGTTAGGAAAGCGTGTGAATCGATATGTTCTGTTCTTGGAGACAACATTGTATCTAAACGTACATGTGAGTATTGGTATAAGCGATTCAAGGAAGGTGATTTCGACGTTAGTAACCGTGAACGCACGGGGCCTCCTGTAAAGGTGGACGATCAGGAACTGCAAGCGTTACTGGATGAAAACTCTTGTCAGACGGAGAAACAACTTTCGGAACAGCTTGGAGTAACTCAACAAACTGTTTCTTATCGTTTAAAAGCAATGGGTAAGATTCGAAAAGGAACAAAGTGGGTACCACACTTTCTGACTCAAGAAAATAAAAACAGCCGTCTTAACATTTGTGTGAGTCTTTACAACAAGCAACATAGAAAGTCTTTCTTGTGGAAAATTGTGACCGGCGATGAAAAGTGGATTTATTTTGATAATCCGAAACGCAAATATCATTGGGTTGACCCCGGCGAGCCGACAACATCCACGCCAAAGCGCAATGTTCATTGTAACAAAGTCATGCTGTGCATATGGTGGGATATGAAAAGCGTACTGTATTATGAACTTCTCAAACCTGGTCAAACAGTTACTACCGATCGCTATTGTCATCAATTGATGCAAGTGAATCAAGAAATTGAGAAGAAACGTCCATTTTCTGGTAAAGGAAAACATCCAGTAAAACTGCTCCATGACAACGCGCGGCCTCATGTGGGTAAACCGGTCAAGGATACGTTACTAGCGCTTGGATGGGAAGCTGTACCACACCCGGCGTATTCACCAGACTTAGCCCCATCCGATTATCATTTATTCCGGAAAATGCAGAACGATTTGTCTGACGTGCGATTCAAAACATTTGAAGAAGTGGAAAAATGGGTCGCTAAATTTCTCACCTCGCAAGACGAAAGTTTCTTTGCGAAAGGCATCCGCGAGTTACCTGAGAGATGGCTGAAGGTCATTCAGTGCGATGGAGATTACTTCGATGAATAACTGTGTTTTACTTCTTTTTTAATAAATCTTGAATTTTTTGAAAACTGTCCTAAAACTTATTTGTACACCTAATATTTTATTGTTTGCACCGTATCCGCTGTTGATTTTAAGTACATTATGCGTTAGAATATAAATATTTTATTTTGATTGAAAAATATTAAGCAAATGTCTGAATTGGTTAAAAAATTATGCGAAAGTAAAATTTGTTTGTTGCACATTTGGTTGAAAAAAAATGAACCAAAGCATGGCCGAGCGCCACCGAAATGATAGGTGTGAGGAAACCCGTAGTTCTCGGAGTAACCGCTAGAGGCCGCACGCGCGCTCGTTTCTCGTAAGCGTAGCGCGAACTGAAAATCTACTGAAACGCGGAGAAACTCTAAAAGTATCGCTTCTTGGCCTGTGGCTAAGATGAAAATGTAGAATCTGTTCTAATCAGTTGAATATCTGATATTCTCTTTATGGATATTCCATTGGATATCGATATTCTCTCCACTATTATCGTGGATGATCATTCTAATGCACACTTTTTATTTAAGATTTAAAACAAATTGAAAAACTAAATTCCCATGGCATATTCGTTTCGATGTAGTAAATAAATAATTAATTCTATTGATTATATTTATGTACGAAATAAAAAATGTTATTTAAACCAATCACATTTTCTAATATTCTATAGTATTGAAACAATCTTGTATATCGGTGGCACTCCGCAGCAGCACCTTTATTTGGATCAACCAATATATTTTTTTATTCAATTGGTTTTTTTTCTCAGTGTTTTAGCAGTAGATTCATGTTATAACCTATCAGAGTTACGAGAAAATTCTGCCCACAAAAGTTGCATTGTTTGAAAGGGGTCGTTGAATGGTTGCTACATTACGAGGTTCATCCGGGTGGAGGCACTTTGGAGATTTCAAGGTCACTACCATTTTTTTTAATGGGCCAACTATTTTTTTTTTTCTAGAATGTTATCAAGGAACTATAAATAAGTTGACACAGCAAATTTCAAGATGACCGATCAAGATTTACTATAAAAAATCGAACAAAAAGTAAATTTTGATGTTTTTAGCCTAGAATCGATTTTAAAAAACGGTGCAAGCACTTACTCCTGTAGAAGGTGGTCAAGGTGATGGCCACCGCATTCGATGCACGTTTGCAACCTGATTCGCTTGAATTGTATTTTCCTTTTTGGGGGGACTTTGAAAGAAGTGTCGATTATTGCGCAAGATATGCAAGGAAAGATCAGTAGACTCTGTTCGTCAATGCAGACTCACGTGATTAATAAGACAATACAATCAACGGGAATCAGATTGCAAGCCTGCATTGGAAGTGGTGGCTATTAGCACCTCAGTAATCTATTAGTACCTCTTATAGGAGTAAGTGTTATCACCGTTTTCTCAATCGTTGAGCGGCCTGATTGAAATTTCTTTTCTATCGATTTTTTGTACTGAATCTTGATCGAACTTCTTCAGATTTGCTGTGTGTACTTTTTTTTAGTTCCTTGACAAAATTCTTTAAAAAAATAGTGGTGACATTTAAAAACGGCGGTGACCTTGAAATCTTCGAAACGCCTCCACCTGGATGAACCTCGTAGCCACCTCTCGATGACCCTCTTTGAACTATGCAACTTTTGTGGGAAAAGTTTTCTCCCAAGTCCGATAGGTTAGACAATATTTCTACTGCTAATAGTTGTTGCCTCACTCTGAATATATACAGGGTGTGCTGTCATTAATGAATAATCCTGCAAATGTCGATAGGTCCGATCATTCCCTACTGTATGCTGGAATTTCAGTTTAGTAAAAATCCCACGGTTTTCGAGATGAAAATGATCTGCTTTCGGTTTTTCGCATCCCATTTCTAGAAATTATAACTTTTCTCGTCCCGGTTTTCTAAAATAATCTTGGCTATTTGATTTATCTAGAAACGTCTTTTTTTTACCTTATATGTTAAGGAAACCTCATTTAAAAAAAGATCTTATGCAGAACTTTCATACAAACCAATTCGAACATCTGACTTTGATAGTCTGCGGTGTAAAAAAAATTTACTACGCATATGTGCCAATTACTTAAAAAAGTTGCTTAGTTATTGTCGATTCATATCATTTGTAGAAATGGCACGCGTAAAACAAAAAGCAGATGATGTTTTTCGAAAAATAACATAAAGCCCAATATCTCGAAAATCGCGAGACTTTTACTAAACTGAAATTCCAGTATATAGTAGGACATGATCCGACCTATCGACAGGTGCAGGATTATCCATTCATAACAGGACACTCTGTATGTATGTGTATATATATATATATATATATATATATATATATACGAGTATACCCGAGTAAAAATGAATATATAAACATATACAATTGTATATGACCAATTAATATACAATTATATATATTTATATATATTAAATAATTTTTACTCGGGTATATATATATATACCCGATATATATATATATATATATATATATACAGGGTGTCCTGTTATATATACCTGTTATATATACACACTATAATCCCGGTTCACCTTTCAACGTACTTAGTCCTTAGGCCTCTCTAGAGGCCAAAAAGGGCATATTTTGTGATTTTTTTCAGTGAAACCATAAAATAAATAAAAATGACAAAATAGGGGTTTTATTATACATGTAATTGATTATACAAAATTATTTTTTCACAACAATACATGTCCAAATGGCGACTGTGCAGGATTTTTTGGATGACGCCTTTATTTCTGGAAGGTCAACGGCCGGAACAACAGCTCCTATAATTTTTGAGTTATGATGAGACGCTAGAGTTTTTTTCGATTATATATAAGAATAGCTATATTCTTGTACGTAGGATTTTTGTTATATATTGTTTTCTTTTGTCAAAATGGCGCATTTCTAAAACAAAATGTATAAAATACCATGAGAAAATCGTCAGAAAATTGTTTATAAAAAAGGAACAATGCAATATAATAAAAAAATCCTACGTAGTGCCTTGGAAATTGTAATTCTAAATGTACAGTAGAAATTCAAGTGAATCGGTTGAAATTTGTTTGAGGTGTGAGTCCGGCCGACTTGAAAAATGTAGTTTTGACATAAAGGCTTTTAAACGTAGTAGAAAGTCACGACATAAATGATGTTTCAGAACCTTTAGTCTGCGATGCCTGCACTAGAATTCGAAAATCGAATGCTCGGAGATTTTTCAAATCCATAATCCTTGGGAATATAATTTTATAGGCACTAAGGTGCGTTTTTAACAAAACAAAATCGATTTTTGGAAAAGCCTACAGTCGCCTAAGGCCTTGGAGGAATTAGAATAATATAATTAATTTAATTTATTATTTTACAAAGATACTGTATAGCTCTACACTGTAAAAAAAATTTTGTATAAAAATTAATACACAAGTGTAGGAAGTTTTTATGCGGTAGCTTATGAAATTTCAGATACGATTTTGAAAATCCAAAACAGGTTATTTTAAACATGAAAGTGTAGCTCCGTAATATTAATATACTTGTGCCTTTGAAAAATAATGCACGTGTGAAAAATGTTCACATCCATGTATATTGAAATCAAGAACCATTTGCTGATATCAATATACGAGTGTATAGTAAATTCGTTCGTATATTAAGTTCGTAAAATTTAATTATTTTGTGCCTTAAATGTAGTGTAAATTTAATATAATTTTCACATTGATTCATGTGATTTTCATCAATTGTATATGATGAAAGCGTTTATGATTTTTTTTTCAATTCCAGTTTCGCACTTTTAAATAAATCTGTTGTGATCATGCATTGTACGTATCGTAAAATTGCTGCTGTAAATAAATTTCAAACTTGTTTTGTATTTTCAATGCTCTGTTTTTTATAGTTGATTTATTATACATCTGTAGTAATTTCCAATTGAAGACACGGGTTAATGCAATACATTTTCCACAAATTTACAAACTTGTCTTTGAAATTCCATGTTGCATCTATTAAATTCTATATCCACGTTAGAATTTTATGTTCGTGTTTTAAATTTACGATACAAGTGTTTCAAATTTAATTTCATCTACTGAGTTCGTAAAATTCAATTCCTTTGTATCTTAAATGTATTTTAAATTTCATATCAATTTTTACAGTGTATATAATGAATTATATTATTCTAATATAATTTTGCAATTATATTAAGTGTCTGAAAAACGTCGACCAGTAGTGTATGTATATAATTCAGCACACAATGGAAAAAATATATAATTGCCAAATTTGTAATAAATATACATGTTGGATACTTATTCTTTATAGTAAAAAATGATTACCTACATGATATGAAATGCAGTTTCATTAATTATATTAAAAGTCGATGTAAAATCTTACACCTTCATTTTATATAGAAATTTATGAAAAAAATGGTTTCGATTTACGTCGGATATTCCAAGACCCTAACATGCCGTAAGTATGAAGACTGCCTCTATATGAAAAATACCTAATAACCAAGTACGTGCTTAGGCCACCTTAAAAAGATCGATGAAGGACTCTGCATCATATTTATTCCCGAATTTCCGTAACGTAAATTTCGTAAATCAAACATTCGATAATGATAACGCACCATCAAAATACCTCCTCACCCCAGAGCATTGCAAATCAAAACTTGTGCTACGTGGACCCTCATTCTTTCTCCAAGTTTCAATGGGTCAGCACAATCACAAACGTTTTTTCCTCTCTGTCGCAAAAAGTACTGCCGTTTTCAAAATTACACGATCAGAATCTCGGTATTGCTAATATGCTCTTGAGTACGAAATACAAAGAGAATAATGAAAGGGAGGAGAGAACGATAAATAAATTGCAACTATACAAACATTGGACGAGCCATTGCACTCTACTTTAACGCTAACGTATTTGCTAAACACCAAAGCGAGAACTGAATAGATAAATGTGCAAGAAACCTGTAGAATCATAGGAATTTCAGTACGTACATTTCCAACGATAGACTCGATGGCCGGAAGATTAGCTTTGCAGAGCGTTGCAAAGAAAGGAAAAAAACTAAAGAACATGAGAAAAAGAAGTGACGGAATGGGCCGAAAAACTTTACGTGCAATCATCATCGATGACGATTTTTTCGTCTTCGTGACCCAGTTCAGACGCACTGGGTGACGCGCACAGAGATCCTGTAATATGTTTAATCGATAATTCCATCACAGTACTTGATCCGGCAACATTGTAACCGGTTTGCAAGCTGTACGTATGAATAAAACTGTCACGGAGCTACGATTATTTATTAAGACTGTCCCTATTACTCTCTGCAATGTGTGTGTATATATATATGCGTGTGCGTGCGTGTCTGCGTGTGTGTGTGTGTACAGAGTGTCCTGTTATAAATGGATAATCCTGCAACTGACGATAGGTCAGAGCATGTCCTACTATATGCTGGAATTTAAGTTTAGTAAAAGTCCCACAGTTTTCGAAATTTTGGGCTTGATGTTATGTCTTGAAAAAAATCATCTGCTTTTGGTTTTTCGCGTGCCATTTCTACAAATGACATGAATCGACAATAACTAAGCAACTTTTTAAAGTAATTGGCACGATATGCGTAGTACATTTTTTTTTACACCGCAGGCTATCAAAGTCAGATGTTCGAATTGGTTTGTATGAAAATTCTGCATAAGATCTTTTTTCATAAAGTTTCCTTAAGATTTAAGGCTGGAAAGAAGACTTTTCGAGATAAAACAAAGAACCAAGAGTATTAAAAAAATAACCGGTCAAAAAAAGTTATCATTTGTAGAAATGGCTTGCGAAAGACTAAAAGCAGATGATTTTTATCGATAGTTGCAGGATTATCCATTCAAAACAGGACACCCTGTGTATATACATACATACATACATACATATATATATATATAAGTGTGTGTGAAGTTCATGTGACCAAGTAGTGTAATCACATTTTGAAAAAAGGTGTAATCATTAGCTGTATCTATTTTTCGATACTAATTATATTTTATTCATTTATATAATATAATAAGTATCGGGGTTATTACATTATATTTAAAAGGACGTACATCGCATTAATTTAATTCACTCGCCCATAGTCGACACGCATGTTTATTGTAATGACATATCTGTCAATCAACATAACTCCACTTGTTACGTGACTGATACTTATCAACTTCGGCCTGATGCAATCTGCGTTCTCATCCAGAGATGCCATGTGGTCAATGGGGACAAGTGGATGAGTCGCATCATTGAGGATCCAGCATTACATGTTTCCAGCTTTTGATTGCACCCTAAGCAGTGATCAGCATGTAAAATGTACATGTTGAAAAAAATCTGAGCTTTGGCGTGAGTAGTGAGCTTTGGATAATTAAATGGGCTTTGAATAGTGAGTGACAATATTCCAAAATAGTAGTTAAAATTTGAGCCAATCGTTTGGGCTACTTTTGCCACTTATTTATCAATTGCTTCAATATTGTTTGTCGCAATTATTTCGAATATTTTTTTTTTACTATCAGAATAATTTCTTTTGTTAGCTATGGCCATTAAAAAAAAAATAGATTTCATAATATTTCCCTTTTTCAGTCCATCTGAATCGTTCAGTGTATCCGCCCATTCACTGGTCGGTTCACCCCATTCTATTGTCCACTTAAACGTCTTTTTTCGAACTAATTATGGGTAAATACAACGGTCCCTTGTCAAGTCTCCAGCAGATTATGAGGTTGAAGTTTGCATCGTTAGAATGTACCGGAAATTCTCCTTCATTTTGGTTATTCTAAATTTTTATGTAGAAATATTCTTTAAAAAGCTTGCAGTAGCCTGATTCGCCAAAAAAAAATAGCAATTAGAAAAAAAAATGTCTTACTTTCCAACGATGCAAACTTCAATATCGTAGATTATGATGAATCACTATGCCTAAACTCGTCGAGTTTATTAAGGCGTTACCCCCACTTGTAGCGCAAAAAAGGCCTTTTTCGTGAATTTTTTAAAAGAACACTACCAAACTTTTTTAATCGATCAATATACCACCTTAAAGAACACGACTTGAAGAACTTTCAGTAATTTTTTTATTGAAAAACATTACATTGTTTAGTGGCAAATGGCCGTCAATGAAATAATGTTTTTATATACACGGTCTGCGGTGACCAACATTACGGCGAAGTGGATCATCTGAAAAAAAATGCGCATGGATTTAGTCAAATAAAAGTATAAACTAGTCTTTATTCGAAGGATTTAAAAAAATATTCATTTTTCACAAAATGGCGGACAGTCAAAGTTAATGGTTCGATTGTAACGAAAAAAAAACGAAAGTTTTTTGGGTATAAAACGGCCATTTTTTTCGAAAAAAAAATCGAACGATTAAAGACTACATTTTTATGTATTAAATAAGCCTGCAAAATTTCAAGAAGTTCGGTTCATTAGTGTTCGAGTAATCTTGGTCACCGACTTCAGAAATGCCATTTTGAGAAAAACGCGTTTAAAGTTTCAATTAGCCGGTCGTTTACACAACGGATTCTTCTCTTTCAACGCTCATATCTCAGTCAATTTTGTTCGGATCGACTTGAATTTTTCGGGACATATTCTCAGATACTTATACTTAAAAAAAAATGCAATAAAAAAATCGATTTTTTCAAAATCGCAAGTGGGGTTAACCCCTTAAGCGGTCTTCTCACTTTAGACGGTAAATTGCATTTTTTTGATAGGTTTATATTGTAGATATTGATATAAAAGTTGTTACACTTAATAAATACACTTTCGAAACACATTCAAAAAAAAAATGTAATTCAAGTCACTATTTATAGACAAAAATAGTAGTTAAAACATGTTCTAAAAAAATGGTAGGTCTGCGCTGTTGATGAAATCTCGGGGATAGATCATCCGAAACACAAAAATCAAACGGTTTTAGATTCAGCATGATAATGGCTATAGCGCATATCATACGATTTTTGATATATGGAAAAATAACAAAATGGCGGACATTTTTCGAAAAAACAAAATAACTGTTTTTTTCACCGTTTTTGGCAGAAAAAATAGTAAATGTCGAAATTAAATAAAATCCTTGATATGCGATATAGCTATAGTTGTAAAGAATATGTGGTTAAAATTTCATAAAGATCGGTTCAGTAGTTTCGAAGATTTAATCAACAAGACATCAAAAAACGTTTTTTTCGAGAAAAACGCGTTTAAAGTTTGTTTGGGTTACATAAATACATACATTTTTTTAAAATGTATTTATTAAGTGTAACAACTTTTATATCAATATCTATAATATAAACCTATCAAAAAAAATCATGAAAATAGCCTTGTTAGCGTCTAAAGTGAGAAGACCCCTTAATGCATCGTTTGTCTCAATTGCGGAGAATATACTCAAAACGGAAAAATGCAAGAAAACGGGAAAAATTAATGATGGAGTATTTGTGTCAGTAGGCGCATCTCTTGTATGGGCTTTCAACTCGTCTATATTTCGTGGAACAGCATCACGTTGAGCGTCTTCGGTATTTATTGCCGATTTTTTTTCAATCGATTATCGTGTCGTGCCTATTGTTTTCGGTTCCATTGGGCCCACTTGTGAGTAAGTGCAATCCAAGTTAAAGTGGACCACAAGGATGTATTTACAGTAAATCGTCAATGCCAAGCTATGGGGTAGAAAGCATAATAAATCGTCGATGGAATAATATCTTGAGGCAGGCTACTTGGACTGATCGACGTTTGCTCATTCCATTATCGCATATCAATCGCTCAGGCTACCGACACATAGCGATTTGGATGCTAAATAGCCAGAGGCCTTGGTATTTTTTTTTATTTCCGTACAGTTGCGTTGTAACCAAACCTCAAAGTATTTTGCGTTATATCCACTGCGAGTGTAATTCGTTGAAATGGCTAGAACTGCAGACGAACAGTGTAATGTCAAAATGTGAAAGGAAGAGGTTTCGAGGTGAGCATTCAAACTGCTTTGGCACAACGCTGAGTTTATTTTTAATAGTAATTGAAAAACAGAACTCTGTTTTTGCATAGGTAAAATTCAACAACAAAAATTTAGTTTCTTGTTTACGTAATAAAAATATACAAATGTAAAAATATATAAAAATATAAAAAATATAAAAAAAATAAAAATATATAATATAAATATTAAAAATATTTAAAATATTTAAAAAATATAAAAATTCTGCCCTCTAATTATATATTTAAAGGGTAAGGCCACAGGGGAATTTTTAAAAAGTCAATTTTTTTCTCGCTAAAACGGCGCTTTATCATCATAAGAGTAAGTTACTATTCGATTTATAGCAAGAACATTTTTTTCACCGTCGTTGAGCGTATAACGTAAGCCCACTTCTGGCACGACCATAGAGTACCTAAAACTTTAAACGCGTTTTCCTCGAAACAGCTTTTTCCAATTGGCGTGCCAAGTAACTTCAACAATTTTTACTCGATTTACTTTAAATTTAAAAGTTATGTTCCCAATTGCATTTCGCAGAGAAGTACGTACAGAATTTCTGATTAATCGAAACCTTTTCATTTTATGAGCAGTGTTATACGAAATTTTTCACTGAATATTCATTCAAATACCTACAACTTTTAAATAAAACAATATTTTTTAAATTCCGTACGTACTTCTCTGGGTATTCTAATGTAGATTGACGAGAATTTTTGTTTTTTGTTCTAGGTAAAAAATTGTGCATGCTAAATGTGACGCTGCGGAGCGCCTAAAAAAACATATCAAAAGAACATATTAGTAGTCGGCCATTTTGTACATCGAAAAAATATATATATATATTTTCTAACAGCTTGATATTCATACTAAATAGATGTGTAATTAATTTAAATTCGCACATGATTTTATACCCGTTACTGTGGTCTAAAGCCTTAATAAAAAAAAAAACATGTTCCCATTTAAAAAACCATTCATGACCTTGAGAACGCAAAAACAATGACCTTGACAAATATTAATTTTTCACCACTGTATCAGCCCTTCGAAATCAATCAAATTACTTCCTCCCATTTTTTTCGTCACTCTAAAGGCAACAGAGATATTTGGGGTCCTCACGTGAAATGGTCCACCCTGTATAATAGGGTGTCTCAAAATGCCCTGACATCTTTATTTACTGATAAAACGCATTATTCATTTGAAAAGTACGAATATTTTTATTTCAATATAAGGTGCAAACATGGAGGTTATGTGTGGAACACAATATCCGACAAATGGCCGCCTCGTCCCTGTTTGTAAACGTTCCCTCAATTGACGAAATTTTCAATAACATTTTGGCACAATTGCGGACTAATTTAATTAACGGTGCGTCCAATTGCTTCCTCGAGCTCCGGAATGCAACGTGCATCATCGGCATACACTTTTCCTTTCAGAAAAGCCGAAAGAAAGAAGTCCAGTGTCAAATCGGACGATCTCGATGGCCAATTCACATCGCCGCGGCGCGTCATACACGACCGTGGCGCTTCGTCTATAACTATGTGGTAACAATGCAGCAAATAACAATTTCCATGCGTTGCTCGATCGTGTAATTCTCCAAGACTAAATCTCAATACTTCCCGATGCCAGTTACCAAAGATCAGTACTCCACGTTCGTCACAAACAAGATGGCGCGCAACATAAAATATCACGTCATTTCGAGACACTCTTTATAACATACGCGCCTGTGTGTAGTGCCGCAAATGTAAACACGCGCGTGAAAAAAAAATCGTCGCTTATTGCGGCTGCTGTTGATTTTCGGTGTTCTCCGTCCACCGTTCCAAGGCATCGCACCATCTCGTGGTACAAGTCGAAAGCGTTGGTTCTCGTGGGCGTTCGTTGCGCGCGCAACTTTCACGTTATCGATGTGAATTCTGGTTTCATAGCGGTGTATACGCGTTTGCGCTCTTCACGTTCACCTCGAGAGTGAGGAAAGGAGGAGAAAGAGAGAACGAAGAAAGAGAATCCGAGATGAGGGTATCGGTACAACTGGTTGATCCGCGTGAAGGAGAGCGACCTCACGATCGCGCTCTGTACTATCCACGTGATGTTGCTTCCTAGATGGGATTGTAGAGGGGCGACTTCGATCGTGGGACAGGGGGTTATGAAGAGTGCGGTGTCGATTGTACGCATGCACCGCGCAAGCGAATGGCCGCGAAAGCGACAAAGATCACTGGACCCTGGAAAGAGCTCGTGCCGTGCGACTGGTCAGTGGTCGAGTATCTCGCGTGTTTAGTGCTGTGAGAAAACAACGTGCTCGGTGTAAACGCCACAAAATTCCGTGTCTCTCAAGACGTATGAATAATTACAGAATTGTTATTTAAGGGGCTACATCTACCTAGGAATCGAAAAAAAACGCTCTCTACGTATGTACCTTTGGGTTAAAAAAAGCGCTTCTTTTTTACCGACTGAGCAACCAGAAAGAAAAGTTCGGAATTGGACCATTTTTTTCGGGCCGTAGGTAGATGTAGCCTCGTACATTGGAAGGCGCCGCGATCGAAATATCGAAACTATGACCAAACCGGTGGCTCGCGCGTTGTCACCGTTTTCTTTGCAGGCAAATGGGAATAACGTCAGTGTAGGATCGACGGTGGGGACGTAGCAGACGACAAAGTTGAGACCGGGAAAAGAGAGGGAAATTTATGCGCGTGAGCCACAGCGAGTGGAATAAAAGGAGAATACAGTGAGCAGAGAGTACAGTGAAAGAAGGCGAAGAAATAAATTAATGAAAAAATAGCCCGAATAACATATTTGTAAAGCGAAATAGCGACGAAAAGTTGTGACAAGTAGGCATAATGGTGAAATCCGAAGTTGTGAGTCTCAAGGATGGCGAAGCGCCGAGAATAGATATCAACAAGCCCAGATGGGACCAGAGTACTTATATCGGAAGAACCAAACACTTCCTGTATCTCACGAATCCACTGAACGCTTTTGCTTCGGACAGCCAACTCGAGCGAGCTCGCGAAATCGTCTCGAAATATAGGTGAGTTACCGTAAATTCGTCTTCAATGTACATTGCCAAGTTTCGCTAAATATCTCCAGATGTTGGCACGCGGTGCGACCGAATTAAAGCCAGAGATAAGAACGATATTGTGAGCGTGGATTTTGAAAATCACTTTCGACCCAAGCGTCGATTCGAATGATTTTTTTACGTGGGCCTGCTTTAGCATTTTCATTCATCAATGTTGGCTGCTTGCTCAACATACGAATTCGAATCGCTGTTT
This sequence comes from Ophion obscuratus, assembly GCA_964007375.1. Classification (NCBI taxonomy): domain Eukaryota; kingdom Metazoa; phylum Arthropoda; class Insecta; order Hymenoptera; family Ichneumonidae; genus Ophion; species Ophion obscuratus. The sequence continues at coordinate 32,344,831 of OZ023322.1, read as the reverse complement.
TTCCGTATGGAGTGACGTTTGCCTACTTGTCATTTGATTGTATAGAATAAAAATAGATATCCAATGTTTAAGGGGTTAGGCTACTGTGAACAACCGAAAATAAGGGTTATTTGGAAACATTAATTTTGAAGGAGTAAGGAGTGGGTGCGTTAGCCACAATCCAAGATGAATATATATATATATATATATATATATATATATATATATATATATATATATATATATATATATATATATATACACCATATATATACATATATATATATATATATATATGTATATATATATATATATGTGTGTGTGTGTGTGTGTGTGTGTGTGTGTGTGTGTGTGTGTGTGTGTGTGTGTGTGTGTGTGTGTGTGTGTGTGTGTGTGTGTGTGTGTGTGTGTGTGTGCGTGTATGTGCGTGTATGTGTGTGTGTGTGTGCGTGCGTGCGTGCGTGAGTACGTGCCCTTCCCCTTAAAGCTAGAGATAAGAACGAAATTGTGAGCGTGAATATTGGAAATCGTTGGCAACTCAATCGTCGCTTCAAGTCATTTTCTTGCGTATTTCTTTTTCAGCATTTTCATTCGTAAATGTATCGTATGTATCGTATATATAGAAAAATCGTATTTTTCTGTATGGACTAAAACTTGCCTACTCATAATTTTTCTATTAGAATAGAATAAAAATGCTCTACTATCTTCCTACTAGGATTTTTCTACTATTTTAGATTTTCTACTATTTTACTATATAGTAATTACGATATAGTAATTTCCTACTATTTTACTATATAGAATAAACATTTTCCACTAGAATATAATAAAAATACGCATCCAGTTTTAAGAGAGACTTTAATTTCATTTTGGATTCACGACCTTTGGGCTAGTGTCAAGAAACGTGCGGGACAATCAAGTACCATCATATACTCTGCACAACGACTTTGTTTTCTAAGTAGGATTCACGATTAGCCTAGTACGATTAAAGCCTAAAAATCCTAAATCGTAAGTCTTGAATGGTCTTGAACTTTGCATCGTTGAAATGCAACGAAAATATTTATTTTTTCTCGCGAGTCCCAATTTTTTGGCACGTTCAGGCAACGAAAATCACTGAAACATTTCTCCTTATATTGGGGATGCGTAACCTAAATGTGCGAAAACATTATTTTAGATAATACGAATGAATAAATTTAAAAAAAAACAAAGGAGAATTTTCCTTGCATTCCAACGATGCATTTTCAACACCATCGTTTTGATTTTTTGTTGCAAAAAAAACACATGGTTTTGACACTTAAAGGGGTTGTAGATAACAATAAAAGTACTGGGGGGTATTTAGGTAAGTCTACCCTACATATACGTGTCAGTTCGCCGATTACGAAATCATATGCAGTACTAGCGGACGACTGAGTTGATTTTTTCGCTTGTCGGAGTATCACTACTCATCATAATTATCAGACTCAATGAAGCGGGCTGCCGGCTTCAAGAACGTATATGTTTCTATATTATTTCCAAAGATTACAACACTGATTACACAGCACCAAACCGGCTGTTGAGCTGTCCATTTTAACACTTAATAACGATATTCTACATAAGAACACGAAAGTATACGATTTTTCTATAAAAAAATAATTGTATTGAAAAAATCAACTTTCATTAAGGGACTATGCCAGTGCGAGCGCTGAAAATTTTGATGATTTTCGGGAATTTTTTGGAAGAAAAGTACTCAATTAAATGTTTCGGAAAATTAAGAAAATACGCAAAAAAAAAGTTCCTCCACTGCTGACATGATTCCGGCCGATTGAGTAGCTGCAACTGAAAAAGGAAAAAAATATCGTTAAACTGGAAGGTATTTTTTGTACAATGATGTAGGATTTTCGAAAAATATCAAAATCTAAAAAAAAGGCGTAGTTATGAAAAAAACCTGTTTTCTTGCCTATAAAAGGTTCGTTTTTTTCAATGCCAAATTGTCAATTTTCATCCAATCGGATAATAGCTTGTTGAGTTACAATGTCAGCAAATTTGAAAAATCTCATTTCGAGAAAAACGCGTTTAAAGATTGAACTATCGATTTTTGCAAGATAAAATGATATTGATATAAATGATAATGATATTCTTGAAAGTATAAACTGTCGAAAAAGGCACCAAAGAAAACAATCGATTTTTTAAAAGTGTCACACTGGTATAGCCCCTTAAATATTTTTACATTGGGCAAGCTTTTTTGAAAAGCTAGCGTACGTTGAAAAGTGTTTTTTAAATTGTAAATTTTATAGAAACGGTGCAGACGATCGACTTAATATTTGGTACACTTACGTTTTTTTAGCCTCTTGAGCACGAATATGAAAATGAAAATTGGTGCAAATTTGATCTTCAAGGTCAAAACTCAAAAAAGTCGATTTTTGAGCGGTTTTTCTAGGTTATTTCAACAACTATTGATCTGAGACAGAAATATTTCAAACAAAAGTTGCAGATTATGCGAAAATGCATGTTTTGTGTTCTATACATTTTTTCCCTAAAACCATTTTTATTCGAGAAAAACAGGATAATGCCCAACTCGAAGGCGCGGGGCACCTCGGCACCTTGGATGGGTGCGTGGAATCGTGGGGTTACGTACCTGTTCTCGCTAAAGTGCACTATAACTCCGTCAATTTTCGGACTTGTGAATAAAAATGTTGCTAACATATTTTTCAATACATGTACTTTCAAGAATTGTATATAAAAAAATTAGGCCTTCAAATTTTGCTTGGGGGATGTGGGAAAGCTACTGTACAAATTCTTGCACAGTGATTTTCCCCCTGAAGGCAGTAATCTGGTCTGGAGCGAAATTTTTTACGTGATTTTTGGGTTGGAATAACTTTTAAACCGTTGAAGTTGTCTTCATGAATCTTTACATATGTATTTATTGTTCCTTTGAGAACGTATCTACATTTAAAAAAATTATTTTAAACATTTTCATGTCGTTTTTTATTTTTTTACAACGATGGTCCAGCCGAAAACCGCCTCAATCGGTGCCCACTCTGGGTGATGTATGCATCTGAAAAAAGTATATATATATATATATATATATATATATATATTCTCAAACTGTATGAGTATTCTGAGCACTGGTAGCAGAATTAGTACTTAAAAAAAATGTTGTTACAAAATGGCGGCCTGTTAAACTTTGATTAACGATATTTCATACATTTTCGGGCATTCGACGAGTTATAAAACGTGGGCAAAATTATTGTTCGACTCTAATAGAATCGACGAATAATAGAATGAAAAAAAAAAAAAATCGATTTTGTCAAATTTCTAGACCAGACTACTGCCTTAACTGACATTGCGTAAAGAAAGCTGTGAGCTGTCCACGGTAAAATTGCACTCGAGGTCTAAGACGGAATGACACCTCATCGCGGTCGGTATGGTAGAACAATTATGGATACCCAAAAATTTCTGCCCCTCAAATTTTCTGAATTTGAGAAGAAAAAAATGTAGATTGGCTTATCATAAGCCAATCTACGTTTGTTTTCTCAAATTCAGAAAATTTGAGGGGCAGACAGCTGTTCGTCTATCTATTTGACGTCGTTTGGCAAAGTTTCGACGGGATCTGAAGAGCCGTTTCAGAGATTTTTGGGTATTTATAATTGTTCTACCATACCGACCGCGATGAGGTGTCATTCCGTCTTAAATTAATAACTTGAACATGCAGAAATTTTGCTATTTCTGGCAGTTTTAAAATCGTGACGTAACGCAAACCTTGACCCCCCCCCTCCCACGTACGTAGACCGTAACGCCGAGCCGACCCCCCCCCCACCCCCCAATTGCGTTACGTAATTTACGTACGGCCCCTATACACGAGGTGCAAATGTGTGGGACATATAGAAGGGGACATATAGCATTGTCAAAAATGTACGACCAACGACATCGTATAGGTATTGAATGTTCCTATACACTTCGACCGAAACTTTTGGCTCATACGTGTACCTACCTTAATCTTTGACATTGAAAATAGTCAACAAGAAATCTTGTCCAGTCGAAATAGGATTTCACCTGGAATTAATTCCGGGCTTCGATTTTCTTTTTTTATACTTGGGGGGGGGGGGGTGGTTGGTAGTGTAAATCTCGATTTTCGGGAAAATCCCCCTGGTGCGTTTGTCGCCATCTTGATTTGAAGAGGGATTTTTTTTGTTTTTCGAATAACTCGCTTATTTTAAACCTTAGAGTGAAAATGATTGTATTCAAAGTTGTGGTAAATGTAATTCTCCACAAGTTTGGTAATTATAATTTTTACCCTAGGATCGATATTTATAGAGTTAGACTGCTAAAAGGGGTAAAAAACGTTTTTTTTAAACTCATCTCGTTTATTATCAAGTTTATTGTAAAAATGGTAATAAATAATCACATAGGCAATTTTATTTCCTCCAACTTTGGTTATTAGCATTTTTACCCTCGGATCAATATTTTCGGACTTATACTTAATTTATGGGTGAACTTTTTTTTTATGTTCAGTTATTTCGTTTATTATCGAATTTATCGTAAAAATGGTAAGGAGTAATCGGATAGGAAATTTTATTTTCTTCAACTTTGGTCAGCACCATTTTTACCCTAGCATCAATATTTTCGGATTTATACTTAATTTAGGGGTGAACTGTTTACCCCTATTTGCAGTGTAACTCTATAAATATCGATCCTAGGGTAAAAACTATAATTACCAAACTTGTGGAGAATTACATTTCCTACAACTTTTGATGTGATCATTTTCACTCTAAGGTTGAAATTAAGCGAGTTATTCGAAAAACAAAAAATTCCTCTTCAAATCAAGACGGCGGCAAATGCACCAGGGGGATTTTCCCGAAAATCGAGATTTACAGTACCAAAAACCGCCCCTCCTCCTAAGTATAAAAAAAGAAAATTGAAGCCCGGAATTAATTCCAGGTTAATCGAATTTTAGACCTATCTCGACTGGACTATAAGTTGCATTTCAATGCCTTGTCAAAGAAACCCTACACTCGAGGTTACTTTGACCCTTTTTTTAAATACAGGGTGTCCCAAAACTCAGCGATAATCTGAGACCGGATGAAAGGCCAAGTTATACCAGTTCTGGGAAAAATAAAAAAAAATCCATATCACTCAGTTCAGCGATAATAGACATTTAAAAAAAAAAGTTGAAATTCGACACCCTTGGTCGCATTTTCAAGTCCTATGATCACCAATGTCACAATTTCGCTGTGATTTTTTTTAATTTCGTGATCTTTATTAACGATGCTATTAATCGCAACTACAAATTAATGCAAAAAACATTGTTAATTTAATAAAATAAGTTAAGTTTTAGTGAGTCATGGTTCACAAAAGTATTGTTAGTTAACTTTGACACTTCATTTTGAAAAAAAAATGTACTACACTACACTTGGCAAGTTATTTCAAAAGATGGCGCATTTAATCAAGATTTCAAAATGGTGCAACACTTGCCACTTTTCTTGCCATTAAACATTTTATTTCTTATTTTTTTCAAATTGAGCTCATTTTGAACAACTCAACATTAGGAATTTTTGTCACTAAAATTTGTTATTTTTTGTTTCTGGTCTGAAATAAAATTATTATTTTTAGTAAAGAGGTAATTGAGTCAGTTAATAACCAATTTTTATTGTAAAAAACATGTTTTCTACAATTGTTTTTTACAATTTGTTTACAATTGTTTTTTACAATTGTGTTTTACAATAAAAAACATATATTTTTTACAATTGTTGTTTTACAATTGTTTTACAATTGTTTACAAAAACATATGTTTTTTACAATAAAAATTGGTTATTAACTGACTCAATTACCTCTTTACTAAAAATAATAATTTTATTTCAGACCAGAAACAAAAAATAACAAATTTTAGTAACAAAAATTCCTAATGTTGAGTTGTTCAAAATGAGCTTAATTTGACAAAAATAAGAAATAACATTTTTAATGGCAAGAAAAGTGGCAAGTGTTGCACCATTTTGAAATATTGCACCATCTTGATTAAATGCGCCATCTTTTGAAATAACTTGCCAAGGGTAGTGCTGTACATTTTTTTTTTCAAAATGAAGTGTCAAAGTTATGTAACAATATTTTTGTGAACCATGACTCACTAAAACTTAACTTATTTTATTAAATTAACAATGTTTTTTGCATTAATTTATAGTTGCGATTAATAGCATCGTTAATGAAGATCACGAAATTAAAAAAATCACAGCGAAATTGTGACATTGGTGATCACAGGACTTGAAAATGCGACCAAGGGTGTCGAATTTCAACTTATTTTTTAAATGTCTATTATCGCTGAACTGAGTGATATGGATTTTTTTTTAAAGTTTTCCCAGAACTGGTATAACTTGGCCTTTCATCCGGTCTCAGATTATCGTTGAGTTTTGGGACACCCTGTATAAAATTGTGGGGCGTGGTGGGGCTTGCCTTCTTATAAATTTGATAACCGAAGGACACATTGTTCTATTGGAGTAAAAAAAGTTGGAATTAAGGATGTTAAAAAAAACAGTTACCTACAACAAACTTTCAAAGCCTGTACAAAGTGACCCCATTTTACGGTAATAAGGTGGCAAACTTAGTAGGACAATGGAATATACGATTGAACAAAAATTAATACAAATTTACTACTGTCGACCGTTCCAAAGTGTACATTTCCCTTCATTCCTCTTACATTAAAGTAAGTTCGTTTGTATTTCGAAATTGCGTGACTGCGTTCTTGTTTTCAGAAAAGGTGAAACATTGGATCGTCTGAAAATATCCACGGACGAATTATGGACGTGCAAGTATCTGTACGACAGCGCCTATCATCCGGACACCGGAGAAAAAATGGTTCGAGTCGGGCGTATGAGCGCTCAAGTTCCTATGAATATGATCATCACCGGATGCATGATGACATTCTACAAGTATGAGAAAACAGTGAATTCGTTCTCTGGAACTTAATATCATTTCGGATTCCTCATTTTTCACAATCCCTGAGCATCGCGCGCTGTTATTTAGAAGAAAAAAAACACATTCGCGTTTTCGAATGCTTAAGGGGGGAGATACCTTTAGGCGAGGGAAAAGTTGCTGATTTTCATGATTTTTTTTAACAAGATTTATTGACTATTTTTGGGACTTTGGGTATGTTCAATTACTCCTTTTGACTGTAACATATTTTTGCATATTTTCTTTTTACATATTTGCATATTTTCCTTTTGACTGTAATATATTTTAAACTGGTTGCGGCGAATGTTAGGGCGGAAAATCAGTTTAGGAGTAGGTTTTTTTTAGTGATTTTCGTGATTTTTTTTTTTTACAGGAAATGGATTAATAGAATTTATTCAAACTTTGAGAATATATTATACATATTTTCAAACACGTATTTTAATTTTTTCCTCTGTAGGAAGCATTTCCTTTGTAAATATGGAACAAATAATAGTTTGTGTACACTCTCGAGGCCACAGTTTTCATCGGAAATCAAGACGGTTCGAAAATTATTTTAAGAACGTGTTTTCCTTCTATATGAACCTAACTCTGACCAAAAAATGTGAAAATTGCATTTTTTTAGAGGTGTATAATTTCACAAACAAAAGGGTATAATTTTCGCCATTATTTTATAACCTTTTTTGCTATAGAAAATATACTTTAAACGATGATATTACCCCAAATTTTGGTTCATATAGAACTTGATGATACGAAGAAAATAACTGTTATTTCATAAAATTATAGGCTAGAAACTTTTTGACCTAGAGTGTACACAAGTTGAAAAAAGTCGTTTCCAGAAAAAGGAGTTTGTAAAAATATTGCCGAAAACAATAAAATTAAGGCAGTAATGAATTATTTATACATCTTACCGGTTATTACTGGTTAATTAGCGATGAGGTTTACTGGCAATTTATGGAATTAAAAAATTGATTTTAAGAGTCATCTAAATTGAGTTCCAGCCTTAGCAGCATGTACAAGGTCAACATAACCTCACAAATTTTCCAACCCAATTTTCTCATAGATGGTTAATTTTTTCAGGAAAAAACAAAGCATTAGGCTCTGGAGAATTCCCTGACGCAGAGCTTCATGATTTCCTTTTGCCCTAAATATTATTAATCTCTGAGAAATCTGTGTTCGAAAATTTGAGCGATCTCTCTCGCACTCATATGTCACGTGGTAGATCTTCTACGTCGCCTTAAAACGGCGTGACACGTAACGTCGACTGTATTAATCTGAGAAAAGCCATCGATTTTTCTTTCATTGCCACTCATACGCAGAATATGAACTAAAAAAGTGAGAAATGTTAAAAAAAAATGTTGAATATTCCGAAAAAAAGACTCCATTTTGCAATAAATTTTTTTTTTTTCAATTTTCATAAACTTCTAGCGTCATGTTTTAGACAATAAGGTAAGAAAGATTAATATCAAATTTCATCAGAATCGGTCGATTCGGTTTTTAGCTATACGGCACGCCCTTTTTTCGAAATGCGGTTAAAGGCTTATCCTAGTGTGATTTTTGAAAACATTTTTTTTTTTTCGTTTTTTTCTTTAAAAAATCGTTTGAACGGTTAAGATTAATATGCAAAAAATGCAGGAATGGCAGATTAACGGTAAGACATGAAAATAAAAAAATTTCACTCTAAAAACCCGTGCTCGAGCTTTAAACGCGTTATTCTCGAAATTATATTTTTTTAAACGGTGTACACGATATCTCGAGCTGTAATCAATGAATCGACTTGAAATTTGGTACACGTATTCAAAGGAATAGTACATTTCGGCGGACGGCAGATTTTATCGTTTTTATTTTTTGTTCAATAATTATTGATAAAAATAACACGTTTTTTTGACCCCGAAAATTTTCAAAAAATTCAGGAATATTTTTTTCGTCACCAAAGAGGAAAAAAATTAAAAAGCTCCGTCCGCCGGTAGCCAATAAAATGTAGTTAATGACCATATTTTTTGTTTTCACATCACTGGTACTTGCAATGCCACGTGCACCGATCGACCGCGGACGGAAATCACCGGAACGCGCAAGGAGATATAACCCATCCAATTGTAAATTATTTTCAATAAAAAAAATTTGAACGCTCTCTTTAACGTGTACGTGACATCGTATAAAAAAATGGTCAACATTGCATTGGCAGTTTTTCCGTAATTAATTATTGAAAATTAGTTTATTTCGACGCTCGTCACAGTAGGCTAATCCCTTAAGGCGGGATACACATTCAGACAGGAAAAAAGTAAGCAATATTGAGGGATTTTTTGAACTAAGAAATAATTATTTTACAATTATCGAACTTTAGGTATACTTTAATAGTATATTGAAATATACAAAACAATTTTTTTTTTATTAATTCATCATCAAAATGACGGAGCTGTGGCAGAGAATTGCATCAAGGTCGCCGCGGGAGTTGCGAATCGGCGTGCAGTCTAGCTTCCCGTAATTTTGCAAAAAAGTTCAAACATTTTTTCAGTTAAAATACGTATATTTTCTATGTGACGGTAATTAAAATGAAGAAAATGCAAATTTAAGAAAATGGCACGCGTTTAAAAAAAATCAACACTTCACGCAACATTTCTGTAAAATGTGGATTAAAAAAAAACGTTTTTTTTTTTCAATTTTTCAAAAACAATTCTCGTCAAGTAGAAGGTACGAATATTATCAATATTTCTACCAAGTTTCAACTCAATCGCCTTAACAGTTTTTGAGTAATCCTGCATGCCAATTTCGATAATGCAGTTTTGGGAAAAACGCGTTTGAAGTCCACGCCCGCTCCGAATCCGAGCGGCGAGGCACAGCGTTGACGGGCTGTAACGTTTGAAGTTTTGCGAATCTCGCTTTGAATCTTTAGTAAAATATTGTACATATATAGTTCTATCGTTTAAAGAAAAAATATTAATCGATTTTTTGATCGTTGTAAATGTATATCCCGCCTTAAGAAGACCATGCCATACCTCCGCCATTTTTGAAGATTAATAAAAAAAAAATACCATGTAACAGCCGAAAGTAGTAATAAAACGTACCCTAAGTCTCAAAACTGATGAAGAAATCATTTTTCAAAAAAAAAAAAAAATTATGAGAATCAGCAGTTTGTTTCCTCGCCTGAAAGAATCTCCCTCCTTAAATCCAACATCTCGTGGTTTCTTTATATATATATATATATATAAGCAAAGTTTCACATCTCTAAAAAAAATCTAACAATTTGTTTTCGATTTTTTTAATTAATTTTTTTTCTTTTCATTAACCAAAAATTTGTTCCCGTTGTTCAACAATCAACATTTTTTAGCACCGGAAATTCGGATCAGTGCTAAAAAAAATTGTGATTCTCAAAAAACGAATAAAAGGTGGTAGATTTAGCCTTTAATCGATTTTTGGCAAAAACCACAATTTCGATCATTCGGAACAAAATGAAAAAAAAATCGCAGGGGTTTAAACTTTTGAGAGCTTATTTAGAATACTTTGAGGTCATAAAAAACCGATTTTTTTTTTGGATCTATTCGATATTGGCAAAATAATCCTTAGTTAAAAGAGTATCCGTAAATATGCCATTTTTCACGTTTTTTAAAGTCCATTTTTCCGCATAAAAAAAATCTTGATAAAAAAATGATAAAAGCATCTTACAGAGAATACTTCAAAGTTTCCAAAACCCTCTCCGAGTAATCAGTCGTCAAAGTCAAAAGTGTCATTTTTGCTTTGAACATCGGTAACTCAGCGAGAAAAAATCGTACAAAGCTCTGCCACCGCTCATATTAAAGAGGAAGAATCCAGCTGGACGATCCTTTTAATCCGATAATTCGAAAATTTCTATGAAAGTCCGTGCAGACTGTGAAAGATGAGCAAAAATTTGGTAAATTTTCAGTTTGGTTTTTCGATGGCTACTAAAAATTGGCTGATGCGAAAAATTTTTGAGCTCAAGATCTCAAAACTAGAGATTCACACCTTCAATTTGCTTTTTTTATTTCGCTGTACGACCATTTTTCGAGGAGTTACAGCTATTTGAAAATGACCCTAAAATTGGCGGACTTTTTCAATATCCTTAAATTCTTTTGCTTCGTATATATATATATATATATATATATATATATATATATATATATATATATATATAATTATTGAGGTATCGACGAAAAATCGGATGCACGCGATATGATAACCACTCGTAGCCCCTGATCCATAACCCCGTGTCGTTCCATCGGTTCATGTTGCGGGAATGCTCCACTTTCGAACTTTGCGATACGAGAGCGGCCGGCGTTCTGGACATAAAAATAAATGAAGCGTATAGCGCTAAAGATACACTGGTGTCCCCTTACGGACGCGTGATACTCTCGCTATGACGTCAAGTGCCGAATATCCAATTGAGAAAGACATAATTCGCCGGGCAGAAATAAGTTATTAGTTTCGTCATGCTTTAATATGACGACGAGGTTGAAGTTTGCACCGTTGGAACGCAGTTGAAATTAATATTTCTGAATAAACTTAATTTGTCGTGCGTCGCCTATAAAAATCCCGCAATAATTTTTTTTGGGAGTCTCGAGAATAAAATCGAAATGCTTGTGGACGATTGAAATTTATATTAGCCGGGGGTTGATTTAGGAAGCATTAAATGTTGCCCCTCAAATATGACGAACAGAAACTCTACAAATTGAAAACCAATTTTTCAATAACCAGTTATTGAACATAATTTTTTTCGTGTCGATAATGGAGTACTAATCTTTGACAAGTGGCATCAGGAAGTATTGAGGTTTAGTCATGGAGAATTGCACGATTGAGAAAACCATGGAAATTGTTATTTGCTGCATTGTTACTGCATAGTTATTGGAAAGTGAAAAATTTGCCTGATAAATCGTCAGATAATTGTTAATAACAAATGAACTATGCAATAGAAGAAAAAATCCTACGTACTTCCATAGACGATGTATTTTTCAAGATATATTCAATATTTCCAGTGAATCGCTTGAAAATTGTCTGAGTTATGTTTCCGGCCAACTTGAAAAATTCAGGTTTCAGATAAACGCTGCACAGCCGCCATTTTGAAATTAATCGCTTCAAAAAAATTATTGCATACAGTCATTGATATTTATGATAAACACCTTTTTTCGTAATCTCGATTTATTTCGTAGTTTTTCTGAAAAAAAAAATCCCCAAAAAGCTTATTTTTTGCCTCTAGAGAGGCCTTAATGAAATTAGTCCGCAATTATGCCAACATGTTATTGAACATTTCGTCAAAGGAGTGAACGTTTGCAAACAGGTGGCCATTTATCGGATATTGTGTTCCACACATAACCTCCATGTTTGCACCTTGTATCAAAATAAAAATATTCGTACTTTTCAAATAAATAATACGTTTTATTAATAAATTAAAATGTCAGGTCATTTTGGGACACCGTATACTTGGAATTTATCAGCGAATGATGTTTTCGTGTTTTAGATTTTTAAATCGAAAGGCTGCAATATTAGGGTTCGAAGTCTCTGCTCCGATAGACCTACAGAGGAATACCACTAAATTATAAGCATTCCCAATAGCTGTGGATACGTAAAAAGAGCATCAAAGTGAAGGGTCGAATCAGAACGTATGCTCTGAAACGTTTTTTTTTTTTGTTTATTTTGTTTGATAAGGTTTTATTTCGTCTTTACATAGATAGAACAATGCGAATTGAGTGACTTAGAAATTGTTTATTTTACAATTCCGTATCACGTCTACGACTTCCGATTGACTTTGACGTGCTCTTTCGGATTGTGATAGTTGTTATCAGCCTTGTGAGCGAAGCGTTGCAGTAGTCTAACGTAGCTTGTGTTCCAAGTGCTGTCAACGCTTCACGTCTAGCGAGGCCTCGGAGATGATAAAAAGAAGATATCCGAAAAAAAAACGACGCATGCAATCGTTACTATGACCGTAGTCACAATTCGGAACAGTTGACGATTTGGTACCATTTGATTAAAATTCATACAGTAAATGCTTTGTCGTGTACCAAATGCACCCTCCAAATTTTAAAGTCATCGTCTACACCGTTTTTATCAAATTTGCAATTGAAGATACACTTTTTAACATAGAGAGATGCCTAGGCTCATCGCTGAATGGCAGTTTTACGCACGAAAGAGTGTGAAAAAATGTTCAAAATGTTATGAAAAACTGTCAAATCGGGGATATTACGATATCTGTGGCCCCAAGTTTTGGCCATGCAGTCTTTATATTTGGCCCAAAATAAGACGTTTTTTCAAGAATACAAAAAATCGAAATTCGGCTTTTAAGGGGGTGAAACAGAGGTTTTAAATTTTTAACGAGGCGGAGTATTTTTTGGGTAGATTTCTTTAGAATTCGGCGTAAACATTCTAGAAAACAAGTCATTTTCAAAGAGTTAGGTAGTTCATTGAAACACGATTTGTAACGGGATAAACGGGAGCTTGGAACGTTGTTAAACATTATATTTTTTCGTCAAATCCTCTGAAACTCAGCTTCCCAGAAGGGTGATTGCATCATTGTTCTTTGTCAATAATACAACAAAAGTAGGTTGTATTATTTTGGTTGGGTAGGCATCGTAATCGTGCCCACCCAACGATTCCACACACACACACATCGAAGGTGCTCCAGACCCACCCAACGATTCCACACACACATCGAAGGTGCTCCAGACCCACCCAACGATTCCACACACACATCGAAGGTGCTCCAGACCCACCCAACGATTTCACACACACATCCAAAGTGCTCCAAACCCACCCAACGATTCCACACACACATCGAAGGTGCTCCAGACCCACCCAACGATTCCACACACACATCGAAGGTGCTCCAGACCCACCCAACGATTCCACACACACATCGAAGGTGCTCCAGACCCACCCAACGATTCCACACACACACATCGAAGGTGCTCCAGACCCACCCAACGATTCCACACACACATCGAAGGTGCTCCAGACCCACCCAACGATTCCACACACACAAAAGTCGCATTTTCTATCGAATATGGCCGCTGCATGGTCAAAATTGGGAACCACAAACATAATAATGCTTCGACTTTCAACCCCCTGTTTCACCCCCTTAAAAGCCGAATTTCGATTTTTTGTATTCTTGAAAAAAGTCTTATTTTGGGCCAAATATGAAGACTGCATGACCAAAACTTGGGGCCACAGATATCGTAATACTGCCGTCAAATCACTCACGAGGAACATCATCCGAATGCTCGTCTTCGATCTTTTTTTAAACTCGTCTATCAGATTTTAAAAAAGCATTGAAAACTATTAGACACGTGTTTTTTTTATCTGCCGAAAAAAATATTTTCAAGGGGGAAAATGACCCCTTAAAGAAAGGAGTGTTACTACTTAATTTGATTTTGTTTCGATTATTCTATGGTGAATTTTTCATCGCCCTACATTGATAGAATGTTGGTTTTTGGTGCATCCAGATCGGTGGACTGCTTGCGTCAACTAAATTGTTTTTTGAACAAATTAAACCGAATCACACTTTTTTTAGGAATAAATAAAATATTTAGTTAGTCGGCGATATTGAATAAGTCTTGATTTGAATAAATAAATGTATTTAAAATAAGTAATTCCAATAATGGAATGTAATAGAAAAAAATTGATTTTACGAAAAAACTAGTTAGTCAAAATGAGAGAACATCAAATAGACGCATCTAGTTAATATCAATAGAATTTTTCCATCGGTGTATAATAGACTGGGTCGAAAAAAAAAAAAATTCAATCGAAATTTTTGTTGAAAATGTTATTGAGAATGGCAATAAATGAGTGCTAACAATTTTAGCCCTTTATATTAATATTTAGAGGTCCCTCATCGCGATTTACTATTTCCCATTCATTTAACATGGTAAAAGTTTTGATTGCCGCTTCTCAGCTTTATAACTCGCCTACGGGTAAGCACACGGAAATGCCAAAAACATCGTTTTATAGCAAATTTAACGCTCTACAAAAAACGTCCTTGGCCTTCATACGATAAATTCACTCGTTCGAATTTTATTCAACGTCAAAGTTGAGTCTATGATAAATTTCCTGATATTGTGAGATTTTTGGACTTTTACAACGAAATTGTTTTTTTTGGTTCTTTGATCATTTATCTAGAAGAGTATTGTATCCTTTTCAAAATATTTCCTAGATAGTTTCTCAAATTCTTAATAGATTTAAATTTATTGTTACTTAAAAGTACATTTGTACGAAAATCTATTCTTAAACCGAATTCAATTCCCATAGCATGATAAATAAATATCTAGGGAATAATTCAGAAAGGATACAATACTTTTCAAGATGAATGATAAATGAACAACAAAAAAATCGATAATTTTGTCACAAAAGTCAAAAAATCTCACAAAATCATGAAATTTATCATCAATTCAACTTTAATGTTGAATAAAATTTGAACGAGTAAATTTATCGTATGAAGGCTAAGGACCTTTTTTGTAGAGCGTTAAATTTTCTATAAACAGTATTTTTAGGCGTTTCCGTGTGTTTACCCGTAGGCGAGTTATGAAGCTCAGAAGCGGCAAACAAAATTTTTACCATGTTAAACGAATGGGAAATAGAAAATCGTGATGAGGGACCTCTAAATATTAATATTAAAGGGCTAAAATTTGGTCAGCACTCATTTTTCGTCATTCTCAATATTTTGAACAAAAATTTTTAAAAATAAAATTTTAATTTTTTCCGATCGAAAAAAAATAGAATCGAAATTAGATAGAAAATAGAAAGAAAAAAATAGATCGAAAATAGTGTTTATACGTAGCATATATTTTTTTGGTCAGAAAAATATGTCGAAAATATATGGGTCGTATATGCGTAATATATTTGGTGCATATATACTGAATATATACGTAGTATTCTATTTTTCGTCACTATATATGCCACCGATATATATATATATATATATATATATATATATGCGACCGATATATATATATATATATATATATATATATATATATCGGTCGCATATATAGTGACGAAAAATAGAATACTACGTATATATTCAGTATATATGCACCAAATATATTACGCATATATGACCCATATATTTTCGATATATTTTTCTGAGCAAAAATATTAATATATATATATATATATATATATATATGTAGCATATATTTTCTGCATATATTTTACATACATAAATTTCCATACATACTGAATATATACGTAGTATTCTATTTTTCGTCACTATATATATATATATATATTTTTTGCTCAGAAAAATATATCGAAAATATATGGGTCATATATGCGTAATATATTTGGTGCATATATACTGAATATATACGTAGTATTCTATTTTTCGTCACTATATATGCGACCGATATATATATATATATATATCGGTCGCATATATAGTGACGAAAAATAGAATACTACGTATATATTCAGTATATATGCACCAAATATATTACGCATATATGACCCATATATTTTCGATATATTTTTCTGAGCAAATATATATATATATATATATGTAGCATATATTTTCTGCATATATTTTACATACATAAATTTCCATGGGGGGAGGCAGTCGAATGATCACCATTCGAAAAATTAATATTTCTTTAAAAATGCATTACGATTTCCCAGATCCACGCCCGCAGTGATTTTTTGGCAATGGTGCAACCAGTCGTTCAACGCGGTTGTGAATTACACGAATCGCAGTGGAGCACGCCCAATACCGGTCGAGACACTGGTCCAGAGTTACGTCGGTGCCGTTGGTGGTGCGGTAGTCACGGCGCTGAGCTTGAATCGTCTAGCCAGTCGTGCGCCACCGCTCGCCGGACGCCTCGTACCATTAGCCGCGGTGGCAGCCGCCAATTGCGTCAATATTCCCCTCATGAGAATCACGGAACTTCGCGAAGGGATTGATCTCTACGACGAGGAAGGAAAGAAGCTTGGTAACAGCAGAAAAGCTGCACGCGAGGCTATTGCATCGGTCACTCTCTCACGGGTGCTAATGTGTTCGCCGAGCATGGGTCAGACTCTATTTTTCAACATATTTAATTATTATCGTTATTATCGAGACGGAGAAAACCGCGAATAAGTGTCGATCCTGTGATCCACTTTTGCTCGCTAACCGCATGTTTAACCTGCAACATGCTGCGGACTCAAGTCTACCCTTTTGAAAACTATGAAAAAGTAAAAAAAAAATGAACGCCAAGTAATAAAAAAGAATCCCCCAAAAACATTATCGCTTGTTTTATATAAAAAATTCTGATTAATCGCAAAATATTTTTTATTTTCATTTCATCAATGGTTTCGTTCTATTTTTCAATGTGAATATACAAAAAGAGCGAAATAACTTTTTATAAAATAGCCAAGCAGGTTAATATTTTAGAAATTTCAGATTTTATATCTATGTATATAATATATGGTATATATATTATCTATATATTCTATATATTATCTATATATATAATATATAATATATAATATCTATATATTTCTATAGTTTAGAAATTTAATATTTTAGAAAGAAATAATATTTTTCAAAATATTTCATTTTTATTTTATAAATCGAATTACCGTTATAATCAAAATTGGTATCATCATTGTATGAAAGTACAACGTAAGTACCACACAAGGACACTGGGAATGTTGTCGAAAGTTAAGGGGCCAGTCCACTTTGGAGCCACGAAAAGGCTATTTTCGCAATTTTTTTGAGGACTTTATAAAAGATATGAATATAAAATTTGTCGGGCTTGATAAATAAAGTCTTGAAATACATTTTAAAAAAATTTAGTTCATTTTTATTCATTTTTAAGTGCAAAAACTATAGTTTAACGTAACGCCTCAAAAATAGGTGGGCTAGGTAGCTCCGTCACAACTCGGCAACGGCTTGATTGAGACAAAAAAAAATCAAAGTCCATTAGATTCAGTATGACACCAGCTACAAAATGACCCTTGGATATAAAGTTTTATCAAAAAATAAAAAAATGGCGGATGAAAAACGAAAAAAGTACAAAAAAACACGTTTTTCGCAGTTTTTCGCAAAAAAAAAGAGTAAAAATCAACATTTTCAAACCATCGAGGATTATCTTGTTGCGAATTATGTTTACAATATGTGGTTCAAATTTCAAGAGAATCGATTTATTAGTTTTAGAGATACGATGGAGCTAGATTTTGAAAACGTTGTTTCGAGAAAAACGCGTTTGAAGTTTATACTATGAAAAACTCTTACCTAAACTCAATCGGCAATTCCTGCACCGTACAAAGTCCTTTTTGATTGCTCGTCATCGTCGATTTCTTCAAGTCTTGCTTGTTTTCGATTTTTTGAAATTTTCAAAGTGGACTGGCCCCTTAAGGCGGCATACACATTTAGACAGGAAAAAACAAGCAATGTTGACGAATTTTTAAAACTAAGAAATAATTATTCTACAATTATTAAACTTTAGGTATACTTTAATAGAATATTCAAGTATAGAAAACAATTTTTTTCAATTAATTCATCATCAATATGACGGAGCTAGTTTTTGATTTACAAAAAAGTTCAAACATTTTTTCAGTTGGAACATGTATAGTTTCTATTTGACGGTAATTCAAATGAAGAAAATGGCACGCATTTAGAAAAAAAAATCAACATTTCACGCAACCAACATTTCTTTGAAATGTGGATTAAAAAAGTAGTTTTTTGCAATTTTTCAAAAATAATTCTCGTCAAGTAGAAGGTACCAATATTATCAATATTTCTACCAAGTATCAACTCAATCGGCTTAATAGTTTTTTAGTAATCCTGCACGCCAATTTCGATAATGCAGTGTTGAGAAAAACGCGTTTGAAGTTCACGCCCGCTCCGAATCCGAGCGTCGAGACACAGCGTTGACGGGCTGTAACGTTTGAATTTTTTCGAATTTCGCTTTGAAACTTTGGGAAAATATTCTACATATATAGTTCTATCGTTTAAAGAAGAAAAAAGAAATCGATTTTTTGCTCGTTGTAAATGTATATCCCGCCTCAAGAACTTGGCGTGCATAGTTGAGAAGGAAGCTCGCGAAGATCTGCAGAATTTGCCGTTCCTTCCGCTTGCGCAAATACGTTTTGTGACAATTTGTATATACATATTGGGGTGTTAAATAAGTTCTCGCTGTTTGTTCGTTAAAATGAATACTCTATTTTTAAAAATCATTCCTAATGCTTTAAAACGTTTCGAAACTGTCGTGTGATCAATTCCCAATGATTTTGCAAGTTCAGATAGCGTCTGACACGAGTGTTCGTGAAGTAATGCCTTCGATTCAACACATCAAAATCATTCTTTTTGAAGCGTCTAAAGCAATATCTGCATGTTGTTTCCTGTCTCAACAAGAATTATGTGTGCTTCAACCGCAGATGTTGAATAAAGTAGTGCAGTAAAATTCCCCGTAAATACACTTTTTAGGCACGAAATTTGACATGTTTAACGCTAAGAAAAAGAAAAGTTGTTCTGAAAGGAAAAGTGTATGCCAGTGATCCGCAGACCATTCCGGAGCCCAAGGAAGCAATTGGACGCACCATTAATGAAATTAGTTCGCAGTTATGCCAAAATGTTATTGAAAATTTCGCAAACATAACCTCCATGTTTGCACCGGGGATATTACGATATCTGTGGCCCCAAGTTTTGGCCATGCAGTCTTTATATTTGGCCCAAAATAAGACTTTTTTCAAGAATACAAAAAATCGAAATTCGGCTTTTAAGGGGGTGAAACAGAGGTTTTAAATTTTTAATGAGGCGGAGTATTTTTTGGGTAGATTTCTTTAGAATTCGGCGTAAACATTCTAGAAAACAAGTAATTTTCAAAGAGTTAGGTAGTTCATTGAAACACGATTTGTAACGGGATAAACGGGAGCTTGGAACGTTGTTAAACATTATATTTTTTCGTCAAATCCTCTGAAATTCAAATTCCCAGAAGGGTGATTGCATCATTGTTCTTTGTCAATAATACAACAAAAGTAGGTTGTATTATTTTGGTTGGGTGGGCATCGTAATCGTGCCCACCCAACGATTCCACACACTCACACATCGAAGGTGCTCCAGACCCACCCAACGATTCCACACACACATCGACGGTGCTCCAAACCCACCCAACGATTCCACACACACATCGAAGGTGCTCCAGACCCACCCAACGATTCCACACACACACCGAAGGTGCTCCAAACCCACCCAACGATTCCACACACACATCGAAGGTACTCCAAACCCACCCAACGATTCCACACACACATCGAAGGTACTCCAGGCCCACCCAACGATTCCACACACACATCGAAGGTGCTCCAGACCCACCCAACGATTCCACACACACATCGAAGGTGCTCCAAACCCACCCAACGATTCCACACACACATCGAAGGTGCTCCAGACCCACCCAACGATTCCACACACACATCGAAGGTGCTCCAGACCCACCCAACGATTCCACACACACAAAAGTCGCATTTTCTATCGAATATGGCCGCTGCATGGTCAAAATTGGGAACCACAAACATAATAATGCTTCGACTTTCAACCCCCTGTTTCACCCCCTTAAAAGCCGAATTTCGATTTTTTGTATTCTTGGAAAAAGTCTTATTTTGGGCCAAATATGAAGACTGCATGACCAAAACTTGGGGCCACAGATATCGTAATACTGCCTTTGCACCTTATATTAAAATAAAATTATTCCTTCTTTTCAAATAAATAAAACGTTTTATTAATAAATTAAAATGTCAGGTCATTTTGAGACACCATATAGTAATTCTTCATAGATGCGTTGCCATCTTGAATTACACGCACGCAGTTCCGGTATCGCCATCTGTCGGAAAACAGCGAGAACTTATTCAACGTCCTAATACTTTGAAGATCTAGGTTGTAAATCGCTAAATAATTCCAAAAAGAGTTTGCGGGTTTTTCGTCACTCAAATCTGCCAAAAGAATTTTGGTAAATTAAAAAAAAAACACGCACACGTTTTCATTGTATCCCAACAACGCAAACTTCGTCATTCGAAAGGTCACTCTAACAAAACAATATTGAAAAAAATGGACAAATTCAATTTTTTTTCGACGTAAAATAATTTCCAAAATGAGGTAACAGCGAGATTAATATTCTAAATACATTTCTGTTTCAGTTCTCGCACCAGTGCTGATGAATTTTCTGGAGAAACGAAATATGTTGGCTCGAGCAAAATGGGCAGCAGCTCCGATACAGCTGGCCGTATGCGGCGTGTGTTTGACCTTCGCCACGCCGTTGTGCTGCGCTCTGTTTGCCCAAAAAGTTCCGATAACGGTCGATCGTCTCGAGCCAGAAGTTCGCGAACAAATATTGTCGAAAAATCCAAATGCGAAGACAGTTGTTTACAACAAGGGTCTTTGAAGAACTCGCCTCGTGCTCGTATCCGTTCGTCTGCACCTCGAACGTCTCTGGTCGTTTCCTTTGTTTACCGTGACGTGAAGCGCACAATGTGAACAGAATCACGGGGAACATATCTCGTTGCACTAGGGGCGTGACATTGTGAAATTCGTGAGATTTATGAAACCTCAGCGGGATGGGGGAAAAAATCATTAAATTATAGGAGGAAAAAAGAGGTTTGCTCAGATCGAGTAATTTTTGTGAGTTTCTGTTGAAATTTGTTCGATTTTAGTGATTGGGGTAGAATATACATAAGTCGAAAATCCATAAGTACGAATATCCATAAGTCGAATATCCACAAGTCGAATTTCCATAAGTCGAATATCCATAAGTCGAATATCCACAAGTCGAATTTCCATAAGTCGAATATCCACAAGTCGAACTTCCATAAGTCGAATATCCATAAGTCGAATTTCCATAAGTCGAATATCCATAAGTCAAATATTCATAAGTCGAATATCCATAAGTACGATTATCTATAAGTGAATATAGTATGTAACCCAAACAAACCCAAACAAACTTGAACTTTTACCGAGCATTCTCTTCATTAAAAAATTCTTAAAATGCTCATCTTTCTTCGTCTTTTCATTCTTCCGCCATTTCTGGCGCTCATTTCTACTCTAAACTCACTTATCTTTACCTCCCGCCAGATCTGGCTCTCATTTCTATTCTATACTCACTTATGGATATTCGTACTTATGGATATTCGTACTTATATATATTCGTACTTATAGATATTCGTACTTATAGATATTCGTACTTATGGATATTCGTACTTATGAATATTCGCACTTATGAATATTCGTACTTATGGATTTTCGTACTTATGAATTTTCGTACTTATGGATATTCGACGACAGTGGATTTTAGTAACCATTTAATGTAAGTTTGATGGGCTAAAGTTAAAGTACCGCGACCGTTCCTACCTGAATGGCTTAAGGCGGAAAACCAGTTTAGATGTACTTTTTAAAATGGATTTACAAAAAAAAAAAAAAAATTCCATAAGAAATAAATGAATAGAATTTGTTCAAACTTTGAGAATATCTTATCCATATTTTCAAACTAGTATTTAAATTTTTTCGAAGGATTCTTTCTGAAAATATGAAACATGCCGCCCATCCAAGGTCACCATCACTTTGCTGTTTGTGTACACGCTGGAGGCAACAGTTTTCGTCGGAAATCAATACGGTTTAACGGTGACTTTAAGAATATGTTCTCTTTCTATATGAACCTAACTTTAACCAAAAATTGCATTTTTTTAGGCCTTTAAACAAAAGACTAATTTTTTCCATTTTATGATTTTTTGCTATAAAAAAAAATACTTTAAACAATATTACCCCAAATTGAGGTTTATATAGAGCGTAATTATATGAAGAAACTCACTATTACTTTATAAAATTATACGTTGAAAAATTGTTGAGCTAGAGTGCACACAAATTGAAAAAAGTCGTTTCGAGAAAAACGCGTTCGAAAAAGTATTGCCGAAAACAAAAAATTCAAGGGAGTAGTTAAATATTCATACTACTTTGGAAACATATTCTTGAATGGTTTTACTAGCAATTCAAGGAATTAAAAAAAAATCGATTTTTTCAGCCATCTAAACTGGTTTCCCGCCTTAAGTTTATAACAATGTTGGTTTATTGCGAATTCGTTGCCAGCTATTTCTCAAAAGGTGTTCAATTACGAGTCTCTTCGTTGGAACATGCAGAACTGCCATAGTACCAATGCGAAGTACGGGAAATAACGAGATTGAAGTTTACATCGCTGGAAAACAATGAAAATTAAGGGAGACTTTGCCATTGGAGTGCCATATTTCAGGTGATTACATTTTATTTTTTTTAAAGGAAACGAGTAAAGCTTTTTGAGTGCGGTTTTTTTCTTGCTTTTATTCATGATATACAGAACGTTAAAAAAATTTGTTTTTTGAAAAAAAAAAAATGGCGGCCGTTGCAGCTCCGCGAAAAGAAGTCCTCAAATCACGGGAGGTAAACGGCTGACATCACTGCCCCCTCTTTGTTGATCTGAAACACAAATTCAAAGCATATTATCAATCTGTGACCCTTTGGTCATGGAATGACGGATGGGTTTTTCGTTTAGTACAAATTTCGGAAAATGGCGGCAATTTAAAAAAAATCGAATTTTCGCGTTTTTTTCGCATAAAAAGATAAATAATAAATGCAAAAATGTATCTATCGAAAAAAACGATCCGTCATTCCGTGAAGACATATTTTCTGAGTATGCTCTTCAAATTGCAGGTCGATATGTTAGTTACAGCGGTCAGGAGAATGGCAGCCATTTTTAAAAACGTGTTTTCGAGAAAAAACGCGTTTAAAGTTTTGTAATGCGTTTACACAAATGTGTTTATAATTACCGCTAATCGGCAATGCCTGGTGCATAGAGGCATCCCTCCTCTTTTTCTAGCTGCTCATGTTGAGCCGCTTGAATTTTTTGAACATTTCAAGGACATAGTCTCCCTTAACGTTCCAGAATTGCTTCAAGGAGTTTCGGGACAATCGACGATATTTTACCATTTGAGTCAAATTTATACAGCGAATTCTTCCTCATATCGCTAATCCACTAAAAAAACTGTCATAACACAAAAAATGCCGTTTTGAGGGAAATGCATTTTTATTTTACATTCGCGACGCCACTGTGACGTCAATATTTATTTTATTTATTTTATGGCATAATTATCTCAAAACAGCATTTTCGTGTTATGACAGTTTTTTGGTAGATGAGCGATATATTGAATGCACCCTCCAAATTTTTAATCGATCGTCTTCTTTCGCGATCTGCAATATAAATCTACGAAAGCTCTTTTTCACATTTTATTTTCCTTGTTCTTATTATCACAGCAGATCTTTATCTTTATTTTCTTTACTTATTATTTTATTTTCCTTATTTTTATTGTTACAGAAGATCTTTATCTTCTGTGATAATAAAAATAAGGACAATAAAATGTTGAAAAGAGCTTTTTTGGGTACCGACGATGCAAACTTCAACACCGTGGGGAATGACAATGGAAATCGTCTTAATATTTATGTTATAGACGTTTGCGGGTAACATAATAAGTAATTGTGTTTGGTAAGGACGAGATTCTTGAAAAAATGCATCCCTATAAATACACATGAAATATACGCGGTAAAATGGCACAATGCGGAACGAGAACAAATTCCACCAGTATGCAAATCTGACGTTGAAGTTTGCATCGTTGGAATGCAACGACATTTTTTCTTTCTTTTTATCAGTAACCAAAGCCTTTTTTGAAAATTAAAATCATAATTTATACGTATAATAAAACTGACTCTGCGTGTCCTAGCATTGAAAATATTTGCGAAAAACTGAATTGGGGGCATGAAGTGATGGAAAGCATTACGGTAGTCCTATCGCCAGGCTTCGATCCATAGGATTTTCATAATTTTTTTTGTGCTGATTCATACAAATCGGCAAGTTCGAGGGGTTAGGCTACTGGAAAATTTTCGAAAACTCCTATAACATTATAACACTATATCGGGTGGGGGTAAAAATGTCGAATGACCAAATATAGAACGACAAAGATTTCGAAACGACAGAATTATGAACTCTCAAAATAACGAAGATTAAATCATTCGAAATTTTATCTTTCACTGATAAAAAAATCGAATGACTATAAATCGAACCATTATTTATTGGAGAGGTAATTTATTCGAAAACGAATATTCAGATTGTCTGCAATTCGGAACATAAAAATACAGAATCGAAAAATGTAGAACACCCATATCTCCGAAACAGAAAATAACGAGTGCCTAATATGCTCAATACCGTCTATGGCGAAAAGCAATGTATCGAAACGCAAAATGTCGATGGCCCGCAATGTCGAACGCCGAAAGGTCGAACGGCCAAAATGGCGAACTTGGTGGGGCCCGTCACGTGGGATGACTGTCTTACGATATTTTAGCCTACAGACCGCCAGCGCCATCTCGCAGCTTCACTCTGAGGCGCAAGTGACGTATTGCTCGATTCGCCATTCGGGCCGTTCTACATTTTGACCCTCCGCAATTTCAACCACTCGACTTTTCGGCCGTTCGCTTTAATGATTTTCTGCATTGTGAACCATCGCGATTTTTTTTAATTCGGACAATTGTCGTCTCGAATTATTTGGTGTTATGCATACAGGCCCATCGGTTTTATGTTTTTCGATATTTTATTAAATCCGATTTTTGTTTTTCTCTACATATCAACTTCCGAGATGTTCATATTCGTAATTGTTATTTTTGACTTCACAGACTCTAGTAAGATTGATCTATCTATATTCGAACATTCGTCATTTTCGAATTCGACATTTTGGCCCATCTACATATCGATCGTTTGACATTTGTCCCCCCACCCCACTATATCGTATCCAAAATTACGAATCATCGTACGGCTGTATTCGCCGGAGTCTCATTCGAAGCAGGCTTCAAATGGGATGACTCAGAGTTCTTTAAACGCACGGTCTTATATACAGGTCTTGAAACGACGCTTGTATTTGATAAACGGCGAGTGGGCCGCTCAGTGTCCAAGCTTCTCTTTCTTACCGCCGCCACCGTGTGTCGTTATGATCGGGGGGACATGACGAGACTAACCTAAACCGATCGTAAAATGACGTACATCGTTTCTACAGCTGTACTCAGCGGAGTGCCGATGTTATCATTCTTATAAAATCCTTGAGGGGTAAAGCCACAGTAGAACTTTCAAAGAATCGAAATAAGAAAAGAAAACATTAGTCGGCCATTTTGTACATCGAACAAAAAATATATTTTCTAACAGCTTGATATTCATACTGAATAGATGTGTAATTAATTTTACGAGTACATCACTTTGTCATACGAGAAAAATTATTAAATTCGCACATGATTTTATACCCGTTACTGTGGCCTAACCCCTTAACTCTGCTCAATCAATAAGAATCGAATCACATTAAAAATTAAAAAAATATATTCACAAGCCACCTATCTATTTTCACTTACGAAAATCCATTAAGATAATCAGATAAAAAATTGTAAGAGGTATTCAATTATGAACTGGCCATACCGAAGCTTTTATTTAAAATTCTATATTGATAACGAGAAAGAAAGAAAAAAGTATCTTGTGATTCGATCCACAACTTTCCGTGTCCGAGTGCCCGCGGAACAATTCAGCTCAACTATACTACCTTAGAACGGAATGACACCTCATCGCGGTCGGTATGGTAGAACAATTATAGATACCCAAAAATCTCTGAAACGGCTCTTCAGATCGCGTCGAAACTTTGCCGAATGACGTTGAATAGATAGACGAACAGCTGTCTGCCCCTCAAGTTTTCTCAAATTCAGAAAATTTTTAGCCGTTTCAGAGATTTTTGCGTATGTATAATTGTTCTACCATACCGACCGCGATGAGGTGTCATTCCGTCTTAATAAGAGCAATACATCAATCATATTTATCATGGTCGCTTGAGTTCCGCACACGGTTAATAAAGGTTTGGTTATATTTTCGAGCATGTACGTATTCATTTGTTCATTTTTGCATGCAAATACACGCTTTTGTAATTTACTTTTCGTATACTGGATATTTCATACGAAAAAGAATCAGCAACGTGTAAACGGAAACATTGGTCGTGTTTGTTGGGTCTCATCATTTTGATACGAACAAGTGCGCATGTGCATAATGATGCGCAACGCGCAACTGCGCAATGAAACGCGCGCATCATTATGCGCATGCGCAGTCAAAATGATGAGACCCAACGAATTGGTCGTGTTGGTTGGGTCTCATCATTTTGATACGAACAAGTGCGCATGTGCATAATGATGCGCAACGCGCAATGAAACGCGCGCATCATCAAATGCGCATCATTATGCGCATGCGCAGTCAAAATGATGAGACCCAACGAACACGACCATTGCAGTGTGAAGCGCATGCGCTGTTTGCAAGACAGGAAGATATTGCTGTCTCCATCGCACAGGAGATCCCCTTTCCTATACGCACCACGCGGCCGAAAATTGAACCAAAAATTAGACGCCGAGCGAACCCCCACTACCGTCGTTTCAAGACCTGTACATAAGACCGTGTCCAAACGTCACAATTTCCGCCAGAACCCAGCAGATACCAGCTTTTGCTGACGCACAATCACAACGGTTTTATATTTTTGTATCGTAAACTCCCCAATGCGTTACTATGAATTCCATAGCTGCTGATGGCTCGATCAGCAAGCCCCTGCAATCTCAACATTCCCTATTCCGCACCGAACTCTAACTTACTTTTTTTTCGAGGTGGAGGAAAGAAAAACGAAGCGAGGAGAAAGACAGCTCATTGAGACAACGACAGTTGGTACAGTGGTCGAAGTATGCGCATTTAACCTCTAAGTATCAATGTAGACGTGTGATAATGGAGGCATTGGAATCGACCGAGTCGAGAAACATTGCCATCGCCACAATGACAATAAATAAATATAACTCTGGAGCAATCAGTGTTGCGTTTATTTGCACTATCGATATCACCGTGCGAGAATATGTTTAAGCGAATTCATACCGTTGAAGTTTGCATCGTCGTAATCGTTCTTCATTCTCATCATGGTCTATAATTTGGTTCAGATACATCGAGATCGTGGATCTCTGGTGAAGATTAGAAAAACCCTTTGGGTTGGAATACAACGAAAGTTGTTCCTTGCTTTTGTCATTTCTTCATTTTTATCGGTATCTTTAAGGGGTTAGGCCACTCTAGAGGCCGAAAAAAGAGGCTTTTTTGGGATTCTTTTTTCAGAAAAACTGGAAAATAAATCGAGATTACACAAGAGGATGTTTATCATACATATCAGTGACTGTATACAATAATTTTTTTGAATCGATTTATTTCAAAATGGCGGCTGTGAAGGGCTTTTTTCAAAACTGCATTTTTTGAGAATGTTGTGTCCAAAATTGAAAATGGTAATAAAACTTTTTAAATATGATAGGTCATTATGTAAAACATTTGAAGTTGTGTAAAAATTTCACGACGATTAGGAAGCTGTCTACTGAGAAATTAGAATTCACAAATTACACGCAGTCTTATGGAAACTGAAGTAACTTTGCAATTATTATGAATGAAGTAACTTTGCAAATATTTATGAATTATCGTTTTTTTTAATTTCAAATATATCAAAAACAAAGGTGGCTTTATGGTGCAAGAAACGACATCGTCCGTGAACGAAAATAAGTATTTGAAGTAAATAAAAGTAGCGGGAAATTCAAATACTCATTTTCGTTCAAATACTCATTTTCTCAAATGAGTATTTGAATTTCCCGCGACCTTCATTTACTTCAAATACTCATTTTCGTTCACGGACGACGTCGTTTCTTGCACCATAAAGCCACCTTTGTTTTTGATATATTTGAAATAAAAAAAAAACGATCGTTCATAAATATTTGCAAAGTTACTTCATTGATAATAATTGCAAAGTTACTTCATTCATAATAATTGCAAAGTTACTTCAGTTCCCACAAGGCTGCGTGTAATTTGTGAATTCTAATTTCTCAGTAGCTTCCCAATCGTCGTGAAATTTCTACACAACCTTTCAAATGTTTTACACAATGACCTATCAAATTTTCAAAATTTTATCGCCATTTTCAATTTTCGACACAACATCCTTAAGTTGGCCGGAAACATAACTCGGACGATTTTCAACCGATACACTCGAAATGTTGAATATATTTCGAAAAATACATTGTCTATGGAAGTACGTAGGATTTTTTTAAATTGTATAGTTCATTTGTTATCAACAATTATCTGACGATAATTTTTCACTTTCCAAAAATTTGCCTAACAAATCGTCAGATCGTTAATAACGAATGAACCATGCAATATAAAATAAAAATCCTGCGTACGTCCACAGACAATGTATTTTTCAAGATATATTCACTATTTCAAGTGAATCGGTTGAAAATTGTCTCAGTTATGTTTCCGGCCAACTTAAAAAATGCAGTTTTGAGGTAAACCCTGCACAGCCGCCATTTTGAAATGAATCGCTTCAAAAAAATTATTGTACACAGTCACTGATATGTATGATAAACACCCTTTTTTGTAATCTCGATTTATTTCGTAGTTTTTCTGAAAATTTTTTTTCCAAAAAGCCTATTTTTTCGGCCTCTAGGAAGGCCTTGACTTTTTTTTATATACATTAAAGTCGTGGAATTCCCAGTGAAGATGAGAAAAACCGTTTGGGTGATTTTCATACCCTGAACGAGGGAAAAAATAGTTAGAAATAAAAGAAAAGTGAATTTTCGTTGGATTGCAACGTTGCAAGCTTCATCATTCGAATTCGTTCTACACGACGAGCGTCAGTTGCAGAACTTCAGCGCCATCCGTTGGTGGTGCTTCGAATTCTCGTACCGGTGGAGGAGGCCGAATTTTACGTCCCAAATGGCCCCCTTTGCGTTGCCACAAGCCACTTCTGGGACGATTGCCGAGTTCGCGATTGCGCTGGGCACTGCCGACTGGAGTGGAGTCATGAAGGATGTTGGACAGCCGTCCAACGGTCGCCATGCACCGTTGGTCGAGACTGAAGGGCCTTTTGCTTGGCATCTGTACGATGACCCGATCGGCTCCGGATTTTCGCAGTATGACGCCTTCCGTACCAGCGGCGTGAATGAGACATCCACTGAAGCCTGGATACTTCTCAACGCAGTTCACCTTCGTACCGAGTGGCAAAGCTCCGAGGGGATACGCGTCTCCCTCGAAGGCACGCACGGGGTTCCTCGGTATGGCCTGCGACGTTCTTATTATCATGCCAGGCTTCATGTTCTCCGTGGCGAGGATGTACTTCATCTCGGTGCCACGTGCCACCAGCGCCACGTGACACGTCCTGCAGCCGTCCTCGAAAACAGCCAGAACCTTCTCCTCCCTTGGCGGCTCGTCGACACTCGTTGGACCCTCCCGCCTCCATTGGATCCAGTGATACTTGTGCTTTATACCACCCCCGATACCTTTCGCTACTACGCGACCTGCGGATCACAGATATTGCGAAATCGTTAGCCCCGGATATACATTTACGACGGTCAAAAAAACTACGGTAGATATTCGGAAGTCGGGCTCCTGCTGGAAACAGGCTGATTTTTGTATAAATTGTTGAATATGGTTAACAAACATCATCCTTATCGTTATTGTAACGGCGCATGATGTTAACGCCACAATGACGTTATGAATATTTATATTCCACGTAACCCCACAATTCCACGTGTATGATTTTATGATCATAGCCCAAATGTAGCCCAAATGTGGCCCAAAATTAATCCATTCAAGCAGGGATACACGTCCATTTTTTAAATATTAGGAGTACAACTTTGCAGTGACCGTTTTACTTAGAGAGCCACTGCGGCCGGAGTAGTGGCCCTAGCTCAATAAAAAACTGGCATTTTAAACTAGAGGCTCTGCCAATGTAAACAATTTAAAAAAGCTAACGGATACGTGTATGCATTATAAAGTTATAGGCAATCAAACATGGCAACCTACGAGCCGAATTCTCAGCACTTTCGGGAGGTTATGATTTACTTCTTCAACATCAAGAAATCTGCGGCTGAGGCCCACCGTTTGCTTGTAGATGCTTACGGGGAGGATTCTATTAGTGAGAAAACGTGTCGGCGGTGGTTCATCAACGCCCAAACCGAATATTCACGGATCCAAAGTGATGCTGTGCATCTGGTGGGACCAGCTGGGCGTTGTGAACTATGAGCTGCTCAAGCCATCCGAAACCATCACAGGGGAACTCTACCGACGTCAGTTGATGCGCTTGAGTAAGGCACTCAAAGAGAAACGGCCACAATTCAACGAAAGACATGACAAGGTGATACTGCAGCATGACAATGCCCGACCCCATGTTGCAAATGTCGTGAAAAAGTACTTGGAAACGCTGAAATGGGAGGTTTTATCCCACCCGCCGTACTCTCCAGACATTGCCCCTTCCGACTATCACTTGTTCCGGTCAATGGCACACGATTTGGCTGACCAGCACTTCGGTACTTACGAAGAAGTCAAAAATTGGGTCGATTCCCGGATTGCCGCCAAGGACCAAGGCTTTTATCGACGCGGGATTCGAATGCTACCTGAAAGATGGGCCGAGGTCGTAGCTAGCGACGGGCAGTACTTTGATTAAAAAATATGTAGCCACTTTTTTATAATAAAGCCTTAAACTTTTGAAAAAAAAAGTCACTGCAAAGTTGTAATCCAATAATTTTACTTTAATATTACTTCGTATCATCTGCTATGATCATTAAGAGAAATAGGAAAAAAAACATTAGCCTGATTCTAGCAGGAGCCCCACTTCCGAATATTTACCGTTGTTTCGCATGGAAAAGTGATTCACTCATAAAGTTAATTACACATCTATTTAGTATGAATATCAAGCTGTTGGAAAATATATATATATATATATATATATATTTATTTCGATGTACAAAATAGCCGACTACTAATATTTTCTTTTGTTATCTTTTTTTTAGGCGCACCGAGGTGTGACGTTTAGCATCCACAATTTTTTACCTAGAACAAAAAACAAAAATTCTCGTCAATCTACATTGGAATACGTAGAGAAGTACGTACGGAATTTGAAAAATATTGTTTTATTCAAAAGTTGTAGGTATTTGAACTTAAGAAATGAATTTTCAGTGAGTAATTTCGTTATAACTGCTCATAAACTGCTCATAAAATGACAAGTTTTCGATTAGTCAGAAATTCCGTACGTACTTCTCTGCAAAATGCAATTAGGAACAAAACTTTTAAATTTGAAGTAAATCGAGTGAAAATTGTTGGTTATTTGTCACGCCAATTGGAAAAAAGCTGTTTCGAGAAATTTCGAGCAATCGACCATTTTGTACATCGAAAAAATATATATATATATTTTTTCTGGCTGCTTGCTATTCATAATAAATAGATGTGTAATTAATTTTATGGGTGAATCACTTTTTCATAGAAAAAAAATTGTTAAATTCGCACATGATTTGATACCCGTTAGTGTGGCCTAAGGCCTTAAGCAACCTCGCGCCCAAATAACCAAAGAACTCTCGTCTTTTCTGAGACGAGAAACCAGTTCAGATTACTCAAAAAATCGATTTTTTTTTTTTGACAATTTTTGTACACTCGAGGTCAAAAAGTTTTTAACCTATAATTTTATAAATTGATAGTTTCTTTATATAATTACGCTCCATATAAGCCTAAACTTGGGGCAATATTGTTTAAAGTATGATATTGAAGTTTGCATCGTTGGAACGCAACGAAAGTTCCCTAGGTAATTTTTTTTATGGCTCATTTAGGCCTCCAAATTCGTTTAAACTTTTTCCAACATCTTTTTTTAGTGATTCTTGGCCTAAATATTTATAGAAATTTTTCGGATGATAACAAAAATGAAACTGAAATTTCATTGCATGCCAATGGTGCAAACTTCAACATAGTTTTAAAGTGTATTTTTTTTATCAGCAAAAAAGGTCATAAAATAATGGCAGAAATTATACCCTTTTGTTTAAACACCTCTAAAAACTGCTATTTTCATTTTTTTGCCAGAGTTAGGTTCATATAGAAAAAAAAAACATGTTCCGAAAGTAATCTTCATACCGTATTGATTTCCAAAGAAAACTGTGACCTCCAGAGTGTACACGAATAGCAAAGTCTGATGGCAACTGAAATATTTGTTTGAAAATATCTATAAAATATTCCCAAAGTTTGAATAAATTCTATTAATTCATTCCTTGTAAAAAAAAATCATGAAAATAACTTAAAAAAAACGTACTCCTAAACTGATTTCCCACCTTACCATTTCAATATAAAAAATTTTGATGATCGTTTTTTTTTAATCATCCAAAATATCGACTTACATAAACATGCTGTTAAATTTTGGTCGCAAAATTTGAATTATTCCGATCGGCTTCTTTCTTAAAAAAAAGAATTCGACCAACTGCGTGAGACCTGGCGCGGACAGTGCGCTTTTTCTCGAAACGTCGTTTTTCAAAACGGTGAAAGATTTTTTAGAAATATTTGTCAAGCTATCCGTCTCAAATGTTGCTACATTATTGTTCACGGCATTTCATAACGTGGTAGAGAAGCGTTTTTTTTTAATTTGAATATTTCACATTTTTATTTCACGAAAAACTATCGAAAAAGGCCCAATTTGACACTTAATTATGAAATCGCCAACATTTTGTTAATTTTCGTCGAAATAAAAAAATCCTCCGTACGCTTCTAGTCTTTCATACTGATTAATAATCATTTTGGTTTCTTTTTTTTTTAGATGCTGTTGAAGTTTGCATTGGTGAAACGCAACGGTAGTTCTTTTTTTTCCTTTTTTTGTTCTCATTTTTGTTATTGGAAAGATATTTTTTTCCGTGAAAAAAGCTAAATAAGTATCTTGAAAAATGATTGTAGGATTTTCGTACGCGAAATATTCCAAAATATGTTCAATTTATTCAGAAGATTAATTTTCATTGCGTCCCAACGATGCAAATTTCAATCTCATTATTTCAGACAATTATTGGAGAGGTAGGACTTTTCTCCGTCAGGCGATACTTTTTTAGGCAACATTTTTCAGTGGCCAAAAAAAGATGTGCAAAATAAAACTCAAACAATAAAAAAAAATTCATGTCCAACATAAGTCATATGAATAAACAAAAAAAATTGGAATGATTATCGAATTTTATGAAAAAATTATGAAAATCCTCTATTTCCAAGCCAGTCACAGTTGAATGATCCCTCAAGGGGGGAAATACCTTTAGGCGAGGAAAAATGTGCTTATTTTCATGATTTTTTTCAAACCCTTGTTTTAACGTCCGTGAAGTTGCGAAGATCCGAAAATAATCGTTCGAATATTTCGAAGGACAGATTTCTACTTGACCGATTTACTTTCGCGCTCGTCCGACAGATGGCGGAGCCATCTAGACTCGTCGCTCGGGAGAGTTCAGCTTATTTGCACGTGCACAGCCATGGATACAAAGCACCTCTGGATAAAAAGTCCGTCTTCTACTGAGCTCGTACAAGGCTCAAAAATAACGAGAAGCTTTTATCATGAGCGAATAAATTGATAGTACGATTAGGGGTACTTACCCGTGACCGGATCGCGGCCGGCGAGATTTGTAACTTTGAGAGGTTCAACCGTGTACGAATCCTTGAAGTGAACGATTCGACGCCAACTTTTGCCCTGCACACCGGGTTTGGGTACCAACTTGGGCCTCCACATGCCCGCGTGGCGGCAGGACTGAATTTGACACGACACGGGTGCATTTAGTGCAATGAAATCGGACAGTTGTCCACATAGTACTCGACGAAACATCGCGACGGCCGACATGTTTGTTTCGTCGAGAGTACGAAGCTGCTGCCGTCTCGTGCCGCGAAACGTGGCGTCGGTAACTAGGCCGCTCTCGTTATTGGCAGTCGGTAAAGTAGTGATTACCTCGCATTGGTAACTACAAAATTAGCAATTCGCGAAGAAGTTATTATCTTTCGTATCTTGAATAATAAAATAATGACTGAATGCGTTGATCAATGAATTGACGAAAACTATTTTTACCATCAGATGGTGAGGATAAAATGCAGAAAACCCACTTATCTTCGCGTATGGTAACAAATGTGGAAAAATGTCCACACGTGTAATGACAGCCTGGTGACGAAAATAGTAAGGGCATGTACTTGATTATGAGATCGCTGCTGATTGTTTTTTCTCTCATGCAGTTAACATATACCGGCGAGGGTAGATGAAAAATTACGTCATAAATGTATTCCTTTCGCGGAGGGCCGTATTTTGTGGGGGCATTAGCAGGGCCCTTCTGAATCATCGGTAAATTACAGTGGCGCTTAATAAAAAATAAGTTACAATCAATTATTATACGGAAAACTGGAGTAAAAAAAAATCGCACAAATTTATTAGATTTCGACATTTTTACATTTTCTTTGAAACGTCACGGCTACGAAAATTCTTCTGCTAGTCTCATTGTTCCAAGTATTGTTATTTATATTTTCTTTAAATATTCGGTGACCCTCGGTTTTTATCGTCATTGCGAAATCTTTCGATTTTTTCACACGCGTGAGCAGTTTATATGAGGCATCTAGAGTTATTTAGTGTAGTAATTATTAGATAGAAATGTGGCCAGCGTGTCATTTCCATAAAGCGCCGTAAAAATGAGACGATTTTTAGGCTTTGCGGAAAGATTCTCCAAAAACAATTGCCCAAATGATAATTTTTTTCGCGGTACTCAACGGAAAATGTTACTACGTTAAGAAAAAGTAATTCATACAAAATTTGAGAGGTCTAAACATTTTTTTAGATAGTGCCCAAACGACTTTTTATTATTTTTTTCGACTTTTCGCCAATTCCCCCCCCCCCCCCCCCCCCCAGTAGACATTATAATCATATAATTCAAATAATTTATCCAACTTATGTTGAAAGAGATTTTCGTTGAACGATTGAGTTTGATTTTTCCGTAAATAATTTTTTATTCAATCCTGCCCACTCCAATCGTAATTTTTGTAACCTTTTGAAATTGATGCAAGGTTGAGAAATTCCTATTCTGGTTTCACTCCAAGTATTAGTTATTGCGTCGACAACGTTTTTTCTACTCTCACGAGCAGAACATTTAAGAGTATTATGATGGTGAAAGAATAGCCTTAATGCTTCTCTATTTGTGGGTAATTTTCGCTCCACAAATTCTTCGGTTTCCGACCCAATCAGATAAATTTCGGCACTTTCACTATCGTCCAAACCCGCGATCATTTTTTACATTTTTATTTTTACTTGTACTGTGACGTACCTCAATACAGCAACTACTGGAAACTGTCAAATGAATGGCGAAAATAACTCTCGGACAGTCAGAGAAACAAAGGTGTTGTAGCGTCAACAGCGTCGCGGTTTGTAACTCTCGAATACGTATGACTTTGTTTTCTTGCTCCAACACAACATATTACTCCAAAAAAACACGCATACTTGTTAGACGTTCAGTGATGCAAACACCGTGTTCTTGTTCATCAATTGGTTGTTATAATTTTCACAACCGAATTACAGATATTGATTATTAATCTGCAAATACAAATTTATGGTAAAAAAAATATTAAAATAAAAATTGTGTATTGCTACAGAAAAAATTAAATCAAGACTTACATTGGATCACGAACTAACATTTTCTGCGTCGAGATAAAAAAAATTAATGCTCCGATGATCATGAAAAAAAAAAAATGGAAAAGGCGTGTGAGCATTGACTAAAAAATTGTTTAGAACCCTCAAATTTTGCAAAACTTTCTTTTTCTTAACACACTTCAATTTTTCGTTGAGAAAAAAATCGATATTTTTTAACCACCCTTTAATATATATATATATATATATATATATGTATGTATGTATGTATGTATGTATGTACACCAAAAAAGTTTGAATGTTCACAAAGGGTCATTGCAACCCACCATACCGATATGATTCAAGAAAAAGGCTCCATTTTTCACCGTAAACGTACTTCGCCAACTAGTAATCCATTAAAAATCATTTTAAACGAACAGTTTTATTGCAC
This sequence comes from Ophion obscuratus, assembly GCA_964007375.1. Taxonomy (NCBI): domain Eukaryota; kingdom Metazoa; phylum Arthropoda; class Insecta; order Hymenoptera; family Ichneumonidae; genus Ophion; species Ophion obscuratus. The sequence goes on along the minus strand of OZ023322.1, from coordinate 32,308,035 downwards.
TAATAAAAAGCATTTCTTGAAATCGAATCAATTCGTTCAGTTGATCCATTGTTGTTTGGAATATGTGAAATTTTCGTAAAATCAATGTTTTTAAAATTTTTATTCTACTATTGCTGAGATTTATTTGAAATGTATTTATTTATTTAAATCAAGATCTATTTAACACCGTCAAGCATCGAAATTGAAACAAAATATTGTTTCGTGTAGATTGAATGGGTGTAGTGAGATTTCTTATACGAATTAACTAGCAAATTCATAGACGCAGTAGTACAATCTGTGGCCGCAGTGTGGCGCAGGACCTAAGAATTCTCTCCGAAGCCACTTGTACTCGGCACGAGCATACAATCGAGTCCGCGAAATGTATCCACCACGAAATTTTGCGCATTCTCACTCGTCGTCAGCCAAGTGTATTCCAAAAAGTGGGAATTACACATTTGGTTGTGATACCTCTTGAAAAAAACATCCTCCCTTATATACCAAAATAGCACTAATAAAAAATGTTTTTAATAATTTTCCACCATTCAGGATTGTTAACGATTCGGATGAATATATATCGAATATGATGGTGTTGAAGTTCGCATCGTTGGAACGCAACCAAAGTTCTTTTTTGCTTTTTAATTTTCTCATTTTCGTCAAAATACATGACCTTTTTGTGTACATTCATACAATGCATCGCTAAATAAGTATTTTAAAGTATAATTGCGGCAATTTTGTACACGAAGTATGCCAAAATAAATTGAAGGACTCAGAAATATTTATTTTCATTAACTCCAACCCATCATATGCGAGCAAGTATAGTCGTTTTTAAATCAAAATACTAGTAATGCAAATAAATACAATTTTCATTCGGTCGAAAAAAAAACATTTTATTTGAATTTCCAACCGATTTACACAAATTTTCACGTGTTCGGGGCTATTCTGCAGTACGAAAATATGTTTTTTTTTTCACGATGTTGGAGGGGTATTTTATTATGAAAAAAAATATTTCCGGAAAATATTCGATTTTTGAAATACGATTTCTGTACGCTTGCTCTAATTTGTTTGGGTTTGTTTGGCTCAAACCCATGTGATTTGACTCCGTTGATGTCACCAAACCCGTTTCCTCCATACCTTTAAAAAAGTTTAAAAAAAGCGTTTAAGTTTTGAAATAAGGGTTGAAATTGTCTTCTCCCGACCTAAATATTATAAACAAAGTGCCCTGAAAAACATCGACTCGGAACAAAATTTCTAAAACCTTTTTCTATCTGAAGCCCCACTTGTGAATATTTACCATATTTTCATTCAAATATATCTATTGGATTTTTATCCAAATACGTGTTTATTGAATTGTCATCATCAAAGGCTGCTTAAGGGAGACTTTGTCCTTGGAGTGCCAAATTTCAGGTGTTTGCATTTTATTTTTTTTTTAAAGGAAACGAGTAAAGCTTTTTGAGTGCGGTTTTTGCTCTTGCTTTTATTCATGATATACGGAACGTTAAAAAATAAAAAAAAATACCAAAATGGCGGCCGTTGCAGCTCCGCGAAAACAGGTCCTCAAATCGCGGGAGGTAAACGGCTGACATCGCTGCCCCCTCTTTGTCGATCTGAAACACAAATTCAAAGCATATTATCAATCTGTGACCCTTTGGTCATGGAATGACGGATGGGTTTTTCGTTTAGTACAAATTTCGGAAAATGGCGGCAATTTAAAAAAAATCGAATTTTTGCGTTTTTTTTCGCATAAAAAGATAAATAATAAATGCAAAAATGTATCTATCGGAAAAAACGATCCGTCATTCCGTGAAGACATATTTTCTGAGTATGCTCTCCAAATTTCAGATCGATATGTTAATTACAGCGGTCAGGAGAATGTCAGCCATTTTTAAAAACGTGTTTTCGCGAAAAACGCGTTTAAAGTTTTGTAATGTGTTTACACAAATGTGTTTATAATTACCGCTAATCGGCAATGCCTGGTCCGTAGAGGCATCCCTCCTCTTCGTCTAGCTGCTCATGTTGAGCCGCTGGAATTTTTTGACAATTTCAAGGACCAAATAAGCCAATAAGCAAATAAGCCAATGCATTTGAAGCAAATAGCGTCGCAGTAAGCCGTGAGTCAAAAAAAATTACCAACTTTAAATGAGATACCAAACAAATCAAAATTCCCATCACGCCGACGAAAAGTGTCCAAAAGTAAAGCGCACAGTTGCGCGAAATAAGAGCAAGAGAGGTGGAATACTGTGCAAACTCGATAAAAGCCAAAATTACCGATGAACGACGCGCGCCATTACCACCCTCGTCGATCCGCCGCACGGGCAATCAGTTTGGGCTTTCATTGGAAACGATATAGATGTAGCGGGAGTGAGATGGGCCGCGTTATGTCCGATATCTTTTATACGCTCGCGTATACGTATACGTCGGTGTTCCCGACTACATACGTATGCGTTCACTCCCACGCATGCATAATGCTACACCGTATATACGAACGCGTGTACACCGCCATCAGGGTAGCCGCAAAGTTCTCGCATCCCTGCGGAGTGGGAAGGTACGGACGGCGTGCCCGTGAGTTTCGCGAAACCCCGAGGGTTGGGCCGGGCTTAATTGACTTGGGGTAATTATTTTATTAAGTGAGAAGATGGCCGACTGAATGCCAAGAGCGAACAAGAGCGAAAGAGGTGGAGCGAGACAACCGTTCTATATTCGCGGATGCTGCTGAGCCTCCGTTATTTCGTTGATGGGAGAGAAGACGAGGATATTTTAGCGAGGACGAAGGAGCCTAATGCGTCCTCGTTTGGAGAGCAGGCAAGAAACGTGAACGGGAACCGTATAGGGTCACGATATACATGCCTTTCTCGTTCAACCCCTAAGATATGCTCTTCGTCTGCGTAGCGCGTTAATATCTCGGTACGTATTGATTGCCTGGAACCATAAAGGCCCAAACCCGAGCCCTGCGCTACCGGAATCATCGAGTTTGTCGCCTTACATTTGCCAATGCTGGAAGAGCGTATTTTCGGTACTCGGCGTGCACGTAAGTTTGCCGAAAGCCTCTAACGAAAGATGCCGGGTCTCCGAATGCGAGTTCGCCTCGTGCCTGTAATTCTATGCATCGTGCTCATGTTCTTACCAGCGCGTTTTCACCGATCCTCATCTGCATTCGACTTATATATCTATACGGAGCTCTGTACTATTACTAGAGTATGCATGCATAATTACTATGGCCGTGCTAGTGAACGCTCCACTTCTCTTCGTGTCTCTTCGTCTCGCACTTCCTCCTCGCCGTTTTGCGTTAATGCACACACACACACCCACAAACGCACACCTATATACGCTTAACTACATACACACCTACATATACACGCCTACATTTGCACACACACACACACCTACATACACACAAACCTACCCACACACACACCTACACATGCACACTCACATATACACGCCTACATATGCACCCACACACATCCATATACACACATAGCTACATACACATATATTTACTCATGCACACCTACAAACACACACACACACACACACACACACACACACACACACACACACACACACTCACACACCTGCACCCACAAACGCACACCTATACACGCTTAACTACACACACACACACACACACACACACACACACACACACACACACACACACACCTCCCTACACATGCACACGCACACCTACATACACACAAATCTACCCACACTCACCTACCCACACATACCCTACATATACAAGCCTACATACGCACCCACACTTACCCCACACGCCTGCATAAACACACATAGATACATACACAGATATCTACACATGCACACCTACCCATACACACCTATACACCCTTAACTACACACACACACACACCTACACATACCCACTCACCTACCTACACACGCATACACATGACACGCACAGCTAAATACACATACATTTACACATGCACACCTACACCCACACACACACACACACACCTACAATAAACCTACTCACACACACCTACATATGAAAACACACACACACCTGCAACAAACCGAGCCACACACGCCTACATATGCACACACACAAACCTACAACAAACGTACCCACACGCACCTACATATGCGCTTTCACACACACTTACATATGCGCTCTCACACGCACCCCACACACCTGCACACACACACACACACACACCTACATACACACATTTGCTACTACATTTGCACACCTACAAACACCCACACCTACACCTACAGACGCACACCTATGCACGTTTAACTACACACACACACACACACACACACACACACACACCTTCCTACACATGCACACGCACACCTACACCCACAGACGCACACCTATGCACGTTTAACTACACACACACACACACACACACACACACACACACACACACACACACACACACACACACACACACACACACACACACACACACACCTTCCTACACATGCACACGCACACCTACATACACACACACACCTTCCTACACATGCACACGCACACCTACATACACACAAACCCACCTACACACACACCACCATGCACAACTACATATACACGCCCTCATACGCACACACACCGCCCCCCTACACCTGCATACACATACATCTACACATGCACACCTACGAACACATATACCGACACACACACACACCCACCTACACACGGACACCTACACCCACACATCCGCATCATACTCTCAAATCGTAATGGCCTTGGTGCTCCTCCGGACTCAATTGCAATGACGGGAGTAACTCTGGGTGTAGGTGATCTCATGTGTGCGTGTAAGCGCACCGACGTGCGCGCGCGCCTGTTAACCGCCTCTCTCACTCTCTCCGTCGCGAAGGAAGAACATCTATTACCCGGTACATGGACCGGGCGAGCGCGGTATGGAGAAATCGGTGCGAAGGGGACCGAGGGGGAGGATGGTTCGGTGCGGGCAAGAGTAGTCGAGCGGCAAATTGTCCGCCATCTTACCCACCTTATACCTTACCTCACACTCTCATCCCTCTACCATTGTAGGTGAGTGTACGTACCCGCGCGCGCATATACAGACACGCAGATCTGTCGTGTTCAACTGCTTTCGCTATCTCTCTCTCTTTTTCTCTTTCTATCTGTCTGTTCCGTTCTCGTCGGCAGAGGAACGGTGCCGTTTCCATGCTCTCGCACTCCCCCCGTTTCTTGCGTCACGCCGATTTTCTTTCTCGCTCTTTCGTCGTTTTCTCCGACGACTAACCACCCTCCGCCCTTCGCGAACCGTCGAGCGGAGCTTACTTCCTCTTTCACAAGCCGCCCCCTCCCCCTCCTCATCCTCCTCGTGAAGCAACAAACCCTCCTTATGACGACGCCGCCACCACCTCGAAAGCTCTAGATTACCTACCCCTTATAAGCGCTCGTGTTGCCCATTTATTACCACAACTGCGACAACCAGGCGCGAGACCACCTTCGCTTACTCTCTTCCTCGCTCCTTCGCGAAGCTTTCACTACATGTTGTATGTGTGGTGGGTGTGTGTGTACAGTAAGTTGTACAACCTCGTGGAAAAGGTACCACGGAGATTAGCTTGTCGGTGTTCAGATTAGAGAAACATGGTGAGGAAAATAGCCGAGATCTTGGAGATTTACTTCGTCATCTATGAGCGGTAAAAGTTCAATTCATCAAGTAGACAGTAAGCGGGGACTTCGATGCTTCGGAGATTTGGCTAGATGTTTGTCCTCTCGCCATCTAGCGGGCGGTCGGATCCTTACATTTTACCGTATTGAGCTAGTTTGTTGGTTATGTTTTGGGATGCTGAATAAGTTCTCGCTGTTTTTTTTTCGTGACAGTGAATGATATATTAGAAAAAAATCATTCCTAATGGTTTCAACCGTTTTGAAACTGTTGTGTGATCAACTTTTAATGATTCTGCAGGTTCAGCTAGCGGCTGAGACGAGTCTTCGTGAATGCTTCCAATTCTACACATCAAAATCATTATTTTTGAAGTGTCTTTCTGTATGCTTCAGCTGCAGATTGTTTTCGAATACAGTAGTGCAGTAAAGTTCTCCGAAAATACTCTTTTTTAGTACAAAATTTGACATGTTTAACACTATACTTTGGCGAAATGACATACACTGCATTTAAGCAAGCTTTAAATACACTGCATTTAAGCAAGCTTTAAATGCAGTGTATGTCATTTCGCCAAAGTATAGTGTTAAACATGTCAAATTTTGTACTAAAAAAGAGTATTTTCGGAGAATTTTACTGCACTACTGTAGGGAATTTCGATGCAAAACCTTAAAGGGGTGATAGGCCACCTCGTTAGGAACATATCTAACCTAGGAAGGTCAAAGCAAAGCCGTATGGGGGTGATAGGTCACTTCCTTCCGAACATATCTAACCTAGATTACCTTGGTCCAAAGTCTTCGAATTTCGAGTTATCGTGGTATGATTATTTGGGAAATGTCCCAAAATTAGGTACTAACTCGTTCATAATGTTCAAACAGACAATAATTCGTAACTAAAAACGTTGCTTCTTCGCTTACTGTGTGTATATCCAAAGGATATGTGTAGGAGAGGCTGGGGTCGATAGAAACACGAGTCAAATGAAACAAGTTGAATAACTCGAAGATGGTTATTGATAGCGTTGGGGGCTTACGTAAACCTGTCGCTTACTTCACGCCGCCGCTCCGAGAGCGTCGAACATTTTACGCGAGTACATCGCTTTTTCGACACAAAAAGTAAGTTTTTTTTATTACTATTACTTTGCGTATTGCTCCAAAACTATTGTTCCTGCTACAGCGTTGTTTACAATCATCATTACTGTGGATATCCTAGTGAGTTTATTGTGGTCAGCACCTACCTACAACATTTAGGTTCTGTGTTATTTGATCAAGTATTGAAAGCGAGGGCATGGGGGCAGTTGAAACAAACGGTTCGGGGTCAATTGAAACGTGTTTCTATGGACCCCGAACAAACGATTTTATACGCAAGCAAGTGTTCCAAATCTTGTTTTTTTTTAGATGCCAAGAAACCGTCCGAAACTACGAACCGCGGAAGCTGTGATCGCGAAAATGATAAAAGGCATAAGAAGGTGCCAAAAAAAATATATATAAAATTAAAAATATCAAAACGCTAAATGGGGTAGGAAAAAGAGAAAGTCAACAATATACACTGATACACCAGAAAAAGAAGAGACAAGGAAAGAGACAGAAGAGAAAGACCGCAGAAAACAGGCTAATTCGGTCTCATTGAGTACCTCGCTAGTAACAAAAACTATTCTCTGACTGATTATCTTTAGTAAATTAAAACTAGATAAGTAAAATAATATTGAAGCACCTCAATATGCCTTCGGTGATACCAAGACTGAAATGAATTACAATAAAAACGATTAATTTGATTAAATGGGTATTTTATTCACAACAAACATACTTTATCACTTCATACACATCATCAACAGTACCTGGGTTTAGTAGAAGCATCAGTTCAATCAGCTGAAAACACCTGTTTCAACTAACCCCAGGCACCGTTTCGATTGATTCCGACACAGGGTCAAATGAAACGTTTTCCAAGAGTTTTTAAATAGCTTCTACCTAAGTCCAGGGCATATTAGAAGCAAAATCAATAATGCTATCATATAGCCAGATAATCAAGCTATAATTTAAGCCCATTACCAAAGAGATAAGGTATCAAATGAAGTCATATTAACCGATTTTCTCAAAGACGTTTCAATCGACCCCAGCCTCCCCTGTATCCTTAGGACTTTGGACTAAGGTGACCTCGGTCAGATATGTCCCTAACAAGGTGACTCATCGCCACCTTAAGTCTTTGCCTCGACCTTCCTAACACCCTGTAGATGCTTTACCATCTTGAACTACACGCACGCAGTTCTGATAACGCGATCTCTTGAAAAACAGCGTCAACTTATTCAGCGTCCTAACATGAGCCTATGCGACGATTCCTACCACACACATGCATGTATAATGTTTCATAGATGCGCACCGTAACTTGGAAAAACTCGGAAGTTCTGGAAAACTGGAAGGCCTCGGTACAAAACTCGGCACAGGTCTCCAAAACAAGCCGGCAAACTAAAACTCTCCTCTGTACGCTTTTCTTTTTTTTTCTCAGCCCTGGGGTTCTCGGGCGAGATGTGCTTCACCCACCAGCGTCGTCCGTAACGATATAAAGCTCGGGATGAGGCGAGTGGGTGGGGAGGTAACTGGTTGAAGGAGGTAGACAAAGACAGGGCGAGGCAGTGAGAAAAAGTGCGCGGAGTACGGTCGATGAAACGTTTCCTCGGGGAGCGTTGGTCGGTGCCCCGGCACGGGATGATCCTCCATCCGGAAAAGAGAAAAGTCCGCGCGAAGATGGCGTTCGCTCTTGTAAAGTTTTTTTTTTTCGCACACGAGGGTGGCTCGGATAGCGGGTGAAGAAGGCAGGGGAAGATCACCAGCCGCGGACAAAAAAGTCCTCTCGTCCACCCTCCCTTCACTTTATTTCCGCTCTTTCGGTATCTCTCGCCAGGGAGGGTACGATACGAGAGTTAAACGAAAGAAATGCATGGGAAATAAGGTGGGTCGATCCAAAGTGACCAGGTGGCGGAATGAGAGGAAAGGGCGAGAACAAGGCTCGTCGAAGGGATCTTCCTGGCAAAATGCAGACAACGAAAGACGGAGACAACGAGTGAACAGAGACGGAAACAGGAAGAGTGTCTGCTACGGTTGACGGCTGGTTGCTTCGTCTCTGTTCTCGGTCGTTTGTTTCCAATTTGTAGGTACGGGGGAGGGGGGAGGGGGGTTGGCGGATTCGAGCGAAGGGAGGTGAAAAAAAGAGCGGATACAAGTGGCGGGATCAGAATGGAGCGGAGGGTAGGCGAAAGGATAAGAGGGAAGGGAAAAGAAGATGAGGCCATGAGGGAAACAACAGCGAGGGAGAGTCGCGTGAGAGGCAACCACCACCACCACTGCCACACAAGAGATCAAGAGTGAGCATTGTGCCGGGAAGCGAATGGAGCGGGAGGAAAGAGGTGAAGAGCCAGGAGGATACAGCCCGAAGGAGGGTGAAATAATAACAATAATCATATTTCCCGGCAACATGGCCGCTATGAAAAGGATAGTTGGGTTGGCTGAATGGCGAGGTGAAGGCAGAGGGAACATCGAGGTGGGTGGGTAGGTTGGCTATGATGCGGGATGAGGACGAGTGGAACGATATGGATGGCGTTGCGGGGAGGGGGGGGGGGGTTGCGCGAGAGAAATGCAGGATGCCGGGGGTAGTTCAGGACTGCTCTCGCCCTCTTTCCATGACGCGGATGAAGAACGTGCTCTCGGGGCCGCGGGAAAGAGAGGGCGAATCTCTACTCTCGGCCGCGTAACGGCGATGGTGGGGCACGAATGGGTGGGTTATCATAATATTACAAACCACCGCCGCAGGGCCACTATATATACAACACCCGATATACACGTACTAAGTCCGGACGCGCAATTCGCGCGAATTACCACATCCGGCAATTGTCGCGTCGGCTGCTCGTTTCGGTTATACGACCACTGCGGAAATACAAAGAGAGAGAGAGAGAGAGAGAGAGAGAGAGAGAGAGAGGGGTGCACAGGGTGAGATGCCTGGAGCCAGAACAAGCAAAAGAGACGGGATAACGGGAGAGCCTCTGTACGTTGCCTTGCACTCTTACGGACTCTGCGTACACACGTGTACAGTGTGATACACAATGAAATCGACACGGGAACACTGTTTGACTCTTCCGAAGAGGGACATCCGTAGGTATCATGTATCGATGGAATTCATCGAAAGGACTGTGAAGGTACGTTTGTTAAAAGTTTAGCCAGGGGTGGGAATCGGAAATTCGAACGATATTCAGAAGGAAGGAAATTTCGAATTCGGTAATGACGAACGTTCCAATGTAGACAGATCAATCTTGTGATAGTCTGTCAAATATACTGAGAAAATAAATCATTGATTCAATGTCATTGGCGTTGTTGAATGAAATTTCGTTAATTCAATTGTAAAATTGTTGGTGTAAATAATCGGATTAGGCCAAACAAAACGATATTGACTTTAATAACATGATAAAATTGAAAGTTTTTTTTTTCATTCAAAAGATATATTGTTAGCCAAGAACAATATATTATTGAAACTATCTGAAAAATGATCGCGAACAAATTATATAGTTTTGAATGAATTTTCTGCAACGAACGAAAAATGGGTTTCAATTTATAACATGAATATTGTTGATTCGAGTATACGAGAAAAATTGAATTTCCCTCGCTTGATTCAGATAACATTTCTATTGAGTAAATATTTTATTTTATTTTTTTCACCATATCCGATATTGATTTCCAAGTATATTATTCGTTATAATATTAATATTTCATTTTTATTGAAAAATATTAAGCAAATGTCTGAATTGGTTGGAAAATTATGCGAAAATAAAATTTGATTCTTGTGCATTTGGTTGAAAAAAATTCAACGAAATCATGGCCGAGCGCCGGCAAAGTTATAGGTATGAGAAAACCTGTAGTTCTCGGAGTAACCGCTAGGAGCCGCACGCGCGCTCGTTTCTCGTAAGCGTAGCGCGAACCGAATATCTACTTAAGGCGTTACCCCCACTTGTAGCGCAAAAAAGGCCCTTTTCATGAATTTTTTTAAAGAAAACTTCAAAACTTTTTTAATCGATCAATATATCATCTTAAAGAACACATCTCGAAGAACTTTCAGTAATTTTTTTATTGTAAAATATTACATTGTTTAGTGGCAAATGGCCGTCAATGAAATAATGTTTTTATATACACGGTTTGCGGTGACCAACATTGCGGCGAAGTGGATCATCTAAAAAAAAAATGCGGGTGGATTTAGTCGAATATAAGTATAAACTAGTCTTTAATCGAAGGATTTTAAGAAATATTCATTTTTCACAAAATGGCGGACAGTCAAAGTTAATGGTTCGATTTTAACGAAAAAAAACGGCCGTTTTTTGGCTATAAAACGGCCATTTTTTTCGAAAAAAAATCGAACGTTAAAGACTACATTTTTATGTATTAAATAAGCCTGCAAAATTTCAAGAAGATCAGTTCATTAGTGTTCGAGTAATCTTGGTCACCGACTTCAGAAATGCCATTTTGAGAAAAACGCGTTTAAAGTTTCAATTAGCCGGTCGTTTACACAACGGATTCTTCTCTTTCAACGCTCATATCTCAGTCAATTTTGTTCGGATCGACTTGAAATTTTCAGGACATATTCTCAGATACTTATACTTCAAAAAAATGCAATAAAAAATCGATTTTTTCAAAATCGCAAGTAGGGGTAACCCGTTAAGCAAATGTCGAATTGGTTAAAAAATTATGCGAAAATGAAATTCGATTATTGCGCATTTGGTTGAAAAAACCTGGACGAAATCATGGCCGAGCGCCGGCGAAATTATAGGTATGAGGAAATCCGTGGTTCTCGGAGTAACCGCTAGAAGCCGCACGCGCGCTCGTTTCTCGTAAGCGCAGCGCGAACCGAAAATCTACTTAAACGCCGAAGAAAATAAAGAGTATCGCTTCTTGGCCTGTGGCTAAGATCAAAGTGTACTATCTGTCCTTATCAGTTGAATATCTGATATTCTCTCCATGGATACTCCATTGGATATCTGATATTTTCTCCACTATTATCGTGGTTGATCATTCTAATGTTCATTTATTTAAGATTCAAAACAAATTGAAAAACTTACGTCCCAAGGCATATTCGTTTCGATGCAGTAAACAAATAATTAATTCTATTGATTATATTTTTGTACGAAATAAAAAATGTTGTAGTAACCGCTGAATTATTTCATCCATACATCTACGGATTGTATATAGAATGATTTCAATAGGATATAATTTTATTTGAAGGATAATGTAGATATTCAGAGTACAGCTTTTTCAAATAAAATAATATGTTATTTTAATCAATCACATTTTCCAATATTTTATAGTATTGTAACAATCTCATATATCGATGGCACTCCGCAGCAGCACATTTATTTGAATCAACCAATATATTTTTTTGATTCAATTGTTTTTTTTTCTCTGTGTAGTTAATCGAAACCCAAGTGAAAAAATGTTATGATGTTTGTATAAAAATTATATAAAACAAATACTATAAAAATATTGTACGAAAATGGACATATAAAATTCTCTTAGATTCTATATACTGCTCAAAAATCTCATGCGAGTGCGTATAGGAACTGAACAAAATGCTCTGTATAAAACTTCTGTAGGTTCGCAATAAAAGGACATAAATATGAATATGAATATGATATGATATGAATATGAAATTTTACACTTTTTAGATTTCTACATATATTCTTCCATATAAAAAAACACAATTGTGAATACAAAAACCTCGAATTTGATTTTTAACGAAAACAAATATCAGATTCAACAAAATAACGACAGATACAATATCGATTCGCCTGTATATATACACAAAACAATTCGAGACGTCAAATTGTCGAATTGTAAATATTACGACAGTTTACAATTTCGAATTCATTAAAGCGAAGGACCAAAAAGTCGATCAATTAAAATAGCGATGGGCCGAAATGGCAAACGGCCCGGATAGCGAAAACTTGGAATCGAGCATTCTATTTGCGCTTCAGAATGAAGATGGCAGATGGCGTTAGTGGTCAGTCGGGTCAGGCAGCCATGCCATGTTCGCCATTTAGGTATCCGCCATTTCGGACCATCGATCATTTGCGTTTCTAAGACCTACACATTCGAAGTTTGTAGTCTCGATATATGACTTTTTGCTATAGACGGTAATGAGAATATTAGATACTCACTTTTTTCTATTTCGAAGATACGAATGTTGTAGATTGTTCGAATCTGTATTTGTATGACTCAAACTGCAGACAATCTGAAAATATGTTCTCGAATGAATGAGCTCTCGAATAAATAATTCCTTGGTGTAATAGTTATTCGATTTCGTCATCGGTCAAAGGATAAAATTTCGAATAATTTAACCTTCGTTATTTTAAGAGTTCATAAATTTGTCGTTTCGAAATTTTTGTCGTTCTATATTTGGTCATTCGACGTTTTGACCCTCACCCGTTAGCCAGGTACGTCACGTGGATCCGACATTCTGAGGGGGAAGGTACCTTTAGGCGAGGAAAAAGTTGCTGATTTTTTCATGATTTTTTTTTAAGGAAAGATTTCCTGACGATTTTTTGAGACTTAGGATAGGTTTTTTATTACTAGTTTTCGCTGGTACATGGTATTTTTGGTTTATTAATCGCTAAAAATGGCGGAGGTATAGCAAGATCTTCTAAACGGGTTGCGGTGCGTGTTGTCTGACGGCGTGACACGTAGCGTCGGCGGGATTGATGTGAAAAAAAAACAACGAAGATTTTTCTTTTGTTAACACTCATACGCAGAATATGAACCAAGAAAAAGTGAGGAATGTTGAAAATCGATTAAATGGTACGGTTTGAAACAAAAAGATTGAATTTGCCGGAAAAATGACTACATTTTGCAGTAAAAAATACTTACCTTTTGAATTTTCACAAACATTAAGGGTCTTATTTTAGACAATAAGGTTAGAAAGAATTATACCAAGTTTCTTCGGAATTGGTCTATTAGTTTTTTAGCTATGCGTCATGACAGTTTTAAAAATACAGTTTAAAATACCGCGCCATGCCTTCCCCATTTTTAAAGATAAACAAAACCAAGAAACAGCCAAAAGTAGTAGTAAAATATACCCTAAGTCTTAAAAATGGTGATGAAATGTTTCCTTAAGAAAAAAAAAATCATGAAAATCTGCAAATTTTTTCCGCGCCTAAAGATATTTCCCCCCTTAAAGAGGTTGGAGCGGTCCAGTTGAGTCAAAAGACGGTTTATGAAAAAAAATTATTCAATAAACGTCAAAAGGTGATTATGCATAAAATGATACATTATGCATTATGCAATTTTCCATAAAATTATTCATAAAATTAAAAAATTCTTCAACAAACTTCATTCGAGGTAATTATGCATAAAATTATGCATTTTTATATTTTTGTTCTGTAAAAAAGAAAAATGTTTGTGTTACTACCAACTTGAAAAAGTATAAAATTCAGTCATTGAATGTTTTATACAACCCGAAATTAAATTCTGCGGCATTTATAATTATGCCTATTTATATTCATGTCATGAGATTATTTATTATTACCATTAATTAATATTGAGTGTTGCCGATATTCGGCATCATCGCGGACATTGAGGTTGTCAGCAGTGCTCTTTATTCGCCAGCCAAGATTAATAAACTTTTATCAAACCTCGATGGTTAATTATTGAATATATATGGTTTTCGATGAGCGAGATGGGTTTTTTTTCTCTTCTAACTATTAACAAAGGTCTACTTTTGCGTTAATCGGTTGTTAGAAATGTTTTATCTCGGTGCTAAATAGCCAAAAGAATTACATCACCCGTAACATGAACGTCTTGCCCATCTCACTGCACGTAAAATTACATGCATTAAACTTTTTTTTATCTCTAATGTTTAGGGATGAAAAATGAATTAAAAAAATTTGTAAAGACCCACAACTATGATATACACAAAAAATATATATATATATGCTTTTTGAATCTTTTTGGGGATTATTTTTCAAATACTAAAAAAGCAATTAAAATGAGGCTTAGAGGGTTTGTTCTACATGTGTTGACGTATACAGAAAAAGAAATTCGACGAGAAAAAAATACAAAGGGCGACTCAGTCGTAGCTACACTAAGAGCATTTTTTTTAGGCTCTCTGCGGGAAGACGCAGTACTTTTAGGGCCATCATCCACCAAAGCGGAGATGAGCGGAGCTGGGAAAAAACAATAGAATCGCCCTGCTCAGCTTCGATGGACATGAATTCAGCGGTTGATTGGATGCTTTTTTCCAGCTCCGCTCATCTCCTCTTTGGTGGATGATGGCCCTTATGGATTAGCACCTAGAAGAAAAACAATAAAACTGCAATTTGCATTAGCTTTGTTAAAGAAGTACACACGATTATTCAAAAATATGGTTTTTTCCCAAAATTGCATCAGTCTCAATTTAAAAAAAATCGCCAAAAAATTGAACTTTGTTTGATTATAAAAACGAGAATTGTTGATGAATCGTAAAAATCGTGTATACCTCTTTAGATAATGCATCAATTAAGTGCCCGCCGTCGATTTTGTTGAAACTCACATGTGTTATAAAGCATTGAAAACTATTAGAAACATTTTTTTATCTGCGCAAAAAATGGAATTAAGGGGGAAACCACTACCCGAAGAAATGCGTGTCGAGGGGTGGTTTTGCAGTTTCACCCACAAGCAGCTTACCGACCTGAATGAAACAAAAACCAACCTTCCAATGTAAAACGATGAAAAATCCACTATAGAATAATGGAAAAAAAGAAATTAAGGGATGACACGCCTTTCTTCGATGGGACGTTTCGCCCCTTAAAATCGTTTTTCCGCGGATACAAAAAAATACGTGTCTAATAGTTTTCAATACTTTACCAAATATATGATTTTCAAGAAAATCGAAGGCGGACACTTAAGTGACGTTTTTTGTAAGAAGCTGAAGTCGAAATTTCAAGTCACTCCGATGAAACATGCTCGAATTTTGCGTTCTCCCGATTTCAAAAATGTGGTTTCGAGACAAAAAGGCCCTAATGTTTCGATACTGATTTAGGGGCTGGTGTCCACACGAGGAAATTGAAACTCCGGTTTGAACTTATGACGTTGAACTTTGCATGGACGGAATGCAACGAAAATTAATTCTCTCTAATCGCTCATTTTTTTCGCTAAAAAAGGCTATTTTCATGATTTTTTTTTTGATAGGTTTATATTATAGATATTGATAGAAAAGTTGTTACACTTAATAAATATACTTTCGACAAACATTGAATTTTTTTTCTAAATGTATATATATATAACCCAAACAAACTTTAAACGCGTTTTTCTCGAAACAACATTTTTCGACGGCTTGTTGACAAAATTTTTGAAACTACTAAACCGACCCTTATGAAATTTTAACCACATATGTTTTGCAACTACATCTACTGCGCATATCTAGGCTTTTTTCAAATTTTGATATTTACTATGTTTTTGCCAAAAACGGTGAAAAACTCGTTTTTTCGAAAAATGTTCGCCATTTTGTTATTTTAGCATATATAAAAAATCGTATGATATGAGCTGCAGCCATTAACATACCGAATTAAAAACCGTTTGATTTTTTTGTTTCGGATGATCCATCTCCGAGATTTCATCAACAGCGCGAACCTACATATTTTAAGACTTTTTTTAACTACTATTTTCGTCTATAAATAGTGACTTAAATAAATAAATATTTTTTAAAATGTATTTCGAAAGTGTATTTATGAAGTGGAACAACTTTTATATCAATAACTATAATATAAATCTATCAAAAAAATCATGAAAATAACCATTTTTAGCCTCTAAAGTGAGAAGACCCCTCAAACGATTTCACGTATTCTTATTGGAAATTTATCACCTCAATTCGCCAAAAAGGGTTTGAATAATGATAAAAATTAAAAATTAGAAAGAAATACCCACCGAGGCATTTTGATAGTAGGTCTTCAGTTTTTAAATCTTTGTATATCTCGTGTACAACGACTGGAGCAAACGACTCGGAATTGCTACTGTTGCCGACTGGGCTATTTCATTATTATGAAATTTTTACATCATCTAAACCATTAAAAAAACGGTAAAATATTCTTCACTTAGATGTAATTAAGGTTAAGGTTATTAAGGTTTTTTTTAACCAATTGAGGTTTTTTTTAAACCAATTTCGATGCAGCACTTCTAACAATCGTAACATATATTTTTTTCAGTTCCAAAACCTCTTCCATTTGTATATGGTATTTTTTTGGCACAAATTGAAGTCTGAGAATCTTCCATCACATGTATCGTCATAATGGACTACTAGCTTTCCGCCTGCGGCTTCGCTCGCGAAGACTTGTGTTGAATGCTCCTTAAATGTTTCATTAAGGAACACGTAGGATTGTGTTCAAGAGCAGCAATACAAAGTTTCAAGTGAATCAGACCAGATATTTATTTTACCATACAAACTTTATGACCCCCTTTTCCTCTTAAAGATTGAATTTCCAAAAACGCTGAAGTTTAATTAATTGTGTCTAGGAGCAGTAACAAAAAGTTTCGAGTAAAGTTGACCCGATTTTTTAAATTTTCCGTATAAACTTTGCCACCCCCTTTCGTTTAGGGGTTGAATTTCGAAAAACGCTAAAATATTTGTTTTATCAATTGTGTTGAAGAGATTTAATACTAAGTTTCAAGGAAAATTCTGACCAGATTCTTTTAATCTCACATACAAACTTTGCCACCCTCTTTCTCCCCTTAGGGGTTGAATTTCTAAAAACGCCGAAATACGTGTTTTATTAATTGTGTCAAAAAGCACGAATGCCAAATTTCAAGTAAATCCGAGCAGATTTTTCCAATTTCCATACAACCTTTGCCACCCTCTTTCTCCCCTTAGGGGTTGAATTTCTAAAAACGCCGAAATACGTGTTTCATTAATTGTGTCAAAAAGCACGAATGCCAAATTTCAAGTAAATCCGAGCAGATTTTTCAAATTTCCATACAACCTTTGCCACCCTCTTTCTCCCCTTAGGGGTTGAATTTCTAAAACCGCTGAGATACGTGTTTCATTAATTGTGTCAAAAAGCACGAATGGCAAATTTCAAGTAAATCCGAACAGATTTTTCAAATCTCCATACAACCTTTGCCACCCCTTTTCTCCCCTTAAGAGTTGAATTTCAAAAAATCCCTTCCTAGTGGGTGCTTACGTCACAAAATCTAACTGTCCAAATTTCATGTAATTAGCTTCAGCGGTTTTGCCTCGGCGTTGATGAATCAGTCGGGACATGGTCTTTTATATGTATAGATCCTTTGTATTTACCTGTATGAATAGTTCACGTGCAAGTATAACTGGGTAGATGAAATACAGTGGTAGAACGGTGCAATATGTGCTAGGTTTATGCAGGGTACAGTAACACGGTTAACTGGCTTTTCTGACAAGCCCTCTCGTTCGTCCCTCATATTATAGTTCTCTCCTTTCTTATTCTCTCACTCTCTCGTTTATACACTATAGTGATTATCTCATTCTCATATTTCATCCTCGCAATACGCCCCAAACGCAAAATAAACCAGTCTCCGATTTTTCCGAGTTTTATGCACTGCCTGTATAATCCTATATCACATTTATATACTCATGTATGCCTACATGTGCATACAGCCACAACTTCACGACGTACACTCGCACAAGCGAGAAAATTAATTGGCATTAATTTTTTCCAGTAAAATTGGCGACGCTGCAAATACGCACATCTAGACCCGTTTTCCCGCTGCTTTAGGGAAATATAATATTGAAAGAAAATAAGATTTTTATGGCATACAGCAATTACTACATTAGAATAATTACATTTATATGTAATGGCGACGAAAATGCATCTTCACAAAACGATACCGCAGAAAATATTGTTTGAGTAGCTGGGATTTGTCCCAGCCAGGAAATAAGATTACTTCATTCATGAAGCTGATTATTGAGATAATTAAAAATTGGGTCTGAAAAGTCTCGACGTATTACTCGAATGTTATATGAAAAATAAGAGGTTTGATAGTGAGACTGAATTTTGAAAATTTATTACATTCCGAGGGATTTAATATTTCTTACGGTACGATGAAGCCGTAAAACTAGCTGAAAGTATCAAAATTAGTCTGTGCCGGATTTATTTAATGCCTCATGTACTTTCCGATGGTCGGAAAATTAGGCGTTTTAGAATTTTTTTTCTGTAAATACTAATTGAGCCATCGAAATGAGGTTTGGAGGGTTTTTTTTAAACATATATTTAGGTACGAAAATCGATTTTTTATTTTTGAAAAAATACAAAATGGCTGCCCAGAGACCTCTTTTAGATTATTATAAAATATTAGTTTTTGAAAACTCGGGATCATTTTGAAAAAAAAAATCGCATTCTCGGCAAGAAAAACGGCCATAACTTGGTTATAAAATCCGTAATTGTTGATCGATCGTTAAAATCGTGTGTACTTCGATAGAAAATCTATCTAAGAAGCTACAGTTGAAATGTGGAGTCAATTGGTTGAAAATTGTAGGAGCTACGAAGCTGCCCGATTTTGAAAACATAAGTTCCAGAAAACGCGTTTAAACCCTTAAAACCATGTTTCTTTTACCATATAATTCTTGGAATGATTATACATAATTTAAGCCAATATAAAAAAACGATACACTTTTTTCGAGGGTATCTATATAAGGCCTTAATTGGTAGTACCGACTGGGATGAGGTATTGTTTGAACGAAAGATTTTATATGAAATACCTTTTTTTCTCAAACGTAACACATTTGTGAAGGGCGTGGGCAGATATATTCCTTTTTCCTATCACTTTTTAATGGAAGTTCTCATTCAATTATTAAGCATAATTCATATAAAAAAACAGAAATGAAAAGTAATTTGTTTTATTGCTTAAAAATCAGGTGATTCGACTGGTGGAAATAATAGGAATACAGAATGAGTTTTAAAAGATGATTATTAAAATCCATGGCATTGAAGATTGCAACGTTGAAATGCAACGAAAGTCCTTTTTTATTTTTTTCATTTCTTCATTTTGATCACAATCAATCAGTTTTTTAAATCCATAAGGTCATGGATCTCTAATGAGGATAAAAAGAAACCCGTTTCGGTGATTTTCGTGACCTGAATGGGCAAGATAATTGTAAGCGATAGAAGAATTAACATTCGTTGCGTTCCAACAATGCAAGCTTCAATATCATTAAAATCTGGTATTTTTTTCACCACCAGAGACACATTTCAAGACCCCCGAATTTTTAAAACTCTTTCACCTGATCTTTAATTCTAGTATCACCTCTGTCTATTTCAAAATAAAGTCAGCGAATTTCGCAAATTAAATTTTTAAGGCGGGATATACATCTACAACGATCAAAAAATCGATTTCTTTTTTTATTCTTTAAACGACAGTAGTATATATGTAGAATATTTTCCAAAAGTTTCAAAGCGAAATTCTAAAAACTTCAAACGTTACAGTCCATGAACGATGTGCCTCACCGCTCGATTCGGAGCGGGCGTGAACTTGAAACGCGTTTTTCTCAAAACTGCATTATCGAAATTGGCATGCAGGATCACTCAAAAACTATTAAGCCGATTGAGTTGAAACTTGGTAGAAATATTGATAATGTTGGTACCTTCTACTTGACGAGAATTGTTTTTGAAAAATTGGGAAAAAAACTACTTTTTTAATCCACATCTTACAGAAATGTTGGGTGAAATGTTGATTTTTTTCTAAATGCGTTCCATGTTCTTAAATTTGCATTTTCTTCATTTTAATTACCGTCACGTAGAAACTATACATGTTCTAACTGAAAAAATATTTGAACTTTTTTGCAAATCAAAGTCTACGAGAAGCTAGACTGCACGCCGATTTCCAACTCCCGCGGCGACTTTGCTGTAACACTCTGCCACAGCTCCGTCATTTTGATGATGAATTAATTTAAAAAAATTGCTTTATATTATAGTATACTATTATAGTATACCTAAAGTTTCATAATTGTAGAATAATTATTTCTTAGTTTAAAAAACCCCTCAATATCACTTATTTTTTTCCTGTCTAAATGTACATCCCGCCTAAAACCCTACCAATCATTCGAACAAGGCTACCTCGTATCGTTTCGTTAAGAATTCCCATTTTTTATTTCCTCCACTCAGTTGACATCTCCGAAATAATTCCTCCATTACTTTCCATGCGTGGTTATTAGATTCAAAATAAAAACAAACAACAAAACAAAGCTACTGAATTTCGGCACGTGTGATGCGACCAAGGAGCAAACTTTTTCCGACTCAATTGACGGCGTATCTCAAGGACGATTTTTTTTTCTCCGAGTCGGATTCACAGCCACGAAAGCTGATTCTCTGTTTGTCGAATGGGTCCCTAATATCCTCCAGATGTCAAAGAGACCACACTCCCGCCACCCACATAGAACCTAACATTCTTCTCTCTCTTGTCTCGCCCTCCATCATCAACCCCCGGCTCTGTAAAACGAACCAGAAGAAAAACAACCAAACGTGTCTAAAAGCCAGGAGAAATCATCGCAAAGCAACAAACGTATCAGCAAGCTACTGAATCTTTGCTGCATGCATCGTCGGAAGATCCCAGATTCCCAGATTCGGTGAAATCTTTTCTCCAACGGATGAAGATGTAAAATGATGTAAAATCCAAGTCGACTTGGGAGCGAAACACCAACACCGCAAACGTTGTCAAGCAACACACTCAAGCCGAAAGGAAAGTAAAATGTAACATCACAAAAGCACCTGGGCAAAACCTCCAATAATCTGATATGCTATCTCAGACTAGCCGAATCCTCGGATCTATTGAGTAGGATTGCAGCAAAGAGCAGGAAATTGAGTGCGAAAGAAGCAGACCGAGAACAGCCTCCGCGCTCGATAAAAATGTGTGTGTCCCTTTGTGTGCATATATCGGTTGGGAGAGAGTATTGAGCCGCGAAAAGGGAAAGGAGGTAGAGAAAAAGCCTATACATGGACAAACGTACAGTAAGTAGGGAATGCCCGAAGTGACACCGCGAGCACATCGGTCGCTTGAAAGAGAGAGAGAGAGAGAGAGAGAGAGAGAGAGAGAGAGAGAGAGAGAGAGAGAGAGAGAGAGAGAGAGAGAGAGAGAGAGAGAGAGAGGGAGAGAGGAGAGAGAGAGAGCGAGAGAGAGAGAGAGAGAGAGAGAGGGAGAGAGAGAGAGAGAGGGAGGGAGGGGGGAGTGAGAGGGAGGGAGGGAGAGAGAGAGAGAGAGAGAGCAAGGGAAGAGTCGTCTACTTCGAACGAGAAATCGGGGATCGGCTTCCCCGCGAAGGGGTCGCATCCGAAGGAAGCACTTAAAGAATTATCCGAATTCGCAAGCGCACGAGGGCGCAATGTGAAGATGTATGTCTATGTGTGGGTGTGTGTGTACGTACAGAAAGGCTGAACGGGCCAGTGATGATGCTGATGCTCGTGTTGGATGCCTCCAACGCCAGGGAGCCACGTGCATTCATTCCCAGGCCAACACCTAAAACCTACTAATACCGTGCCCGTGTATCTATCTACCCTTTTACCGCTCGACGCGAGTCCTACTAGCCGGGACCACGGAAAGAGTAAGTAGGGTCGGGTTGTAGTATACACGCTACTCACTCCTATCCCCACACCGTTGTACCTTTATTTTATGCCATAGACCTTATTGTTTTCTAGGTTTTCTCTCTTTCTTTCTCTCTCTCTCTCTCTCTCTCTCTCTGTCTCTCCCCTCTCTCTCTCTCTCTCTCTCTCTCTCTCTCTCTCTCTCTCTCTCTCTCTCTCTCGCTCTCGCGCTCTCTCATACCCACTCTTTCTGTGGAGTATATACTTCAAGTGAGGCTCTGGAGTGAAAGAGTCGAAAAAAGATAGAAAAAGAGCAGCAAAGTCGAGAATAGATTTACCAAATATCTATAGGGCTTATACGAGACGAGAGATCGCAAAGTGGCGTTGGATTTCATTCGCGAATAAATACGTCGAAAGACGAGGCCGTAAGATCGTGGGAAGTCATACGGATTATGTACACTCGGATAAGCTTTTTACTGCCAGTGTAGTTACTGCATCGGGAGCACGTCAGACGAGAGAAAATTACTCAACTCACACATGATGACTGATGATGTTTGGAGTTTGATGCGCGACAAGTTTCACTCAAGAATATCATGAAAAAGAAGCTGTACAGATATTTGATAAGACTTAAAGTTTTCAATGAAATTTGATTTAACAAAACAATTGTATTACCCCGGTTCTTATGTAGAATCTTAATATTGCGAGGGAGATATCTTTAGGCGAGGAAAAAATTGCTGACTTTCGTGATTTTTTTTAAGGAAAGATTTCTTCACCATTTTTGAGACTAAAGATGTATTCTTTTTACTACGTTTGGCTATTATATGGTTTTTTTTTATTAATCTTTGAAAATGGCGGAGGTAATAATCTGAAAAAACTAACGAACGGTTTTTCTTTCATTAACACTCATACGCAAAATATGAACCAAGAAAAAGTGAGAAATTTTAAAAATCGATGCAATGGTACGCTTTCAAACAAAAAGATTGCATTTTCCATACAAATGGCTACAATTTGCAACAAAAAAATTCTTTTTTTTTAATTCTCAAAGACATTTAGGGTCATGTTTTAGATAGCAAGCTTAGACAGATCTCAACCAAATTTTATCAGAATTTTTCGATTAGTTATTTAGAGATTAGCACATTTTAATAATAAGGCGTGAGAGCTACAAAAGTAATGAACATACTCTAAGTCTCAAAATAGTGAAGAAGTCTTTACTTTGATAAAAAATCATGACAGCGAACTTTCTCGCCTGAAGAAACTTTCCCCTCAAGTGTTAAAATAGAATCAGCATAGGCATAAGATTTGGGAAAAAAAATACTGTTTTGAGACACCAAATCGGCTATTCAGCCCTGTCATCAATAATTGGGATAGAATATCCATAACCGAATAAGTACAAATATCCATAAGTCGAATATCCATAAGTGCCAATATCCATAAATGGATATCCATAAGTGCCAATATCCATAAATGGATATCCATAAGTCGAATATCCATAAGCACGAATATCCGTAAGTGAGTATAGAGTAGAAATGAGTGCCAGAAATGGCGCGGGAGGTAGAGGAAAAGTGTGTACAGAGGGAACCCAAACAAACTCACTTATCTCTACCTCTCGCCATTTATGGCACTCATTTCTTCTCGATACTCACTTGTGGATATTCGACTTATGAATGTTCATACTTATGGATATTCGTACTTATGGATATTCGACTTCTGGATATTCGACTTATGGATATTCACTAACCCAACCAAACTCACTCCTCCCGCCATTTCCGGCGCTCATTTCTACTCTATACTCACTTATGGATATTCATATTTATGAATATTCATACTTATGGATATTCATATTTATGAATATTCATACTTATGGATATTCGACTTATGGATATTGACTAACCCAAACAAACTCATTTATCTCTACCTCCTGCCATTTCTGGCACTCATTTCTACTCTACACTCACTTATGGATATTCCCTAACCCAAACAAACTCACTTATCTCTACCTCCCGCAATTTCTGGCACTCATTCCTACTCTATACTCATTTATGGATATTCGACTTATGGATATTCATACTTATGGATATTCGTACTTATGGATATTCGACTTCTGGATATTCGACTTATGGATATTCACTAACCCAACCAAACTCACTCCTCCCGCCATTTCCGGCACTCATTTCTACTCTATACTCACTTATGGATATTCATATTTATGAATATTCATACTTATGGATATTCATATTCATGAATATTCATGCTTAAGGATATTCGCGTTATGGATATTCGACTTATGGATATTGACTAACCCAAACAAACTCATTTATCTCTACCTCCTGCCATTTCTGGCACTCATTTCTACTCTACACTCATTTATGGATATTCCCTAACCCAAACAAACTCACTTATCTCTACCTCCCGCAATTTCTGGCACTCATTCCTACTCTATACTCATTTATGGATATTCGACTTATGGATATTCATACTTATGGATATTCATACTTATGGATATTCATACTTATGTATATTCATACTTATGGATATTCATACTTATGGATATTCATACGTAAGGATATTCGTACTTATGGATATTCGACTTATGGATGTTCATACTTATGGATATTCACTTATGAATATTCGACGATAGCGGTCATCAATAGGCAGACCGTAGATGAGACGAAATTAGCAATAAATTCTAATCGATCATCTCCATCCATCATTAATACCCCAATTTATTTAACGAGCATTGTAAGCTATCCTATCCCAGAATATCCATCTCCTAAGCTCCGCAATTTATTCTAAACCGCTAAACTATTAACTATCTGTCGGACAGTCCGTAGATGCGCTTACGAACGGCGCCAGCCAATTCGCGACTCCAACAAACTAATTACCCGGCAAAACTCTCGTTATGCGAACGCACGCCGCGCCACGAGTAAAATGAATCAGTGTGCACGAATGTGTAAACTAATTAACGAAAATTCCGTCGACGAGTTAGCGTGAACGTTATCCGGTATAATTCTCCGTTTCGCGCGTCATCCATTGGACAACATGACTTATTTTCTCACATCATTGCCGAGGAATGTTGGCGAGGGGGGGCCTAGCAGCGATTGACGAGGGTACGTTTTCATGATCCGTCATTTCGGACGAAGGGACGGTTCGACAATCAGGAAGTCGGAATTGCCGAAGAGACTCGCCTCGAGCCAACGTATCCGTGACACTGGGGAGGCCCTTAATAAGTTCTCTCGTTTCGTCTCATCAACATGGAGGCGCTTTTGCCAGACTGCTTGGAGCATCCGAAGGGTGTGAGGTCCGGCCAGACTGCGAGTCTCGAGACCCTTAACACCGTTGGGTATATATTATATTCTCCTTCGTTGCTTCTTCGAAACACGAGCCCCGTTCCACGCATGATTCTTCGGGTTACTCTTCTTCCGAATGGGGGGCTGCTTCTTTCTCGCTGCGTCATGTTACCGAGAACAAGAGCCACCGCTCGCGGAATCAAGAAACTCTTCCGCAACGACTCATTGCTCGTCTTCCATTGCCCGTCTCATTCGTTAATCTCAGCTCGCGAAAGTCAGCTGGCTGAGGATGATGAGGGGTCATCCCATGTGACAGCTATTTTGTTCCCTTTTTTTTTTGGAAACTTTATATTTAATTTTTATATAACTTTATTTGGGAATTTTATATTTAATGTTTAAATAACATATTTTTCGATAAAGAATTGTTAAGGATACTAAAAACCATATTTTTCGATCTAAAACAAAAATCGAAAACGTGCTTACGTTTTGCCAGAAAAAAGCCTCGAAAATTCCTTTTCTTCCGGATACGAGCTGGGTGTAACCCGTTTAAGGGGTAAGGCCACTGTAACGGCCCAAAAAAAAAGGTTTTTTCACTAATTTTTTGCTCCCGAAATTGAAGGTATTTGAAAAAAAACTTTTAATGGTGTTATCGGGCATACATTAAACTTTATTATAAAATTTTTTTACAGTAAAAAAAAACAAAATGGCGGTTCCACAGCTATCTTCCCGGGACATGTTTTGCTTTCAGGGCTCCGCGGCACGCAGCACCACTGGTGCACTTTTGAATCTAGAACAAAAAAAAACCATTAATCTAGAGGGCTATAGCTAGAGAATGTCGATCGGATTTTAAAAAGTATCAATTTTTGTGGATTTGGCGTGCGTTTGAAAAAAAAATTGATTTTTGACGAAAAAAACGGCAAGTTTTTTGTTAATAAAAAATCAATAAATAAAGTTCTTGAAAATTCCGATCGACATTCTCAAGATAATGTAAATGTTCACATCTGGTTAAAATTTCAAGTAAAAAAAATGAAAATTGTTCGAGTTATGCTGCGTGCCATTTTGAAAAACCATGTTTCGAGAAAAACGCGTTTAAAGTTTTGCGAATAGTTTTTTATTGGAAAAAATTAAAAAAAGAAGAAGCACAGGACCTTTTTTTTCTTATTCTAGAGGGTTTAAACTATTTTTTAAGCCAATAAAAAAAAATCGATTTTTCAAAAAATTTACAGTGGCCTTACCCCTTAAGGAGGTTGGAGCGTTAGCCACAATCCAAGGCTAAATTTAATTTAAAAAAATACATATTATTGTTCACACTATACTGAGTCTTTACGATTTTTTTTAACTTTTTTCACCACCAAACACCAGAGATAAAAAATAGTTTAACGTGTGTAATTTAACGTGCGGTTAGATGGGCAAGACTTTCACACTGAAGGTTATTTAATTTTTATTGTTATTTACCACCAAGATAAACCATTTCTAACAACGGATTAACGCATACTGAACCTTTGTAAACATTTAGAAAAAAAAATCCTCATCTTGCCCATCGTAAACCATGGGCCAATAATCTCGTGACGTAAATATGAATAGGCATAATTATAAATTACTCAAAATTTCATTGTGAATTGTATAAAACATTCGCTGTCGTATTTTTTTCATAATAATCATCGATAATGTTATGCTCTTTCAAGTTGGTAGTAACACAAAAGTTTTTCTACTTTACGTAATAAAAATATTAAATTGCATAATTTTGCCCTTTAATTATATATTTAAAAAATAGCATATACAGAATAAATCTGTAGCTCGTATGCATTTTTTTGAGGTTCATTGAAAAAAAAATATGAATAAACCGTCTTTCGACTTAAATGAATCGCTCCAACCTACTTAAGGGGCCAGTCCACTTTGAAAATTTAAAAAAATCGAAAGCAAGCAAGTCTTGAAGGAGTCGACGATGATGAGCAATCAGACGGGATTTTGCACGGTGGAGGAATTGCCGATTGAGTTTAGGTAAGAGTTTTTCGTAGTATAAACTTCAAACGCGTTTTTCTCGAAACAACGTTTTCAAAATCTAGCTCCGTCGTATCTTTAAAACTAATAAACCGATTCTCTTGAAATTTGAACCGCATATTGTAAAAATGATTCGCAACAAGATGACCCTCGATGGTTTTAAAATTTTGATTTTTACTCTTATTTTGCGAAAAACTGCAAAAAAACACGTTTTTTTTTACTTTTTTCGTTTTTCATCTGTCATTTTTTTATTTTTTGATAAAACACTATATCCGTGGGTCATTTTGTAGCTGGTGTCGTACTGAATCTAATGGACTTTAATTTTTTTGTTTTTTATTTGAGACTTTACGTTAAACTACAGTTTTTGTATTTAAAAATGAATAAAAATGAATTAATTTTTTTTTAAATGTATTTCAAGACTTTATTTATCAAGCCCAACAACGTTTATATTCATATCTTTTATAAAATCGTGAAAAAAAATCGCGAACATAGCCTTTTTTCGTGACTCCAAAGTGGACTGGCCCCTTAAAGGATAAGAGGTAAGCTCGTATTCCATAGGATGTCTCAAAATGGCCTGTCATTTAAGTTTATTAATAAAACGTATTATTTATTGGAAAAGTACGAATATTTTTATGTTAATATAAGGTAAAAACATGGAGGTTACGTATGGAACACAATATTCGATAAATGGCATAACCGGCATGGACTTGGAAGACATATTCTTTCAACAAGATGGCGCAATCTGCCAAACGGCGGGCGAAACAATGTGATGTGAATCGGCCACCAAGATTGTTCCATTTAACCTTTTTCCATTTCGTCATTTCAAGGTCAAATTTTTTTCTCTTCTAATTTCGCCTCAAAATTCATATACTCGCATTATGGATGCACTGAGTACATCAAAATAGGCATACATCTTGTAAATGTCATCCCGAAGAATATTTCAAGGACGCCAGTTATCATAGAACAAGCTTCGTCAATAAACATACTCACTGCCCAAAGTATGTCACAAGGAGACTGCAGAAAAAGCCGTCCTTAAAAGGTTAACGCCATCCAACTTTTGGGCCTTTCTGAAAGAAAAAGTGTATTCCAATGATCCACCGATCATTTCGGAGCTCAGAAAAGCAATTGGACGCACCATTGATGAAATGAGTCCGCAATTATGCCAAAATCTTATTGAAAATTTCGTCAAAAGAGTGAACGTTTGAAAATAGGGACGAGGTGGCCATTGATCGGATATTGTGTTCCACACATAACCTCCATGTTTGTACCTTATATGAAAATAAAAATAATCGTACTTTTCAATTCAATAAGACGTTTTATTAATAAACTAAAATGTCAGGTAATGTTAAGACACCCTATATTACAGGCTTCTAAGTATTGCGTGGATATGGTTTTTTTATTGCAATCAATCTAACCGTTATATATATATATATATATATATATATATATATATATATATATAGAGAGAGAGAGAGAGAGAGAGAGAGAGAGAGAGAGAGAGAAAGCACGGGCCTGTGTTGCACGTGTTTCTACAAAACGCATTCCCCGACAAATTGACTTCAGACCTTGACGCTCGAACCCCATGACGTCCTGCGTGCGGCCTTTCCTCTTTTTTGTCACGTTGAGCATTTATATGTGTACATATAATAGATCTATATATATATATATATATATATATATATATATATATATATTTGGGTGTACTACAGTTTTGAGCCAGTTTGACGAAGTTCTTCGTTATTTCCTCTCTATATCTATCTCTCGCTTCCTCATCCACACTCCTTCGATTCTTCTTCCCTCTCCTCTCCCTCTCGTGCCTTCTGTGGTGACTGCTATTCTCTCTCCGGTTACCACCACCGCCAACGTCGTCAACGTCGACGACGAGAATCCGACGACGCCTTTATTATTAGCCGCTCTCTCGCACACCGCAAGGTAGTTAGCCGAGTTAGTTAAGTGAGAATTATTATTTAGCTCGTCGGATGTTCTCGTCCCGCGAGTCCCGTCGTCGACATCCCCTGATGCTTCCGACCCTCTCCACACGACCTCCCACCTATGTCTTTTGCAGAGAGAGTGAGAGAGAGAGAGAGTGAGAGAGAGAGAGAGAGAGAGAGGGAGAGAGAGAGAGAGACTCACTGACATTCCCAGCACAGAGAAATCCCTAGAACGCTCGACTGCGCCACGGGAATCGCTCGCTGTCAAGACTCCATCGCGCTCGTTCTCTTTCGACCTCTTATTTGTCCAGGACCGCTGAGGTGTCGAGCACTTTACGATTTCCGACCGTTGAATTTTGTTTTTCTCTCCTCTCCTATACACACATAGGTAAGGAACAAAATTTGGAATTGTACACGACCCGTCCGTCGTTCATCTCTCTCTCTCTCTCTCTCTCTCTCTCTCTCTCTCTCTCTCTCTCTCTCTCTCTCTCTCTCTCTCTCTCTCTCTCTCTCTCTCTCTCTCTCTCTCTCTCTCTCTCTCTCTCTCTCTCTCTCTCTCTCTCTCTCTCTCTCTCACCCTCTCCCTCTTCCTCCCCGGAACGACATTTTTAATGTCAGCATCCAACTCTGCTCTTTAAGTTAATGACGCTCGTTCAACGACTAAATAAAACAGAAATGAATTATAAAGCGGAGCTCGGAGATTATAAAACGAAAAAAAATGAAGAAGGGTATTATAGGGAAAAATATAAATAAGACGAACTTGCCTGTAAAATATTAATCCGGCGACTTTGCTGCGCGAAATCCCAATGACCCTGTGTCAAGATTTTTCGATTCGATGATTTTTTTACCGCTGCCATGATCATTTATCACCACCGAATGTTATTATTATGTAGCACGTGCGTGACGAATGTCGCCGCTGTCGCTGGAGTGTATTAAAATATCTTTGCTACATATAAATATAGATTGTTCGGCGGAATGAGCAGTTGCGGTTAACGCGCAGGCATCATTATCCGGCAGGTCAGCTTAATTATACCTAATGGTCTGCTCGATGTATTGTGATTAATTATACACGAAGCAGCTTGTATATTTGTATACGCTTATAATAGAAATAGGTGTACGTATGCGTGCAAAACAGTTCGCGTATCGATGTTTGCAGTGCGAAGTCGCACGCCCCTTTGGCCAGTTTGCTAAATCCCGAGGGATGATTCCGAAGAACATAATTTCGAGCGTGTTCAATTAAAATCAGGACCGTGTTCTTTGCTGGGACTTGGAGGATGTCTCCCATTTCAAGGCATACGGATTTAGGGGATGAAAATGGCCACTTTTCGCTTGATGCTTTTTTTACGTTCATGTACAGGCCGCTATTCGATGAACGAATTTCAAGCCGTATGGTTTATGTGCTTGAAGAAAATTCCTCTTACAAGATTATCCGATTCCCACATCGCATTTGCTCATTTTTGTTAGATGAAAGAAAAAGATTTTCCAAGCTCGTAATCGCTATGATTTTTGGTGTTAAAAAAGGTGTAGAATGTTTTCTCGTAAAATTATCGTAAAAAATCTTTTTAAAAATAAGCGTTTATTTATTAACTATTGAACTAAAGAGTAAAAAATAATATTTGGTACATGAAGTTAAATAGTAAAGCTACAGGCACCCCATTTTTGGTCACTGATCAAAGGCAGTACATACTTAATAAAACTTACATAAACATAGAATTAAAATTTTTTTAAATATTTTCTCAAAAGCTTGAGGCGTGAAACGTCATTACACTTGAAATAAAGCCTCAAGCATTTGAGAAAATATTTAATCTTTTAAAAGTTCTAGGTTTATGTAAGTTTTATCAAGTATTTACTGCCTGCGCCTTTGATCAGTGACCAAACATGGGGTTCTGTAGCTTTACCATTTAACTTCATACACTAAATATTATTTTTTACTTTTTACTTCAATAGTTTATAAATAAAAGCTTGTTTTTAAAAAGGTTTTTCACGTGAATTTTGTTTTATACTTTTTAGTATTAGAATTTGTTTATTTATTTGCCAAACCAGACCCCCATGCTCCAGACATCAGCGTAATAAAAAACCTTGCGTGAGGTTATAAAGTTTTCGCGAGAAACTTTATAATAGTGTAATTATAAATAGTGCTCAAGTAAACAAAGTTTATGAGCCCAAACTCGATTGTCCTACTTCCCGAGTAGAAATATTGTCAGGCTGGCCTGATAATTGATCCATGCCTGGTCACGTTGTAGCACGGAGGCCTTACTTAAGGTATGTCTTAATTGGCCTGATGCGGCTGGTGTCAGGCCATAGTCAGGCAACTGGATATACGGTCTCCTCCAGTTGCCTGATCCGGCCAGCTTCGAGCTGTGGTCAAGCAACTGGATTTACGGCTCAAGTCAATTCGCCTGACCCGGCTAGCATCAGGCGATGGTCAAGCAACTGGACCTGTACAGTGTGGTGCTAAACACGTGCCCAACCTCATCTTGTCAAATGCTGGAAATACCCGAAAGAAGCACGAGACATATACATAAGTTGGTATAACAATTAACTTTTTTCATACACTTTTAAAATTCTTATATCTATAAGTATAAATTAGTTTAAATCTATGACTATGAAGTTATTTTTAATTTATGACTATAAATTAACATATGACTATAAAATAATCATGTGCAGGTTAACCCTGACACGATAGGCCAAACGAATAATGGTAAGTTGACAGCGTAGTTCATACGCAGTCAACTTACCATTGTTCGGTTGGCCTACGCTGTCCGGGCTAACCTGCACCGATGGCATCACATTCATCCATTGGCCTGCGCTGTCCGGGCTAACCTGCACCGATGGCATCACGTTCATCATAGTGGACAGCGTAGGCCAACCAAATATTTTTTATTCAATTTGATTTTGAGTTAATTCATTTTTTATTTTTTTTATTTATTATTTTTTTTATTTCATTTTCTACATTATTTAAGGCTTTCTTTATAACTTTGTGCCTTTTTCTATTTTGAATATTCGTGGTACTTTTTATTTCAGGGATAAATAGGAAGTCCTGAGCAGGGCTTCGTTTTATCATCCTGAGTACGATTTTTCACATTGATGAAACCTTGTTTTCACATTGATGAAGCCTTATAAAAATGAAGCACTGATCAGGCCTTGGTTTTTTACTCTGATCAGGCCTTGATCTTTTACCCTGATCAGGTAGAAGTCAGGGATTGTGTTTCAAAAATCATCAGGGCTTGATAAAAAATCCTGATCAAGGCCGGATAATGAAATCAGGATGCCTGATCAGGTCTTTATTGCAGTCGGAGCTAGATTTCCACTCGGGCATTTGCCATTAGGAAGTGTCAGTTCCCACCACCCAGCACCATTATCAGAGTCTCGTTATCGTGTGTAATGAAAAGTGCTCGTGATAACAAAACAAATGAGCACAAACTCGATTGTCCTAACATATGTCATTATGAAGTTCCAGTGTCTACCTCCACCTCCATCATCAGACTCTCGTCATCATGTGTAATGAATTGTGCTCATAATAACAAACCATATTATTGCATTGTCACCGAAGTTACATAGGTATGCTAAACTTCAGCTCAATCGGATGCCACCAAGTGCTTGAAAAATGGATTACAAATTCTGAACCAGACAGACATACGAACGAAGCAAGTTAAATAAAATCTTGTAAAAAGATGTTCACTCAATGTAAAAATATTTCACAAAACCTCAATTTTTCAATAAAATCAGTTTTTATTTTTTTAAAGTTGTATATTTTCGTGTTTTTACGTAGAATGTCAATATTAAGTATAAGAATAGGATCAGTATAGAAATATAATTTAGTAAATATATACAGTTTTGCAGCACCAAATGAGCTGTTGAGCTGTGTCATTCAGAGTAGAGGAAAAATACTTCTACCAGTAATCGCATATGTCCTGTAAAAATATGAATCTGCCAATGTAACGTCGATATTCAATTCTGAAATCGAAAAGTGTTCCTACACATTGACTGATACGAATCAACGTACGTTCAAAGAACATCTAACCCTCTGACACCCATTGCACTACTGATCGCACCGTCTATCCCTAACGAGGAACATCACTTGAGTGTCCGCCGTCGATTTTGTTGAAACTCATATATGTGGTAAAGCATTGAAAACAATTAGACACGTATTTTTTTATATTTGCGGAAAAACCGTTTCAAGGGGGGAATCCACCCCTCAAAGAAAGGCATGTCAAGGGGTGGTTTTGCAGTATCACCTACAAGCAGTTCACCGATCTGCATGAAACAAAAACCAAAATTCTTCGAATATAAAGCGATGAAAAATCCACTATAGAATAATTGAAAAAGAATGAAATTAAGGGGAGTTCCTTCCTTTGGGGGGCCGTTTCCCCCCTTAGAAACGTTTTCTCGACAGATAAAAAAAATACGTGTCCAATAGTTTTCAATGCTTTATCACATATATGAGTTTCAACAAAATCGGAGGCGGATACTTAAGGGATGACATCACTCTAGGATGGTGTTACCCTTATGGTGCAGGCATCACAGATTGAAGGTTAACAAACATTTCTCTCGTACGGTGCAGACATCGCAGATTAAAGTTAAACAAAAAATTCAAGGATTCAAGTGTTCGTACAACTTCAAACGTGTTTTTCTCAAAACCACTTTTTTCAAACTGGGAGACCGGATTACTCGAACACCTTTGCATGGATCGATTTGAAATTTTGATGATAGCTTCACAATTACATTCTCTATAGGAGTACGTAGCCGTTTTTTTTATTAAATGTAAACTTTTTTTATAAACAATTTACTGCTTATTTTTTTGGCAAAAAATCGATTTATTTCTTTCAACGTGCGCCATTTTTTCAAAATTTGATAAAAATAAT
This sequence comes from Ophion obscuratus, assembly GCA_964007375.1. Classification (NCBI taxonomy): domain Eukaryota; kingdom Metazoa; phylum Arthropoda; class Insecta; order Hymenoptera; family Ichneumonidae; genus Ophion; species Ophion obscuratus. Next base: position 32,273,826 of record OZ023322.1, on the reverse strand, counting down.
CCCTACGTAGTCCCATAGCTAATAATATATAGATTACAATTTTTTTTTGTTTTTGTTCCAGGTCTTAAACTTTACGAGAAAACCGTCCTCCCATGAAGCTACTTGTAAAAAAACACGTTTTTTCGAGGTGGGCTCTGTCGCCGCCATTTTGTATGAAAATTATAATATTTTTTTTTTTCATTTTTTAATATGTTAAATGAAGCCTCTCAAAAGAAATCCTATTCCTTTTTTCATACTCCCAACATAAATGGTCAATGTTAGGCCTTATTTTCTGCCGCTAAAGTGGTGTTATCCCTTAAGGGGTTATATACAGTCAGGAGGCCCAAAAAGATCGATTTTTCAAGAATTTTTCTTGAGAATACCTTTAGATCTATTAACGTAACAATGTGTACACATATTATGGTAACTTTTAATTGTATTTTAACATTTTTTATTTGTAAAAATAATTATTCTGAAAGCCGCTATAGGCCGATCTCCGGGAGCACCTGTAAAAAAAGGCGTCTTGCATTGAGCACGATATCTCTGAACTGGATCATCTAAAATGAAAAAAATCAGAAATATTTCGTTAATATAATGGATTATCTCATAATTGATCGAAAGAATCAGCAAAATAATCACTTTTGATAAAATGACCGCTTCTCAAGAAAAAAAATCGGTTTTTGACAAAAATTTAGGCATTAAATTGTTTATTCAATGGAAAATATTTGTCGGTGAGAAAAAAAATCTTCGATTAATTACTGAAAAAATTACTTGAAAAGATTGTGTTCAAATTTAAGACTGATCGGTTCAGCCGTTTTCGAGAAATCTTGCTTACCGACTTTAAAAACACAGTTTTAAGAAAAACGCGGTTAAAGTTTTAAAAGCACTTTACACATAGTAAAAAAAACAATTACAAATGAGCGTGTAACTTCGAGAATATTTGCCAAATTAACAAGAAATTTTCTTATATGGTATGTACTTAAATATATGAAAATAAAATAAAAATCGACTTTTCAAAATTTTAACTGTATATAACTTCTTAAGGCCTTAGGCCACAGTAACGGCGATAAAATCATATGCGAATGTAACAATTTTTTTCCCTATGAAAAAGTGAACCACTCAAAATTATTTGCACATCTCTTTAGTATGAATATCAAGGTGTTGAAATTTTTTTTTCGAGATACAAAATAGCCGACTACTCGAAACTTCTCGAAACAGCTTTTTTCCAATTGGCGTGACAAATAACCTCAACATTTTTCACTCAATGTACTTCAAATTTCAAAATCATGTTCCTAATTGCATTTCGCAGAGAAGTACGTACGGAATTTCTGATTAATCGAAAACTTTTCATTTTATGAGCAGCTTATGAGCAGTTACAACGAAATTTTGCACTGAAAATTCATTTCTCAAGTCCAAATACCTACAACTTTTGAATAAAACAATATTTTTTAATTCCGTACGTACTTCTCTAGGTATTCTAATGTAGATTGACGAGAATTTTTGTTTTTTGTTCCAGGTAAAAAATTGTGGATTTTGTACATCGAAAAAAAATAATTTTCTAACAGCTTGATATTAATGCTAAATAGATGTGTAATTAACTTTATCAGTGAATTTTTTTTTCATACGAAAAAAAAATTGTTAAATTCGCACATGATCGTATACCAGTTACTGTGGCCTAAAGCCTTAAGTGATATTCCTTGTGAGTCACAAAAATATCGTTGACGGAAAATCAAACGACCATTTCCCAGGACCATTGTCCTGGCCTGACGGCTTCACGGTGGTCCAGAGTAAAATCCATCCATACAACGACGCCTTTCTTATTCGTGGCACGTACCTGGAGTACCTTTCGCCCGCTCCTATTAGTAAATATCGAGGATCGACGTTATCATTTCAGCCGAGGGCGGCTCTGCGGTAAGGGTTGGTTGGAGGCAGGGTAGCAAGAGCGTTGGGTACGCGGAGCAACATCACGCGTATGGGGGATGACGATGCTGCGGGTATTTCGCGGGTGCTCGGAGTCGAGTTGGGAGTAGGTGGCGAGAGCTCCCGAGGAGGGCGCAAGGGCGGGTAGAGTCGCGAACAAAACCACCACCAGAGGGCGCGCGGCGGTCGTGGAGGTGAAAACCCGCGGGAAGGGAATAGAGATTCCATTATTTAACCGAGGTAGTTTAGGTGAGTATTAGGGGTTGGAGTTTATGACACCCCTCGGTTGCCCGGATTGCCTATTAATACGATATGAGCTTCGGCTCTCTCGGCTTGCCCACCGCCTTGTGAGCCGCGCATTCAGCTGGAGAGGGAAACGTATAAGTATGCATACGTAGGCTGCATGCACAGATATAAATGGAGCTTGCTTGTTGTGGAGAACTCTGATGGTTTCCACCATACTATTGCATCCTCTTTCTTCGGAGCTCCACTCCCACGCAATTTCACCCTCACCGTCGTTCTCTTTCGTTTTGCCAAAGCTCTCCTCGTTTTTTGCAATACTTGGAATATTTTCTTTTTTTCCGCGCTACCCACTCAGCCAAGCGGAGCCAACCCCGCTTGGTTTTGATATGGGTGTCGGTGGTGGTGGTGGTGGTGGTGGTGGTGGTGGTGGTGGTGGTGGTGATGATGGTGGTGGTGGTTTGCGCGGACGAACCCCCTTCGCAACCCTCCCTCGTTCGGCAACCTTCCGCACTCCACTTCTCCTCTTGGAATATCGTTATAAATACAGATTCACGCGAATATACAAAGATACACAGATATGCGCAACATGGCGAAACCACCCCCCCAGCCAATATTCTTCCTGCGGGCTTCACGGGAGCGTCGCGGCAAAATCGGAGCAATAAGAGACAAATGTATTTTTCGTATCAACTCGTGGCTGGACAATTTCATGCTCTCGATGTTATTGCGCTGGGAGACGTGTACGTGTACCGTTGTCGATTTTTTTTCTAATTGGATGATGCAAAGGAAAATATCAGTTTTGTTCTTACGATGCTGTATAGGATCTCTGTTGGAAAAAATTACTGATTTTTGGGATTTTTGTTTTTTGAGGAAAGATTTTTGTTTACTTTTTTGAGACTTAGGGGATGTTTTGTTACTACTTTTGGCTGTACATGGTATTTTTTTATTCGTGTTTAAAAATGGCGGAGATATGTCACGGTCTTTTAAACGGGGGGGCGGATGAGGTCAGGCGGCGTGACACGTAGCGTCGGCGGGATCAATCTGAACAAAAACTAACGACGATTTTTCTTTTACTAACACTTGTACGTAGTATATGAACCAAGGAAAAATGAGAAATGTTGGAAATCGATGAAATGGTACGCTTTGAAACAATGAACAATGATGAAAGGGGATGGGGGGTGGATTAATGCCCAAACTACAACCCCTACGAGGTCGGCGCCGTGAGACAAAATGTGCAGAAAAATCCGGGCTTTAGTTTTGTCCACAGTGTCGAAGTCATGGAAGTTCATTTTAGAGGTGAAATTTTGAAAAATCAGTTTTAATTCAATAACTCTTCAGAAAAAAATCGTACACTTTTTGTTCAAATGGGAACGTTGTAGCTCTTGAAAAGACGCGTCGATCGAGTATTTGATCATCACTCTCCGATAATATCTTCATCCCCAAAAAAATGGTTAACATACAAAAAAATATGGTTTGTTGCATAACTCAAAAACAATCGATTTTTCGGGTATGGTTTAAATGTACGAAATGTAGAGAATAATTTTCTCTATATTTTCGTTTCTATGGATCACCCTTGAATGTTGATTTTCCAACCCCTCTCGGGGGTTGAAAATTTAAAATGAAATTCTGGGAAAACTATTGTCCGCACGAATTCGCCGCCGCGGAAGAATTTGTAACTTGAACCCTCAGCTACATTTTTGTCTCCAGCGCCAAACTCGTATGTCTTTATTTTCGGTCAATAGTTTTCCCAGAATTTCATTTTGAATTTTCAACCCCTAAGAGGGGTTCGAAAAAGCTAAATTCAAGGGTGGTCCATAGGAACGAAAATATAGAGAAAATTATTTTCTACATTTCATACTTTTAAACCATCCCCGAAAAATCGATTGTTTTTAAGTTATTGAATAAACAATTTTTTTTAATACTTCAACAATTCTTTTGGGGCCGAAGATATTATTGGCGCGGGATGATCAAACACTCCATCGACGCGTCTTTTCAAGGGCTACAACGTTCCCATTAGAACAAAAATTGTATGAATTTTTTCTAGAGAGTTATTGAATTACAACTGATTTTTCAAAATTTCACCTCACTTTTTCACCTCTAAAATGAACTTCCATGACTTCGGCGCTGTGGACAAAACTAAAGCCCGGATTTTTCTCCACATTTTGTCTCACGGCGCCGACCTCGTAGGGGTTGTAGTTTGGCATTAATCCACCCCCAACCCCTTTCATCCCCTAAAAAAACCCTACACCCCGATTTTTAGGCAAACTTGGATTTAGCACCCGCGCCATCTACAAAATCCCCTGTCGAAAAAACTAACCTAGTTTCTTTAAGGGGTTACCCCCACTTGCGATTTTGAAAAAAATCGATTTTTTATTGCATTTTTTTGAAGTATAAGTATCTGAGAATATGTCCTGAAAATTTCAAGTTGATCCGAACAAAATTGACTGAGATATGAGCGTTGAAAAGGAAAAATCCGTTGTGTAAACGACCGGAAATTGAATCTTTAAACGCGTTTTTCTCAAAATGGCATTTCTGAAGTCGGTGACCGAGATTACTCGAACACTAATGAACCGATCTTCTTGAAATTTCGCAGGCTTATTTAATACATAAAAATGTAGTCTTTAATCGTTCAATTTTTTTTTCGAAAAGACATGGCCTTCTTATAGCCAAAAAACTGCCGTTTTCTTTCGTTAAAATCGAACCATTAACTTTGACTTTCCGCCATTTTGTGAAAAATGAATATTTTTAAAAATCCTTCGATTAAAGACTACTTTATACTTATATTTGAATAAATCCATCCGCATTTTTTTTTCGGATGATCCACTTCGCCGCAATGTTGGTCACCGCAAACTGTGTATATAAAAACATTATTTCATTGACGGCCATTTGCCACTAAACAATGTAATATTTTTCAATACAAAAATTACCGAAAGTTCTTCAAGATGTGTTCTTTAAGATGGTATATTGATCGATTAAAAAAGTTGTGTAGTTTTCTTTAAAAAAATTCACGAAAAAGGCCTTTTTTGCGCTACAAGTGGGGGTAACGCCTTAATAAATAAAAATCCCAGGTCATTTTAAGACACGCTTTACTAACCTCCATTATTCCTTAGCCACCTAGCAACCTTCTTCATAGTTACCTACATACGATGCTCTGCAATATTTCAAGTATCGCGAATGCATACGTGCATGGCGTTATAGAGAAATCGAATACCCCTTTGGAACACACGAGCTCGCTTTCCCGTTCAGACTCAATGCCCATCTCCGAATCCCTTAACGTTTTCAAACTCACTGCGAAACGCCACAAGGGGATGAAACGAGGGACCGAGATTCCCTTTGGCGCAGAGCTCACCGCCGAGTCGTTTGTCGATCGTTTTCTAATTTGGCGAGCAAACACTCGAACGAGAGCCTCGATTCTATCCACCCCCCCCCCCCCCCTGTACTTCGTCGTTCTCGCGGTCGGTCCGTCAGTCCGTTCTCAATTGCACCCCCAAAAATCCTCGCGAACCTTATGTACACCTACGAGCCTATGCGGCATTGACGTAAACGGGCATACTGTACAAACGCTTGGACCGATCACTACACTATCGTATACTTGGTGCGTATGTAGAATAGATTTGTACGTTGGTGAAAAACTATTTCGCTGCTCCGACGTAGGATAGATGAAGCTGGCATGGCGTTCCGAGGGTAAACGGTTGAGGGACTACAACGGATGACGTCTGTCACATTTGCACGAGTATATGTAGTCTGTTTGATCGGTACACCGCGAACAGGGGATTTCTGATAACTCCAACCCTTCGGCACCCTTCGACCGCCCTCTTAAGGAGTTTCGGGACAATTGACGATATCTTGCCATTTGATTCAAATTTATACAGTAAATTCTTTGTCAGATGCTGAATGTATCCTCCAAATGTTAAATCGATGGAATCGATAGAAAATTTACAATTGAAAAAAAAAGTTTTAAGATAGAGAGATGCCTACGCTCATCGCTGAATGGCAGTTTAAGGGGCTATAGCAATGTGAACGCTGAAAATTTGGATGTATTTCGGGAATGTTTTTAAAGAAAAGTACTCCGTTGAGGGAAGGGTTTCAGCGTGAAAAAAAAAACACTTTTTTGCGAATTTTTTTTCATCTATAAGGATAGAGTAAGTTTATTGAAACCTTTTGTACATTGTTAAGTGTCGGTTCAAGAACATTCCGTGAAATTTGTACACGAAAATATCCACAAACAAGCCGGTGACAAAGCTTTTCCAAGAACGCCTCTGGAAAAACACGATTTGCGGTGTTCGCTGTATCTCAGCTAGAAATTATCTGAAATCAAGTGCCATTAAAATTTAGTCAAAGTATCATCAAATCCTCCCCCCAACGGTCTTTGATCATTTTTTTTTTTTCATTTCTAAATTTTTGGTGGTCATGTAAAGTGAAAAGAATTTGTCACGAAAAATTCTGCCATTTTGGGGGTGGAAAACCCCCTCAATGTAAAAAAATTCTCAAACTAATCGTTGGGGGGAGGTATTTTATATGTAGAAAGTGTGTACCAAGTTTGAAATGAATCGGTCATGTAGTTTTCAAATGGCAGTGAACACGGACTTTGAAAAAGTGGTTTCGAGAAAAACGCGTTTGAAGTTTGGCAAATTTGGAGCTACAGTGTTAGAGGAGCGGGACTAAATAGTCAATAACTTCGAGAGTTTTGCTCTGACTTGAAATTTTGGGATTATATTCTTGAAATGTTTAAGTATAAAACAAAAAAAATCGATTTTTTAAAAGTGCAAACCCCTACCCTCCCCTTAAATGTTTCGGAAAATTAAGAATATATTTGACTATATTTGACCTATATTACATAATTTTTTCATAGAAAAATATTGAGATCCAAGCGACTTATGCACTGCCCTCGGATCCGCCAAAAAAGTTCGGATAATTGCCCTTTGAGTTACAATCTCAGCAAATTAGAAAAATCACATTTCGAGAAAAATACGTTTAAAGATTTAACTATCGATTTCTGCAAGATAAAATGATTAGACATACGGCCTTGACATTTTTACAGGATATTCTTGAAAGTATAAACTGTCGAAAAACGCAAAAAAAATCGATTTTTTGAAAGTGTCACACTGGTTAAGCCCCTCAAATAACTCAGTTAATTATGATACTCATGATGAAATTGTCATAATGTACTGACAGGGAAAAATTGCGAGGTCAAACTCTCCGATGTCGATGAAATTTGGCATGCTTGTAGAATGGGGAAAATTAAGAGACACGTGTTTTTTTATATCTGCGGAACCCGATTTTTAAGGGGTAAAACGAATCCTCGAAAGTAGGGGTGTTTTTCGTTTTTGTCGATAACGTTTTAACGGTACGAGATATGAAAAAAATCAAATTGCAAGAACGTTCAATTTTTCGTGTACTATACATTAGAGCTGAGAATGATGCAGATAACAACAAATTTCAAACGAAAAACACCCCTATCTTCGAGGGTGCGTTTCATCCCTTAAAAATCGACGCCCTATGAGCCAAGATGAGACACGCCCTGGATGAGCAATCGTTGTGAAATTTGGCAGGTGCGTTTACAACAAACGTCTTCATTAGTTGGACTACAATTGTCCAAAAATATCCAAACGTTTTCATTTTACGAACAAAAAACTGCAAAAATGTTTGGTAAAAAACTAAACTTCCCCTACGATGGCTCACTATTTTTTTACTTTACAATTTTTCTCCTTGATTCTAGTTCAACTCATACACAATATTGTACAAAGTAAAAATATGTTAATTGTTTTGCTTCAGATCACCTGTTCAGGACTTAGGACTTCCGCAAGCGAAGAATATCATCGCCGGCGAACCGAGATACGTGGCTCCTACCACGCCCAGTAATATGTTTCGCCAAACTAAAAAATATCATATTCAATAAAGATCGCTTAGTAAACATGCCAAATTTCAAGATCGTATGTTAATATTTTTCGCGTAAAAAATTGGTGAATAATCGAACATTTTTTATCCCCATAGAGTAGAAACCTCCCTTAACATAGGGAGATACCTACCCTCATCGCTGAATAGCACCTTTACGCACAAAATAATGTGAAAAAATGTTTAAAAAGTTACGAAAAACTGTTAAATCACTCAATACATCATAACAATCTCGTCATCAGGAACGTAAAAATACGAAGATATACAATTTTTTTAAATGAAATATAAGAGTAAAGAAAAATTTAAGTTTGATTCATTATTTTTACATTGAGCAAGCCTTTTTCGTGATTTTCTTGAGTGAGACTTGTCGAGTGAGACTCACCATCAAACTCGATGCGTGTCTGAAGCGTACTCCTTGCTCTTCATTTAAGGAGCCATGATTTTCTGCAAATTTATCTTGATCCTTTATTTCTATCTCGAAATAAGAGAAAAAAAAGCACTTTACACAAAATTTGTAATATTTTCTTTAAATTTTTTAAAAACATACTCTCCGGATAGGCAGGGCTAGTAGTTACTGATCACGATCCCGTAAAGGGCTTGCAGAACATGTTTTCTGTTATAAATAACCCAGTGATGCTTTTTGCAAAAGTGAACCAGTTCCGAAATATTATTTTTATCATTGTTTTTTAACGTGAGGAGCAGGTAACTTTAAAAAACAATTTTTCAAAACTGTTCTATGGAATCAAACTTTTTTATTATTTTGTCGTTTGAGGACAAAGTAAAAAAGATTTATCAACTATAAAATAAGAATAATCTGCAAACATTTTTGAGTTAGGGGTCCAAAACTCTGCAAGTCCAATAATAATTCTTATTCTATTGTGGGTAATCCTTTGTCACTGTATCTTTAGAGTATAAATAATAAAAAAGATTGATTCCATACAGTGCTTTTTTTCAATCAATGTTTGAAGTTGCCTACCGCTAACAAAAAAAATAATAAAAAATAGTAATATCTCGAAAATGGTTCACTTTCGCATAAAGCATTACTTGGTTATTTGATAGCGGAAAACCTGTTCTACTAACCCTTTCAGGGAATCGTGACCAGTAGCCCTGTATGACAAAATGTATTAGCGTAGTTCGAAACAAAATTATCATTGCTATCACCACAATTATCACAAAATTAATTTATAGTAGCAAATAGTAAAAAAAAACTAAGAAAAAACCGCTTAAGGGGGGCGATCCCTCTTGGCAAGGAAAAAAATGGCTGATTTTCATGAATTTTTTTCAGGAGGATAGTTTTCTTCGCCATTTTTTAGACGTAGAGTATATTTTATGACTACTTTTGGCCGTTACATGGTATTTTTTCTTTCTACTAATCTTTAAAAATGGCGGAGGTATGGCACGGTCTTTTAAACTGCATTTTCAAAACTGGCGTGACGTATAAATCAAAAACTAATGCACCAATACTAACGAAATTTGGTACAAATGTTTCTAACCTTATTGTCTAAAATATGACCCTAAATGTTCTGGAAAATTTGTTTTATACAGTATTTTTTGTTGCAACATATGGGTATCTTTTTTTGGAAAATTCAATTTTTTTGTTTCAAAGCGTACCATTTCATCAATTTTCAACATTTCTCTCTTTTCCTTAGTTCATATTCTGCGTATGAGTGTTAGTAAAAGAAAAATCTTCGTTGGACTTTTTTCAGATTAATCCCGCCGACGCTACGTGTCACGCCGTCTGCCAAAATCCGCCGCAACCCGTTTAGAAGACCGTGTCATACCTTCCCCATTTTTAGAGGTAAATAAAAAATACTTTGCTTTTTAAAAAAATCATGAAAGTCTGCAATGTTTTCCTCGGTAAAACTGAAGGTATCTCCCTCAAATGAACTGTATACGAAACTCGCTGTAAAATTGAAATTCATTTGGAAACCCTCCGTAGTATCTTGAAATATAGGTTGGTATAGTTCTCGCCAGTAGTCACTTGACAAAAAACACCCGGATTTTTTCGGCACCCAGTAACTTTTATTTTTTTTGTTGACTCGTAAAATACATGCATTTAAGGGGCCAGTCCACTTTGGAGCCACGAAAAAGGCTATTTTCGCGATTTGTTTTTGAGGATTTTATAAAAGATATGAATATGAAAGTTGTTGGGCTTGATGAATAAAGTCTTGAAATGCATTTAAAAAAAATTAATTCATTTGTATTCATTTTTAAGTTCAAAAACTATAGTTTAACGTAACGCCTCAAAAATATGTGGGCTAGGTAGCCCCATCACAACTCGGCAACGGTTTGTCTGAAACAAAAAAATCAAAGTCCATTAGATTCAGTATGACACCAGCTACAAAATAACCCTCGGATATAAAGTTTAGTTAAAAAATTAAAAAATGGCAGATGAAAAACGAAAAAAGTTTTTAAAAACACTTTTTTCGCAGTTTTTCGCAAAAAAAGAGTAAAAATAAATTGTTTTAAACCATTGAGGGTCATCTTGTTACGAATCATGTTTACAATGTGTGGTTCAAATTTCAAGAGAATCGTTTTATTAGTTTTAGAGATACGATGGAGCTAAATTTTGAAAACGTTGTTTCAAAATCATCATCGTCGATTTCTTCAAGTTTTGCTTGCTTTCGATTTTTGAAATTTTCAAAGTGGACTGGCCCCTTAAAGTTCTACCGAAGTGAAATATAGCCAAATGAACATAAACTTTCGAACATCAGTCTCGTTTGTATTTGTTGCAACAAAGGCACGAGTGCGAATATCACTGGTGGTACATCGCACATCGAAACGATTTTCCGAGTCCCTTATTATTTCACCCCCATGAGTATTTTACTATAACTGACATTAGAGACGCTTCGAGCTATTGATGATGGTAATGGTGCCAGTACTGACGTGTCGACGTAGATACATGCGCATACATGGATAAATTCTGTCGAATACTCGTATGTGAGTTCGCGCAAAGTGGTCGCGTGTATCGCCCCACTGCACGCGGCCAACAGAAGGCAGATCTCTCCCGGGAGACTCGACGCTTGTTTGCGCTGCTTATCATCAGTTCCCATTAATATTAAACCGCATTCAACGAACGAACGAGCCAGCCATCCAGCCGGTGTAGCTACCCCCTGATGGCTAAAAGAGAGAGAGAGAGAGAGAGAGAGAGAGAGAGAGAGAGAGAGAGAGAGGGTGACTGCGAGGGAGGCGGTGGAGAGGGGGTGGATGAAGAGAGAAACGAAGACTCAACCCAAAGTACAGCCCCTCTTCTGCTGTGTATCTCCCCTCACACACACCCCCCAAAAATACTCACATGCGTACACCAAATGTCTATGTGTATGAAACATTGATGAATGTACACATCGATACACGTGAAAACATAATAAAAGTGTATTTAATTTATACACCCAACGGTTGGCAAAATGCACACGTGCGACCTAACCTTCATACATTGAATTCAAGTCGTTCAATTATACACCTGCGTCATCAGATGTTGATCGATCCGTAAATTCGACTACAGAGTCGAGGATTTACATTTTACTGAGATTATCGAGGGTCATCTGTTTATTGTGAATTAAATCTTCTTCGCGTTGATTTTTTGGGAAATTAGGAGTGTATGGTCGAGCTTAAGATATTAAGGGGAGAGATATTCTGAGGTGAGGTAAAAATGATTTTTTTCTGAGAGAAAAGATTTCTCCGCCATTTTTGCGACTTAGGATATGTTTTATTACTACTTTTTGCTATTATTTGGTATTTTTTATTGGTCTTTAAAAATGGTGGAGATATGGTACTGGCTTCTAAACGGGTCGCGGCGGATGTTGTCAGACGGTGTGACACATAGCGTCGGCGGGATTCATCTGAAAACAGCCAACGAAGGTTTTTCTTTCATTAACACTCATACGCGGTATATGAACCAAGTAAAAGTGAGAAATGTTGAAAATCGATGAAATGGTACGCTTTGAAACAACAGGATTGTATTTTCCGAGAAAAAATGCCTACATTTTGCAATTAAAAAAGACTTCTTTTTAATTTTCAGACAAATGTAGGTTCATGTTTTAGACAATAAGGTTATAAAGATGAATACCAAATTTCATCAGAATTGGTCGATTAGTTTTTTAGCTATACGTCACGCCAGTTTTGAAAATGCAGTTTAAGAGACCCTGCCATTCTTGCGTCATTTTTAAATATAAATAAATCAACAAAATACCACGTAATAGCCAAAAGTAGTAACATAACCTTTCCTAAATCTCAAAAATGGTGAAGAAATCTTTCTGATTTTCATGATTTTTTTTTAAAGGAAAGATTTCCTCGTTATTTTTCCGACTTAGGACATGGTTTATTACTACTTTTCGCTGTTACTTCGTATTTTTTTATTGGTCTTAAAAAATGGTGGAGATATGGTACTGGCTTCTAAACGGGTTGCAGCGGATGTTGTCAGACGGCGTGACACATAGCGTCGGCGGGATTGATCTGAAAAAAGCCAATGAAGATTTTTCTTGCATTAACACTCATACGCAGAATATGAACCAAGAAAAAGTGAAAAATGTTGAAAATCTATGAAATGGTACTCTTTGCAACACAAATATTGAATTTTCCGAAAAAAAATTCCTACATTTTGGAATAAAAAGATTTTTCGCAAAAATGTAGGTTCATGTTTTAGACAATAATGTTAGAAAGATTTATACCAAATTTCATTAGAATTGGTCGATTATTTTTTTAGCTATACGTCACGCCAGTTTTGAAAATGTAGTTTAGAAGACCCTGCCATTCCTCCGCCCTTTAAAAAGATTAATAAAAAAATAAAATACCATGTAACAGCCAAAAGTAGTAACAAAACATTCTCTAAGTCTCGAAAGTGGTCGAGAAATCTTTCCTTTGAAAAAAAAAAATCGTGTAAATCAGCAAATTTTTTTCTCGCCTAAAGGTGTCTTCCCCTTAATCGACGATAATACTATTCAAAAATATAATTCTAGAGTTACAGAACAAAATTTGAAGTATATTGTTAATATTAAACTAACCCGATGTTGTAAAACAATTAATTCCAATTTATGGAGATCTGTCAAGTGATGATCTTTCGACAGGATATCCTTGGACACACATAAAACTCGAACGACAGCTTCGACAGCACTGCGTGATGTCTAACTCCCAAACATTTGGAGGCAGGCTTGCAAAGAACTGCAATTGCCGCCTTTATTGCTGCGAGTGTGTTCAATGAAGGATAAACATCAATACGACGAATAATCGACGACTTGAACATTTAAATTGGGCCAGAAGCGAAATATTTCGCCAATGCGTACAGTGAGCAGCGTATTGCGAGGCAGAGCCGCCGCAGCTTAAGCAGCTCAAAGGAGGCTCGTTCAGTCTGCCGAATGGGGATATTGCAGCAAAAGCAATTCCACGAGGAATTAGGCTTGCTCTATGGGCCCGGTATTGCAGATTATTGCCTTTGACTGCTGTAAGTACTCAAAAAGCTGCAGATTTCGTAACCGTAAATTTTAACGGGTTACACCTACCTCGTGGCCGGAAAAAAGACGAATTTTCGTGATTTTTTTTTGCGGAAAACGTGAGACGGTATTCAATTTTTTTTATTTGTTTCACATTGAAGAGTATGGTTTCAAGTACCATTTTAAAAAATTGTATTAAAAAATATTTATAAGCGTGGTAGATATACTGGATACGAAAAAATCTTCCGAAATGAAAAAAATCAAAGGGGTTTAGTTTCTGCATGAAATTATCTAGTGCTTGGATGGAGGATTTAATAAAAAATTAATTATAGAAAAAATAGCCGCACTCTAACATGAAAGTAGACATTTTCGAAAAAACGCTCTATTTTCGATGATAAAAAAACTATGCAACGAAAAAAAATGCCTTCGTTGAAGCACTGCTTGTTGATATGTAAAAGAAGCTCGTAAGATTTGCAGTTGATCAGTGCAGTAATTTTAAATATAAGGTGGTCATCGATTTTGAAAAAGTCATTTTGAGAAAAACGCGTTTAAAGGCCGTCGGTGTGCCAATTCTACCTAAAAACGCCCATAACTTCCGCAATTTTGCACGGATCGACTTGCAATTTTCACATATATATTTGGAATATTATATTTTGAGAATCCGTCGAAAAGAAAAAATCGATATTTTCAAAACTTTTAGTTAGGTGTAAGCCCTTAAGGTATTCCTTTCGCGAAGGGTTGTATTTTGTGGGCCCATAATCAGGGCCCTTCCGAATGATTGGTAAATATCCATAGCGCCTTAGGCCACATTAACGGGTATAAAATCATGTGCGAATTTAACAATTATTTTTTCGTATGAAAAGGCGATTCACTCATAAAATTAATAACACATCTATTAAGTATGAATATCAAGCTGTTTGAAAATATATATTTTTTTTTCGATCTACATAATGGCCGACTATTAATATTTTCTTTTGTTATCTTTTTTTAGGCGCTCCGCGGTGTGGCCATTTAGCATCAACAATTTTTTACCTAAAACACAAAACGAAAATTCTCGTCAATCTACATTAGAATACCTAGAGAAGTACGTACGGAATTTAAAAAATATTGTTTTATTCAAAAGTTGTAGGTATTTGAACTTAAGAAATTAATTTTCAGTGAAAAATTTCGTTATAATTGCTCATAAACTGCTCATAAAATGAAAAGTTTTCGACTCATCACAAATTCCGTACGTACTTCTCTGCGAAATGCAATTAGGAACATAACTTTTGAATTTGAAGTAAATGGAGTGAAAATTATTGAAGTTATTTGTCACGCCAATTGGAAAAAAGCTGTTTCGAGAAGTTTCGAGTAGTCGGCCATTTTGTACATCGAAAAAATATATATATATATATTTTCTGACAGCTTGATATTCATACTAAATAGATATGTAATTAATTTTATGAGTGAATCACTTTTTCATACGAAAAAAAAATTGTTAAATTCGCACATGATTTTATACCCGTTACTGTGGCCTACGGCCTTAATGAAAATAAGTTGCAATCAATTATTATGCCCAACGATAAACTGGAATAAAACATTTCGCACAAATTTAGTAGATCAAAACATAATTACATTTTCTCTGAAAAGTCACAGCTACGAAAATTCTTCTGCTAGTCACATTTTTCTAAGTTTTATCATTAATATTTTCTTTAAACATTTCGTGACCCCCTCTTTTTATTGTCGTTGCGGAATCTTTAGAATTGTTCACTCGCGTGGAGCAGTTCCTATGAGGCATCTAGAATTATTTAGTGTATAAAGTATCAGATATAAAAATGGCCAGCGTGTCATATCCTCAAAGTGCCGTATAAACGAGACGATTTTCAGAGGCGTAATTTTTCGTTAAGGGGGGAGGGGGGTAAAGTTAATTAGTTATAAAAAGCATTTTTACGATAATTTTTGTTGACGACACAGTTAATATATATTCATTTATGTAATTAGTAAATAATAAGAGGACATTTGAAGAATATTCTGTAAAATTTTCATTAATAATTATGCCGAAATGCGCCATTGACACCAAATCTTCGCAGACGCCTAAAAAAAGTTACATTGCGATGAACCGCATACCTCATAACTGGATCATCTGAAATTTAAAAAAACCAAAGACATTTCATTAGTTGATAAGTTCCTTAAGGTAACGCTGTCGGTTTTTTAAATTGATTTTTTTTATTTTTGGTTACACTTAGAAGTCAAAATACCGATTTTTCTTTTATAAAATCGGAAATTTTGTCATTGTAAAATAAATTGAAATTATAAAATATTTTTAAAAACTCGACAGCGTTTCTTCGTGATTTATGTGTAGAAAGAGGGTGTAAAATTTCAAAAGAATCGGTGCAGTAGATTTTGAGCTAAAGAGTTCACCGACTTTGAAAATGCTAAGTGTAAGAAAAACGCGTTTAAAAGTTTTAAAGATTTCTACACTAGAAAATCGAAAATTAAACATCAATGAAACGAGTGTTTTTTTTCATTTACTTATACAGAATCATTGATGCCAGGCCCATAAAGCATTCATATGACACAATTTTAAAAATACCTCCCCCCCCCCCTTAAGAGATCATCACGGTGTAACGGGTCGGAAGATAGCTGAAATTCGCGATTTTTTTTCATGGTTAAAGTACGTTAATCAGTCTGATATTTTTATGTTAAATCAAAGCACTCATGAAGAATGGAAAATAATTTTTCAAACGTTTATTTTGAATTTTTTTAACAGTTGAAAATGGCTTCGAAAAAATAGGAGTCCTCATCGTGACACGTAAATATTATCTGAAACAAAGTTTGTAAAAAGATTATTAATCAGTACGAAAGCCGCTATCGTGCTATGGGATTTTTTAAAACCATCCTTTTGCCTATTCATCATTTCCCTGTAGGTCTCAGTTGTTTGTAGTTTTTCGAAGGAAACAATCCGGGCACGCTGGCAACGTAAAGTCCAGAGCGAATAACGAGGGTGCTTAATTTTCACCCTTTGTTTAATTACCGCTTGGAGTCGACTACTTAATTTAATACCCGCGCGTGCGTGCGCGAGAGCCACTTGGTCGGTTTTGCGGGTAAGGAGACTTATAGCCAGCGTTTATCTTCTTCGGATTTATAACTTATTTTTCAGAGTTCAGTCAACGACGATGAGAAACAAACATTATTTTTCCAACTACGATTTTCCTATGTGCTGTAATTAATATAAATATTCTTCGATAAAGGTTTATGAAAATTAAAAAATCACAGACAAATCGCCCATTACAGATTTCATTATATATATGCAGACATAGGTAGATATAAAAGCTTTTCGGTATCAGCGATCTGTCACAGCGTTGGACACAATAAACATACATCCATTTATTAGTTCATTATAAGTTGTCAGTCGGTGAGTGTAATTAATTAAAAAAAAATAATAACAGTCTGTATATCACCAATTGAAGCTAATTAATACACTGATCGTGTATTCTGCTTGCTAATTAATAATAAAAAGCACTCAATTTTGCAAACAAACTCAAAACAGTAATTTTATATCGATTGGAAATAAAAAATATGGCGGTTCCCAGCGGGAATCTTGTAAATGTACATTTAAAGCTTTCGAAAGAGGGGACAAATGCGCTCAAAGAAGAAACTAGAGTATCGTGTTGGGCTATGCGTTAAGGTATATTATTGCCATCCATCCGAGTACCATCTAAGGGCATAATAAGAACAAGTCAGTAACTCACACATAGCTTTTATAAGTAAATATGAAATTCAATTTTCAGATCGTCAATATCATAAGTACATCCGTCTTTTTATTTTTTCCTCCTCATAAAGGGAGCTTGATCTAAAAACAAAGCAAATTTAATTATATGGTCAGCATTAGGACCGCAGTAAATTCATCAGGAAGCATCAAGCAAGTTTCTGGCTTGTACAATTTTATTTTGGATAATAACACTTAAGGGGCTATACCAGTGTGACAGTTAAAAAAAATCGATTTTTTTTGCCTTTTTCGTCAGTTTATACTTTCAATAATATCCTGTAAGAATTTCAAGGCCGTATCTCTAATGATTTTATCTTGCAAAAATGGATAGTTAAATCTTTAAACGCGTTTTTCTCGAAATGAGATTTTTCAAATTTGCTGACATTGTAACTCAAAGAGCAATTATCCGATTGACTTGAAATTTGAACTGAGTACTCTTGAATATATTTACTCTATAATGGCGTAGGATATTTTTGATGGGATGAAAAATGACGATTTGGCATTGAAAAAGCGACGATTTTATAGGCAAGAAAACCGACTTTTTTCATAACTACGCCATTTTGTTAGATTTTGATATTTTTCGAAAATTCTACGTCATTGTACAGGAAATACCTTCCAGTTTAACGACACTTTTTCCTTTTTCGGTGTCAGCTACTCAATCGGCCGGAATCATGTCAGCAGTGGAGGAACTTTTTTTTGGCACCTCCAAAAGCAGCGCATAAGTCGCTTGCATCTCAATATTTTTCTATGAACAAATTATGTAATATAGGTTAAATATAGCGAAATATATCCTTAATTTTCCGAAACATTTAAATGCGTACTTTTCTTTTAAAAAATTCCCGAAAATCCCGCAAATTTTTAGCGTTCACACTAGTATAGCCCCTTAACAGAATTTCTTCCTTCGAAATAATTTTATTATTATTGTTGCTTTTTATTTTACATTATTGAAACAAAATTCAATTACGTTATAAATTATACTGACAAGGAAATAGTTTTCGGGGTCTCTCACTGATTTCGTCCAATTAGTAATATGTCGAAATGATATGTACTTCTTTATGGGCGGAAAAACGATTTTGCAAGAGCAACGCACTCAGGATGTAGCCCTCTGCACCAATTTCGAGAATACGAAATCACTATATTCTATTTAGGCACACCATATTACATCACCTCATGTTTTAAAAATGTTTCGCAGTTATTTTATATAATAGGATCGAAATTCCACAATGTTTTCGGAATCATAATTTTTTGAATTTTTTGTAGGAATCATAATTTTTTAATTTGTCACAATGTTTTCGGAATCATAATTTTTTGAATTTGTCCCTATGGGTAACAAATTTATTCCTTTGAACAATGAAGATAAATCCACATCAAAAACAGCTTAAATGCTGCGTAACAAGCGACACGTGTATTTACATGGGCTGTATTCGTCTTACAAAGAGTTCTAATATCGTTCAAAACCCGTCAAAACCCCTATTAAATATGTGAAACTTTTGCATGTGACCAATCGAAAAAGAGTTGGAAGCGGTACTTGGCGAGTTTTATTTTTTTGCTAAATGCATGAATATTTTACTGTCTCGCTAAATACAATGTTCGGATTTGTAAACTCCATTTTATTCATTCAACTTTTATTCCACGGATCACGTAAGCAAACTGCATATACAGGGTGTCCCAGAACTGAATGCGTTCCCTGAAATGGGGGGGTTGGGGGTGAAATTCTGAGTCGATTTATATAAGCATGTGTGGGTCTCGGATCAACCCCTGAATTGTTATCAATTTTTAAAGGCGGGCGTACGTGATTGGCCCGCCTTTAAAAATTAATAATAATTCAGGGGTTGATCTGAGACCCATACATGCTTATATCAATCGACTCAGAATTTCACCCCCAACCCCCCATTTCAGGGAAAGCATTCGGTTCTGGGATACCCTGTATACGGTGCCTCACAGCATTCATGCTATTTTTATTTATTTAATTTATTTACTTATTTGCCTTCCAGCACGTAGACTATGAAAGATTTCAATACGTCATTTAGCAACGAGTTTTTAATTAATTTCAAGGGAAAAGCGAGCTGCGTTGATTTTTTAACGTATTCGCAAAACTTCGAGAGCTGTCCGCATTCATGGTCTTCAACGAATTGCATTTAGTCCAGTTCGATTAGCAATGAACATTACCATTCAGCGCTGCTCATTTTACGATCAAAGGACTCAACGTTTAATCATTGAATTTTCAAGTAAAAATGGTATCCTTGCATAAAAAACGCGGCCATTGAATCATTAGACCATACCTAAGCTCTCGATTAATCCACAAATGAAGCGTTCACATGGAAGGCTATGGATGGCCCAACTTGACAGACGGAAAATATCCG
Source organism: Ophion obscuratus (assembly GCA_964007375.1). Taxonomy (NCBI): domain Eukaryota; kingdom Metazoa; phylum Arthropoda; class Insecta; order Hymenoptera; family Ichneumonidae; genus Ophion; species Ophion obscuratus. The sequence continues at coordinate 32,254,255 of OZ023322.1, read as the reverse complement.
ATATTGTCAAGTGATCCGATTGCGTTAATTAACAAAGTCGCGCGATGCATTGTGCGTATTTACGTTCGCCTATATCATACGATCATCCGTATTGTCATTTTCATCGAAGTTAATATCAGCACGAGTTCAATATATACGTTGCGGTAATCATACGGTAATTACGCGTGTGCAGAGACTGAGTAATTACAGTAATCGGGTAAGCAGGGTACGGAGAGGGAAAGAGAAAGAGACAGAGAGGGCGAAACCGAACGAAAGAGGGATGGAGAAACTATGCTAGTGGACAAAACGAGAGAACGCTAGTTACATTTCCAGAGATTACCGAGTGGCTCGATCATTCAATTATTTATTAATTTAAAAAAACCGGTAGCTGCATCAACATCGAAAAATATTTTGCATACTCGTTATTAAAATTTGAACCTGTTTTTTTTTCTTCATGTTTCGAACAATGTAAAGAAGTTAAATAAAAAAGTCAATGTTTAGGTTAAGGGAAATAAAAATAGCTGTGGCGTGGTATAAATCTCAAACTCCCATCTCTATATTGTTGTACAGGATGTCCCAGAACTGATGGTAGTCCCTAACATGGGGGGTTGGGGGTGAAATTCTGAGTCGATCGACATAAGCATGTATGGGTCTCAGACCAACCCCTGAATTATTATTAATTTTTAACGGCGAGCCAATCAGGTGCGCCCGATGAACCAGCGTACGACGGTGACAGAGACGCGCGTGTTGTGTGATGGCTGGCGGTAAGACCACACCTACTGGCACCACTACGCGCGCGTATCGCTCACTGACGTACGCTGGCTCATCGGGCGCTCCTGATTGGCCCGCCTTTAAAAATTGATAATAATTCAGGGATTCGTCTGAGACCCATACATGCTTATATCAATCGACTCAGAATTTCACCCCCAACCTCCCATTTCATGGACTACCATGAGTTCTGGGGCACCCTGTATGGAGAGTTTGTTAACTCAAGACCCATATCTCTATACTACAAACTACAGGCTCACATTTATATACAGGGCGTCCTGTAATGAATGGATAATCCTCCTGCTGTCGATAGGTCAGATCATGTCCTACTACATGCTGGAATTTCAGATCAGTAAAAGTCCCATCGTTTTCGAGATTAAAATCATTTGCTTTTGGTTTTTCACATGCCATTTCTACAAATGATAACTTTTTTTCCCGGTTTGAAAAAAATACTCTTGCTTGTTCGTATTTATCTACAAAAGTCTTCTTTTTAACCTTAAATGTGAAGGAAACTGTATGAAAAAAGATCTTATGCAGAATTTTCATACGAAACAATTCGAACATCTGACTTTGATAGCCCGCGGTGTAAAAAAAATGTATTACGCATATCGTGCATATTACTTTAAAAAGTTGCTTAGTTATTGTCGATTCATATCATTTGTAGAAATGGCATGCGAAAAACCAAATCCAGATGACCTTTTCAAAAAATAACATAAAACCGAAAATCTCGAAAATGGTGGGACTTTTACCAAACTGAAATGTCAACATATAGTAGGACATGATCTGACCTATCGACAGTGGCAGGATGATTTATTCACAACAGGACACCCTGTATAACAATATCAAGTTGGATTGCCAGGAAACGAAATCCAGCCAGGCTACTGGCTGGATTTCGTACGTATGCTCGTACACATGTATATATGTGCAATAGTTCCAGACTAGCGGATGACTGGTAGCGGTGGGTGAAGAGGCGATCGGTTAAAGAGGCCAAAGGACCATTCAATTAGGATCGATCGGCGTAATCCGCCTTCGCTATTCTGATCGTTTTCTCTGAACTAGTATACAGGGTGCACCATTTTGAGTGCTCACTCGAAACGAATCGCATAAGAAATGTCATCTACACAACACATACGGTATCAAGGGGAACCTATTGAGGCGATTAACAAACGAAATTTGCCCACCCTTCTGAAAGTCCCGGTATAAGGTTTCGTGGTTCTAAAATGAGTATAACAAAAATAATAACCTTGCAAATGGAAAATACCGAAATTTATGGCATTTTTATGTTGGCGAACCACCTGAAATGATGTTGACTGGGCTTTAAGACTTGGTGGCTTTGGAGAATAAGAGAATATCGACAGATTGAAAATACAATTTGCCGATCTCGAAAACAACTGATTCTGGGCGATTTTAATTGCGAATACGCACCACAAGTATTCTTTTGATAGAACGACCACATCATAGGGAAATAGGAGAGTGTGACATCTGCAAGCTAAAGATTTCCGACCGACTAGCATCACCAAACTGGAGGATCTTGAGGATCTTGAAGATCACCAACTTGAGTATCACCAAACTTGAGGATCACCAACTTGAAGATCACCAAACATCACCAAACTTGAGGATCACCAAACTTGAGAATCACCAAACTTGAGGATCACCAAACTTGAGGATCACCAAACTTGAGGATCACCAAACTTGAGGATCACCAAATTTGAGGATCACCAAACTTGAGGATCACCAAACTTGAGGATCACCAAACTTGAGGATCACCAAACTTGAGGATCACCAAACTTGAGGATCACCAAACTTGAGGATCACCAAACTTGAGGATCACCAAACTTGAGGATCACCAAACTTGAGGATCACCAAACTTGAGGATCACCAAACTTAAGGATCATGCGATTTCGTTTCTTTCATTGATACTTCAGTTTGACAGGGCAGTTGTAACACTAGGACAGAAGGACATATCTGATCAGGACCCTAAATTTATAGGCAGAAGATTATTTTATCGGTGGTTTCATCATCGATAAAGTGACATCAATGAAAAATTACATCAATGAGGAAATTGCTATAACTTCCGTGTTTCTAATGCTAGAGAGAGGATTCTTCGTTGAATTAATTTAGAAACCAATTACGTTTAAAAAAAATAAAACCTAGATACTCCAGTTTCAAAATAATTTTCATTTAAGAATCTCCTCCTGTATCCTGCGACATTTTTACGTCTCATTTCGTACAAGTCCATTTTAAGTGGACACCCTTTGCATACAGATCCTATCTGCACATGCTTTAGCAGAGTCGAAGCGACTCAACTATGTACACCCCATGTGGGCAGACGCACATATACGTGGATGTAGTCAACTGTGAATCTCATCGTATACCGAGTCTGAAGTACTTTAGTTCAATCAATGTACACATCGGCTTCAAGCTGAAATAATCGATCACAATAATTAGGAGTATACGCGATAATTGTGCAAATGGGACATGCTGCGACGATATTTTTATTCAAGCCAAACATGCGACCATCTCATGCGAACTATTCAAGAATAATCTGGAAAAAACTTGATGTCGAATCAAGCGAAAGGTAAGAAGTGTGGAGAACATGCGGTCCATTTAATGCTGAAAGGGAAAATTAACGAAAATCATTACAGTAATAATAGCAACGGTATATACTGTTGCTAGGAGTAATAAAAACGAAGAACATTTGCGCGCGTTACCGCGCCCTGGCATTCCGATCCCTCCGTTCACTCCTGCTTGATGGACTCTCTTCATCTTATGGCCAACAGGCACACATTGACTAGTCTAAGAGGCAGAGAGAGAGGGGGGTGAGAGAGGGAGGGAGGGAGAGAGAGAGAGAGAGAGAGAGAGAGAGAGAGAGAGAGAGAGAATCGTAGTCATTCTTCCACCAACGGGGTTAGGGTGACATCTCATTAGTGAGATAAATTGCTCCACCTTCCACATCTTCTCCACACACCTTATCGCTACAGTCTTCCCGCGGTACTTTTAGCGTGTGTGTTTTCGGCCGCCAGTGTTGGTACATATGGGGTGTCTCAAAATTACCTGACATTTTAGTTTATTAATAAGACGTGTTAGTTATTTGAACAGTACGAATATTTTTATTCTAAAATAAGGTACAAACCTGCCCTGAGAAAAAAAATCATCGATTCAATGCCATTGGTGTTATTGAATGAAATTTCGTTGATTCAATTGTGAAATTGTCGGTGTAAATAATCGGATTTATTACTCCAAACTAAACGCTATTGACTTTAATAACATGATAAAATTAAAAGTTTTTTTTTTATTCGAAAGATATATTGTTAGCCGAGAACAATATATTATTGAAACTATCTAAAAAATGATCGCGAATAAATTATATAGTTTTGAATGCATTTTCTGCAACGAACAAAAAAAGGGTTCCAATTCATAACATGAATATTGTTGATTCGAGTACACAAGAAAAATTGAATTTCGCTCGCTTGATTCAGATAAAATTTCTATTGAGTAAATATGTTATTTTATTTTTTCACCATATCCGATATTGATTTTCAAGTACATTATTCGTTAAAATATTAATATTTTATTTTGATTGAAAAATATTAAACAAATGTTTGAATTGGTTAAAAAAATATGCGACAATAAAAGTTGTTTCTTACGCATTTGGTTGAAAAAACGCAGCCAAATCATGGCCGAGCGCCACCGAAATTATAGGTGTGAGGAAACTCGTAGTTCTCGGAGTAACCGCTAGAAGCCGCACGCGCGCTCGTTTCTCGTAAGCGTAGCGCAACCCGAAAATCTACTTAAACGCGGGAGAAGAGTATCGCTTCTTTGTCCGTGGCTAAGATCAAAGTGTAGTATCTGTTCTTATCCGTTGATTTGGGTGGGGGTCAAAATGTCGAATGACCAAATATAGAATGACAAATGTTTCAAAACGACAGAATTATGAACTCTCAAAATAACGAAGGTTAAACATTCGAAATTTTATCTTTTGACCGATGACGAAATCGAATAAATATTACACCAAAGGATTATTTATTCGAGAGCTCATTTATGCGAGAACATGTATTCAGATAATCTCCAGTTTGAATCATACAAATACAGATTCGAACAATCAACAACGTTCATATCTTAGAAATAGTAAAAAGTGAGTATCTAATATTCGTAATACCGTCTATAGCGAAAAGCCATATATCGAGACCACAAACTTCGAATGTGCAGATGTTAGAAACGCAAATCATCAATGGTCCGAAATGGCGAACACCTAAATGGCGAACATGGCATGGCTGCCTGACCCGACTGACCACTAACGCCATCTGCCATCTTCATTCTGAAGCGCAAGTATTGCTTGATCCCAAGTTTTCGCTATCCGGACCGTTCGCCATTTTGGCCCTCCGCTATTTAAACTGATCGACTTTTTGGTCCTTCGCTTTAACGAATTCGAAATTGTAAACTGTCGTAATATTTATAATCCGACGATTTGACGTCTCGAATTGTTTGGTGTGTGTATATATATATATATATATATATATATATGGCGAATCGATATTATATCGTTCATTATTTTGTTAAATCTAACATTTGTTTTCGCTATAAATCAACTTCGAAATTTTTGTATTCACAATTTCGATGAACAATTTTACAGACTATCGTAAAATTGATCTATCTATATCGAAACGTTCGTCATTACTGAATTCGAAATTTCGGTCCTTTTGAATATTGGTCGTTCGAATTTCCGATTCCCACCCGTTGATGCCATTTATCGGATATTGTCTTCCACACATAACCTCCATGGTTGTATCTTATATTGAAATAAAAATATTCGTACTTTTCCAATAAATAATACGTTTTAGTGATAAATAAAAAATGTTAGGTCATTTTGGGACACCCTTGAGCACTATAGGCATCTATACGAGTGTCTTTTTGGATACGGGTGTGTGCGCATGTGCGTGTGGATGGGTGAGTGTACATTGCAACACCATCTTGCACATATGTGCTACGCGGCATATATAGGTCTTTTCATCTTTGACTTCGAGACACAATAGGTAAAATTTATCGTGAATATGCGATACTGTTGCAAAAAGAACCTGACGGTCGACTTTTTTGCAAATTTTGAAAAATCTTCGGCAATTTTAGTTACCATAGGGTCAATAGTGAATTACTAACTGTTGCACCAAATCCACGGACATTTAAAGACCGTTAGGCTCTCGACAGTGAAAAAATAACATTTTTTTAACGCTGTTTCAACTGATTTTATTTTCAAAAAATGGGGAAAAAATAAGGTTTTAGATTTTTTGAATAAAAGTTCCAAAATTGTACCAACGAAGCTCAAAATATTATCGACAACCCTGCAAATTTAGTGCATCAGTTTTCCGACTGGCGGCGATCACGCCTGGTAGCGTGCAACGACTAGTTTGAATCTAAAAAATTAAAATTAAAATAAAAATTGTACCTTCAATCTCCGATTTCTGCGCCATATGGCAATCCTTGCCAGCGAAGTTGTCGCCCCTCTTTCGAAACTTCAGTGCACGCTTGTTAGCCGTTTCTATTCACCTTGCGTCGATGTGGCACTTTGCATGGGCGTCGGGTCTATGCAAAGGGTCTATTATAAGATCATGACGAGAATCATCATAACTCCGTCAATTTTGTGAATTTTTACGGAATTTTTGTTGTAAATTTAAGTTAAGATTCTGGGCTATAAAACTCCACAACAAAAAAATCGTCTTTTTGAAATTCCCAGCTTATGCGGATCCCTTAAAATGACCTAAAAAATGGACTATTTTTCTTTTGCGATAAAACATGATGCTACTTTAGTTTTTTTCTTTTTAATCAAAAGTAACCTTGCAACATATACAATGGACTGGCTGAAAAAATGTTTAATTGTTTTTGTTAAAACTGTTGTTGAGAATGACAAAAAATGAGTGCTGACCAAATTTTAGCACTTTATATCAATATTTAGAGGTCCCTCATCCCGATTTACTATTTCGCATTCATTTAACACGGTGAAAGTTTTGTTTGCCGCTTTTCAGCTTTATAACTCGCCTACGGATAGACACACGGGAATGCCCAAAACATTGTTTTACAGGAAATTAAACGCTCTACAAAAAAGGACCTTAGCCTTCATACGATAAATCCACTCGTTCGAATTTTATTCAACGTCAAACTTGAATCTATGATAAATTTCATGATTTTGTGAGATTTTTGCACTTTTACAACGAAATTAAATTTTTTTTTTCTGATTCATCTTAAAAAGTATTATATCCTGTACAAATTATTCCCTAGATAGTTTTTAAAATTCCTAAAATATTTAAATTTATTGTTATTTAATAGTACATTAGTACAATAATCTATTCTTAAACCGAATTCAATTCCCATAGCATCATAAATAAATATCTAGGGAATAATTTGAAAAGGACACAATACTTTTCAAGATGAATCACAAAAAAATAACAACAAAAAATCAATAATTTTGTCACAAAAGTCCAAGAATCTCACAAAATCATGAAATTTATCATCAATTCAACTTTAAAGTTGAATAAAATTTGACCGAGTGAATTTATCGCATGAAGGCTAAGGACCTTTTTTGTAGAACGTTAAATTTTCTATGAACAATGTTTTTACGCGTTTCCGTGTGTTTACCCGTAGGCGAGTTATAAAGCTCAGAAGCGGCAAACAAAATTTCTACCATGGTAAATGAATGGGAAATAGGAAATCACGATGAGGGACCTCTGAATATTAATAGAAGGGCTAAAATTTGATCAGCACTCATTTTTTATCACTCTCAACAACATTTTCAACAAAAATTTAAAATAGGTTTTTTTTAATTTTGTAAAAAAATTTGAAATATGCCTAAATTTAAAATCGTTCCGAATAAGGAATGCTTGAACGGTTTCACACATGTCATATTCGTCTGGAAAACTCAAAACATCTTCGTGTTTACGTCAACACTTTTTTTTCTGACCTCACCAAAAACTTGTCAAATCCCTTTGACTTTGATTTGAAGGTGTCAAAACTTCTCCCCATTCGGCGCCTGCAATTCACTTTATCAGTGGTGTGGCATGTAGAGGTTACAGTGTTGGAGTGACACCTTGTGCATATGAAATGCATAATTTCATGATTGTTTGGGTTTGTTTGGGTTATCAGACCGAACACCATGTGGCTGTCATAAGTGTCATGAATCGCATTGGCACACCTGCAACAGCATTCCTGAAAGAATTCTTCTCAATGCGGTAGGATTTGAAAAGGCACCTAATATCCGTTGCACAAGGTACGTGTATTAAGGGGTTAGGCCACTCTAAAGGCCGAAAAAAAGGCTTTTTGAGGATTTTTCTTTCAGAAAAACTACAAAATAAATCGAGATTAGAAAAAAGCGTGTTTATAATACATATCAGTGACTGTATACAATAATTTTTTTGAAGCGATCAATTTCAAAATGGCGGCTGCGCAGCGTTTATCTCAAAACGGCATTTTTTAAATTGGCCGGAAACACAATTCAGACAATTTTCAACCGATTCATTTGAAATGTTGAATATATCTTCAAAAATACATTGTCTATGGAAGTACGTAGGATTTTTTTATATTGCATAGTTCATTTGTTATTAACAATTATCTGACGATTTTTAGGCAAATTTTTTACATTCCAAAAATTTGCCTAAAAATCGTCAGATAATTCGTCAGAGTTCTTTCATTCTCATCTGCACGCATTGAGGGATAGTGTTGAAGGTTGGGGCAAAATGATACCGCAAATGTGGTGAGCCACGGTACCTGCGCTTTCAAGCACGCGTTCAAGCATGCACTTGCAGGAGATGCCAATTAGGAAATGCAATATGGTCAACGTGATACTATTTGGATAATGATAATTACATGCGGTAGTAAATGGGCAGCAGTTCCGACAAACTTTGAAGTGCCTCCCACAACTTCCAAGTCAGTGGTATTTTATTCATCATCTGACTGGTTGTCAAACGGACTACCATCATGGGTCATAAAACAGCATAGACGTATGGCACGGTCTTCTAAACTGCATTTTCTACACTGACGTGACGTATAGCTTACAAACTAATCGACCGATTCTGATGAAATTTGGCATAAATCTTTCTAACCTTATCATCCAAAACATAAACCTAATTTTTTTTAAATACAAAAATTAAATTTCATTGCCAATTGTAGCCTTTTTTTGCTAAATTCAATCTTTTTGTTGCAAAGCGTACCATTTCATCAATTTTCAACATTTCTCACTTGTTCTTGGTTTACATTCTGCGTATGAGTGTTAGTACAAGAAATATTTTCGCTGGTTGTCTTTAGATTAATCCCGCCAACGCTACGTGTCACGATGTCAGACATCATCCGCCGCAACTCGTTTAAAATACCGTGCCATACGTTCGCCATTTTTAAAGATTAATTTAAAAAATATTATTTAACTTGAAAAAGTAGTAATAAAACATACCTCAAAACATCAATCTTAAAAATGGTAAAGGAATCTTTCCTTTAAAAAAATTTTTGAAAATCTGTCATTTTTTCTTCGCCTAAAAGTGTCGCTCTTAAGTCATATCATTTTTTCCCCGCCCACAGTCTACTAGAATTCTATTTGTGTAGAGTTTATTTTGGTTTATTTTATTTTTTTTAGGCTGGAAATTCAGTGTCATAATTGAGATTTCTCCCGCAGGTCAGTTGTACTCAGAGCGAGCGTATAACCGAGTGCGCAAGACTTATCGATACATCGGCAATTTTTCGAATTATGCAATCGCCCATCTCCCGATACCCACGCAAAGGTCCTTTCATATGTCGAAATGATGATAATACAATATGTTTTGGATAATTTCTCATCATCGAGAATTGGTATCAACGATAACAAATATATACAATAAATACATAAAATACAATAACTTCGCTCTTTGTAAAAAGAAAACTCAATAATGCAAATGCATTTGCATATGTTCAAAATAAAATAAAAAAAATATGTATGAATTGAGGTGGAGGTACTTTTAGGCGAGGAAGAACTTGCTGATTTTCATGTTTTTTTTTAAACGAAATATTTCTTCACCATTTTGAGACTTAGGCTCTGTTTTATCACTACTTTTGGCTGTTACATGGTATTTTTTTATAATATTCAAAAATGGCGGACGTATGACACGGTTTTTTGAACAGGCAGTGGCAGATGCTGTCAGACGGTGCGACACGTAGCGTCGGCGGGATTAAGGGGCTATACCAGTGTGAAACTTTCAAAAAATCGATTTTTTCGTGCCTTCTTCGACAGTTCATACTTTCAAGAATATCATTATCATTTATATAATTTATATCAATATCATTTTATCTTGCAAAAATCGAAGGTTAAACCTTTAAGCGCGTTTTTCTCAAAATGAGATTTTTCAAATTTGCTGACATCGTAACTCAAAGAGCAATTATCCGATTGACTTGAAAATTGCATTGAGTACTCTTCAATATATTTACTCTACAATGGCGTTGGATATTTTTTGATCGGATGAAAATTGACGATTTGGCATTGAAAAAAACGATCATTTTAGAGGCAAAAAACAGACTTTTCTCATAACTACTCCATTTTGTTAGATTTTGATATTTTTCGAAAATCCTACATAATTGTACAGGAAATACCTTTCAGTTTAATGACATTTTTTTCCTTTTTCGGTTTCAGCTACTCAATCGGCCGGAATAAGGTCAGCAGTGGAGGAACTTTTTTTCGGCGCCTCCGAAGGCAGCGCACAAGTCACTTGGATCTCAATATTTTTCTATGAAAAAAATATGTAATATAAGTCAAATATAGCCAAATATAGGCTTAATTTTATGAAACATTTAAATGAGTACTTTTCTTCCAAAAAATGCCCGAAAATCACCCAAATTTTTACCGTTTGAACTGGTATAGCCCCTTAATCTGAAAAAAAAACAAACCGAAATTTTCCTTCCATTAGCACTTATACGCAGGATATGAACCAAGGAGTAGTGAAAAATGTTGAGAATCGATAAAATGGTATGCTTTGAAACAAAAAAAATGAATTTTCCCAAAAAATTGCTATAATTTGCGATGAAAAAAGCTTTTTTTTAAATTATCAAAAACATTTAGGATAATGTTTTAGACAATGAAGTTAGAAAGATTTACACCAAATTTCGTCAGCATCGGTTGATAATTTTTTTAGCTACACGCCGCGCCAGTTTTGAAAATGCAGTTTAAAAGACCGTGCCATACCTCCGCCGTTTTTAAAGATTAATAAAAAAAAATACCATTTAACACCCAACAAAACGTACCCTAAGTCTAAAAAATGGTGAAAAAATTGGTTCTTAAACAAAAAATCATGAAAATCAGCAAATTTTTTCCTCGCCTAAAGGTACCTCCCCTTTTCTTCAAAAATCATTAAGGGGAGGGTAGGGGTTTCAGCGTGAAAAAAAAAACACTTTTTGCGACATTTTTTCATCTATATGGATAGAGTAAATTTATTGAAACCTTTTGTACATTGTTAAATGTCATTTCAAAAACATTCCGTGAAATTTGTACGCGAAAATATCCACAAACAAGCCGGTGCCGCGTTTTACTCGAAACCACTTTTTCAAAGTCCGTGTTCACTGCCATTTGAAAACTACATAACCGATTTATTTCAAACTTGGTACACACTTTCTACATATAAAATACCTCCCTTCAACGGTTAGTTTGAGATTTTTCTTCACATTGAGGGGGTTCTCCACCCCCAAAATGGCGGAATTTTTCGTGAAAAATAGCACTTTTCACTTTGCATGACCACCAAAAATTTAGAAACGAAAAAAAAAATTATCAAAAACCGTTGGGGGGAGGATTTGATGATACTTTGACTAAATTTTAATGATACTTGATTTCAGATCATTTCTAGCTGAGTTACAGCGAACACCGCAAATCGTGTTTTTCCAAAGGCGTTCTTGGAAAAGCTTTGTCACCGTCTTGTTTGTAGATATTTTCGCGTACGAATTTCACGAAATATTCTCGAAATGACATTTAACAATGTACAAAAGGTTTCAATAAATTTACTCTATCCATATAGATGAAAAAAAAAATCGGAAAAAAGTGTTGCTTTTCACGCTGAAACCCCTACCCTCCCCTTAAAACCTTTCTACGTATCCTAATCAGAACTGCACGACCTCAATTCTGCAAGAAAAATGTTATCAATAATAATAAGAGTAAAGAAACAAAAGATTGAGCATAATCGTTGCATTCCAACGATGCAAACTCAAACACTATGCCCACGGATACTTCCACACACGCTTGGAAATGGTTCGTGAGAAGAGGAAAGCTTCACCAGATGTACGTAGTGTGCATTTTACCGGCATTATTGTATACACATAGGTAGAACCTAATATCACCCTCTCGTTGCAGGTCGCTGGCTGTAGGGAGAGGTAGAGAGGGGAGAGAGAGAGAGAGAGAGAGAGAGAGAGAGAGAGAGAGAGAGAGAGAGAGAGAGAGAGAGAGAGAGAGAGAGAGAGAGAGAGAGAGAGAGAGAGAGCTAGAGAGAGAGAGAGAGAGAGAGAAAGAGAGAGAGAGAGAAAGAGAGAGAGAGAGAGAGATCGCATACGCCGGCGTCGCGGGGACGATGCAGCATGCAGAAGTGAGGCTGGAGAGCGAGGGGAAATGTATTAGGGGCTCGCATAGCTAAACTAATTGGTTAAATCTGTTGGGCCGCATAACTGGGAGGCTAATTGGGTGATTTCCTGACAAATTATATCCACCCCGACGACTACGCCCACTCGGTAGCGGGACCGTTTGTCACTTGACACTTTGAGAAGGCCTATCTCTCTCTCTTTTCCCCTCGCGCACACGCGATTTCTCTTTCTCGATTATGCTTTCTCCCTCTCTATCTCATACTATCACATGTTCATGTGCAGGATGATACGAATGCTCGACAGAGAGAGTCAAACGAAAGACGCGAGAGTGAACAAACCAAAAAAAAAAAATCGCTTGCTCATGGAGCCTCGCGGCGAGCTTATTGCGATGTTTTGAAGCTTTTTTAAGAGCTTTCGGCCGGATATATGTATATACGTTGATACACATATATACGTGTATTCTCAGCTTTCGTTACGCCGCCAGTTTCTCGACTTACTTCTCAAACTGGTATAACCCCTTGTGACAAACGTGGAAACGACGACTGCGACGAACGACCAAGTTATAGACTCGTTGCTTCGCTCTGCGACTCGCTGTGCTTTTTGATATGTGTGTAAAATCTCGACAGGACGATTATATATACATACATACACATCCATATATATATATATATATATATATATATATATATATATATGGATGTGTATGTATGTATATATAATCGTATACACCCTGTGTCCCATATATATGTGTATGTATATGTATATATATATATATATATATATATATATATATATATATATATATATATATATATATATATATATATATATATATATATATATATATATACATATACATACACATATATATGGGACACAGGGTGTCCCATTTTAATCTTACGTCTGATTTACCTCGAAAAATACTGCTCCGATCAAGTATTGAGTGAAACTTTTAGGGTTCAGGGACGGACGTACGAAAAAAAAATTTTGTTCCTGAATTCAAAATAGCAAATTGGGCATAATGGCACCTTGAACGACCTTGACCCCTTAATTTTTTTATGCGGCTTGAGATGCTCCACAGGATGGTTGAAAAAAAATGTATCATTCCATTAAAAAAAAGTAGAGGTGACCTTCACTGTGCGTCAGCGCCTCCACCGAAATAAAAAAAATTGGTCGCATTTGATGGCCCCCTTCACACGGAACAACTTTTGACTGGAACATTTTTTCGTGACGTCGATAATTACCGAGTTATCTGGGGTGGCAGAGATAAGAGAGACACCCTGTATATTCGAAGCAGGGTTGGGCGCGATGCAGTATTTACGCACTTTTGATATACGCGTCCTATCTTCGCAAAGCGGAGCGACGAGTTTCCGCAGCGTGAAAGTGTGCCTATGTTGTCTCCTCGTTCGCTTAACTCTCGCCACGAAACTACCCGCCTCCTGGATCTCTTTCTCTTTGTGAGATGAGTTGAATGAGACATCTCTGATGTGTACAAAGTACCCGAGGACTTGAACATTTTTCTTCCTTCTCCTTTGCCGTGCCTTTTTTTCTTTTAATATGATTATTAGTTCAGCTCCGTGAGAAAATGGCAATAGCGGAGGAATTTTCGGGAGATATATTTGATCTATTATTAAATTCTTGAATAAGCAGCCTCGTCAAGTATGAGACACTCAAAGTTAGGGAATGCTGATGGAGAGGGCCGGTTTTTTGGTCCCATTTTTTTTTTGTTTCCCGAGGAGTAACGACGCTTGTATTGCCATTGGAAAATGTCCTTTCTGAATTTTTTTTCGATCATCGTATTCGCACGTATAGCCCGCTTTTATGAAATACCAAAACGATAATTTTTTTTTAACGGAGGAGAAATGACGAATTGAAAATAGTCGAGAAAAGTTCCCTTCGCAAATTGAATCCAATGTTATATATTGCAAATTATATAGTTCATATTATAAGTATAATAATTAATAATATCAATATTGTAAATTAAACATTTCATATTATCAATATTCAATTCAATTGAGAAAAACGCGATCGTGGAGGATTTTTTGGGAAGTATATTTGATCTATGATTAAATTCTTGAATAAACCGCCTTACCAAGTACAAGACACTCGAAGTTATAGAACGTTTTTTTTTGTACCGCCAGGATTAGCGAAGGGGAGAGGCTCGCATTGTATTGCCATTGGAAAATGTCCATTCTGATTTTTTTCAATCATCGTATTCGTATATATAGCCCATCGCATTACCCATTCTTATGGAATACCAAAACGATAATGTTTTGAAAAAAAAAACGCAAAAGAAATGACGAATTAAAAATAGTTCAGCAATGTTTCCTTCACAAGTTGAATTCAATTTATTGATTTGCAAATTATAAATATATTTTATTTTATAAATATTATAGTTCAATATATCAATATATGTCGACAAATATATCAATATTTATTAGGGGACGTACACAAATTACGTAACGAAAAATTTCCCAATGTTTGTCCCCACCCCCCCACGTAACGGGACCGTAACGCTTGGCCAGAACCGCCCCGCCCCTTTTCCGTTACGTAACGGGTGCTTTGTCGTCAATAATTGCGATTTTCTTCATAAACATAACTAATTATGAAAGAATCGGATTTATACTCATTTTATGAAGTATATATTCATCTAGTTTTATACTAATTTTTATGATAAAATTTTGAAAATTAACCGAGATATATGCCTTGATTTGACGACGAAAAAAAAAATCTCTTCGTTGTCCCATCGATATCTTCATGAAAGGTTATCTGTAAATTAAAAGTCACCAATTTATCGACATCTATACAAATGTAACTATCGTTATGCGTAGCAGTTTTTTATTTTGGTTTTTTTTTTACACAATGCCGACAGTTTGGAATTTTTTTTCATCAAACGGTTTTAGATTCAGTATGTTCATGGCAACAGCGCATATCGGACGATTTTTTATATAAGCAACAATAACAAAATGGGGGACATTTGTCGAAGAAATAAAAAAACGTGTTGTTTCAGCATTTTTGGCAAAAAAATGTCAATATCAAAATTGAAAACAATCCTCGATATGCACTATAGCTATAATAGTAAAGAATATGTGGTTGAACTTTCATAAGGATCGGTTCAGTAATTTCGTAGATTTGATCAACAAGCCGGCAAAAAACGTTTTTTCGAGAAAAACGCGTTTAAAGTTTGTTTGGGTTACATACATACATTAAACCATGTTAATGTATTTTGAAAATTTATTTATTAAGTGTAAGAACTTTTATATCAAAATCTATAATATCAACCTATCATGGAAATAGCCTTTTTTAGCGTCTGAAGTGGGAAGCCCCTTAAGTGACCGCCTTCGATTGTGTTTAATCTCATATACGCTTTGATGAAGCATTGAAAACTATTAGACGCGTATTTTTTGTACCGGCGGAAAAGCGGTTCTAAGGGGACAAACCACCCCTCAAAGAAGGGCGTGACAAGGGGTGGTTTTACAGTTTGACCCACAAGCAGTCCTCTGATCTGAATGGAACGAAAACCAAAATTCTTCTAATGTAATGCGATGAAAAATCCACCATAGAAGTATTAAATAAATATTAAGGGGTCCTTTCTTTAAGGGGTGATTTCCCCCCTTAAAATCCTCTTTCCCCGAAAAAATGCGTGTCTAATAGGTTTCAATGCTCCACCACATATATGAGTTTCAACCGAATTGAAGACGGACACTTCAGTGATGTTCCTTATACGTGATTTTTTTGCCGGTGCCCAATGCTCTTTTTTACAAGCTTTTATTTCACTTGCTTCGTGCATATGTCTGTCCTTCCGGTTAAAACATTGTAATCCATTTTCCAAGCACTTGTTGGCACTCGATTGAGCTGAAGTTTGGCATATCTATGTAACTTCGGTAACAATCTAATAATGTGATGCCATGAAGCTGGTCTGATGATGGAGGTGAGAGGTGGGCAATGCAACACCTCAATAGCATACACTAGGACAGTCGAGTTTGTGCTAATTTGTTTTGTTATTATGAGCACAATTCATTACACATGATGACGAGAGTCTAATGATGGAGGTGGGAGGTGGACACTGGAACTCCATAATTACATATATTAGGACAGTCGAGTTTGTGCTCATTTGTTTTGTTATCATGAGCACTTTTCATTACACATGATAACGAGATTGTGATAATGGTGGTGGGAGGTAGGAACTGAAATTTCCTAATGGCAAATGGTAGGACAATCGAGTTTGGGCTCATTAACTTTGTTGACTCAAGCACTATTATAAAATAAACAAATTCTAATACCAAAATGTATAAAATAAATTGAACGTAAAAATTCTTTTTAAAAACAAGCTTTTATTTATAAACTTTTGAAGCAGAAAGTAAAAAACAATATTTAGTGTATGAAGTTAAATAGTAAAACTACAGAAGAACCCCATCCTTGGTCACTGATGAAAGACGCAGGCAGTACATACTTAATCAAACTTACATAAACCTATAATTTGAAAAAATTTAATTATTTTCTTAAAAGATTGAGGCCTGAAACGACATTACACTTGAAATGAAGCCTCAAGTATTAGAGAAAATATTTACATTTTTAAAAGTTCTATGTTTGTGTAAGTTTTATTAAGTATACCTTAAGTACTACCTGCTCCTTTGATCAGTGACGAAGAATGGGATTCTTCTGTAGCTTCAATATTTAAGGGGCTATAACAAATTACCCGTAAGGGGCTATTTTTTGTTGCCTTTTTCGACAGTTCACACTTTCAAGAATATTATTATCATTTATATCATTTTATCTTGCAAGAATCGATAGTTAAATATTTAAACGCGGCTTTCTCGAAATTAAATTTTTCAAATTTGCTGACATTGTAACTCAAAGAACAATTATCCGATTGACTAGAAATTTGAGCTGAGTACTCGTGAATATATGTACTCTACAATGCCGGAGGATATTTTTAATTGGATGAAAATTGAAGATTTGGCATTGAAAAAACGACCATTTTATAGGCAAGAAAACATACTTTTTTCACAACTACGCCATTTTCTTAGATTTTGACATTTTTCGAAAATCCTACGCAATTGTACAGGAAATACTTTTCAGTTTAACGTCATTTCTCCCTTTTTCGGTTTCAGCTACTCAATCGGCCGGAATCATGTCAGCAGTGGAGTAACTTTTTTAGCGCCTCCGAAGGCAGCGCATAAGTCGCTTGGATCTTAATATTTTTCTATGAAAAAATTATTTAATTTAGGTCAAATATAGCCAAATATATTCGTAATTTGCCGAAACATTTAATTGAGTACTTTTCTTCCAAAAAATTTCCGAAAATCGCCAAAGTTTTCAGCGTTCACACTGGTATAGTCCCTTAAGGGGAGATATACACCTTGGAACCGGAAAAAGGTCATTTTTGTTAATTTTTCAAGTAAAAGTATTTGAAATTGCGGATTGGGGTCTTAATTGTCTAAAAGTATATACATTCAAAAATATGTTTAATTTTTTTATTTAAAAATATCAAAAATATGCAAGGAGATTGCATGATCCTTGAAGAGACGTAAAAAAAAAAGCGTATACGGTACCCACTGGCGTTACTTCAAAAAATCATCTGAAAAAAAAAACCAAAAAGATTATTAAATTAGATACTATAATCTAACACTTGTCATAGCCGATTTTGAAAATATCGATTTATGACAAAATGGCGGACGTTTGACCATAAATAGTAATTTTTGAGCGAAAAATTCGTTATTATTTTGCCTATAAAACAAAAACTATGTAACGGAAAAAAAAATCCTATGAGAAGTACTAGAGAATGGTGTATAGAATAACCACAAAAAACCTCAAGGCGATCGGTTCATTGATTTTCGAGAAATTTTGGGTACCGATTTGAAAAACGTGATTTTGAGAACAGCGCGTTTGAAAATTTGGGAATGAAAAATTCATGAAATTTGTCAACTTAAATGGAATCATCGATACCAGGCCCATAGTGCAGGTCTTCTATGGTCGACGGAATGTTCATAGCTTCTAAATCCTCGACCTCGACCATCTAGATGTATATCTCCCCTTAACTTGATACACTAACAAGGAACGGTTGCGAGGTCGATCTCTCCAATTTCGATGAATTTTTGCATGCTTGTAGAATGGGTGAAAATAGGCGACACGTGTTTTTTTATATCTGTGGAACCCGATTTTTAAGGGTGAAAACGCACACTCGACAATTGGGGTGGTTTTCGTTTTTCGTCGATAACGTTTTGGCAGTACGAGATATGAACAAAATTCAAATTGCAACAATATTTATGTTTTCGTGAGATGAGACGATTCGTGAGATGAGATGATAACGTTATCGATAAAAAACGAAAAACACCCCTATTTTCGAGAGTGCGTTTTACCCCTTTAAAATCGGATTTCGCAAATATAAAAAAATACGTGTCGCCTATTTTTACCCATTCTACAAGCATACTAAATTTCATCGAAATCGGAGAAATCGGAGAAATCGACCTCGCAAGCGATCCTTGTAAATATTTTTTTTTACTATTTACTTCAGTAGTTTCTAAATAAAAGCTAGTTTTTTATAATGATTTTTTACATTTATTTTTATTTCTGGAAATAGATACGGGTTGCGCAGAAATCATTTGCACCTTTGCAAATTCGAATGTACGACTGGAAAAGTCGAAATGATGTACGAGATCGCTCGCTCCATTCGGCCATTTGTTGTCAGAAATTAATTGAACAAAAAATGAGGAATACTCGACAGCCGAGAGCGGCGTAGCGATAGAGGGAAGAGGCCGAAAACGCTATCGAGGAATACGAGAGACCTCCAAGGAGACCCGCGATTTGGTTGATTAACGTTCACATGTTCTCCATCTGCTGTGGCATTCTTTCCTCTTCTCGCTCGCCGTCGTATTTCTCGTCACGAACTAGCGCGCACGAGCTTCTACATTTCTTTTGAGCCTAATGCGAGACATATTTTAATTATTTTTATAGCCGCTATTTTATTTTCGCGATGCTGTATCTGCCTGTCCAGATCGCGTCCTCCGCAATGCAAATTATTTTATCAATACACGTTTGGCTATACTGAAGAAATTTTCATATACGTGAATTTTAATAAACCGCGAGAATTGACGTTTGAGGGAGCGCGAATTATAACTAGCTTCCCACCCGATAATTGGCCTAGCCAGAAGGGGACAGAGATGGAACCCTCCGCGAGAAAAAAAAATCGATCCAAAATAATTAAATTCAAATAAGCGATTCATTTTATTTAATTTTCACGCAAGCAAGCATAAGAAAATAATTTAATGAAACTTAAGCTACTGCCTTCATCGTAATTTCATAATTTGTATAAAAAGTATATGTCATTACGTAAATCAAATAGATATTCAAATTTCACAATTGAGGACGAAGACCCCTTAACCCCTTCGTTGGCAGAGAGAATTCGACAAAAAGTGCCCAAAATAGCAGGACATTTTTTGTATCCTGAAAACTTGTACTCAACAAAATTCAGGAATTCACAATGACGAACAAATATGGCGAATGAAGATACAAATAATACAGATTGATTTAGATGAAACTCGGTACTCATAGATTGTGTAGGTCACTGATTAGGAGTCTCAACATTTTGCATTTTGAAATATAAAGTTCAGATTCGTAATAAGCGACCTCAAAAATCTCGGAGTACTAATTTTCATCTAAATCGAGTAAAGTTTTTTATTTTTGTCGGCCATATTGGCGCCGCCATTTTGAAGTTCCAAATTTTGACTTCGAATTCGGATTCAGCGAGCCCAAAAACCCCCGAGTGAAGCTCCGATTTCAAATCAGAGCAAGTTAAATGGGGAAATAAAGGTTGACGCACTATTACGTCAATGCCAACGAAGGGGTTAAGGTGAGAAAAAAATTTACTGATTTTTATTATTATTTTTTTAAAGGAAACATTTCTTTACCATTCTTGTGACTTACAAGGAACATCCTTCAGGTGACACCCTTCGATTTTGTTGAAAAGCCATAGCCGGGTAAGTTGGGAAAAATTGCCCCCGCATTTTCTCCAGCGAAATTAGGAATATATTCTGAGGTATAAAAAAAAACAAATATTCTGAAAATTTCATCCCCGTCAACGCAATGGTTATGGGAAAATGAATTTTTTTTCTAATAAAAAAAAATTCCGGAAACGCTTCAGTGGATCGATTCGATTTTTTTTTTCGTACCTGTTACGATCAAACGTGTTACGAAATAAAATTATAGAACATCTTGCGAAAGATTAAGGTTTAAAAAAAATAATGTTCCTTGTTTTATTTTTTTTACTATAATCCACTTGGGGTAGAATAACGAAATTTTTTTCATATAATCTTTGGGCACCTTATGAGGTTATATAATTTTTTCAAAATGATCGGTTTGGTACGCCACAGTGGAAAAAAAAGAAACAGATTTTCTTGATATATTTTAGTTATATATCTAATATATAACTAAATACAACTAAAATATATCAATAAAGTGGGTTTCTTTTCTTTTCACTGTGGCGTACCAAGCCTATCATTTAGTCACATATAAGACTTTATTGATATATTTTAGTTATCTATATGTATAACTAAAATATATCAATGAAGTGTGTTTCTTTTTTTTTCACTGAGGCGTACCAAATCGATCATTTTGAAAAAATTATATAATCGCATAAGGTGCCCAAAGATTATATGAAAATTTTTTCGCTATTGTACTCCAAGTGGATTATAGTAAAAAATAATAAAACAAGGAACATTATTTTTTTTCAAACCTTAATCTTTCGCAAGATGTTCTATAATTTTATTTCGTAACACGTTTGATCGGAACAAGTACCAAAAAAAAATCGAATCGAGCCACTGTACCGTTTCCGGAATTTTTTTATTATATTTAAAAAAAATTCATTCTTCTAAAATCATTGCGTTGACGGGCATGAAATTTTCAGAGAGTTTGTTTTTTTTTATACCTCAGAATATACTCCAAATTTCGCTGGAAAAAATGCGGAGGCAATTTTTCCCTACTTACCCGGCTATGGCCTTTAGATATGTTATAAAGAACCGAAAAGTAAGTGATACGTATTTTTTTCTATCAGCGGAAAAACGGTTTCAAGGGGTGAAACCACCTCTTAATATAGGGTTGGTTCACCACGTAATATAGGGGTGGTTCACCCCTTAATTTTTTTTGCAATGTCATTATAGTGGATTTTCCATTGCTTCGGATTAGAAGAACTTTCGTTTTTGTTTATTTCAAATCGGTGAACTCCTTGTGTGTGAAACTGCTATATTACACCTAGAGATGCTTTTGTTCGTTTCACCCCTTACTTTTCGGTGCTTTATGACATGTCCAAATTTCTACAAAATCGAAGGATGTCATCTGAGAGATGTTCCTTGTTAAGGTATGTATTATTAGTATTTTTTGTCTGTTACATGGTATTTTTTCATTAAGCTTTAAAAATGACAGATGTGTGGCATGGTCTTCGAAACTGCAATTCTCAAAACCGACGTGATGTATAGTTTAGAAACATAATCAACCGGTTCAAATAAATTTTAGTATAAATCTTTCTAACCTTATTGTCTAAAATATAACCCTGAATGTTTTAGAAAATGAAAACGAAAAGCATTTTTCATTGCAAAATGAAGCAATTTTTTAAAAGTCAATGCTTTTGTTTCAAAGCGTACCATTTCATCGATTTTCAACATTTCTCACTTTTTCTTGGTTCATATTCTGTGTATGAGTGTTAATAAAAGAAAAATTTTCGGTGTTTTTTTTTTTCAGATTAATCCCGCTGACGCTACGTGTCACGTCGTTCGACAACATCTACAGCAAACCCGTTTAGAAAACCGCGCCATACGTCCACCAGTTTTAAAGATTAAGGCGTCTTTTCACTTTGCAATTAAAAAAAGATCGATTTTTTTTAAATTACATTTTTCAAAAGTATACATATCCAAATGTATCATACTAAAATTTTATGAAGATCGGAGAAGTCTAACTATATTTGTGTGATCTTTACTTTACTACCTGAGCACGTTCCTCTGCTTGTTAAAAACTTAAAACGCGCATTTCTCGAAACAACGTTTTTCGACGGCTCGTTGATAAAATCTTCGAAACTACTGGACCGATCCTCATGAAAGTGGAACTACATATTCTTTACAACTATAGCTATAGCGCATATCGAGGATGTTTAAAATTTTGATATTTAATTTTTTTATTGCTAAAAACGGTGAAAACCACATTTTTTTTTTTTTTTTTTTTTTTTTTTCGAAAAAAGTTCGCCGTTTTGTTATTTTTTGTTAACTTATTATTATATTTGATTGACATTAACATACTGAATCTCAAACCTTTTTATTTTTTTGTTTCGTATGATGCATCTACGAGATTTCATCAACAGTGCAGACCTACAATTTTTTTAGGACATTTTTTTACCTACTATTTTCGTCTATAAATAGTGACTTAAATAAATAAATAAAAAATTTCAAATGTACTTCAAAATGGTATTTATTGAGTGCAGCAACTTTTACATCATTATCTATAACATAAACATATAAAAAAATTCATGAAAATATCCTTTTTCAGCGTCTAAAGTTAGAGACCCCTTAATTTGAATATTCGTCTTTTATTGCAAATCTCGCTTAGCTAGGCCTTTTTACCTGCAGGTACCTGGAGTTAGGCTACTAACCTTAAGGGGTTAGGCTACTCCGGAGGCCGAAAAAATGGGCTTTTTGGGGTTTTTTTTTCAGAGAAACTACAAAATAAATCGTGATTATAAAAAAGGGTGTTTATCATACATATCAGTGACTGTATACAATAATTTTTTTCAAGCGATTAATTTCAAAATGGCGGCTGTGCAGCGTTTTTGCGATGACGTCTCCGTTTTCCAGGGTCCAAGGCCGGACAAACAGCTCCTGTAATTTGTTAATTATAATGAGCCAATGAATTTTTTTCGATTATATATAATAACTGCTATAGAAGTACGTAGGATTTTTTCGATATATTGATTTTTGGCCAAATAGCGCACTTCTAAAGTGGAAAGTGAAAAATTTGCCTAAAAAATCGTCAGATAATTGTTGACAACAAATTAACTATGCAATATAAAAAAAAAAATCCTACGTACTTCCATAGACAATGTATTTTTCAAGATATATTCGACATTTCAAGTGAATCGGTGGAAAATTGTCTGAGTTATGTTTCCGGCCAACTTAAAAAAATTCAGTTTTGAGATAAACGCTTCACAGCCGCAATTTGGAAAGTAAACGCTTCAAAAAAATTATTTTACACAGTCACCGATATGTATGATAAGCAGCTTTTTTTGTAATCTCGATTTATTTTTTAGTTTTTCCGAGAAAAAAAATCCCAAAAAGCCAATTTTTTCTACCTCTAGAGTGGCCTTAATACGTTTTATTGATAAATTTAAATGGCAGCCCATTTTGGAACAGCATTTACGTCAAGTTTTTTTTCATGCCTAAAACTGTCTTCTCCCTTGAAAATACAATTTTCAGCTAATTTTAAGGTGTTTAGAGCTGGATTTGTTGCGAAATATTTTGGGAGCTCATAAAAGTGTGCTTGAAGAAAACGAAAAAAATAATAAAAAAAATAACGTAGTGTGGACAAGTACCGTTCGCCTGCTCCTCAAACGTATGATCGCAAAATATACTCGATTCGCTGTGGCGAAGTCGAGCGCGGGGTGAAGTAAAACAAGAGAGAAAGAGTATGGGATGGATGACGGTAGCCGTGTGGTGATGGGGGTTAACTCGATCCCCGAATCCCCAAAAATTCTCATTTCGGGTAACTGAAAAATTCATTTCACGATTCCCACGTACACTGGGCTCGGCTGTACCGCGTAGTCGATATATATATATATATATATATATATATATATATATATATATATATATATATATATAGCACGTGTAGCATATAACTCTCGTCGGAGTGCGCAAAGGGGGGCGCGTACACATATATATCGTGCGCGATATGCGTATCCGTCGATGAATTTGTCAGCGCTCGTTTCAATGTGTACTATATTGATTGGATGCGGGAATTTGTGTCGCTCGCGTGAACCCTAATTTTTTGGGAAAAATTAATTGAGCACCAAATCACTATATATGTGTGCGGTGTACGGAATTGTCCAATGTGAAATCACGCGACGACTGATACTCCAATCGATTTAAATTTTATCCTCGTTGTTGTTTTCTTTGTGATTTTTTTTTTCGTGTTGCCGCCTCTGCCATTTGAGCAGAGAGCATAAAACTTTTGTTTGAGGAGCAGGCGAACAAAACCGGACTTGTCCGCATACCCAGGTAGGGAATCAAAAGGCTGACGATGGAAACAAGCTTGTGCGAGCCTTGTTTTACCGAGCCTGAGTGAGACATACCTGGGCCTGGTTTCATTGCATCGTTTGGAGCAGCCTGGAATCAAGACTGGCTGCTTAGCCTAACCTCAGGGTTATTTCAAGCTTTGTTCAGCCGGTGAATTTTAAGGCTAAAAAAATCAACGCCGGATGCAGGCTTGTTGCAGGTTGTGATAAAATAAAATAAGTTTAAAATAGTATTTTTTCTGTACTTTTACGAAAAAAAACATTTTGCAATGAATTTGTCGAGTGCGAAGACACGAAAAACGAAAGCGAAAGAGGCAGCTCAGAACATTTGAACATATGCTCTCATCGATATTTATGAGGTACACAAAAAAGTTTTTTTTTTCTCGTCACACACAGATTTCGTATATACTCACTCTCTGGAGTTTGCGTACACTCTGTGTATTACGTGTCACATAAACAACAAATAAAATAAAGTATTGTTTTTAAAAATATTTTTTATATATATTTTATAATAAATAATATAATAAATAATAAATATATATAATGAATAAAATGAATTCTTTACAAATGTAATAAATTTACCCCAATGTAGAATATAGAAAACTAAAAACAAGCCTCATATAGCCTCGAGAAGAGTTTGGGATAAGCCTGGTCATAAAAATGCTCGTGAAGGCTTCATTAAGGCTCGTTTTGAGCCTCGTTGTTTCGTCGTTTCAGGCTTAGTACAGGCTTTTCTACCAGCCTTTGGTCAAGCCTGTGTGCAAGAGGCTGGTGCTGAGCCTGAATTAAAAAATGTGAGCCTTGTTTCAGAGCTTGGCGAGCCATTTTTTCATCGTTAATTCCTACCTGGGATTACGTCCAATGTTGCTCTTTTTGTACCTCAAAATTGCCTTATCCATTTATTAAGGTTAAAAAAAAAGTAAAAAAAAAAGAAATCGATTTTCTTCTTTAAACGATAGAACTATATGTGTAGAATATTTTTCTAAAGTTTCAAAGCGAAATTCGAAAAACTCCAAACGTTACAGCCTGTCAACGCTGGACCTCACCGCTCGGATTCGGAGCGGGCGTGAAATTCAAACGTGTTTTTCTCAAAATTGCATTATCGAAATTGGCGTGCAGGATTACACAAAAACCATTAAGGAGATATATACACCTAGATGGCCGAGGTCGAGGATTTAGAAGCTGTGAATATTCCGTCGACCGTAGAAGACCAACAGTATGGGCCTGGTATCGATGATTCCATGTAAGTTGACAAATTTCATGATTTATTCATTCGCAAAGTTTCAAACCGCGTTTTTTCTCAAAACCACGTTTTTCAAATCGGTACCCAAAATTCCTCGAAAACCAATGAACCGATTGCCTTGAGGTTTTTTGTGGTTATTCTATACACCATTATCTAGTACTTGCCATAGGATTTTTTTTTCCGTTACTTAGTTTTTGTTTTATAGGCAAAATAATAACTAATTTTTGGCCCAAAAATCACTATGTTCAAACGTCCGCCATTTTGTCATAAATCGATATTTTCAAAATCGACTATGACAAGTACTAGATTATAGTATGTAATTGGATAATCTTTTTGGTTTTTTTTTCAGATGATTTTTGAAGAAAC
Organism: Ophion obscuratus; assembly: GCA_964007375.1. Classification (NCBI taxonomy): domain Eukaryota; kingdom Metazoa; phylum Arthropoda; class Insecta; order Hymenoptera; family Ichneumonidae; genus Ophion; species Ophion obscuratus. The sequence continues at coordinate 32,228,060 of OZ023322.1, read as the reverse complement.
GCGAGTGGGTACCGTATACGCAGATGTTTTTACGACGCTCCAAGGATCATACAATATCCTCGTATATTTTTTATATTTTTAAATAAAGAAAATTAAAAATATTTTTGAATGTATATACTTTTAGATAATTAAAACCCCATTCTGAAATTTCGAATAGTTTTCCTTGAAAAAATTCACAAAAATGACCTTTTTCCGGCTCCTAGGTGTATATCTCCCCTTAAGCCGATTGAGTTGAAACTTGGTAGAAATATTGATAATATTGGTACCCTCTACTTAACGAGAATTGTTTTTGGAAAATTGAAAGAAAAAAAACTACTTTTTTAATCCACATTTTACAGAAATGTTGCGTGAAAAGTTGATTTTTTTTGTAAATCTTTGACATTGTCTTAAATTTGCATTTTCTTAATTTTAACGACTGTCACATAGAAACTATACATGTTCTAACTGATAAAGTGTTTGAACTTTTTTGCAAATCAAAGTCTACGGGAATCTAGACTGTACGCCGATTCGCAACTCCCGCGGCGACCTTGCTGTAACACTTTGCCACAGCTTCGTCATTTTGATGACGAATTAATTTTTTTTAAATGTGTACACTTAAGGCTATATATACGCGATTTCGCCGATTTTCGACGGTACTTTTCTAGACGCGGTTAAAAAAATAATGCATATATTGACAACATTTTTTTACAGATCATTTATGCACATGGTTAAGTATTTGTCAAAAAAAATCACAAATATTAACAAATGGCAGAAATATAACATAATAAAGCAATGTATTTTTTTTTGCGCGCGCGTTGATGGTGGAAGTTCTGGGCATCGATGTGGATGTCTGAAAAAAATTGAACATATTTATAATTGCACAATAAATGTATCTTCAATGTAAGCCAACAATATTATTTAAAAAAATATTATAATAAAAATTTCAAATTTCTAATTTGTTTACTCCATTTTCTGTCGGTATTTTTTTATTTTTTTTTATTTTTCGTGTCATTGAAATTGTTATTTCTGTGGTTCACATGATAGGTGATGATACTAAGAATATGTTGTACAAATTTCAAAGCGATTTGGCCCTTCGTTCGAGAGTTAAAACTTTCACAAGGTTCAAAAAAGTGAATCGTGGAAAAACGGCTTTGATATTGGCGGTCGGGTACGCCGCGCGGTATCTATTATCCAGCTCTAAATGCTGTAACTTTAACAATTTCTTGAATTTTCCAATTCTGTAAAGCTTAAAATATTCCTAACCGTTCAGGCTAATGGAATCAAAAATTAAAAAAAAAGAAAAATTTAAAAAAGTTCGCGTATATAAGGCCTTAAATATACTATTAAAGTATACCTAAAGTTTGATAATTGTAGAAGAATAATTTCTTAGTTTAACAAATCTGGGTGTCTGGGGCCGGGTTTGATTCGAAATATACCGTGAGCTGATAAATGGGTGCTTGAAAAACAGGAAAAAAATGACGTAGTGTGGGCACGTCCGGTTTTCTTCGCCTGCTCTTCATTTTCTAACGATTTTTTTGGCCAGTAAATATCCTCTTTTTAGGCCCTTTGCTTTCGTCCTGCAAAGCGGAGACAATCACTTTGTCCCAATTTCAGGTGCAGCGATATCGTTTAGGCATATTTTTAACTCTCCCGGAAAAACAGCTTTCCGATAGACAATTTTATCAAAAAACAGCTCTTCAACAAATCACCCAAAAAAGAATTTCTCCGATCGACAAGTCATCGGAAAGTCTAAAGAATAACAAGCGCCTGCTGATAACTCTCTTGGCCAAGAAATCTCTTGGCAGACATTTACTTCGAAATGACAGGTCTGTCAGAAAACATTCCTCCAGATGACTCTTATGGACAGCGGAACGCGAACTGAGTCCTGGCAGGTAACATTGGTGAGACGTGACAGCACGCTCTATCCTCTGTATGACCTATACGGCGAGATGATTTCTGATAGCCTTGTTTTTCGGACATTTGTTCCCAAAGAGCTGCTTTCGGTTACGCCAATTTTCCTCATATGGCTGAGTCTTCGAAGATTTTATCAATAAGCCGTCGAAAAACGTTGTTTCGAAAAAAACGGGTTTAAAGTTTGTTTGTGTTACATAAATAGATAAAAAGAAATTTAATGTATTTTGAAAGTATATTTATTAAGGG